>OY751428.1:2400000-3600000 GCA_963565655.1 Aleiodes testaceus
CACCACGACCAGAGGGACTAGATCTCATAGTTGCTAAATGCTTCAAGGAACACGCTGATCCAAGTAAGAATTATCACATAAAATTTGGAAATATGTGAAATTAATTCTATGTCTCATTATGATGTTTCAGAATCATTCGATAATTATGTTGATAATCCAGATAGTGGTGATGAGCCATTGAATGACTTCAAAGCTTGCATTTTAAGAGAACTCGGAGTGGTAAGTTTTGATGAATCAATTTATTGTTCATTTAATCAATTGATTCTTTATGACAGCTGGTGGATGGAGAGATTGCTGTAGGGAAAGTTGAGGCACTCATCAATAAATGGGTTATCACTGAAGAATCTGCTACAAATATCAATGAATTCCTGAAAACTGCAGTAAAAGAAGGTAATCTATTGAAAATTCCCCTCAAATTCCTCATAATTTTCATTTTAAATATTTATTCTGTTAAATAGCGAATAAAGAGTACGGAGAATCCGCAATTGCTCAAAAATTCTTTACCATTGTGAATCAAGAAGAGAATCGTGCGTCTTTTATTAATAGTGAATTCTGTTGAATTGTCTCCATAGTCTGTATGATACTTGATTTAATTTCACCCTCATAATGTAGAATTTAGTAGATGAAAAATGACAATGAATAATGAGAAATTTCCACAACAATCTATTGTTCAAATTCTTATTTCATCAGTTGGACTGAATAACTCAGCGACTCAATTATTGAATCTCCATTCATTATTCCCAGTACAATAACTCCATCTTATTCACCGCAATTATGGAAAAAAAATGAGTAAAAAAAAAGAAAGAAAACAGTTGAGGCTGATTTTTACCTCCACTCAATGAAAGAGATTTTCTCATTTATTTGTGAAAATTACAAGGCGAAGAGGAATGACGACAAATTGAAGAAAGCCTGGTCAATAGAGAGGTAAAAGTAAAAGGTAAAGTTGTGTAGTAACGAACGAGGAGAGAGGGCTTAAAATCTTTTGTTACTTCCACGAGGATAAATCTTTACTTCGAGTCAGTTGCAGGCTTGAACACCATGGAGCCAGAAGGCTTTTTGGTCGTTTGATTTTAATTTTAATTTAACTCCATTGAGAGTTTGTCAATAGCAATATCTTTAATTACCTGTCGGCGACATTTCCATCCATCACAATTATTCTAAACACTCGAGGAGTTACAAATTCAGGCATTACCAAAAGAATTAAATGTCGAATGGAATATCGGAATACCATCAAACTGTTTACGAGAAAACTTTGCTTCTACAAAGCGGCTGTGATGAAATCAGTGTTTCATTAAGTGAAACTATAGGGAGAAACAAAAAAGAAGAGGAAGGCTACTAACGAGTGGACGGAAAAGTTGACGTATATACGAGTTATTTATTTTTCGATATACTCTCTTTCATTCTACCTTTGCCGACTTAATTCACCACCCCCAGAGGTATTAATTATAAAAAAGTAGTAACTAAATACCTAAAAGGGTCGAACGGGTTGAAAATGCACTATATGTATGTATAAACCTTTTTATTTCATGAAGAAAAAGTTTTGATCTGAGTAAATGTGTAAAATATACTGAAAGTATACATTTTACTTTTCAATTTTTAAAAAAGAATTAATAGGAGAAAATAAGGTAAATCTTTTTGATGATGTTGAAGAGTAAATTCAATGGGAGGATTAATCTGCTGAATACTTTATCTCTTTGGATGGAAATTCAGTAAAGAGATGCTTGTTCGGATTGAATCTATTCGAAGTATAGTACTATTAATATAAAATTTCTATTTGGTTAAAGTTTAATACAATTCTAAAGCAATTTGGGCTTCAATACCCTTTCATTATTAATTAAAATATCGCATAATTAGTACAATCTTATCACCCAATTCACAACTTTTCAACTTCCTCATGGTCCTCACTAAAATTGAATACTTCAGCGAGTTCAGGATCAGGATATGGTGCATCAAGAATCAACTTGTCAGGCACACTTTCACTCATATATTCGAGGAGCTCCAAAGATAGCAGTCTAAATGCTAAGAATCCACCATAAGTCTTGTATCCCTTGTGGAAGAGTCCGATACCACCGAGAGCAAAGCTACCATCAACTCCTTGACCATCCATGAATGGAATAGTTGATTGGGCAGCATCTTCAGAGAATCCAGTTGCCCGGAATTCGACGTAACTATTAATCTCAGAATCTGGTAGATTTGGTGTTGATTTTGTTGGAATTTTAACTCGATCACTCATGTCGAATTTAGTCCTGCAATTTTACAATTCATTACTCAGTTCACATTTGATTACAAAATGATGTAACATACCTGCTCCTGCTGTACTCTGCTGGTGGGTTCGTCATATCTTTAGCAGTGATCCAGCGGCTTTTTGGGTCACGCCAGCTTGATAACAGCTTGCCGGACGTATAATTGAATGGTGTAACATAAATTGCCATTAGGATCGGTTGATTTTCAGATCTTATAGGAACCGTTGGATGTAGGAGTTTGATGCCTATCGAGAGAAAGAATGACTTTAAAAAACTGGAATCATGAAATTCCTATTGAGAATGGTAGAATCAACTCACCAGTCACAACATGATCCTTTGGTGCAATCAGATCATCAAGGTGTATTTGTTTCTGATGGTATTTCAGGACAGTAAAATCACTTCCATACTTCAACGGATGACTTGTTGGTCCTTTAGGACCCTTGTAAAACCTAACAATATATTCTTCTCTCCTGAAAATGGTTTCATTGTCATAAAATATGAAGGAATCCAGTTCTACCCAGCTCTCACTGCCCTTCTGGATGCGTCCCTCAGGCTCCAATATCCCTTGCTTTATTTGCACGTGGATCATCCTGTCCTTATCAACGAACTTCACTCCAGTAACTACCCTGTAATTAGATAACATGGATTATTCAATTGATGCTGGAAGTTTTTGTCTTGATATTTACATCTGAATGGAACATTACTTGTTATTCTTTATATCTGACAATTGTGGCCTCAAACTGATAATGCGTCGACTGGGAGATGTCACTGCATCATCGACACACATACAGGTGCAGAAGTCACAATCCCAAATCCACCATTCCCGGAAGTATTTTGGATATACTGCATAAACACATTTCTCTTTCTCACCATTGGTCTGTCCATAGCCATCAATAAAATATGAGTATCGCCGTGGACCCAGAGACTGAAATTTCGATTTCATTAGGAAGAGATACGAGCGAATACTAATAAATCATACTCATTATTTTGCAGAATATTCAATTACATCTAGTTTACAAATCTCCCATTTCTGAGGGCCGCCATATTTGCAATCATATACTCCGCCATGGCATTGAGATGCTGGACAGTAGCTAGCATCTCTACTCCAACAATTTTCCTGTCTCGTTGGATTTGATAGGGTTGAGCATGTGTATTTACAAGTTTCTTCGGGATTAAGCGTTTTCTCATTGGCTACATAGCCCTGGATGAATTTGAAGAATTCAAGATAGTTCTCACCTGGAATTATGAATTCAAAAATTATTTGATGCAGGAATGAATGACTTTATGATTGGATAATAGTAGTAACCTCTTTTGAAAACGGATGGATCGCAACGGCGAAGGGACTTTGGTGCCTGTCTCATTTCTGCTTTAACGGCTGCCATCAATTCTTTGGACCTCTCAATTAGTTGTCTCTCAGCTTTTTTCAGTGCTCCCTGGTAACTTACTAGAAACAATGCATTTAATATTCCGCACACATTGATGAGATTATCGTACTCAGGAAATACATACCTTTGTTGTAGACACTTAGCATCATGTACGAAAAACTGGACATGAGGAAGCCTCGTATTTCTGTTTTTACGATTAGCGTGTACAATTGGAAAAGCTCTTGTTGAGGTGTAACAGAAGTGTCACAAGTTTCAAGTGCAGCTAGCTGAAATTGAATGCAAATTAAAATTTCCTAGTTCGAACAGAAGACTCCATTCTAGCGGAATTATTGAATTCATAAGAACCTTGTATTGTTTGTTGAGCAAAGAAAATAAACTCTCGCTAACACCTGCTGTCCTCTGAGGTACGAAGAGCCGGTGTATCTTGATGAGTGAATGCTCTAAATCATTTGCATTGTGAGATGTTATCGTTTTGATGAAGCTATTGATTGTATGGTTATTGAAGTTCTCTTTTTTTGCGGTATAAGTTACGAAATCATCGAAGAGACCGTCAATTCTAACCACAGCATTGTGCAAATCACGTTTTTTTGCATCAATTTTAACATCTAACGGCAAACGTTGGAGCAAGGTCTGCACTGCTTGGTCAATTTGACGCTCCAGTTTATTTCCCAATTCTTCCACTTGACTGGATACATCTCTTACTTCTTTGAGTATGTCATCCATCTTGATTTCTTCTGGTCCGGTCTTTTCTTTGTAGAAGCTGTATACTGTGTCGAATTTTTCATAGACGTTCACTGCGAATTCAGCGATAGCCTTCAAATCGCTGAAGGGTATCATGAAGAACGCTGTCGCTTGATGACAGCATAATATTAGAACAATGAGATTTCGGAACAACATCGTGGATGTTTATCCCTTGATAGATTACTTGACTGTGCTTTGGGCATTTTCTGCCTCTGCTTTTATACTGAGCATTCTGGGAAGAGTAGCGAGAAGAAGGTAAATAAGATAAGATACCTTAATTCTTTTTTTAGAACTATATTCTGAAATCAAATTATTCAGCATCATATTTCTCATTTTTTTTCAAGTGTTCGATATAAATCATATTGAAACCTTGAATAATTATATCATTGCCTTGGAAACAAAGGAGCGTCAGTGCTAAGTATGAGTATAGCACTTACGCCACTTAGTTGCTAAGGTATTAATATGATAAACTTTAATTTTGAGATTCTCTGGTTCAAAATAGGTTTTTAAAATCTTGAACACGTGTTTTACACGCATTGAATTCAGGAAATCATGCTCCAGACAAAACTTACAAAGCTTGTGATAACATTGTGTCTGTTATGTAATCTGTTACATAATTGATTATGTAATCTGGTGTTTTCAATTTTCACAGAATATTGTCTTTGAAGATGATTTTTTGAATTCTGTGAATAAATATTATGAACTGCTAAAGACGATATGACGACTTATCAAAACTTGTTTTTTTCCTCAAGTGACTATTAATTTTAATGTCAAATGAAGAACTTTCTGTGGAAAACTTCTAGAATGTCTGTGATGACCTTAAACGTCGAGTTCCTCATATCCAAGATTGTCTTCTTATTTCCTACTTCTTTTTTGCGACGTTGAGAAAATGCATTGATAGTAAATTTTAGGAGCGTGTTATCAGTATGGAAATGAATTTAAAAAGCGAAAGAATACTGAGTGCTATAATTGAATAAATAATCATTTTTGAAATTACTTCAAATGCTATGGTGCGCAATTATTTAGGTCGAGCTTATATAATCCTAAAGTCAATATTGGAGAGATATCTTCTCTCCGCTTCTAGCAACTCCTTCATATTTTTCAAATTCTTGGATATGAAATGCCTGGATATGGATAATATTATAGAACGATTCAATCTTTGAAATGCAACGTTTATTTTATTTATTATTCTTCAGATACATAAGTATTTCATTTTTCACGACAAAATAAGCTCCTCAGGGACTTCTTCATTCATATACTCAGGAAGATCGAGAGAGAATATCTTGAAAGCCAAAAAACCTCCGTATCCCTCTGCCGCTCTGTGGAAGAGACCTACACCTCCAAGAGGAAAACCAGGCTTGCCATGGACAGGCTTATTATCTAGGAAAGGAATAGTAGACTGTGCAGCATCTTCCCACCAATCAGACTTCTGAACCTCGACATAGCTGAATGGTTTGGAATCCGGTGGATTCACAGCAGAGTTTATTGGATTCTTATTATTCTTCGTCAGATCAATTTTGGTTCTGTAATTAGAGAGCTGTGAGTTAGCATCTTCATCAATAGATATGCAATCAGTGATTTACCTCGTTCCTTCAGAACTTGGAGTCACCCAGATGTTCTCCTCTGCTGGCTCCAATTTACCTGTTGCAAAGTTGAATGGTGTCACATGAATAGCGATTTCGATAGGTTGACTCTCCGATTCCTTTGGAATCTTCGGATGTTGGAATCTGATTCCTGAATGTAAAGAAACAATTTAAATTATTACATGCATGAGCACTACACTGGAACATCTTCATTCACCTGTTACAACATGATTCATTGGTGCAAATAGATCATCCAAATTGATCTGCCTCTGATCGTATTTCAGAACTGTGAAATCCTTCCCATATGCTTGCCTATCATAATTCCTGCCTGGGTGACCAATAAGAGCATGCCGATCTTTCACTATGTATGTACTCCTTGCTCTCGCAGTCATATTACGGAGATAAAGAAGCGTTTCTAGTTCCTTCCAAGTGTCGGTCTCACTGTCGATACCTCCATCCGGTTGGAGAACTCCTTCTTTGATTTGTATGTGGATCAATCCGTTATGATCAACGAATCTCACACCAGTCACGACTCTGTCAATAAATTTGGCAATTGTAATTTTTTGAAAGCGAAAAAAAAAGCAGATAGAATATTATTTGATATCACTTGTTGTTTTTAATATCTGCTATTTGTGGTCTCAAACTAATGATGCGACGAGACGATGACACGAGCCCATCTTGTACACACGTACAGTGGCAGAAATCACAGTCATAGATTATTTTGTCCCGGACAGCTACAGGTTTCTTAATTTTCCAATCCGTACATTTTCCCTTTTTGCCGTATTTATATCCACGACCATCCACGAAATACGTATAATGTCTTGGATACTCAGCCTGGTATTAAAATTTAGTAAAGCGAGAGAGAAGATTGTAGATTTCATTCGAACATTGATTCGTGTAATTAGTAGGACAATTATACTTACCTCTGTGCAGATTTCCCACACACCACTACCACCATACCCACATTCCAACATTTTTCCATCACAAAACCCATGCCCAGCATGAAATCTGTCCTCTCGAGCCTCGTAGAAATGCATCTTCATAGGTTTTGGCTGCGTAGAACAGGTCCATGCACAAGAATTGTCATCATTGAGTTTCTTCTCATTGACGATAAATCCCTGTATGAAACCAGCGAATTCTATGAACGTTTCACCTGAAATTGGAGACATTATATTCAAAATATATCAATTTCCAGTCAATATCGGAAGTTTTACGAGGTCTGCTTCGTCACATTTTTTTCTCACCTCTCTTATGAACAGGAGGATCACAACGACGCATGTCCCTCGGTGCTTTCCTCATCTCCGCCCTCACAGCAGACAAGAGTTCCTTTGCTCTCTTTATAACTCTTCGTTCCGCTTTCTTCAGCTCTCCTTGGAAACTCACTGAAAAAACGTTTCGAGGAATGATTCTGGGAAAATGATATTATATTCATACTAACTCTTATGTTGCACTTCTAGCATAAGATTTGCAAAGCTTATCATGAGAAAGCCTCTTATGTGAGTTTTGACGATCAGTATGTAGAGCTGGAATAGTTCTAACTGAGGTGTAGTCCCAGTATCGCATATCTCGTTAGCCATTATCTATTTATTTGAATGAGACATAGATTAAGGAATTGAATTTGGAGAAGAATGGCTCATCAATAATAGAATTATATACTTTCGTCTGCTCGTTGATGAGGCTGAACAAACTATCAGTAATAAAGCTCGTTCGTTCCGCAACAAAGAGCCGCTGCATTTTCGTGAGTGAACTCTTCAACCCATCACCATCATCAGAAGTAATGGTGTTGATGTACCTCTCAATCGTTATTTCATTGAAATTGTGACTGGTCTCTGAATAGAGGACGAAGCTGTCGAACAAGTCGTCGACCCGGACAATAGCGTCGTGTAATTCGTACTTCTTGGCATTAATGTTGACTTCTAAGGGCAAACGTTTCAGCAACGTTGATACTGCTTCATCTATATGCCGATCTATTTTCGCTCCCAGTTCCTCCACTTTACTTGCCACATTTCGGACTTCCTGGAGCACATCATCCAGTGAGATTTCTTCTACCGCTGTATTGGATTCATAAACACCGTAGAACTCCTCGAATTTACCGTATGTATCGTATGCAAATTCAGCGATGGCTTTTATGTCACTGAAGCTGAAGGGTAGAAAGAACGGGGCTACTTGATGTTGACTTATGATTAAGAGAAGGACACTCCAATAGAGCGCCATTCCAGTTATTCTTCACTTCTTTTTCTATTTCTTGAATATTACTTCCGAAACTTTACTGATCTTCTTTGGAGGGATTCCGCACTAGAGTTGATTTCGAACTTTGGCTCCTAGTGTTTCCTTTTGGCTTTTTACTAGAAAATTGCGGAAGCGGAAATCCTAATGTTAGAAGAATCGATAAAGGCTATTTCACCATCCCGGAAACTCAACACTGCAATGTGATAATTTTATCACCAGGAAAAAATAGGGCTGGGATAATAATTCTAGATATCTCTTAGCCTTATCCAGAGAATTCGAATCGATTTTATCGTGCACACGAATAGCAATAGTTTCCCCTCGGAGATATATTTTTTATGATTGAGGAACTGAAATATCCTTGAATTTCATTTTCCATTCCGTTGATTCGCAGAAATAGTCATGAGCTCATCAGAAAAATGATGTACTGATTATATCTTTTATTTTTCTGACACTTTCCGGCCAATTTCACTCTCCAACCGTTCACTTAAAATGTCTATTCTACCCGATGTGCCCATAAATAATATAGTAACAATGAATTTTTGGAATGCCTCTTTATTTAATAGATTATTCTTCATATACATTAATACATGGAGACTTACGATTCTCAGTAGCATCAGAATGATACATTAACAAAAAAAATGATTTAAGAACAGAAAATGATATCTTGGATGAATCCCATTAGTTATTACGGTATAATCCATATCAACGTCTCAAATTTTCAAAATCAATTCCTCGGGGATTTCGTCACTCATATACTCAGGAATATCAAGAGAATATATCCTCAAGGCTAAAAAGCCTCCGTAACCCGTTGCGCCTTTGTGAAAGAGACCTATACCTCCAAGCGGAAAACCTGGCTTGCCATGGACGGGCTGACTATCCAAGAACGGAATAGTTGACTGTGCAGCATCTTCCCACCAGTCAGAGTTCCGAATCTTGATAAAGCTAGTTGGTTTGGAATCTGGCAGATTTCTTGCAGCATTCAATGGATTTTTGCTGTTATCCTTCAAATCGAATTTGGTTCTGAAATTAGAAAGTTGTGAAATTGTGTTTTCATTAAAAGATATGCAATTGATGATTTACCTGCTTGCTTTGCGATCTGGCGTCACCCAGATGTCCTCAGATGTTGGCTGCAAATCTCCTGTTGAGTAGTCGAATGGTGTCACACGAATTGCAATTTCAATGGGTTGATTCTCAGTTGGCTTTGGAACTTTCGGATGTTGAAATTTAATGCCTAAACATAGAGGAAGTATATGAATTATTGCATCCATGAGCATTATATTGGAATATTTGCATTCACCTGTTACGACATGATTCGCTGGTGCAAATAGATCATCCAAATTTATCTGTTTCTGGTCAGATGTCAAAGTTGCAAAATCTATTCCGTATGCTTGTTGTTCCCCATCTATTTCTACGTATACTCCTCTTGATGTGATAGTCTTATCATTGAGGTAAAGCATTGATTCCAGTTCTTTCCAACTTTCAGTGCTAGGATCGATGCGTCCATCCATTTTAAGTACGCCTTCTTTTATTTGTATGTGCATAAATTCTTTTTCACCAATGAATCTCACACCTGTTACGACTCTATCGATAAATTTTAAGATTATCAGCATAGGATTTAACGCAATTTTGTCAGCGACATATTTGTCTGATAGATGGAATATCATTCAATATTACTTGTTATTTTCGATGTCTGATTTTTGGGGTCTCAAACTAATGATGCGACGAGCCCTTGATGTGATCCAATCTGACACACAAATGCACTGGCAGAAATCACAGTCATAGCCTAAATGAGGCTGAATAGCTGTAGGTCTCTTTATTTTATAGTTAGTACAGTTCCCCTTTTGTCCGAAAGTCTTTTTATCACCATTCACAAAATATGAATAACGCCTTGGATTCTCAGCCTTTGGAATTTTATAAGACGAAAGACGAGGATCTTAGTTTTGATCGAAGATTGTATTATGGGACAAGGACAATGATTATGATTACCTCTGTACAGATTTCCCATGCTGCTGGACCACCATACTCACAATTGAACAAGTGCCCACCACAAAAATCATTTGAGCCACCAACATGATATTTGTCCTCCCTCGGTTTGTAGTATCGCATCTCGATGGGTTTTGGTAGTTCTGAGCAGCTGAACTCACAAGAATCCTTCGTGTTGAGTTTCAGCTCATTGGCGATGAATCCTTGCATGAAGCCAGAGAATTCCAGAAACGTTTCATCTACATATAAGAAAATATCGTCAAAAATATATCAATGCGTTCCGCTCCATTCGTTCTCACCTCTCTTATGAACAGGAGGATCGCAGCGACGTAAGCTCCTTGGTGCTTTCTTCATTTCCTTTTTCACAGCAGCCATCAGCTCGATTGCTCTCCTTAAAACATCATGCTCAGCAATCTTCAGCTCTACTTTGAAATCAGCTGCAAAGATAATTAGATGAATAATTCTGAAAGATTGATCTTCTATCTAAACTCACTTTCATAAAACACCTCTAGCATAAGATTCGCAAAACTTATCATGAGAAAGCCTCTTATGTGAGTTTTCATGATCATTACGTAGAGTTGAAAGAGCTCTAACTGCGGTGGAGCTGCAGTATCGCAGATTTCTTTAGCGGTTATCTGAAATTGGGACATCATCAGAGTAAGAGAGGAGGTGAATTTGAGAAAGTAAAATGTCTAAAGCTCTATAACAGAATCATGCATACCTCTGCCTGTTTGTTAAGGAGCTTGAATAAACTACTAGCAATTCCACCAGTTCGTCCAACGACGAAGGCTTTCTGCATTTTCATGAGTGAAGTCTGCAAGACGCCCGCATCTTCTGTGATGGTGTTGATAAATCGTCGAATCGTTATATTATTGAAATTTTTACTGCTCTCTGAGTAAAGGATGAATCGATCGAACAAAGCATCGATTCTGATCACGGCGTCATGTAGATTGGATTTTTTCTCAATAATTTCAAACTCTAGGGGCAAACGTTGTAGCAACGTTGCCACTGCATCATCTAGATGCCGCTCAATCTTGGCGCCTATTTCCTCCACTTTATTTGTCACATCTCTCACTGCCTGCAACACATCATCCAATGATGTTTCTTCTACTACGGTTTTGGATTCATAGATACCATAGACCTCTTCGAATTTGCCGTAGGTATCATATGCAAATTCAGCGATGGCTTTCAAGTCGCTGAAACCGATGGGTAGAAAGAACGGAGTCACTTGATGGTGACTTATGATTAAGAAGAGGACGCTCCAATAGAACGTCATTGCACTTCCTCTTTGCTTCTTTTTCTATCTCTTGAATACCACTTTGGAGCTTTGCTGATTCTTTTCGTACTAGAGCTGATTTCAAACTTTCTCCCACGGTGTTAGGTTCGAGCTTTTCAATGGAAAAGTACGGAAGAAGACAATTGTGAGGTGGGGAAAGATAGGATAAAAGATAGTTTCTTACTCAGGGCATTCGAATAAATTTAATCGTTAAAATATAGATTGCTCTCCTCTTCCGGATGTTTTTCATGATTGCGGAACGGGACTTAAATCGCCACAATCTTTTACCAATGTCACCTCTAGATATATTTGTTTTCATGATATTCTCTACATCGCCACTGCTTGATAATGTTATCATACAGTTCAGGAATGTCTTCCTTATTGAGGCAATGAGGCGAGAGAAGGAAGTAGGAAACGTTTTCAAAGAAAATAAAATTTTATTTCTGAGCTTGTCGATAACTTTTATTACCCGGAAAACTTCAATATCAATGATGTATCTTTTTGCTCTTCAGATAACCTCAGAAGTATATCCCAGGAAGTAGAGAATTCCTGGATGATCATGATTTATAATTTTTAAATATTCTTTCCCTCAAATTACCAACTCCTCTGCTAATGATTACAATGAACTTTCAGATCTCCCAAGCTGTTATATTTTTTTTGCATCGGACACAGAGACTAATGGGCATGCATCGCTCTCCTCTCGCTTACTATGGAACTGATGCATCGAGAATATGAAAGTCGCATGAATAAGCACATACACGTATACTCTGTATACAATGTTCAAGGAAGAACGTGTAAACATGGTAGGAAGAATAAAGTAGAGCTAAAAGGGCCCCTTTACTCACCATTCTTTTGTATCGACAGTTACGAAAGGCAGAAAAGAATCAAACGAAACAAAAGTCATCGTCACAATTCTCACATATAAAATGAAAGCGAAAACAAAAACTTGAAGGTACCTACTACCTAACACAAATGGATCAGAACCTATTATTTATCACTCCTGTTTCCCCCGAATGAATGAAAAAAAAACTCTGAAAAAAATAAAATGCAGGGGATGAAAGGAAGAATACGTGACAACTGCCGATTATACTTAGTTGCGAGAAACTCTATATGAAGCTAATCCTCAAACGACACTGGAAGAAATATAGTTTCATACGGATATCATATATCATACTTTTCTTCGCTTCTTTCTGATGATTTCATTGAAAAGCTGAGGTAATTTCAGGTCAAAAACATGTGTCAAAATGAATTTTCATGAAATGAATGTATTTACAAGAGTGAATTACTATCCATTTATATTATCCTTTGATTTTCCTCGGAAAATTTCATTTAGACATTCAATTTTAAATTACTTTCAGCATCGAATGGATCTTAATTATTTGTGATTTTACAGAAGGTAGAATATAATTATAATCCTCAGTGAAGTTACAAGGTAGTTTGCAATGCCGTGGAAGAGCGAGGGAGATGCAGGCACGCAGGTACTCCAGCGCCACACTGCCGAGTCAACCCCCTCTCCTCCTGGCCCTCAGGGTTTTCTACTTGAACGTATACAAATACATAGACATCGGGCTCCCTTTAGGAAAGCTTGCGCGCGGTCTCGTTCACCAAGAGGCATTTCATGAGAAGCGCCCGTCGAGTTCTACAGACCACTTAACTCATAAATGAGAGATTATTTCATCGTGTAATCGTGTATGGGCCAAAAAGCATTACAATTAACGCTAACCAACTCTACTGAATC
This sequence comes from Aleiodes testaceus, assembly GCA_963565655.1. Lineage (NCBI taxonomy): Eukaryota > Metazoa > Arthropoda > Insecta > Hymenoptera > Braconidae > Aleiodes > Aleiodes testaceus. The sequence continues at coordinate 2,413,179 of OY751428.1, forward strand.
GCTGACAAACCACCTCTGTAGATAAACTCTTTACCTCATAATGTTCCAATGAAATTTTTCAAGGTGCTGCCTTCATCCTCATCTTGTACTTAACAATCAATTATTCTCTGTGTAATCATCATTAAGAAAACTGTTAGTACAACAACAAAAAAGTAACAATTTCTCATAAATGTGATTTTATTCAATATTCCCAAAGGATTCTCACAAAATTGTCTGTGCACCCCATGAAATTCGGCATGAGGCAATAGCAAAAAGGGTGTATGATTGATTGCAGCATGACATGCTAGATAATGCAATTTTATTTCATTTGATTTAACGTAGGTAATTGCTATTTTGGGGAACATACCGGCGACGGCTTGATGTATTTGACCCCCCCAAGATTTATCAATCTGGCAAGAGCCGAAAAAGCTCGAGAAAAAGAAATATTGAAATTAGAATGTGAAAAGCACCTGACACGTAATCAAGCTTCATGAATGAACGTATTTCACTATTCTCCTTTTTTCAAACCATCAAGAATAACCAAGTAACTCCAAACACCGCAGTCACATTATTAGTTGCTGTGTATAAATACACCGTCTGAGGTGGTTTGGTTATGGCGTAACCATTTTCATTCCTTCCGAAGTTCTTTGAAAGGTAATGGTGGTTGGTGGATGGCGGTTGCACTCTGTGGCCGCAGACCAGGGGTGGTACTGAGGGGCGGACAGGGTGGTTTACGAAAAAAGAAGGGAGAAAAGCATTGCTCCAAGCAACGCGATAAGTTCGTACCAACACACCAGCTCTCGCATTATTATTATCATCGTTTCTTATTATTATTTTTATTATTATTATTGTTGTGGTAACATCGACCGCGATCACTCAAACTCGTTAAAACTTTTGGTATTACAGAAGCCTGAATTCCAGTGGGCCTTCGTGCCTTCTCACACACACACCCACATAGTCCCTTTATTTTTTTCATCCCCTCTTGTACCCATTCCCTTGTGCGGCTTCTTCAGATTTCCATTTTTAAAGGAACACGATCCAGAATCACTCTGCCATTCCCATTTCCTGGGTGAATGAAAATTGTCTTCCAAAACACAAGCAGCACAAGGGCCTACAGATACTCTGACCCTCCCCCTCTAATTTTGCCTGTTGGTGCTACTTCTTTATTTTTTTTTCTACTAGAATACTTCAAGCCCCTCTTAACTGTGAAGTATGACCCTGGCGTGCTCCTGGAATTTCTAAGAATGCATTTGCGAATACAGAATTAATCGTTTCGAACTGTTTGCCAGAGGCAGAACAGGGAAATGTAGAGGTGATATAAAAATAGAGCTCAGTGGTTAGAATGAAAGATAGGAGAAAAAAAAAAGGAAGAGAACAATGAAAAAAAAGTTGAGAGTATAAAGAGGCAAGTGAACAAAAAAACATCATGGACAGTCGAACGAGGCGAGGAAATGTATGGAGATTCGGAAGTCATGCGATTCAACTATAAAACTCCGTGAGTTTTGCAGCTGGTGAGGCGTCGTTCAACCTCCCTCCCTTATTCCCCTCAGTATGATTTCAACTCGAGTCTTGCTTTCTGCTGGTTCCGCAGTTATTTACGGTTTGATTCACCTTATCTTTCAACTCTCTTCCCTCCGCTCCTCATCCACTGAACAGTGAGCCTCTGGCTTTTGGATATTCCAATGTACCTTGAATTTAGTACCTAATTATTCACAGTGCAGTGCTTTGTGATTGAATATGGATATTTTGAATCAAAGGGTATTTCAGGACCATCTGAGTCAAACGATATTCCACTGAGGAATCCGGGTCATACAGATGTCTTCGAAGATGTGGGAATTTGATGTAAATAGCGTTTTGCGTGGGAAATCAAAGTGAAGATGCTGTCAATGAAATTCACATTGGATGCCATGATCAAATTGACTACCTAATAGTGCATATAATTAACAGAGAGTCTCCTCAGTTTAGCATCAAAGGACTTCAGCTGCTCTTCAGTTAGATATCATAACTGATTTCATTAGACAAATATTTGATCTTACAATGAGCCTCCTCTCTGCAGATGTCAATTAAAAATTTAGTAATTCTCTGATTCATCCTCTTAATGTCAGCTAATTGAAAATTGGGAGTTTAGATATATCTTGGGTAGACTTCGAAATCACTGCAGAAGACAGCATTCAGTTAAGATTTCTAGTGTGCGTTTGCTATCAGTAAGGGACTGGTTCTGGTTGGGTGCGCCTCTATCCATCCATACCACAATGCGGTTATATTAATTATGAGATATTACGATAAGAACCAAGAACACGAACAATACACCCGTATTGAATTGAGGATTCTACAATGAGTTGAAGCAGGCAAGTAGTACTGGCTCAAGTGCCATGTGTTAAACGGTCGAAGACCTAAGAAGCTTGAAGGCGTCTTATAATCCATTGGCAAATTGGTGGTTAGATGGAACTAGAAGGTCTCTTCAGAACAAGACTGTCTTACATATCTTGTGGGGAGAGGTATCAGTCGGATGTAATAATGGGAGTGGAGGATCAATGTTACGGTGAATTAGGGCTACATGTGTAAATCACTCTGGTGTCTTTACCAGAAATTTTCCTTTCTGTTGGACCAGAGGCTCGAGATGAGAATCGATGTAGGCTGACAGCGGTGGCTTTGTAATTAGGGGTACCGCAAAGAGATAAGGACCCTTTCCTATGTCAAGCCTTTTTACCATTCTCTTTCAGAACCAACAAATGAGGATCATTTTACATGGATGATTGAAGAGTATTATGATCATACCAAATAACGGATTTTTTTCCTAAAACTTCTGCAGAATCCCGAGAAATGCAACAGAGTACACATTGACGTCATTGCCAGTGTTGAAATAATGGTATTCCAAGTAATTTCAATACGTACCACCTTTCCTCCACAAAGTCTGTTACTCTTCTCATTCCTCCCTTCAACACTGATGTCACATCAGGCATCTCTACCCTTCGTCTGATCCGCAATCAGGCAGAGAAGCCAAATAACATTCACACAGTATCACAGCATCGCACGATGCTTTCTATCTAAACCAGTTTGTATCTTTACAGGAAGATGGAAATGGCTTGAAACTCTTTACCCCAGAAACTTCACGAGTTAATTAGATCTTTCCTCGTCGTGAGACGTGTTTCTAACCTCGTGTAACTCAAAGATTTCCAGTGCTCTCAGATTTACACAGCTGATCCAAATGGAATTGAGTATCTCCAGCTTTTTGATTATCATAAACATGGAATTTTGATTTAAAGTAGACGAGATGAGGCTTGTACGCGGGAATTAATAATAGAGTAGAAATACTGGAGCAATAATGTGGAGTTTATCTTACAGGGTTTCAGTGTCATCCCTTCTAACGAACCTTCCAAGATTTCAAAAGCCATGAGAGTCTAATTCGATCGCTGTGCCTCTGTACACTTTTGTTTAGGGTGGAAAATCGGCTGGCAGTGTTTGCATTAACGTGAATACTCGAAATTCCCAGAGTCCCGTAGGCCCCAATGAGGGAATGAGAATAGCCTGGAAAAACCAAACCATCATCCTCCCCCGTTCACCCTCTTTCGTTGATCCCACTCCAATGGTAATACAAGCCAACCATTCTACTTCAATCGAATTCTGTTTTCCTCTCACGACACGATGCCTGCCACGAAATCGGCCGAATTCCTAAGACGCTCTTGTTTGCTAACATTTGCTTATACAATCCGATGCCTCATACCTTTCTTAAGTTGCTTTACAATACCACCCTCTTAACAGCGAAAGATACCTATTCCCAAACTCACCCTCATGAAATGGGGTATATTCAAATTCTTCTGACCACTGTCTTGGATTCCTTAACACTGGACTATTGAAAATACCGATTTGACACGTAACAACTGGACGTAACACTTTGGACAGTCTTTGTGTTTCAAATGCCTCTTTTTTTTCTTCTTCAGTATTTTCAACGACATTCTCAGAGAGGCTGGAAGTATTTGAAGCATTTTGAACGTTAATTCGTTGGGAATTCTCGCAGAATCATGCAAATAAGATCAGAAACTAGTTATTAATGATTAAACATGAAAAACTAATTCACGAAAGCATTGAGCTTAATTATTTCAGTCTCTCGTTATACATCGCTCATGATTCAAACTTGGTACAGTCAAGAGTGAAGGGAGACTAATTGAGAGAGGGAGAGAGAGAAGGTTGAAGGCAGATAGTTATCATCATATATGTATCTGTGCGAGTGATGATGACGTGAGGATAGGCAGTAGAGGGAACGAAAAGGTGGTTTTGAATTGGGGCTCCATACCATAATTTCCTACCTTGGACCGGAGCTTGGTAAAATCAAACCATCTCCCCGGATACGTTCTCATGCTCGTCCTGAATGTACTGCTCAATCATTCATGCGTATAAACGTGCTTTTGGCTTCACTGCACTGACCAAAACTTTATCTCTCCAGAATATCATAATATTTTAATAATTTCCTTTCATCATAATCTTGATGAAAATTTTGGGGAGAAATCGTCTTCATTATATCTACATAATGAATAACATGGAGATTATTTAAAAAAAAGATATTTCAAGTAATAATGAATTTTCTCCATTGTTCCATATGTGTTTATGAACGAGGAAGGAGGAGAAAAAGGTAGAAATAGTTTTGGATGAGATGGAATCAATGTGAGGAGCCATGAGAAGAGGCGAAAGGGGGTGGTGAAACGTGCGAACGCAGCGAGTTCGAATTCGGTGGCAGTAAACCAGCACTAAATCTTGTACAATCAAACGTCCATTGTTTGCCTAGGTCTGTCAGTCCGTGTGTCGGTATACCGATTCACTGCTTTACAATATATATATCCTTTGCTGGCTTGCACTCGTCTACACCAAAATATACACATCTATGGAGCATCTACCCTCTTCACTTCCTCCCTCTCTCTCTTCAGTATTGCGCCTCTTTCCCTTTCCTTTTCCATCCATTCACATAACGCTGGATACTCTATATCCTGCGTTATGTATTTCGTACAGCTACTGCCAGTGATCACAATGGATAAATTTGACTGGATTTTGATTTAACAGGAAACAATGCGGCGTCAGACGCTACTTATACTTGCCAGTTATTATTGCCGTCGACATCGTCCAACGTTAATAAATTCAACGGTGTTAAATATTCTATCCCTTTTATCACTCAGCTTTATTAAATCCATTCCAATATGATTATCCAACTCTTTTCAACGAATTTCAACATTTTTTTATTATGAATTTAACTTTCAATGCGATAATATGAGCGGAATTTTTCGAAAATCCGGATAAATATGTTTTAATGTATTGTTTTATTTTTTAGATATTCTCGTTACTTTATACTCCACTTGTAATTATCAAGTTTATCCGAGACCAGCTGCTACAGGCATTCTGAATTACTTTCCTCGTTCATATTCAATTCATTCGCAGCATTGCATTACGGATTTGTTTCTCGTGGATTGATTAATTGTGAATAATGAAAGTGGAGAGTTTTATGGAAATTGTTAGAAGCTATTAAATAATATGATTTTTCATTATTAAATTCAATATTGGTTATTGGGAATTTATGGATGATAAAAGTTGACATCAAACGTTGGGAACTTTGCCTTTATCACTCACAATCGAACGGAAAAAAGAGGATAACTCTTTGGGAATGAGAAAAAATTGAAAATCACTAAAAAAAAAAAAAACGTCGTTTCCTGTACTCTGCTTCTATCCATCCAGCCTTGTCTTTATGTATACCATAAAAAGCATGCATACATGTCGCATACCTGTTTGAAATGTATTTTTCTTAAAATATTGGTGAAGGGATTTACATATTTCATACGTGTGTACAGTGTGCAAGAAGTGAAGGAAAATTTTCGTGGCTTGAGTTTTGGGGTGTTGGGAATAGCTTGAAAATATATACGAGAGAGTGTAGGACGGGTTAAAAGGAATTGGGGGGATGGGAGGGAAAAAAATGGAAATTCAGTATTTCTTTGAATGCCAGTTTCCTTCAAAGATGATAAATATTAATATCGCTCGCTTTTTTTAATGCTTTTTTTTCCTACACTTCTGTAATAATGCATGATACATACTCACCTTTATTTTCCGGGAATATTCAAGAATTCGAATGAATCAATTCCTCAAATTGACGATAAATTCGGGTAAACACATGTATCAGTTACACTTGGTTATTGAAGTTGTATATGGCACAATGGTGATACAGGATATTTAAGTAATATACAAGTATAGGGGAAGAAAATTCTTACCCTCGAAGTAGCATTGATGTGATGCGGCGGGAATGGCAATCGACAGTCGTTTTGTGCCGTCACCAAAAGTCACGAGGGGAATAGACATTGGTGGATGGAGAAATAAAAATGAAGAGAATAAAATGAGAAAAAGAAAGGAATTTGAGGCGTATTGCAACAAGTCAAGCCAGAAGAGACACGCGTCAGTTGTTTCATGGGATTCAATTAATAAAAATTCATTCGAATGCATTCATTAATTTTTATTTCAATTTCACCGCTTTCTTTGTAATGGGGAAAGGGCTGAGAAAAGGGCTTTAATGTTTTTTTTCTTTATTCTTTCTTCTGCGATGTCGAATCGGCGGCACATTGATGTTTTGAAGGAAAAAAAGAAGAAAAAATGAGCGGAAACGGGGAAGATAGAGAAGGAAATTGAGGTAAAAAAAAGAGAGAAGCTGTAAATAAGTCGTGGAGTTTTGAAGAACGTTGGCTACGACCGAAGTGGTATAAATAAATACGAACGAACGAATAAATATCAACGCTGAGAGTCAAGTGCAGTGAAAAAGGGGATCATGGAGACTTGGTAGAGAGGGGTTGACACGATGTTAAAGGAGGAGAAAGAAATACCAACCGCAAAAGAACATTTTAATTAATAATATTCACTTCTTAAGTAATGATCAAAGTCTCACGAAACTCTTGCACGAGTACAGAATGAAGGGAAAAAAAAATAAGGAATTCAATTAATGTTGAGATATTAATTGTAATTAAAATGAGAAGTGAATTAATTCAATCATTTATTTTAAATAAAAATAATATAATGTATTCTTAACCAAAGTAAACTGCGTTAATTAATTTTCTCCTAATTCACATGTGTTTCATTGAGCTTGAAGTGTTTCCGTATTCTCAGTGATGCTACCACTTATGGATTGCCAACGCATTTATGTCTCTTTCCCGTTCAACTCGGGATTCTCTTCTACATTCCCCAAGAATATTAGCTGTCTTGGTAATGGGAGACGAGTGATACATAGAAATGTCAAAAGCTGACGTTCCATCCAACATATCAAGCGATTCTCCGCTGAGCCCCTATCTATCATCGCGAAAAGGAGAAAACTCGAGGAAAGAGGAATTGAAATGAAGAATATTAATAAAAGAAGTTTTCTTATGAAAAAATTAAGAAAAAAGAGAAATAATTTTATTTAGAACATCTGAAAAACGAATAAAAGAAAATCAAATCATGCAGCTTCACCTTTTCCTCACCGAATTAGTCGTATCTTGTAAAATCTTACACGGATTTATACCACAATGGATCTCCTCCAGGGAAGAAGATCTGATTCTGATTATCGACGTTGGAAAATTGCAGTGAATACGATAACTCAAGCTGAAGGGTAAGCCAACATAAGAGGGTGAACGAAAGCACATGATGCCATGACGCCAAAGGAAGTGTATGGGATGTTGATGCGGTATGAGGAAAGATGGCGGTGGAAGAGAGTTTGAGGATGATCGCTTGCCTTTCAAGGGACGTTTTCTACGTGAGGTGGAAGGGGAATGGCTCAACTGATTTTCCACTCGTGGGATATTCAATAAAGCAACAGTGAAAGGAACCAGCGTAGGATGTATATGCTTTTCGTGAAGAGGCAGGAGAGAGAATGTGGATAAGAGGAAAGGAGAGACTTTGTAGGGTTATAAGTGTGGGGGTGGGGGAGGACTCGACTGCGTGCAAAAAGACGTATATTGACGAAAAGCCTGTCGTATATATATTGACTTCTAACGACGTATCATCGTATGCTTCGAAACATTCTCAAGGATTCAATACTCTGAGACAGTAATGATTTTGGCATTTTTCGATGGTTGGATTTATTTCAAAATTACTGTTAATATTTTCATTTTAAATGGAGGAATTGATGGGATCAATGAGGTTGAAGAAGTGCTAAATGTGGAAAAAATTGAGAACGTAATTTTATTGGATATTGAGGGAGAAAATGTGAATTAATTTTCATCAATTTGGTCAATAATTTTCCATCAAATTACGCAATTCCAGGAGAAAATCGTGAGACCCTCTTTCAGGCAACACTATCTCTGTATATACACTCGGATGTTGAAGAGGATCGATCCTTCGTTTTAGCAAAATAGAGAGAGAGAGAGAGGAAAAAAAGGAGAAAACGAATAAGGGAAGTGGAGGAAGAGGGGGAGAAGGGAATGAGGAAATCCTATTTCTCATTCGCATCTGTAAGCAGCGTACTACGGTTGACTCAATACAGCTAAACAGTTTCACCGTCTTCTTGAAACCAACGGAATTAATTGAATGCCATACACGAGAGTTGAAAATGCAATTTGTCGTACAAATTTTCCTTTCCAATTTTCCTCTGAGCAATCAAATGTAATTGCAATTACAAATATATACAATTTAAGAATAATTTTTTTAGTGAAAATAGTAGAAAGAGAGAAAAAAAAGCATAAACTGCATTAGCCATTAAATCCAAATTAATTCCAAGGTTAAATTAACTGTCAATGGCAATCATTATTATTTTCAATTTACGAGAGAGAATGAAAAGAGGAGAAAAAAGAACCGCTGGATTGAGGATTTCACCAGACGAGCAACGACCCTTACCTCAAACACTGTTTATCAGTCCCCTCATGATTTCCCTTTCCCTCTTTGTGGCTAAGAGTCGCGTGTACTTTTTCCATCCACACGTGTTTTTCTGCAGTGGCAAGTGAGGCAGAAAGATAGTGAATAGAGCCAGAAGATACTGCACTCACCTAGCATTATGGTTTTCTGAAGGGTTGGAATCATGAAAAAATAAATAATTAAAAAAGAGTAAAAAAAAAAAGAGGAAGTAACACTGGAATAGTGCGCACTTTTGGAGGACTTATTTTTCCGTCTGCCCCGCACTTCGAGTGCATCATCAAGCACTGAAGATGAAAGATGGCCTCGTCTCTCTTCATAAAAGCTATTCCCAAATGCCGTGCGAGACTGTTTGAAAGAGTACAAACACAAACTGCGAAACATACACACGTTCAGTTGGCACATGCGAAGTAGTCGGACTCACCTCTCTTTTCCGCTTCTTTCACCGTCTTATGCACGTGTACGTAGGATACGTAGTCAATAGATAATACCCCAAGTACCCCCCAGTTGAGGGGGAGTTTTGGAGTTGCATGAATGCCCCTTCGTCCCGAAGATCAAACAGCAACCTAAACTGCTGTTTGTTTTTCATCACGCCCCTGATCTCTTATGCAGCCGACGGTTTTATTCAGAATTTAGGTTAGGTTTCTCTTCTGATATAGAAAATATACGTACTATGGGAGTTCATAAAGAGACGAATGAAAAAGAGTTCATATCGACTCATGCATGACGAATGAATGCCATTTTACCTTCAAATTTTCATATATTTAATTCTTTACAAATTAAATTCATGTGAATTCTATCATTTTCTCAATCAATTTCTGAGATAAAATTCATGGAAAATAATGGAAACAGAGAGAGCATAACAATTTTCACTGATACACCTTTATTTTTATATCCCCACAGAAAATATATAAAACTGTCTCATCCCCAATTCAACGTATGAAAATGCCAAGTGTACGATCGTACACCCAGCACCGTTTTATCCATATACCCTTACCCATTCCCTTCACGAAAAGAGTCATATACGGCTTTCCGCGTTATTCCCATATAGACAAAGTATCCAAGAGCATTATCTTCGTGCATAATGCATACACCTACTGTACGCGCACACAGTAACACTCCTGTGATAGTCCCTTCTCTTTTTTCCACGTACTCTTTCTATTTTCCTCACACCAAACTTTTCCCCAGGAACAAAATTCACTGACTACCAACGAAACACAGAAGAATACCTCTCCCCCACTCATTGCTCACGAGTATTTCTTATTATTTTATTGTACTCCGACTCAACAACACTCTCTTTATTCCTTTACACGTGCACTATTTTACTTTACCTACTTAACTAATTTTTTTACGTGTGAAAATCTTCAAGAATAAATGTGGAAAAAATTTGAGAACAATTTCCGATACATCTGCATTGTTCTCGAAAGAGCAATTGGTTTCGGGTCATTAGTATCCCTCCTTTCACCCAAAATCATTCCCCCTATTACCAATTGATTCTACTCTCGAATTTATCCCAAAAAAAGTGCCAAAAAAAAGCCCAGAGAAACGGAAAATAATAAATAACAATGAAGTAAAGAGAATGAGCAACGGAAGGCTTTCAGAGAAGCAAGCACTGGGCTTAAGAGAAGTAGAATCAAGGATACGAAGTGAGATATGGTATTGTGTGTGCTGGTAAGCCAAGTCTGGAATTGTTGAATGCAGTAAAAGCAATAGTATAGGTAAAACTGCGCGTAAAATAAGTGAACTATGCACACGAATACGTAGCAGAAGTAGCTGATGGAGAAACAAGCAAAGACGTTCAAGTAGTGAAGGCAGTGAGAATGAGAAGAAAATTTCTCTCGAGAAGGGGACGATTGTTGGTTTGCTGGTTGAATTTAAGCTTTTCAGTAAAGCACGAGAGGATAGTGAGAGCTTGTGTTTCGAAAACAGTTAGGAAACGGCTAACGCCGAGGATAAAGTGGTATCGGAACGAGACGATCGTCGAACAGATGCTGGGCCATAAAACAACCGCTTCCTCCTCTTTTTCCCCTTACGGTATTCTCTCGTACACCCTCTATCGCTATCATTCTCTCCCTCTTGCCGAGAAAGGAAAAGAAACGCAGCCAACTAGCGTTTCTCCTAATGGGCCAAGACAAACTACTTGCTCCCCTTCTGCTCTCCTCTCTCTCGCTCTTTTAGCCGCATCTTTGTTTCTAGTGTTTAGTATTGTTATTTCTTTCTACCGGTAAGAAGAATTGTTCTTCGATACTCGTTTCTTCAATTTCCCCTTCTCCCATTCTATCAGTCTTGGAATCTTTTACTTTATCTCATTTCTCCCCAAGTTTTAGCCTGTCACACGTGAAAATTACTCTGACATTCAATTTATTTATCTCCGGGTGTTTTTCTTGTTTTTTTAATTTTTTTGGTTAGATTCAAGTCATTAGATTTTTGGGTGAATTCAGGGGAAATAGGGAGAATGGACTGTCTGTACATTTGTGAATCAAGGAGATTTGTGAAATATACAAACTGAAATGGTAACATGCGTCCATTGGACAGGATGGAAATACGGTCGGAATATATGAATAACATTGGGAAATGCTAACAACCAACGTTGCGTATTGAATATCTGTACAAACGCTCAAGCCGGCCATATTTCCTTGATTACGTGGAATCTGTAACTCGGTTAACGATGTCTAAACTCGTGTAAATTTTGATGAAAATGTGTACGTAAATTATACGTACTTCTTTTTATTTTTTTAATACACATTATTTCATTTCAGAATACAAGAAAAAAAGACGCAAACTTTTCACGTATTCCATTACACGAAATTAAGGATTAAAAAAAAGCGTCTAAGCCACAAATATAGAGATAATGAGATTGAATTAATTAACGAGAATTCACGTTACATTTCTCAAATTAATACTCCTACATTGTTTTTTTTCTCCAATTATTTACGAAAAAAAAGGGGGCAAAAAGAGAATTGATCAGACGAGAAAGGATTGATTAAAAAAGAATCCGAAGGTTTCATTTTTCAGAACTCGGAATTTTCCTAGTGAGGGGTATTAAATTCACTTCATTAGAGTTCAACTTGTTAGTCTAACAGTACGAGAGTGAAATTGAAATGAAAAATAATCGTAAAAAAAAAAAACAATGAAATAAACTTGAAATGGAGAAGTGCGTAGATTCGCAGGGGATTAATAATGATGGATATGTGACTGTTCCTTTATTCCTCTATTTTTATTCGTTATTCTCTCTTTCTCATTAAAAAAAATCTGTTATTCATAAACACGAATGTAGCTTTAATTGTCTCAGGCAGCAAAAGAATTCGACGATATCAGAATTCATTACAAAAATAACAATTGAAGGTTGAAAAAACATTTTCTCCCAGCGCAGAGTGCCATTGAGAGGTGTCATATCGTGGTATATTCGTTTGTATTTTCCCGCCACTCGTCATTACATGTACAAGCCCAGTGCTGCATATTATTGTCGTGACACGAACCGCACAGTTGTTAACACTCGAGTACTCAGGGACACCTCAAAATACAAATAATCACGAGGGCTGCACTTCCATTAACGTGCAAATATATATATATACACATATATTTCTTTTTTATTTCCAGATTCGAGATGCATAACGACGCATCAACGATTCACGAGTGCATCTCGACGTTCTCGTCACGATGTACTCAAAATCTCAGATAAAAGAGCAGCACAACGGAAATAGGTGGAAGAGAAAAAATAATGGCAACTTTGACATTTTTCATTTCAATCATCAGTAGAGTAATAATTTTTCTTGTATCATTATTTTCCGTGCGTGATTGTGAAAAGTGAATAAAATGGAGGAAGAGAAGTGGATAGAGCAGAGTCATGGTAATTAAACATGATAAACTTTGTTTCGTGATTTAGGAGGGAATTAAAGAATTGTAAATGAATATAATACACGTATGGTTACATTGTTGGTACCACAAGTCTATGGTATCATCATCAGCTGAGACGGATTGTGAGGAAAGTGAGAATTACCCACGTCGCATACATCTCGGTCGATAGCAACTAATTGTTATTATAAACTTACCAGGAGCTTTAATCATAATAGCTTGAGGCTAATTGGATAGATAATTAAGGGTAAGGGTAATTACCGTCGTATATGGATACCAGGTGAGGAGAAGGGCCTCTCTGTTGCTCTATGTTTGCATTGGGATGCTTACAGCAGTTATGGGATAGTCAATATTGCTTGGAGCAACCCAACACGATCGTGCTAACGGCTGTCAATCGAAATTCTGAATAAATATTTAGTAAGGTGGTGATTATTGGACAATGAGAGTGGTAATGTACCTTTCAATTACACTCTTTAAGCAAGGATAAAAAACATTTCATTGGAACGTCCATTTTACCCCACTTTCCCTTGTGCCTGTACTTATGCAGATTAGAGAGGAAGTCTCAGATGGCTTCAAGAATCGGCAGGAAGTTAAACAAAAAAGAAGCGCTACTGGCCCCTTCTGAATATTCTGAATCGATTAAATAATCGAACCCTGCCATCTTACCACATGGCCCATACCCATGTATTCCTTTGCTGGGATTGAACAGCTTCTTGGTTTCTCCACGTCGTACCTCTCTCTCTTCTCTTTTTTTCACTGATTCACTCACTTTACCCTTATTCATCTATTCGGCTCCTTCTTTTCATATTCAAATGCCGTACCATTGATGCTTCAATGAATAATACTCAATGATAAATTTGTGGGCGTATTCAGAATGGACCCCGTAGCAGGAGCTCATATTGAAGACCTTGAAATCCAAACTCGTATACGCCAAACGTGTGTGCACACAATTTGAATAACGTCTCGTTAAAGGAATTTAAAAAAATCTACACGTGAAGATGAGGTTAGATGGACCGAAAAATCCCTGCGGTTTACTCTCATGATCTTTTACCTGAATCTATTGTCTTTTATTTAAAATAATTTTCTTTTCTCTCTCTCATCTGCGAATTCATTGTATTTACCCAGTGGACTTTGAATCGACGTGTATTCTTGTGGAAAATAATTTTAAATCAAATTTGTTAACGAAATCCATTCTCGATGGAACCGCTGGACTATTATAACCAAGACGATGCGAATGATTTGAGGCAAAGAGAAGAGGAGGGAGAGGATGGAATAGGATTGTCTGCACCATCGGCTAGGAATCCCATCAAGTATCGTAGTAACCAGTTGAACGACGTTGAGATGGTTATGTGCCAGCTAGTTAGAGTTTATAATAAGGATCCCTTCGTCGTGTATAACGCCCCGTCGGGCCTATCTATTGGGTGAAAATGTCTTCAGGTAAAATCCCCGTGAAATGCCGATGGAGCCAGTGAGGTTACTGAGCATGTAGAATACTTGGGCTTGATCATCGTTCATTGATTCATTGTTTTCTTGGGATTAAACGGAAAGTGATTCGAAGGGTTATAATTTTTTCAAGAGTGAACGCTCGATTCAAAGGATCCGAAAAATTCAACAATTACAGGAAAATGTTCGAGCATGTTCTCAATTTTTTTCCAATTTTTTGATTCACTTCTTCATCCTGAAATAAATTCTCGAATAAATTTATTTAGAAGGTCCATTTCACCTCAGTCATCTCTAATGTACATGCCGAGAATTCTCCACGCGTGATGTAATTTTCGAAGCACATGGAGTAGAAGAGGCAAGTAGAATTGCGGAAGCGGGGGCTGGTTGAGGCCCTTATATAACACTACTGAAGGTTCATCCACCTGGAAATTAAAAATGTGGCACAATGAGCCCTCGACGGTGTATGCGCTCGACGCTTAACGGAATGCATTCGGGCACGCAACAAGACTCCAAACGTTGTCGTCGACAACTTCGTCATCTACTTGGTCTTTCCCCACAGTGCACGTTTCTTTTACTATTTTCCAGCCCAATCCCTGCCGAAGCCCTTCTTCTACACACACACTAATTTACTGCCAGAGCCATTCCCACTCTTCTTTACCCTCACCGCAATTCTTCCGAGGGCTTTCAACTAAGAGTTAACGATTTCGCAAAAGTGCGATTATAAATTTTTTTTCTACCTCGTCTCAACTCATTTCTATATGCAAGACCAAAGGAAATGGAGAACGCTTCAACGGCCTGAATGTTTTCGGAATACGGTTTTGACTTTCTGCAATTATTTATGCATCAAGTAAACGTGCAATTCTCACGATTGTGTGCTGTTTGGATTGAATTAAAATATTTCATTATTTTCTTCCGTTCAACGCGAGAAATAGAGAATTGCGAGGAATAAAAAGTCGAGTGTCCTCGAATTCTCACCGTTTCACTCTTTTCCACTTCGTTGATTTTTCAATTTTAAGTTTGCGTGGAAACAGTAACGCAAACCCCTCAATGGCACTTTTTCTCCTTCTTTTTTCCCGGAGAGAGAAATTAAAAACCGATCAAAAGTTTATAAATGGACGGGCTTCAATATTCAGAGGAAGGAAGCGATAGTCGCAAACTCACTTTCTTCTTGACGGAGGGATCGTCGTGGTAAGACGTGTATCCGGTGGGTTTTTTTGTCAGTTTTTTGCAATACCCCCATTCCCCCACGTCCCTGAAGCAAGTCAGTATCTTATTGAATTTTCCGCGGACTGAACGCGCCCGTTGTTACGTGGAAATCTCAGCGGGGGAGAGGCACAGGTCTGGGCCGATCGAGGCACCGTAAGCGAATTAATACTCCTTGACGGAGCGAAGCATCGAAGGAGGGACGATTACAATTTCACAGTGGATATTATCAATTTGACGCTTGGGGATGAGGTAGAAGGAGGTACATGAAGGTGAATTGAAGGGGAATGAACACTGTCTTGAGATTTCCCGTAGCAATTACTATCTGATATAATCGATTGAGATATTTTGATTATCAAGAACATGATGGACGTACAAATATTTCATAATAAAATTAAATAGCACTAAAAAATTCGTTGTATAGAGAGCTTCTTTGTCCTCCTAAAATTCTCATTTCGACCTGGAATCATTGAAAAGAAACGAAAGGGCTCAACCTACACTTTCTCTCCCTCCGCACCTGCGAAAAATCCTCAATTCTCCAGGAGCCCATGTAGGAGGCTAATATTTAAATATGCGCACGACTGATCGGCAGCCATAATAACCCGAGGTTATTCAAATGGCCGATCGAGATACCGATGATGGCGTAACCCTTTTCAAGAGTGTACGAAGGTATATGAGACACTGGTTCTCATTGTTAGACACGTCCTTTTCTTCCATTCCCCCCATTATTTATCAATGTCTTGATCAATTTATTCACCCAAAGGCCCAACCCAGAATTCATTGTTTCAATGAATCCAACAAATTGGGTGAAAGTGTCCCTGGAACTTCAAAATTCGGCACTACCTCTGCTAGCATCTGAAATACATCCTCAGGCCGAGGTAGTATGCATAAGAAAACTGGGGATAACTAGAACGAGCAAGAAACAATACGAGCGTCTGTGTGCCCGTCAATGAACAAAGCTACCATAGGATTGTGCCATCAACTCTAGCAGAGTACGAGTGTGTTGGCGAAATTTCAGTAGCTCAACTGTCCAAGTCTACCCCAAATGAAGACAGTGCTTTGATGCCCCGAGTAAGCGGGACGAATTAGGCTAAGCAATCGGAATAGGACTGCAGCCGTTTGCCAAAATTGTCCAAACTCTTGGTCTTTGGTTCAGAGAGGGAAAAGCCCTTGAAGATGCGTTGCTTGAGCTACTCTATCCTTCTTCCATGATGAAATACACATATACATGCTCAGGAGAAGACAGGATTGTGCCTCGAGGAGATGAGAAGGAGTGGATTCAGTTAGGTATGAGGTATAGGACGTAGGCAAAACCAAGAGACCAAGGAG
The DNA here is from genome assembly GCA_963565655.1 of Aleiodes testaceus. Taxonomy (NCBI): domain Eukaryota; kingdom Metazoa; phylum Arthropoda; class Insecta; order Hymenoptera; family Braconidae; genus Aleiodes; species Aleiodes testaceus. Next base: position 2,429,835 of record OY751428.1, read on the forward strand.
TACTGAAGGGCCGCAAGGCGATGCATAGTGGGGGTCCAAGCCCCGTTGAAATAGGGGTAATACGAAACAGAGGTAAGGTGTATTTGTGTAATATTCCGTTTGTCTTGTCTTGAGAGCATCCGCTGATGTAAACAACACTAGGAAACACCAAAGGAGGTGGGAGATTGGACTGGGTTATAGGGAGGGAGAATTGCCGGTGGAGTGACAGTACAAGAAGCATCTAGGAGCTACTGCGGATTGTTATTGTACAATTTGCTAAGACAGAGGCGACTACACTGAGTGTGAGAAGCACCTTTGGACATCAACCTGGGGTATCGTACAAGGAGTCTCCTCTCTTTGTCCATCATTCTGTCTCTCGGTTTCTCTTATCTTAACCAGTTCATCAGTTTGGAGCTGTTGACTCATGGAAAATTGTGGTTCAATGAATTTCAGAAATAGAAGAAAATTGAGACAATTCGAAAACACGGAAAATCACATCGCGAATGGGCCTTTCAGTATCCCTTTCTCTCTCCTTCCAACCACTACAGAGAAGGGCGCGTGGTACGTTGGCATTAAGATGCGCACCAGTGGATTCCACGAGGAAACGTCTTGGAAATAGGAAGACAGAGACGGATTGAATCGAGGTGAGTGGGTTGTTCTTACACAAATAAAACAGCACTTAGTACAGCCGAGTACTTACCTCTTCTCTGCGACAACACAGACAATGGGAATATGACATCTGCCTTAGGTTCCTTCACTACGAAAATCCCTCTTATTTCAAACCGTTCATCTCTATCTATCTGGCGACAGGTAACGACGTGATACGAAACTCGTATGCAAATCCATGTTAGATATAATTTAAACTACCATCTCCAATGACAACAGACGGACGATTTTCCGTAGCACGTATGCAAGATGATGTTAGGTGGTATATTTTGATGCAAGAGCCAAACGGCGATTCCAGCTGAGAAGATGCCACAATAAAGGCGCAATTAAATACTTCAACTCTGTTGATTTTCCCCTCATAGCCAGAGCCATTAGAAACTCCATAAAATTTTCAATAAATAAAAAATTACAAAATTCGCAATCAACGAATGATTATAATATATGATAGACACTTCTATTCACTGAAGTTAATTTAGTACATCTGTTGGTGAGTTATAAAAATCGTTGAGAGGATAATAATAAAAGATGAAAAAAAAAAAGGTGCACAAGTCCCACAGGGCACTACGGGGCATCTTCGGGTATATATCGGTTTGATACGAGAGAAGAGGGCGCCGGGGGCGGATTCAGGCCTCGACCACCCTGTGAAAAAGGCTATATACACCCGTCTATATAACTCCTCTGTATAGCTTACAGAATTAAAAAGAAGAGGAATTGTGAAAAAAAAAGTCGGTTCGCGTAACGCGATATGAAATGCACGAGTTTGGACGTTTTGGCATCTCGACAAGCAGACAATCAACTCATCGAGGCGTGTGGATGCATTTTTATTATATATTATAGACTGCCCAATGCCTTCCAACATATCGTACGTCACTCATGATGTCAGTCGCTAACGTACCGTCTCGAACGTATTTTCATAAACGTACCGGGTGCCGTCTGAGAACAATCTTTCGGGTTAATTCTGATTATTATTATTTTTTATTTTCTATTATGTTTAGGAATGAGTCTCTGGTTTTTTCGATACTTCGATTGATCCTCGGGATATGGGGAAACTAACGAGAACTGCTTGCCCATGATATTCAATTCAACTGTTCTTATTTCAACGTAATTACTGTGAAATTAAGGAACTCACCCGTTAGAAATTTCGAATAGGTGTATCAGGGCCCCCATCTTCCTTATATCAGCCATACACATAATTACCATCTGATAGAGTCTGTTGTCCGTTGGTTGGGTGGGTTGATTCGCATACTTGTTCTTGTTTGGAAGACGTCAAAGGTATATATATTCCCTTGGTAGGATGTCCGATCCTACGGAGTTTATAGAGGGCCCTTGGGGTCTCTCCCTCAGTCGAGGCCCCCTCTCTCCCTCTTCAGCCAATCGCTGCTGATCCCTTTGGTCAGCGATGCGAGACGCTGGAATAAGAAATAAAATGATTGAAGAATCAAATCAGCCAATATATCTACCGGTTTTTCGAACCGATGGAGAGCCGTCAATATGGCCGATTCGATTTTTAGAATTTTGTATGAAGTTCAAACTTAATTGTACGGGTTTATGAATTTTTATTGAGGAAATCGGGGATCAAATGGAATCTTCTCAATGGAAATAGAGAATAATTGCATTGAATTTTTTTTAAGGATTGAATGAGGGAATTCAATAGATTATGGTGTAACAATCATTCAACGAGCACCTGCACAGATGAAAAAAAAATTATACGAATAATTTATTCACGTGAAACACCTGCTTCCTGCGCATCATGAAATGTTAAACTGAATTCATTGATTTTGGGAAATAATTGTATTTAAAATGTGAATTATAGTTATTAATTCAATGAACTCTTACGATTTAATTACAATTTTTAACTCTTAACCAGAAAAATAATATTTCCTCCCACGATCGATTCAATTTCATGAATTCTCCTCCTTCACATTGGGAAAAAAAAACGATAAGCATCTCTTTTCATTGAATTTATAAAAGACATTCTCTACGAAGAAAGTGAAAAAAAAAAAGGATATAATTTCGATTTTACCAAGTGGAAAAGCCCTTTGTGTAATACACGATACACTCGAACGATTTTATAGGTCGACATTGATTTCGCAGGCTCGATGATACAAAATAAACTCACAGGCCCAATAAAAAAAATGCCACATTGTTGAGTTTCACTCTTTTTTTTTCATCTCCTTTCATTCTCACCTTTATGCCACTCGCCCCTCACTTCACGCGAGTGCCAACGTGACGATCTCACTGTTGACGGCTACGGTTGGATGGCCCGGTGACGTTCCGAAGAAAATAAATGTAAGAAAATAACAAGGAGAGTGAAAGAAAGAGGAGAAGAAAGGAGTGGAAGGAAAAAAAAAGAGTTATACAAACGAATTGATGGAAGCGATCACCTGTCGACTCGTTTCCCCGTGAGCAGATAAGACAGATGACTATTGTCATTCACATCCGGTCATATTATTGATATGTATATTCTCACCCCCTTTTTTTTTCCTTTATTGAGACTTATATTTATTCATTAACAATTACCGGAGTGAACGGGTGCAACTTATCGTGTTGAATGACAGAAGCGATTTCAGATAGTAAACTTATGAATTTCCAAACGACTCAATAATAAATGGGGCAAGAAAAAAGGGGGATATGGAATTATTCTCAAATCACCTGACCGGCCGTTGACCCCAATTTTCACGATTCAACAACAACCGTAAAAAGAAGTCGAATAAAAGGGCTACATTTTTATTATTATTTCTTCATTCAAGTAAAAAGCAAAGTTTTTCGTCCAAGAGATTACGCCAAGATCACGCGCGCCTGAGTGGATGTCCAATAATATACGATTTCTTTACTGTATCACTAGTTCTCTCTCTCTCTCTTTATCGTTCATCCACTGGGAGTTAAGCCAGCCGTGAAAGGACAGATCAAGGAGGTATAGCACGGAGGACTACTATCCTCTATGAAAAATAATCTCTCCCACTCCTCCGACACTCAATCCCAAATAAAACTCGTGTATTTCATTGATACAAATACACACACATAAACGCCTTGGGATTCAATGATCCAGGGGTTCAGATTTCCAAGTCGAACGAACTTTTGGTAAAGAATTGTGTCCATTGTGTGGGAGTTTTTTTTTATTCTCTCCTCACGGTGTTACGTATTCTTGCTCCGCTGGTTTTTTTTTGTCAGTTGTAGCATCGTGAGAAGTTCCTTTGAGCCAGTGACTGTTGGCTTCACCTCCCCTCCACTGGAAATCAATTCTAATTGTGTTTTTATTATTTTTAGAACGAATTTTTTCAGTATTTGAATCGAATAACCCTCGAAAATTAGATGTCCGATCTTTCTTTTCACTGAAGATCTTCAATTAAAATTCTCAAAAAATTAGAGATGATGCTTCAGAGTGTCTTTATCATTCTTGAATTTTTTCGAATTTCTATGTAGAGGGATTCAATTAAAATAAAAAATTCTCATAACCTCCCATGAATTTAGGTTACATTAGTTGTTTTCATTTAAATTCAATCGAATAAAATAACCATTAATTCTCATTGGTGACGTCAGAAAGAGGTTAACTGATGAATTTAAATCGATCGTCAATTAACGCCTCTTCGATTTCTATTAAAATTCGTTGAATGAAGACACCTCAATTCATCGAAAATTTTCTTGATTGAAGGTCTTAGTTTGGAGTTTAACCCCTGGGCCGGCTCAGCGCTGAGTAATCAAACAATTAAACGCTTCTCCGCTAGATTCTATCATCTATACAGTGTTAGGAGGATTTTGGGATGAGAATGGATGAGAGAATTTGCAAATGCTTGAAGACAAAACTGTGAGCGATTTGCAGCAAAATAATGCTTACCCATCGATATTAACGTTTAAACTCACATTGTATTATTTTGAGAGGTTTGTGATTCTACAGTGGATCTAATTGAGTGGTAAATTTTAATGGCATGTGTTTCAAACTGCTGCAATTTTGCTGATGTGCTAATGAACAGTCATTTCTCATGGGTTTCATCTCAAGAGAAATTTGGTCAAGAGAAACTTTATAATAAATTTGTGAAAAAATAAATAAAATTGATTTTCATGAAAGCATCAAATTAATAATCCTGTGATAGTGTATTTTATTTTAAATATTAAAATCTGGGGAAAAAAAAAACACTGCACGATGCTTTATGAGCTATAAAAGTTTCGACAAAAGGAATGAGGATGAACGCGTAGCAAGGAAAATATTCACACAAAATTGAAAACTTGCTGTTATGAATATTCATTATTCCAAAGGCTTTTAATATATATTTTACGATCAGTACCTCTTCTACGAGTGCCACGCGCATTAAAAAAAAGAGCCATTGTTGTTTTCGACATAGTGAACGATAGTAACTCGATTCAAAGTGCCTCGGGCCAAAGATATTATGCTTTTTTCTTCAAACACGAGAGAGAAAAAATATAATTCCCAAGTTTTCCATTAATTTTTTTAGAATAAAATCGATAAATCCAATTTTACAATTCTATTCTTCACCCCAAGCATCATAATATCAGTAATAATCTCAATTATTCAAAAATATCTCCAGAGACATTGTTTCCCCTCTATCTTAATAATTAAAAAGGCAATTTGTATCAATAATACCAACTGTCTCTCTATTTTCAAATTTCCAAATCGATTTAATTCCATTGTAATTGTCAAAATGTCGTGAAATACTGTCAGAACTGAAGCTATCAAAATACCACAGCCTCGAATCATTTATCGAGAATACGTCGAATTGATTTACCCAAATACACAAGCAAACTCTCGTATTATTCCCCAAGAAATTCCACAGTGAATAGTGTCTGTGCCCCTTTGCTGTTTATTCACATGGAGTTGGTTCGACCTGGCTCGTCATTTTGACAGGATTCGACTTGCGGAAGGGTACACCCTCCTGTCTCATTGTGCCTCACAAGAGGCTGCCATTTCCGAATATAATGCGAGATTAATCATGACAATGGAGGAAAATATTTCCGAATTATTTCCTCTTGCATAAGCCTTATTAAACCTCTCAGAATTTCCCAATATCCATAATACCAAAAACCTCGTGATTTCGATAATAATAACCACGACCGTTTATTCGCATTAAAGAAAAAAGGATAAAGGAGCATCCAAGATGGCGTTGGGACCCGACTTGACCCCACCAAGATCCCGATCTACTTGGTTATTCATCTCTCGTGTTATTCCGGCGAAAACCCGTCCAAAATTCACCTCGTCAAAAAATTATGTTACGCGCTCGAGTCTCATTCTTCTTTCGCTTCTTCACAATTCCGCCGCATTCATCTCTCTCTCTCTCTCGCACTCGTGTATCCACCGATTCGTAAGTCTTCTCGTTACTCTCTCACTTCCAAAAAATCCCGAAAACACACCTCGGCGATTGTATCACTGAGATTTAGAACGTCCACCGGCAATCTGGTAGCACGTATTCCAAATCGTTTTGTTCGTGGAATTTAACCGACTAATTGGTAGCCCGCTCGTCGCCATTCGAAAATGTCAAAACATTACGATGTGTATAACATTAAATGCCGTCAATTCAATTTTAATTTGAATTAAAATAAAACGAGAATTTCATTATAAGAAATTGTGAGATTCAAACTACAACATTCACTAGTTATGTTAACAATTAACGTATAATTATGCGTATTGAATAATTCAGATTTATTCGAATAATTGGTGAAAGAATTAATTAGCATAATTTTAATGGAGAAAAAGAATCTCAGGTTCATGCTGCTAATTCAAGTAAAATTGTCACCTGAAAGATGAGGAAAACTAGAGAGCAAGCCCCTTCAAAGTAATTGTTACTCAAGCGCATATTCCAAAAGGGATCGAAAGTAATGCGATGCACCTTTCAACTCTTGGGTATCACGTGTCAGTTATGGTCTAGTGGTGGTTTCTCCTCGTCTGCGCTACTTAACAAACTTAACCCACCCATCACAAAACACAGCCACCCCCTGGAATCACCCGCATGCTGTGTGTCCTCGAGCAGTCTCAACATCCAACGACATAACTGAACGCTGGAAATTCTTAACGCTGTTAAGATATGTTAATTTTGTTTACCTATAAGCTATTAAAGGGCGGGAGATTCTAACGTGCTTAGAAGCTAAACCAGTTTAGTTTTCAGTAGAATTTGTTGCCGAGGGAGGGGGAATCCTGTGGGGATATTGTGCATGTGAAGAATAGGTAGAGGGAGGTTATTGGGAAATGGAAACTTTAATAGCAGAGTAATGAAATCAAAAATATCACGGATTTATCGCGAATTTCAAGGTTTCACAATTTAAAGTGTTTGCTATCGCTAATAACCTGGCCGTGTAAACCCAGCATTATTAACAGGTTGGCAAACATCAGCTGTATTAGCGATTCTCCTCCCCTTCTTCTCTTTTCCAAGCTCATTCGACCTATAATACTCGAGAGCCATCGTACCTCCTCACCTTCGTTTCTCTCGATCTCTTGTACTGATATTTGCAATGTCTATAAGCGACCATGAGAAAATTATATACCATGGCGATTTTGAAGATAAAGGATTAGAATTTCGTGTCTTTAATGAGAGAGAGATTGAGATAATGAGTTTTTTGGGAGATAAGTTTTGGAGTTGAAAAATTCAATTATGAGAGAAAGTAATGAGAAATGAATTATTGATATTCTTCTTTTTTTTTTTGGATACACAATTTTAAGAGATTATCAGTTAATAATTTAGCGAATTTACGATGCACCTTGCTTTCAAGTTATCATGCAAAATTTCACCAAAAACTCTTCGTGTTTCTATAAATTAACTGTGATGTCTATTCAATGGAATTTCACTGTTTCTTGTTATTCTTGAGAAATATATAACTAAAAGTACAAGCGAAAGCCTGGATTGGCACAATGACAAAAGACTGGCGAATAGCAATTTGTTCCGAGTCGAACGCATTACATTAATATTCTGGCAGCATTCGAATAAACCATTTCGCTTCAGTTTCTGTGTATATAGTATCCTCCTCTCTACTCCTCTGTCTTTCTACCAATTCTTCAAATTATAATCCAACTTGGAAAATATCAGCGGTTTATTTGTCGGCTATTCCTTTGTTTTGCAAATAAGTTTTCTTCATTTCTGTCGTTTTTTCTCTCCCTCTCTCTCTCTCTCCTTCCACTTCACTCTCAATGGAATAGTTTGATAGAATTGAGAAATGTCTTTGCTGACGTCTTTATATTCAGAATGCTAAAATGAATGTCTTCAAAAAAATAAATTCAGCATCAAAAGTAAGATGTTTCCATTTTATAGCAAAGAGCACTTGAGACATTTTGTTTCTGAGGCAATGTCCCTGGCGATGAAACGACACACGGGCCCATTCACATTGGGTGATTACTGGTCTGGCTTTCATGTCCACCAACAATGCATAAATATAACTGATCTCTTTCTCTCCCTTTTCCCCTTAAGGTTTCTCCCATTGTATCGTTTTGCATACACCAGTCATATGCTGTCGCATGCTATCAGCGTGGGAGGGACGGGGTGTCGCCAATTCGTGACGCCAGGGTGCAGCTCAGACTCTGAAAGCGAGTAACAAAAAATAAATGAACAAATAAAATAGCATTAAGAATCTTCATGTGAAGAAGAAAATGAAATAGTGACACTCTTAATTTGAACGAAACGATTTCAAATATAATTTCGAGGGGAAAGGTCGATGATCGTTAGCATTTGCATTCCATAGTGCCACAGACAATGGATTGAGACAGAAATGGAATTGGTCCCAATGATTGAAGAATATTTCTGGTGTATATGACTCACTAGTAATGTCATCACGTATGGAAGTCGTTACGTCTGTGTTGTGTATTTGAAACGCCAGAAATAATATCTCAGTGTCTCTGTTACTGCTGGCGGGGGTGCGCCGCTACGCTATCCATCATCTAATGAACTATATTTGTCCTCCATCGCCCATCATCCTCCTTCTTTCGTTCTTTAACTCAACTAAAATCTCAATCTTCCTCATCATCTGCCTCTTTATTGCTTCATCTTATATTTTCTCTTTATCCTTTATTACCAGCGATTGCCTATTGAATCGTCACACTCAACGTAGTAGTCATCAAACGAATTTCCCCCTTTCCCTCAATTTGTCCTGTGATTGTAATTGGATGATTTTTTTAAGATAGACGATAGTTTTTGAGCGAAAAGCTGTTCTAGCGCGAGCGCTGTTGTCGATTCAGCTGCTTCAACCCACGTGCACTATATCCCACGACACTGCAGCACCTCTGGCAACGTCGCACGAGCGACGAATAGATGCGAAAGACCGAATTGACTCGAATTCTTTCTGAAACTCGTATTCTCTTATTGATTAATTCCTCGGTAAAGTTCTTGGGATAACCCCGACGATATCGCAGTAGTGTGCCCCACGAGACAAATGCGGTCCCCGACCCCGGGGGGTAAGTGAGGAGAAAAAGGAGCAGTGGATAGAGGAATGAGCGAGTGGAAACGAGAGGAGCAAAAACGAGAGTAAGAGAGATACTGGAGAGAGAGGTGGGGAGGAGTATACGCACGGGGGTCGGTGATAAACAGTGTCGCTCATTCACAATGGCCGGTGAACACGCATTAAAGCGGGCTAATATGAAGTGTATTAATGCGCTTGCCATTGTCTAACCCATGCGTACACGGCTACTGTCGTGGGGGACCGCCTTTATACCACCATGGGGGGTCCAAGGATACACTACTCTTCTGCCTCTTTCTCTCGATACAAGCCGGCATGTTAACTCATTTTTTATCATTGAGAATCAACGCCAATTGATGATGAAATATTAATCAAACATAACGTGAGTAATTGGTATTAATTCATTTATTTTTAATCCTTATTAATCAAACTTTTAACCCAATCTGGACTAGTTCTACCCACTGTCCGCTAAATTATGGCCTCATCATACATCCAAAGCGCTTTGCAACGCATAAATGATTGCCCCGTGTTATGTTAAACATCCTGAGCACTATTGCCATCTTCCTCTGTCTGCTGAATTTACACTCACACCAACACTTTTTGAGGGCTGTTGGATAGTAACAGTCCAGGTATATTTCGACAAATGTTTTATATGTGTGTGTAGATGAATATAGTACACATGAACCGGACACTACTGGCTCCTGCTCGGATCCATGGTCAAAAGTTATTTATCTCGGACAGTCGCGAGTGAATGCCGTGGATTTTGAATAATTCCACCATCATGATGTACCCAGAATCTCTACCCCTGTGGAAACTCTTGTACATATACAATTTTCCATGTATATTCATTTTATACTCCAGTCTCTTCTTTTTTTTTTTTTAACCAGACAAAATTATCCGTAGCCTCTCGAACGAGAAATAACTTTTCTCAACTGCATTTTCAGAAGCCCCATCTTTTTTTTTCATCTCATTGGATAAATTAAAAGCACTCATTTGATAGAAAATTAAAAATGAGAAATATAATTATTTCCATTTAACTCAACATCCGGTCCAGGAAGAGCAAAAAGACATATTAGAGACATCATAATGCCAGTGTATAGCAGTGTTTCAATTTATAACTGGATGATATCTCGTCTCGGGAGTCTCAGTTTCGTAGCATTGTTGTTTTCCAAGTTGTATACTCGTTTCGTTTTCTGACGCCCAAGCCTTGTGCTACACACAACTTCTCCTCTGCCTTTACAGAGCATCAGAAAAAAGAAACGCGGTATTACGTTTGGCTATATGGGTGGGGTTCCAAACATATACTCGATGCCTATGTGTATGCCTTCCTCGGTGGCCTCAGCTGTATCCTTTTGATATCCTGTTAACTAATGCCCCCTATTCGTTACGATGCTCACTCGGAGATACATATAATTCCCCCTCTTCTGATTCTTCATAACGGATATGTGCGCCCATTCGAAGGTGGTGGGCCAGTTCCATCTTACTTCTTTTTCCCCATGGGAAACGATCTTTATTCATTCACTTTTTATTCCATCTCCATTTATTCATTCATTTCTTCTCTTTTTTTTACCCGCCTCGATGCTGCATTATTCGTCGATGGATACTCACAAGTGCATGTGCATTTTCCACCAGTAAACCACTAAGATCGTACTAATGATATCGGCAATGTGTTTCGTTGAAACAAACGAAAAAGATCCATGCACGACAGATACTCACAGTAGCCATTTTGTTTTTTAATATTCTTTAAAAAAACCTCAGTGACTCATCTGATTCCACAAACACATGATTTCCAGGAATTTAAACCTGGATAATCTCTCTCTCTCTCTTTCTCTGTTTCATCGTAATAAAAGAATGAGGAGGAAGGAACAAGTGCTGCTGAAATGAATTCCACAAGTCTTCTGCCATTTTCAAAGAAATTCTCAAGATCGTTGGACTTCAAATGGCGGAATGACTTCTTGGACAAATAATATCACGATTTTGCGAGATAAATCTACTGATATTCCTCGAGTTAATATAAATAAAATGAGAGGCAAGAAAATTTAAAAGGGGGATAGAGAAAGAGAATCTGATGATTCCCACGGATGAAAATTATCACTCGAATGTATAATGCTCGTTTTAACTCGTCGCAAAGCGCTAACAAGCATAACCATTGCCACTTTATTATCGCCGGTGAGGATCGTGCTGGAATAGTGACAAATCATGGAGAACTGGTTATACACAGGGTGCTTTCATATACTCAAACTTAATGTATATATACTGTTTTGAATTGTTTGTGAATGTGAAATGGTAGCAGGCACGTGGAACGCATTTTTGGCTCAAGTCTCCTGTTGAGGTATTATGTAGGACTTTGTGTGGAATGTGCCCCAATTAACTCCATTTTTTCACTGATATTTTTTCTAAACATCAATGGAGATACGTCTTCTTTTACTCTGCCCCTTTTTTTTTATATTCAAATTGTGAAAAATCCAGTCAATAATGACTCCCGGAAATTTTCCACTAGATTCCAACGCCAGTCGCCTTATCGCAGGCCTGTGCCTTAAATCTTGTCTTATGACAAGAACAGATGTCTACAAGCCTTTGTTGAATCCCCTCTCTCTCTCTCTCTAGTTCGCCGGTCGGCCGTATAAGACCACAGCTCGTTTACTTTTCTCCTCATCATTTTATTTATTTATTTTTCCATTTCACAAACAATCTGAGGACTTACGATTGCAGCCAGTAGTCATGTGTATACAAGTGGTTAGTAGATTCTGTTTCCCTCCTCCTTTTTTTTTCCATCTCAGCCAAAGAAAGATAGATATGGAAATGCAAGTTTAAAGGAAAATGCCGACGATAGTATATCTGTATCAATTGTATGCATATAACGATCCAGCTTGATAAATTTTCAATGTAGTAGTGTTTAGCTGCTGAATGGGCTCTAACATGGCCTCCAACATGGACTCTTTGAAAGTCTATAAAATCCACCTATAAATTTCAATAGTGCCTGGCTCATTCTCCGGTTATATTTGTCGCCGATTCCCTCATGTTCTTTGACTATTAGTATGGTTTATCGTTATTGTTCGACACCGACTTGACCATAACATAGAGAGAGAAAGAGACAGTACATCCGGCAGTGGAGGAAAAATAAATATGAAGCCCATCGAGTCCACGCGCTCATCTGGTTTATACGCTCAACCCATTCTCCCATTTAAATAAAAAAAGACCAGCATCGCATAATTTCTTCTCTTTCTATCCGCCCACCCCCAGGGATTCTACCTTTTATACTATCTTCATTTAAATACGATTATGGATCGTATTGTATAACTGTGTGTGCCTCGGCGCACGCGCACCAATCGATTTTACATTCAAATGGAGAATCTTTTGTTCTTTGGTAACGATGCAATTTTTCGAAAGAATAATCGCTGGCGCCCCTCTTATTTTCATTGTCTTTCTCTCTCAATCACGGTGACTTTCATTCAATGGAGAATGATTAATTTCACTTATTCATTGATTATCGATAAAGTTATGATATTTAAGAATTATTCTGACCATTGAAAAATAGATAATCGTCTGGACATTTCTATACGTAAATATATCGGCAAGAGCTCTTTGGCGGCTTCTTGTCATATTAAATATTATTTATGCACACATGGACGTGCACTAAACATTCATGCATGTGCTTAAGAGAGAGAGCATACTGAGGAGGCTTTTTTGTACGATAAAAACCGTATTGTATTGTCCAGTGTGTAGTTTCTTTACCAGTTGCGCTTGTAAAATTCAAGTGAGCGCACGAGGGACAGTATAAAATGTTTACGTATAAGAAGCTGCTGCGGTTTTATTCCCAATCACAAAACAATATCGATCCATTGTTTTGAATGGACAATAAATATCGTTTAATATCGGAATGGCAGTGACTTCTTATTCATTTTTTTCTTTTTTGATTTAAAATGATGGGGACACGGGGAAATCGTTGGAAATTGAGTTTATGGAGTTGTGGGTTTTGGTATTATGCATTTTAAGGGCTTCCTCGGGGGCTCCGAAGAGAGTGTCACCTTTAAGACGGAATTTAGAGAGTCATAAGTGAGCGACGAAAGTTTATTCCGATGGTGAAACAGAGGTACTGGGTCTGCCATCTCTTGGGCAGCATCTGAAGCTTCAGCAGTGGTTCTTCGCTCTGATGATTCGAGTTTTTTTGCTTTTGATTGGTGCTTTTCTTTTTGTTTTCTAACGGGGACATATTTTTCTTATCAACACATTGAAAATTGATGTCATGCAAATCGAAGATCCGGGGGATTTCCCGAGGGGAATGAAATGTTTTGGATAAAAGAGGAAAGAATGTTTTGGGGAAAATAGTGACACACCCTATCTCATCGATATTAGCATAGAACAGCAGTTTACAAAATCGTTGAGACACGGTTTAGTGCACATACGGGCACTATAAAGTTATATCGTCTGTTTACTCATTCATTTTTTTTTTTTCGTGCTTGTTGAGGTGGAGAAGGTTTTTTGATAATTTTTTTGGAGGAGTAATCAATTGGGGAATGAAATTAAAAAGAAATCATGTTTAATCTCTGGATCTATAAAGAGAGTTATAAGAGAATGAAAGGATTTTACTCGTGGATTTTCGAAGATTCAAATGCCCCTGAAATTTCGGTAGGCATCGAAGCTAAAAAGAAAATCGGCTTACTCTGGGCAGCAAAAATATACTGATATTTATGAGGGTCGAGACATTGCGACTCATGCCTAATCTTACGGAGATAATAATTTATCGGGCGCATTTTCGGTGAAATAAAAGAAGTGAGTGTATATTTTGACTTTTGCATGAGGAACTTCTTATGTTTTGACGCATTGAACTTATAAAATCAGAGAATTCAGTGACAAATTCTCCTGACTAATGAGGAAAAATGTCAATTTTTGTTAAATTTCTGATTGAAGAAGAAAGGAGATTAAAAAATATGATTTTTTTAAAACTATCCAACAGATCAGACGTCTCGAGAATGAATTATAATCACTTCTCCTCTCTCCTCATTCTCCAGAATCTCACAAGACCGGTTTTGGATTTTGCGATCAAAATATTTTGGCGACTTTGCATTTATGCACTCACAAGGACGACTTTTCACGTCTTTATTCATGATAAAAAAATTAAAAACAATATAAAAATACGGAAAAAAAATGAATCAGAATCAAAATAAAATCCAAGCACTCCGTTTTACCCCCAAGTCCATCATCCCCTGTCCCAAGAACATGAAATCGTAGGGCTGGTTATAGAGAGTCAGGATCGAGTGGTAGTGCGCACCGAATAATAATGCGAACCAAACATCCCCGTGATACATTGGCTGACATTTCGTTATTTACGGTATTTCCTTAATCCAAAGCCTAAAATCTCTGGAGTCACTGAGAAAATTCAAATTGCAATAAACCTGACTGAGATTTCCCGCATTACTCAACGAAAAAAAAAATCCATAAACCCTCAATCATTCCGAAAGGAACCTGTCAAACATTTAAAAAAACAATTCAATTAACTTTGAGCTCACGAAATGCCATTGTTAGGTCACTGAGTACTAAAAACGATAAGGATATGTGAATATTTTTTTTTTTCAGGTCAGAAGTGAATTAAACCCGCAGCCATGATCTACCAACAGTGCATTAATTTTATCTCGACGATAAATGTTTAGAAAGCTCTCTTCCCCCACATCAGAATACAACACCGTTCCAATTCTCTCCGTGCTCTCGAAAAATCGATATCGATAGCAATCTCCGTAGGCGTGTCGGACTGTCTGATGTAGACTCTACTCTTTCTCCTTATTCTTTTTATTCCACATAACTGTGTATACGTATACATATATAAATACATTTATTTTTTCTCTCTCATTTTCCTTTTTTTTTCCAACCGGAAAGCCCATCGCTCGGCCCTTTATCACTCGTCTCCTTTTGCCAGGAGGTGAACCCTCGAAGAATCGCGTGTCGCAAAAGATAGCACAGCCGTTTGTAAAATGTAAAATTCGTAATGCATCGCCGCAAAAGTGGAATATAAGCCAAGACATACACACAGATGGAATAGAACAGAAGAGAGGGAGGAGAATGGATACACACAGGGGTTATAGTAGGAGGAGAATAAAAGGAATGAATAAAAAAAGAAGGAGAGAAGGCTAAAAATGTTGAAAGAGAAGAGGGCATACTCGTGTACGGTTATGTGTCTCATTTATCAGCACAGATATTATTATGGCGCTTGCTCGACGCTAGGAGTTTTACATACCTACAGACATTTGTACCTCGGCGATATAATATATAAAGAACGTAATAATGGCAACCAGTTGTACACACGTGAACGTGAGCTAGCGCCATCTCTGTATTCGATCTTTTTGCTCTCCTTCGTTTTGAGAGAGAATCGATCCCTCGCCGCTTCATGAATAAGAAAAATCATTGGGAATTCTGATGACATGGGACTCGGAAAAAAAAAAAACAAATTCTTTACATTCAGAAAGTTGAATGGCTTGAATACGCTGGGTTCACTTGAAATTGTCCACCCCTTCTTCTCTCCATTCTTTCTCGCAGGAGTGATACAAATTGTAGAGAATGGTTTTGGACTCCTGGGTCCCACCATGGTCGTCAAACGTTAATACATTTACAGCTCGCGAGTGCCGCTCATCCCGACGACTTCGTGCTTCGAGACTGAAGGTATCCTCTTCCCCACTTCTCATGCCGCATCCTCTTCATGCATGCCCCCCTTTCACCTCCCAACAGCACCTCCTCTCTTTCTATCTTTGAGTGTATCACGTTTGCGCATGTGAATATCACACGTATATGAGTAGAAGAAAGATGGCCCCGGGGTCGTCCGTCCCCAGCGGCTAACCCCCTGATATATCGTTTACGTGTCTCGGCGTGCATACGTCGTTTGGGACACATGCCGTTGCCTCCCTCCATCTCCTCGTGCTACCTATATTTCTGTACTCTTCTTTTCTGCCAACTCAAAACCGTCCGAAGTCTGATGTCTCTACCCACTGGGCGAAAGCCACCCTTTTTCTATCCATCAGCCTTCAGCCTCTCGTCAAAGAGCACGAGAATCCTCGGGCTTTTGTGAATTCATCTCCAATTTTCATGCACATGCTCATAGAGGTCAAGAAGTTCGCCAGAGTTAAGCGGAAAATTTGGAAAAAATTGTAGATTCATGTAGACATACTCTGGCATCTTTCCAAATTTTTTCAAATTTTTCCTGCTAGTCTATGACTCGGAAAGACATAACGTAATCTTCCATTTGCATCGACCCATTAAAGATGCATATCAGTACATTCACTCACCAAATCTCCCTCTCACCCCGAAAAGGTTATACCTCCCTGGACAAAGTAACCAAGAGTCGAGTTATCCTCCCAAGGCTTAGCGCCCATAATCTGAAATATATTGGTTTGCCCGGGTGTTTGTCCGCATCTCGTTGACCAGAAGAAAAACCCATTATAAATCGGTGAAGCGTAGGCATTCGTTCATGGACATTAGTCAAAGGAGCTCCAAGGTACAACGTCGTATGCGCGATAATGCGTCTGATATGGAGCCAGCGAATGGCGCCTTCATGACTGAAAATATCAGCGAAAGTCCAAAGAATCACTCCAGCTATCCAAATGTATCCAATCATGTCCAAGGCCCGTGACCGTTTGATCCTGCGCCTTTCGCTTTTTTTCCTCAAAACATCCGCGAGGGTTGTCAGAGGGGGTGGCCAATACTCAGCAGATAGCTCGAGCTCCTCTCCTTCCCCCTTTCTCAAGCCATCCAACGACCTTTTACACCATCGCCTCGGCTATATTGCAAATGCACTTATAAATCAGGTTCAGCCATGGACCACCATAAAGCATTGCTATGTTTCGATGTCCGTGGGCATTCCACGGACAGGTTTGATTCACGCTCTCTCTCCATTCTGCCTATTCTCTCTCTCGCTTCAACCAATTGAATTACCACTGGACGAGGCTCAGAAGGCGTTGGAGAACTTGTCGCGAATGATAATAGTTTATTTGTCGTCGGGTTTATACTTTCTCACACACTCTTCTCATCTCCTTCGAGATATGTTCCTGTTTATTTTCACAACTCCTTTTTTTTTCCCACTTGTATTTATTTCCATTTAATTTTACTATTTTTACCATTCCAACTTCTCCAAGCCGTAAGATTGTTTATTATGCGAATTGAACGAGTCAAAAGGCGATAAAGAATTCTTCTCTTACCTTGGCCTCGCACCTCGATACTCTCCACGTTTTCTTTATCTCACTTGGCACTCTCTGTCTCTACCAACCACCCGCGTAGTTCTCGTTTCATCTGTCTCATTCGGTTTATTCCTTTTACATCTCGTCTTTACTTTGTTTCGATACTTTATCTTTGAGTCTACCCGAGTCATTTACTTTGGGACCATTACTTATTCACGAGTGCATTTGAATATTATTCGGTTTATATCCTCATTGGATACTGCGATGACAAACGCATTGGAAACAATTGTATTTCTGGGAATATTATTCAAAATTTAGTGTACATTTCTCTTTTAATAATGATAAATTGTAATTATTAAATTCTCACAAGGTCATTTAAAGGGTTATCGATATAAATCACTGTTACGCGGTCTAATAGCGATTAATAGCCATGAAATTTCATTTTTCTTAACTCCGGGTATTTAAAAAAAATTTAATACTCAACATTGCGGTCACGTGAAAGTACCAAATGAATTGAACACATGACTTGCGGTGTCTGTTTTACATCCAGAAACATTACGCATTAACTCGCACAAATGTATGCGCAGGTAATAAAGAGTGCTGGATAAATTCTCTAAAAAAATGCGCATTAATTCGTAATAATTTTTGAGTAATTAAATTAAAAAAATTAACGTCTTCATTGAGCCTTTCTTTTTACAAACATTTTCATTCGTTAATTTCTTCATTTTTCTCTCTTACCATCTTCTTTTTCTTGTGGATCGAATTTCTACCCACTCACGGATAAGTCGTCGTTGTTGCGACTCAATTCAAGCCAATGGCTTTCCTATAAATCTCTTGTTAACGGCATAAATCAAGTGTGCCTCCAGCAGCGCGTGATACTACGCAAGCCAAGGGCCCCTGTGTGATACAACGACTGTACTAACGTTCACAAGTGTGCTGGAATGAGAGGAAGATGAGAAGAATGAAGAAGACCCTTCGATTTCTACCTCCCGCTAAAAATAAGAGACAAAACACGAGTCCCACTTATAACACAGCGTGTACAAACATTTGGGATACTGTTACTCACTGCAATCTTTCATTCTCTCTAGTTTAACGTACGAATTGAGAGAAACAATTGGAATAAATTTAATCCACAAAAATGGAAGCCCTCAACATATTGAATTGTTTAATAAAAAATATCAGAAATTCTCTCGTTTTTCTGTCACACAGTTTGATGTATCACCTCCCTGAATTTACATTGAAACAGACTGAAGAAAAATCCACAGAACCTCAAAACAACATGAATCATTGTTTTTTTTTTATTTGGAGTGGTAGTTTGAAAGAATATTCGAATATCCATTTGATCGATGTATCTGTGAACGCCACCAGAGTCGAGCACTCAGGGGGTTATAAAATATATTGTGGAAAATACGAGAAAGGAGGCTGCGTAGTCTATTTGGTATTAGAGAGGACAGTAGTGAGAAAAGAACGTGAGCAAGAGGAAAGAAAAAATAGACATAAGAACACAAGCGAAGTGGTCTCTCTTTTCTCCTCCAATGTTATTTACGACTCCTGATTTATCGGATGAAAGGAAGCGGCAGCTTAGTCGCGCGTTCGATCTCCCCGTCGACGATATAAGCTCTTCTTTTCTCTCCTCTTCCCCGCGCCCCCCCTTTTTTTCCCTCTTATTCTTCACTTCCCCCAAATCTTTTCCGAGTGTCCTCTTTGACAGAGGTTTAGCTGATATACGCAATGGGCACTTGAAAACTCATCGAATACAATAAATAAGAGAATAAAAGGAATCCAGAGGAAGAATTGAATAATCGGTGGAGGGAAAAACCTTTTGGCAAAAAAACAAAACCGCAACTGATAATCTTGGGTCTTTGACGCTTTGTGAAAGTCTGAGATAATTCATAAACCGCAGAGGATGATATACGAATGAAAATACGTGTATGTTGAAAAAAGAATGAGTCTGAATGATGGGAGGAGCTCTGGTCGTAAAAAAATTCTGTGGTGACCGCCTGTTTTTCGGCCTTAAAAGAAATGCAGTAACCTTGACGATTTCAGGGACTTTTTAATTATTAATAGGGCCGAGACGTTGGTGTCACATTCTGACTAGGCTGAAGTTGTGCATTTAGAATGTATACACGTGATTTATTTTTTATCACTGAAGTTGTGCGTACTTCAGCCTAGTCACAATCTTACACCAACGTCTCGGCCCTAATTATTAATTTACCAGAAAAATCTGTAATAGAGACATTCAATTGGAATTAATTTTCCATATGTTTAACGTAACGTTAACCCCATTTTCTGAATCCATGAAAATTCTCATACTTGATTTTATAATTAGCCGGAATATTCTCATTCCGAAGCGATCTAGGTACTACCAGAAGTATGGTATATATTAAAAGAGGGTAACCCACGTGAAATTCTAATTCAATTAACCCCCTTGGCCATAATCGCGAAGCTACATAATTACCGTACGTCTCTTCAGGGCTACGGTCATTCTCTCTCTCTCTCTCTCTCTTTAGCTATTATCATTTTCCAGGACACGTGAAAACCGTGAACGGAAAGTTAATTATTTTGAGAGGACCCAGTGTGCAACCCTTTTTCCTCCTCAACTTATCCCCTCTCCTTCTTTTTCCATAAATTTTCTCCTTTTTTCCCCTTTTAATTCTCGGTAATTTCATCTCTTTTCTCCTCAGTATGTCTCTTTACATTTCTCATCATTTAATTGCTCATCCGTAAGAATTACCTGCTGCAAGTACCTCCACAATCATCCATTATTTCAATTTTAATAATCGATCCTCAAGCATTAAACGCTCCAATTTTATCATCAACGAGAAAAGCATTTAATACGTAGAAACTGTTATAACATCCTACCTTGTCACTTGTTTCATTTCATGGATAATATTATACCCCTCGAGTCCATTAGTACGATTATTTCTGGATTTCCAATGTTAAAGCATGAAACTTATATTCATCCTCGTAATGTTCTATTATTCACAAAACTGTGCATTGAAGTTATTTTAAAAACTGTTGGTTCATTATTTATCAATTAGGTAATTAATAAAAAATGCACAAATCGTCATTTTGATACTTTGTAATTAAATATCTCGGAAACTAAGGGAGATAGGCTAATTTTGCTCTGAACTTTTTTTCTAGAGAATTTAAAGAGCTACAAAAAAGGTTCTATGCAAAAATGCCCTATCTCCCTTAGTTTTCGAGATATTCTCAAAAAAAATAAAATAATGATGGATTCGAGAATTTCACATTCTGACTCTCGAGAGACCTGCGAAACAAGTAATAAAACGCAGAGCTCAACATTACATGGTCAAACGTATTCCAGTGGTCAATTCCGAATTGCCTGTTCTACAACGACGCAAGTGCCATTTGCGAATCCACCTTGGCATTAACTCGCCCCTCTTCCATGGCCTCCTTTTGCACAATTCCCTTCCTGGTCCTGGGAAAATTCCTGGTCTTTCCTCCCCATCGGACGATAAACCGTTTGATCTGAAAATTACGTTCCTCCCGACCACACGTATATAGTGAGGAAACACTTGTGGACTATTTTCCAACGATTGCCGTGTTCTATTTCCAAAGGGGATGGGAGAGGGTGGGGCTAAAGATGACATTGTACTGTCTGACCCGAGCTATAAACTCCCTGGGTATTATATCGCCCTCTCAGTGTTTCCCCGGATCTGTCAAAGTGGATTTAATATGAGACGAAGATTTCTTTATTGATAAAGAAATACGATAATATCAGATTTTCATTAATTCAATAAAACTAAACAATAATTATCCCGAAAACCGTAATTTCCCATGTGTAAAATTTTATTTAACCACACGTGGAGGGAAAAAACCCAAACAACAAAATCGTAAGAAAAAAGAAACTAAGAATAAAAGCTTACGATCGAGCAGTTCTTGGGAAGCGATAAAAGTAAGTGGTATAGATTCTCAGAGTATCGCATAGGATGCCCAGTTGACCATTTGGTATAAAAGGGAAAGAAGAAATTGGGAGAAGACTGGGAAAATAGGAAGACGGGAGACGATGGCCATTACGAGCGGTGCGTTCAATTAACAGTGGCCATGGCTCCCAATGTGTGTTGGTCACTCTTGGGAGGGGGCTGATTTCACCCTCTTTTCAGTACAACGTTGACCCCAGTGAGGAGGTAGTAGTTAATGCTACAACGGCATACCTACTTACTCTACCAGTAGTTTCTTTTTATGGTCGTAACAGCGCTCCACAACAGTTTCTCCACTAATTGGTATCGAACTATTATTCCCGTTCATTAACGTTACCAATAAAACAACGTTCAATGGAGTTTTTGCAATAGTAAAAAAATCTTTATCAATTAATAGAGAACGTATGTCTATTATTTTTGAGATAATGTCAAGAGGTGGAGTGAAAATGCAATAAATGAAATTGAAATAAATGCGAAAGAATAATACCTAATATGAGGGAATCCAGTGCCTATCAATAATCCATAACTGATATGAGGGGGAGGTAGGCGTGAAGAGAAGATTATATACATCAGAAAAATGTGAAAATTATTGATATTGCCCTGGGTCACATATCATTGTCTCGGGGATATAGACGTCGCGCACTTCTCCCCCTCTGTATAACTCTCTTCGACCTCCTTCACTCTCTTTATATACGTTATTTTTTTTTTATCGTACAAGAACACATACCCTCCCTAAATATATATAGATGCACATATATATTTCGTTAGTAGGAAACCTATAGTGAACACACAGGCGCTGACGTGTCTGATATATTCTCGCAATATTTTTCGATCATCGCGTGCCGTGTAGATTTATATTTCAAGAAAGATAGTGATAAGAGAGGAGAAGTCTCAGCCACCTGATCGCAAGTTATTGCTCTGACATTACGTACATTTTATCCAATGTACTTCACTCTTCCAGTAATTCTCGAATTTTTACGAAAAATTCAGGGAATTAAATCGATTTTTTTCTCATTTATTTCGATGGGGATAATAAATGTTTCATTATGAAATTGTGGAGGCTGCTTCTGGCCAATTGTTTTGCACAGAAGGGAGACAAAACGTTTACGATTCATGGACGATAGTGGGACAGTTAAACTGTTCGGAAATTCTCTTGGCTATCCAATTAACCAAAGATCCTAAGGTCAGAAGGGTCTGACCTAATATTGCTGACCACATATTTAACACTACATAAATTTCTAGAAACCGTATTGGCTGGTAATGTAATTATTTTTCCCATGGATTATTGGAATTTGATGTTAATCAATTGAGCGAAGTAATTGAGAATCCTTGAATCGAAAAAAATCTTTTCTCCAAAGTGTAAACACCTGTTGTGCCTAAATAAATAATGTCTCAATGAAACACTTGTAGTCACGTAGGCACTGATCAAACAATATCATTAAACACCTGAGCCAGTGTTCTGATTTGAGAGAACCAAAAATAGTATAAACGTTATTAAAAAGAGTCATTGTAAAATATTCTCACTGTAATATCTTATCACAAAATAAGAAAACGAATTTATCAGTTTGCTTTATCGTCAAACAGTGGAGTTATTCATGGTTGAAATTGTGGACTATTGTTATCAGAGGAATTAACGATACGTGGGTAACAGGTTTATGTTGTTTTCCCGAAAATTTGGATAGAAATTGAATTTTGAGGTGCGCAGAGGAGGTCAATGGTCTTTGTTAAACCATCAAACCGCAATTCTATGTGTCATTCAGTGCAACTGGGGGCTGAAATTTGCGAGTAACAATCTCGTATGAACGTATGGAATTTCATCCCTCTCTTAGCCATATAAATACACGTCGATGCACCTAGTGAATGTCCACTCATCGATAAATGCCGTACTATTTTACCAAACTCATAAACAAACATTTACATTTAATTGGCCAGTCTGTATGCCGTGTCCACTGTGACTAATTGACATGTCCATATGCAGTATCAGTATGAAGTTTGTATTTTGTGGATTTACATTTGATTTAGTACTTCAAAATTCATGATTTTTCCAATTTAAGTATGGAAATCAAATTATTATTTTTATTGGACTAAAACTGCTGTTTTTCCTTCAGAAGAAGAGAAAAATGAAGCATCAAGAGACGATACATATCAGTCCACGTCACAAGTGTACACAACACGTTGGTGGCAATAATACAACGATATTTCACATATAGAACAGTATTATCCACAAAAAATCGTCGTGAAAAGAAAAATGAATGGTAGACGTTGGTATTCGCATAGGCCCTCGTGTACTCCCATGCGAAATTCATTTTGACAGATTTCGGTACATTGAATTGATGTTTATACGTTCGCATTTTGGATGAAAGATAAGCCGAGGGAAGATTCTCCTCCCTTTTTCTCATACTGAGAAAGAAGGAGAGACGAGAGAGACAGGAGAAGGGAAATTGCCCATTCCAGTGATATTTTGAGGCTCGTCACGCGGCTTCCCACAAGGCAGACATTTTCCGCTCGATGCTTGCGATATATAATGCTCTGCTGTCCGAGGGATCAAATCCTTATAAAGGACTTTGGATAGAAATCAGGGGGGAGGTTATGGAAAATAGGAATCATGGGTATCCATGACCGCAATGGATCTGAGATTCTTCTGCTTTTTTTGGCTCGTTTCTATTTGTGAATTTCAGGAATTATTAAAATATCATCAGAGCAATTCTTGTATTAATGTAAATTAATTAAAATGCTCCTGTCAATGTGAATTATTTAAGGACTCCTTTTTCTCACTCCACGGATATTAAAAAGTTTTATATTTAAATTATTCGATAGTAGAAACGTTGAATAAAGGAGGTATCCCAAGTGGCGTTAACCTGATTAAGAGTCACAAGTGAATGTTCGCGCAGACGGTGATATTAATTTTCACGGAATGCATATCAGTTCGTTGATTGATCTCAAACTTCTCACCCAAAATGGCAAGAAGCCCAGACACAAATTCATCTCTCTCTCTGTCTTATTTTCTCTTATGTTCTGCCTTTTCCCTCTATTCTAATCCAATTATTTTCAACAGCCCTATGCCACCGTGTATCCCAAAGTACCTATAACTTTCTTAGAGAAGTGATAAATTCTATTTCACACACAGTGTGGAGAATTGTTGAGACGATTTTATTTACATTATTACTTGACACTATTTTTTGACATGAAAAGAAAATGGAAGTTTCAAATTCATTAATTATCACATTTTAACGGAAATTTATGGTATTCATAAAACAAACATTTTCTACTTTTTTTAAAAAATATTTCTGAAATTAATATTCAACTAAAATAATATAGAGACTAAAATCAACATGATTAATGATGAATTTTAATTATAAACTTGTAATTAAAATTCAATATATACTCAGAGGAATTTCTCTACATGAGAAACCATTCGCACACACCATTCACACAACAATATGTCAGTAGAGATTGGAAATTTCGAAATAGAACTTGGGCAAATGATGTAGGGAGCTATTTCCACGTGACACCCTACTATCTGAATGAGCTTTCTACCGCATTGGCATTAGTATAGCCCCTCTGGGCGCGTATACGCAAGGAATAGATACACCATTACACACACAGATTTTAGGTACATTCAAGTTTTGAAATTGTGTGCACGATGAAATATAATGGAGTGAGGGAGAGAGAGAGAGAGAGTGAAATCTGTGCACTTCGATGCCTTTACATGACACATTTCCCATAAATCTCATACATCATCAGTTTGACATTCAACTGTGTAATAACTTATCATTGGTGAAATTTCACATCAGCTGTTACAATATATGAAAACTTTTGTGTTCACATTGTGAATTAATCTGAGACATTTCTCCATTATTTTTTTGTGTATTATGAAAATGATAAATCCGCAAAATCCTTTTTTTCACTCACCGCAAAATATACTCTCTGTCATTTTTCCTCCCCCTCTTCTGCCCATTCGATTGATATAAAAGAGTCCACAGTGGCTTGCACAAACTCTTCCCTTTTTCCCCCCAGAAAAATCCAGTAAATCACCCGTGGCGATCTCGTATTTTGTCCTTTGCCAGTGTATACACGGGCCTTCTTCCCTTTCACCAAAAAACGATACAGATTTCCCCAGTACTTGCAAAGCCACAGAAGCCCAGTGTTTCCAACATTATGCGAACGATTGGGCGGGATAAAAGGGATAAAGCCCAATGTACGTCTTCGAAAAAAACGAGGCAAACACTCTCGATACAATCTTCAATGAAAATTCTAACAAGCTGCTATTTTCAAACATTTATTTATCCACTTATTTTCCCGATGAATTACGTGCATCTGAATAAATCCGGTGATTCGTCTAACGAATTTATCGACTGTGGAAATTCGAGTGCGATAAAAAAATACGGCTGGAAAAGATGAGGGCGATGAAAAGAACCGAAGATTTGCTTTTCCAAGTGAACTTTAACCGCAGACGACTTTCTACGCGTCGTTGATCAAAGAAATTTCAATCATTCGAGGGAAAAATCATCGTTTTATGAATTCAGTTATTTAAATTTGATTTGAAGGTGAAAGGGCAAATTATTGAATTCTCAATTCTCTATTAATTAAGATATTTGATCTTGATTAATATTAAGAAAGTGCAATATCCACTGGCATGTCTCTGATTAACATATGCATCCAATACCTTCACTACACTCAAATGCAAAACCACCCTATCTCAAAGGGGGTGCAGGGTGTTGCAACTGTGCATGAAGCACCGATTCAAACGGCATATTAAAGCCTGCCATTCCCTCGTGTCATACACCCCCCTCACCACCTCATCATCCCCCCATATTTCCCTTCATCGTTTTCATGAAAACTGTATACACAGTGTGTACGTGTATATACGAGGGACCTGACGCTTGAATTAAGGCCACGTTCCAATTCAACTTGTGAATGCAGGACAGCAAACATTCTTTTTTCCTCATTTCATGTTTTTTATTTCTCGTAGAATTAAAAAAAGAAAATAATCATGAAAGAAGCTGAAAAATCACAGGAAAATGAATAATTTAACTGAAAATATATTTTTTCACTCTTTTATATTTTCTACTTTTTCATTTAGATTAATAATTTGTTTTTTTTTTTCTTTTGAATCGAGTGAGAGAATACATGTCTCGGGTTAATGCAAATAGAGAAAACGAGAAGAGAGAACGACTTGAAGAGAGAGTGGGGAAATGATTAAAAACTTTATTCAGAGAGAGCTCCGGAGAATTCAGAGTGAGTCAAGCGAATAGTTGGAGTCTATATATTTGCCGAGGACGTCCACTATTTTGTTCTCAGTTGCCCCTCTTTTCCCCACCTTGAAAACGAACCTGCGAGAGAGACTCAGTGTAGTGGGTAGCTTTGACGCCCTGCTAATCCTAGAAGCATCCACCCTAAACGGACGCCCTCTCACTGCCCCCTCATGACGAAGTAGTGCAGAGTGATGGAGGATCTCGTGAATGGACACAAGAGTGGGTGAAAAACGGAGGAGAGAGAGGCACGGTGTCTACTATGAAAGAGGGAAAAGGTATGGACGAAAGGCAAATGAACGAGTCTCACTGAATCTCTCACTGGTCATGAAAGGAACTCGTACAGAATCCCAGGGAAACCCCATATACGATAGTGGTGGTAGGGGTGAAAGGGCGAGGGGGTAGAGGCCAGTGCGTGCGACACGGGACCCGCTGTACTAATTGGAATTCGTCCGTAGCGGTCGAAGCCAAGGCTTTCTATAATTGAGACGTGGCCAGTACTGAGCCCGGTGACAAAAAATATTGAAATAAAAGTATAAAGGAGAGAGGATGAGCCCAGGAGGGTCTCATGGTTTTTTGTAATTTACGACCCTCTTCACATGTTCATATTGCGTTGAGGAAAATATCGAAAATCGTAATTCTTTGTTAATCAAAAGACCGGGGAGAAATAACTAGCCTTTGTTTATGAGAATTGTATTGC
The DNA here is from genome assembly GCA_963565655.1 of Aleiodes testaceus. Lineage (NCBI taxonomy): Eukaryota > Metazoa > Arthropoda > Insecta > Hymenoptera > Braconidae > Aleiodes > Aleiodes testaceus. The sequence continues at coordinate 2,456,929 of OY751428.1, forward strand.
TTTTGATGAGAGACGAATTTCTCATCCTTTTTATCATTCGAGGATTTCACGTTTTTTTTTTTTAGCAATTAATGGGAGACCCTTTGATATAAGCAATTATTGCAGATTAGCGAAGTGAGTTTTGAATTAAAGAAAGTTACGGAAGTATCTGTCAATGCTATCATTTTGTTTATTTTTAGTTCTTCAATTTTTTTATTCATTTTTCCCCCTTTCGTTTCTACGTCTCTTTCGTCATTCAATCTCTCTCCAACGGTGCACGTTTTCAGGATACTCTGGGAGGCTGGAGGGAAAAAAAATTAAAGTAGCAGAGAGGAGAAGAGGTGGAAGAGGAACACGAAAAGAAAGGCAGTAATTGTAAAATTAATTAAAAGACCGAGAAAATAATTAATTTTTCTAATAATTCTTGCAGCGCTGTTATTTTGCCTGGTTGGCTTGGACGTTCTTTGCTAGTGTGTATGATGAGAGAGGGGCAGGAATAAGAGACAGTGGTGGGGAGAGAATCCACGCCGGGAGGGTTTGAAATAATTTCATAAGGGGCGGCTTGAGAACCACATCTACATTCGTAAAAACACGAATTCCCCCACTTGTACCCATATCCACCCCCTCATCCACATCCCAATGGTCTCGTCTCTGACCACGTCCGACCACAACAAAGACTGCGCCCCTCCTCGTATCCACGTAAACACGTACGTGAATTTCCACGACTCGGATGGAAAATTCCCGCATCGACGATTCGAGAAGAACTTCTTTTTCCTTTTCCCCGGAAAATTCAATACTCATAAGTATAATGTATAAAATAATTTCTCAATTACTGCAGAATTCTCTTTTTCCCCTCTATCATTAATCTAAATTTCAATGGCCATGTAAAAAAAAAAAATACTGGGCAATTCCACATTTTAAATACTACATTTTCCTACATTTTTTTTGCCATCATTGAAGCAATAGCCTGGGGCAATGAATGTAACAAATAAAAGGAGGCTGCAAGTACCATTTTCCATGTAGTGTTTTGATGGCTGCAGGTTACTCCCTTTCGCTCAGGTGAATCGACACGAGCATAATACACATACACTGGTACGAGAATATGTTGAGAGGATGGAGAGCAGTTTCGTTTGGTCAGTAGGTATGAAGGCACTCGAGAAATTAATTCTCTTCGCCATTTCCCAACACACAGACAGACAGAATCGTATGCGAGAAACAGAGATGAGTCTCCATCACTTCCTGAGTATGGATAGGTATTTTATTATTGAGCCCTTCCTGACTCTGTAAATCAGCCCGGCAATTGGTTTATTATAATTTCATTCGGTTTTCATTATCCAGGGTTAATTCACTCGACTACTTACACTGCCAGAATTAAGCGCCAATTTCCCCTATTCGAACTCTTCGTTATGTTTGGAAACGATCAGAGTGATAGCAATTGTTTCTCCCGTTTTCTTGATATCGTAACGGATTAAAATTTCAAGGGATCGGAAAACACATGGGCAGAGTATAAAAATCAACTTTGATTGACTGTTTGCTACTTCGGGCCATCGCACCTTGTCCAATCCGACTGACATTGATTATCACTTATTGAATTTGCAACACGTCCGAATGGAAAAAAAAAGCAGTGTGAAAAGTCACTGGGGTCCAGTTCACATGTGTCTCGTCTTTTGCATCTCTCACTCGAACCGACAGGGGTTGCTTTAAGGCTGAAATTCAGTTATTCCAACCGTTCGGATTCATCTCACTCTCTCCTCCTCTTCCCCTCTTTTGATAGCCAAAGTCAATCACCGTTGGAGGTCGAGAGCGATCAGGTCTTATAATTGGCAGACATTTCGTGACCCTCGTTATTCTCATCTTTCTTTGTTCTTCTCATTTTTATTACGACTTCTATTTTCAAATGTGAAAAGCCCAGGCTGCGTTTTTTTTTTTTTTCCTCCACTCCGACAGCTACAATAAAACTGTGAAGGCAGCAAAAAAATGAAAAGAAGGAAAAAAATATGGCAGATTACTGAATGCAAATGATAATTTTAACAATGAAAAAGAGAATGAGAAATTGATGGTTAGAAACTGCGATAATTTTAGTAACATTTCTAACAATTTCAGAGTTTTCCACCTCTTTATTATGGACTATCTCTTCTCTTTTTTTTTTATTATCACAGAAGCTTATAAAAATTAATAACGTATCCAAATAACTCCAGTGAAATGAATCGCGAGCTTGCACACATCCGCCGAAAATGAGAAAGAGAGAGGGAGAGAGAGACAGAGTAAGTGAGATAGAGAGGTCTTTCATTCCACAGTGCCTCGAACTCTCTCTCGCCCCGAAATCTCATCGGCCCAAATGGCGCATCAACATCCATTATTAACTGGCTTTCCAGAATATTAACGACACAGTTACCGTATTCCAGAAGCTAAATTAGCAGAGATTATTACGAGTTGGCTCTCATTCTCACCGTCTCACTCGCTCGCCATTCCAATTCCACGTTTCTCTCCCATCCACCACCCCCCCCTTTCTCCCACCGTCCATTGGCCAACGGACAACGCGCCAAACCATCCGGAATACGGTTTTTCAACAGCACTGAAGTCATTAATTTTAACTCTATTGCATATTGCTATTACAAACTGCCCTCGAATTCATCCAGAGGAATGAAAAAAATATGAATTATATCAAGTGGATTGTGTACACGTGCCGAAGACACATCGATTCCCGTGAAAATCTGAGATATGGCTATTTTATTCAGACAAGAAGCTAGCCGTCGGCGGCTGATAGCCCACCAAGTGGTCTTTTATCGAGTCAATGCTATTCCCCGGTCCTCTCAAACCTCCCTCCCTCATTTTTATTGAATGCGAGGGAGTCTCCATCGACTCCCTTCACATTTGCCGCTACTCCCTTCAGGAAGAAAAACGTTTTTTCGAAAAGAAGAAACATCCCGGAAGACCGATTCAAGACGATACACATTCTCCCCATTTGAAAAATGCCGAAGAGAGTCCGTTTTAAAGTACGTAAAATGACCCGGAGGTGTGAGTTTTATTGGTCTCAAGCCCCAAGGCGATATATCCATAAACTTGATGTATGCAAGAAATATACCCGAGTTAGATCACTGAGATTGGATAACTCCAGACTAAACTATAACATTCGTAGTCCCATGGGAAAATTTGATACACTCGTTTCCTTTATTTTTTTCCTTCGAGAAATGAGAAATTGACAAATGGACGATTCTCCTGATAAACGTTCAATGTTCCTCAACATTTTCATGCTTACACTATTCTCAATTCCATTTGCCTACAATTGCGAGGATAATGCACCAATGTTTTTTTTATATGAAAAATCTCAACCCCTTGATTTTCCCTCTGCATTGTCCTCCATCGTCTCCATGGGACAGCAGAAGCTGAACGGAAAACGCGAGCAGATACAGCGTTTGAGATTTATTCCCCTCCCTTGAGCCACTCATTCTCTCTCTCTCTCTCTTCTGGTGCCTCGGGAGACCCTCTTTCTTTTTTTTTTTTTTTTTCAACTCTACCTCCTTCCGTCCTCCAGCCCCTCATGGCTTTATTGACCCTTTATACATCTATTTGTTATGCCACGGCCCTTTGTGCGACGCTAGACGGTTATATAGGCGGCGCACTTGCCGTGCCCGCTCCCCAGGCTATATTTGACCAGTATTATAAAAATCAACCGACCGATTTCCTACGTGAAATATTACCCCCGAGCGCCCCTGAATATTTTATCACTGTCCAACGTCCAACCGCCCTCTGCCCATTGCCACGAGAGTCTCTCTTTCACCATGTTTGTACTCTCATTCCCGTGGAGAAAGAGAAAAATCTCCATTTTATTTCATCTCCACTTTTCTTTCCTCTCTCCCCACTTCTCCCTCTTTTTTTCCAACCATTCATACACTAATACTCGCAATTCACCGAAGATCCTGCTTCTGATATTCATTGCGCCTCCTCTCTCTCTCTCTTATTCCAATTCTCCGAGTGCTTTTATTGATAATGAATGATCTAATTAATGGGTAATTATTATTCTCCACAATCAGAGACGAAGTTATTTGTGAAAGTGACGTTGATTAATTCAGTGTTTGGTGAATACCTTTTTTTTCGCAGAGAGACGATAACTCTAATCAGACATTTCAAAACTGTCCTCCAAGATGACAAGTTGAATTCATCGATCATGCAGTTGGATGCTCGCATACAGAGACACGAGGGGTTATCCTGTATTCCGGGATGACATTGGATCTAATAATCTAGCAGAATTATAGATGGTTGTTGAGTGTGTGTATGTGTGTGTGGGTTAGAGTGTGTGCAGCCCTCTAATTGTCTATCTATATCTCTTGCCCCTTCTCTAGCAAGCATTAGGAGTGTCTCAATGGCTACTGTATGGTCCGTATGTTCTGCACATTGTACTGCAGAGGAACCCAGGACCTACTGGACTAATACGTATGGTTGAACCTGGGATATCTGAAACGTGTTAGACAGAGTATCTCTCTGTTGTGGAGGAGACGGTGGAGTCCGGCTGGAATAATGGCTGAGCGTGGCGCGAGCCTGCATTCCTAATAATGAAGACAGCGATAAATCAACGACGGAGAATACGACCGCGGATGTGCACCGAATATCCTATGCATAATAACGCGTCATTATCTGTTAGGCCAACTACTGTGTCCTGTGGGATTGCACTGGAGACGTTATTGTCCATTTGAATATTCCTGGTGTTGTAGGTAGCAGTTGCTTTGGTACAATTATTGCATTTCTTGATGATTCTTGGGTTTATTAGCAGCTGTTGTAATTCAACGTTAAAGAGGTGAGGGAATTTTTGAAAAAAAAAAAAAACAACTTATGATCCTGTACGTTATCATGAAACTTCCAATTAATATTCTAGAATTGTGCACTCCCCCTATTGTCACACGAATGTTTTCGTGATAGCCAAATGACCAAGTACGTTTTCACGATGATTGGTTGTCCGATATCGGGTGGACATGGCCAGAACATTTGTTGAACGTGGTGGCTCGTAACGCTCTCTCCCAAACACCATCGATCGACAAGTGACATACACGTGGGTTTTCGTGTCCCCTTCTCTGTCTCCTGACTGCTGGTGCACCGGAACCAATGACAATACGTCATCCACCCGCAGAGACCACCAGAAGTGAATTCGATTTATTTCGATAAATTCTCCCTCGTTCTCGCATAAATTTCCGGAAACTTTGAGATAGTATTCTATTCTACTAGATAAAAATATTGGAGATTCAACGAGTTTCTTGAATTACGGATGTGGCAAATGTTATGCTCAACGTTTGGAAATTCAAGTAGATGAAAAATAAGATTAACCAAAGCATAGCGGATGATTCTGTCGCAACTAGTGGATATTGAGGTGTTGTTCTGCGACCCATAAGATATCATTTACCATCGCTTCAACTTCTGTCACACTGTATTGTCTTACATTACGATTGTAACGACAGTTACGTACTGATCCCTCATTGTTCAAAAATACGATGAATAAAGCGCCATTGTCTTGGCTTATTTCCTGTTCATTTTATATTTCAAACTCACAGAGGCATAACGCAGTTCACAATTTACTTGAATTCTCTCTTTCTACGAGCCAGAATTAAAATGAATGGAATAATAAAACTGAGGTAAAACGTATGGCACAATAATCAATGCCTGAGAGAAACGATAAATCGAGTCACAGTTGAGGCGGTAAATTTCGCGTTGCGAATCGATTATTAACCCCACCTTAACCAGTACCTCGCAGGTGGCCGTGTCATCGTCGAAGCCCCGAACCAATAACTTTACCAAGGGACCTACGTGTCGAGTATACGGCTCCCATACGTCACTATCCTTGTGTTGCTTACAACCCTCGGTGAATATAGTTATACAGTTGTAAGCGACTATCCAGTGGGTATCGTTATCATCGATGCAATCAATCCCACTCAATTAGCCTGATCATTGATTATTACTGTGCATGTGCATTTGGAAGAGCGTGTACCAATGAGCATTGAGGTGATTGGATTAATCTCTGCTTGTGGCTCGACGTTTTATTGGAGGAGGGACATTTTTATTGCCACTTCACCTTTTCTACTTAAAATTCAACGCCAATAGTATTCTCCAATTTTCCAACATTTCTCGGGGCTTTGAAGTGTTGCTCCCTTTTTATTCGTTTATCGTTGAGTGCCAATTGAACCGAGAATGGCTATCAAATCAATGCATCAATTCGAGGCTGTTTCAAACGAAAACACAGAGAGAAGAACAAGAGAAGTGAAGAGAAGAAAAAAATCCATTGGCTTTTACGAGTGGAAAATCCGATAGAGCCGCAAAGTGTGAGCAAATATTTTCACTTCCTCTTCACGTATATATTTATACCGCATTGGGAAATATCGATGGAAAGGGGAGGAAAGAACGTGGGAGATGGAATGAAAAAAGGCGAACGTGTGCTGTCGACATATCAAATCGAGGGTGTATCGGTGACGCGTATGGTGCACACGGTAATATCCTTTGATAACCAATTTGTGCATCCTGTAGTGGAACTCTTTGCCTCCCTCTCTTATTTCCATCAGCGTCGTTGCATATCCATTGACGTGATTTTATTTGTCTCTTTTTTTTTTCCTCTCATTCCTCCTGTCTTTTTATTTCTCTCGTAATAACATTCTACCTTCGTGTATTGAATAAATTGATGTGAAAAACACTTGAATTTATGGATAATTGTGGAAATTTATTTGAATTAATTGGAGAATAATTGTGGATGAGGAATTGTGCAATTGATTAATGGCATTCGATTGTTAAATTATTGAAGTATAAATGAATATGACACTTGATGAATTGCTCTGATAACGATGAAAGAATAATTGAAAGAGAGTTTTGTATTGAATGGGAGAAAAAAAAATTATTCCCCTTCGTACGTATCAATTTGTGGGTATAAAAGGTTGCACTTGATGTAGTTTTATTTATCACCTACACATCGGGTATATGACAGCTGGGCTTTTTTTTCCCTTCCTCCTTTCTCCCATCTATACTCTCGCTTCTATTTTTTTTCACACTCCACCTCTTCATCCACTTCTCACATCAAAATCCCCTCACCTTCACTTCGTTAAATCGCATTATCCTGAAATAAATTCTATCGTCCAGGATTTTTCCAAAGTTTTTTTCCTCTTCTTTCGGCTCTTCCATCGCCCTTTGTAAACCGAAATCCAAATGCAATTTTAGAGGAGAACGTAGGAAAATGGACCTACGCTGTAAAGTGATTGAAGATTTTTTTTGAGGGTGAAGGACTCTTCAAAAAAATTCGAAAAAATTCGAAAGCGATGTAAACATGTTAAAGAATATTTCTGATTTTTTTGAGAATTTTCATCAAACTCCTTCACTCCTAAAAAAATCCAGACTTATTTTATTATAAGAATGGCATTCCCAGGAATTTTCCTCGTGAAATGTGAAATTGAATTTGGCCTCTGCAGCTGATGGATAAAGTAATAGGAGATGTAGGAAATGGAGTCCTCCTCTCGCAATTACCCACCATGCGATGTTATCCCCGATCCAGTTAATCCAAAATCTGTACATCGAAACCTGTCAATCGTATTTGTGGGACATGGATATCACTTACATGTGCACTAGAAACCCTCTCCCCAAGCCCATAAACCCGCAAATGTCCAGACATACCCACACGTCCATGTATTCGAGGATATTGAGATGTGTTAGGGAGAGAGTGAATACAGAGAAACGGAAGTGTGCAAGCGAGGGAGAGAACGATATCCAGTGGTGGCGAGGCGCGATGTATTAATTACCAGTATTGATGTCCATTTGCAGTGAATTGATGTGTGGTCAGTGTTGCATCACGCGCAGGGGTCGACCGGGCGAGACCGAGTGCGTATACGAGAGGGATGAAGCACAGAGGAATCAGCTATCCACTGACGCTCGACTCTGTATAACCAGTTAAGGGTGCTAGTGAATAATCCGACTGGATTCTCTTCCCTCTGTTCACGTGAAAATTCCATCACACACAAGCATTGGTACATAACACACGTGTTTCCCACTATCCTCGCCTTCTCGTTCACGTCGATCACACGTATATCGTCTGCTCAGGCTATCATTCCCGGAACGGGTCAGAAGCCGAGTTGACACGTTCATTCTCTGACTGGATATTTGGTAGAGATTTCTGCTTGATCATCTGTATTAAACCGAATCCTAGACAAAACTATTCGATCATTCAATCTGTCGCAATTTGTCATTAACGCATGAGTTAATGTTACGTTTCATTCAGTGCACACTTTGCACTTTAGATAAACTCGGAAATTCAAATTCCCTGTCATGAAATCACAGCAAACTTTTCTCGCAAACTGATTGACCTATTCTAAGAAGCATTCAGATTTCAGGAGGTCAGAATACTCCTCGGTTCTATTCGTACGCTACACCTAGTCTAGCAGAATCGGACAACTGTGATTTATTACTCGGTGTGGCATGGTACCCGGGTCTTTAGCCGCTTATTAGCATGCGGTATATCACTACGACTGGACCACCGGGGCCTCCGCGGCAATAATTAGATAGATACAGAGAGAGGGACATGGTACGCCATACAAGTGTGACTAGATAGGGAGAGAGAGAGAATGAGGATTTAGCTGTGTGACCAGTCTGGTGACTATCTCAGTTATAGGAGAAGGAGGCCAGAACGTTGTGGGTTACTCTGCTTGTGTGTTTGAAATCTGCAGGACAACCTATGCCTATTCTCGGGGACTGCGTTACGCTTCGCCAGTCTCTCCTCCATACAGTAAGCATGCTGCGTCGTATGCAAATGATGACGTCACATAATGCAGACCCCATCTACCGATTGTAGAGGCATATAGACGATACATCCGCTGTGGATATCTGAACACCGGGTGGCCCGGTGTATTGTGAGAGTCAGATGCCTTTGTAGCATCTCCAGGGGTAAACAATGGCGATGCTATGTACTTGGGTTACGAAATTTTGGGGTGTTGAGGATATTGCATATGAGTTTGGTTGGATAAAGTCAATACATTTCGATTATAATGAATAGGTCTGATAGGATATTGATGGAAAACTTTTTGATTAAAATTTTTTGATGAAAATTACTTGATTATCATGTTACCACACTAGGCCAGATCCATTGGTAATGTCATTCATGTCTAGTCAAGGAATAGGAAGGATATGTTGAGTGGCTGGTTCACTTGCATCCAACAGCATGGCACATCTGCCGAAATTCACTGGTCGTATTATACTCACCGAAACACTATCTCGAAATACAGGCTAAATGCCAGAGTGTAAACGTTGGAATATCAGAGAACAGGACATAGAAGGATATTTGTAGCATTTCTGCTTCTCTCCAGTCAAGTTAGAACGAGACAGAGATAACTGAATATACGCATAAAGTTGCATGTGTGGAGATCTTACCGCAATGACGTGCGGTCGAATCTCGTATTCCGACGAAATGACGGATTCTGGTAGTGACATTCGATATAACCCCGTTGGTGGCCTCTCACATGCCTCGGATTAAATGAAGGGTGGCTATGGATTCAGCTTGTTGCTGTCTAGTGGAGCAGTTTCAATTGGACGAATTGCACGACTTAGAATTCTACGATTAATCGCACCATCTATTATGCACAGCTGCCAATCACAATTTCTAGACATTGTCCATCAGTTGAAAGAAGCATCTTTAATCAGTATTTCGATGTAATTGAATTGACTTATTCCATCTGTCTAGATGTGACATTCAGACAGCGATGAATGAAAAGCCATTGGCTCAGTTCGGTATGTTGAATTCATAACTCAACAATCCATCTAATCAAATACCTAACGCTACTAGGTGAACCAGTGGAATAGCACCAATTGCGGGGTGCAACAGAGAGGGGCAAACAGGTAGTCCACATGAATGCACACATGCATGAACTGTCATTTGTCATCGTGGCTAATTTGCTACGTTCTGAGATACGGTGACGCCTCTGACGCGGTCATTATTAAGATGCGAATTAGTAACAATTTGCGCCGGATTTAGTCCCTGTCCTTGATCTGTTTATGGCCGCAACCGGATTAGTCCCTTCCGGGTTTCTCTAGCCTCCTCTGCAAACGTCGTGTGTGACAACGTTAATCAATATTACCAACTGAGTATAGAAGAGAGAAGGAGAGGGAGAATGGGCCCGTCGAAGATGAGGCATCTCTCGGGATCATCCTGTGTGTCAATTGCTGGTAACGTCAGAGTAAATGATTTAAGCCAGAGATAGTACTCATGAATTATTGGAAAATTCGAGACAATTAAGTCACTATTTTAGAGATGCTGTATAAATAGGAGAGTAATTCGTTGCAATTCAATCAGGAGTGTCAAATCAAATTATCGAAAGAATAGAAATTTGTGAAATGAGCAGGTGTCATTGTCCTCTGTATCATTATCCTGTTCTACGGTTCGTGAACTTTAACACTCTGTACAAAGTCTGACAGAGCACCATGACCATTCTTCACGGGGAAAAACAGAGTGAGTAGTGGTGACAGAGAGGCAACGACATTTTCTAGAGTTTGGAAAGTGCAGAGGGAAAGACGAAATGTTCGAGCTTCTGTACATATAGAAAAGGCAGGGGACTCTGGGTGCACAATGAGCCTCGAAACGTAGGGTACACTCTCCCTTCTTCGGGGCTATAGAACTGGACATGGTGCATTGTCTACGAGTGAATGGCCCCTTAGGTCTTGCAAGATTTATTTCGTATATTTCACTTGCCATTTCAATGGACGATAACGCAAACCATTTCTCGTTATATACACAAGGTGGGAAAGAAGGTTGAGTTTCAAGTGGACGTGTCCAGGCACACTTGGTATAGGATACTCTGGTGCTTTTGAGTCTTCAACTTTCATGGGAGGGAGATTTAACGAGTGCGAGAGTGAGGGGTGGAGGTGAGCGTGTGTTTTCGTTGGAGATATGTTCGTCGTAAAAAGGAATATTTACTGACACAGTAATTTTACAGAAGCTTCATCAATTTATTTATATATATGTTTGAGTGAGTTATATGGATTCTCGGGGAATGTGAAATTTCAAATTAGCTAGCGATATTTCCCGACGGCTTCGTATGTACCTCTTTTTTTATACGTTTTTTTTTTATTTCACATTTTTTTTTACTCAACTTCTCTGTTCTCGAGAGGGTACAGGATGTAAATTTTATTATGAGGACGCTCGTTTGCCTATGAGAAACGGGCTGCTTAAATATTTATGGTGCTTGAAATAAAAATAAAAAAACGAAATGATATTAATGGGAATTTACGTTGGTTATCATAGGAAAATGTGAGAGATGAGGACTCTCTGGCCTTCTCACTTCTCGCCATGATATTGCCATGCATGGTGGTGAGAGAAAAGGGCAGTGAGTGTTCTTTCCCTCTGTCGTCGCGTCACATTCGATTCATTAATCGAGTCGTATACCCTTGTGCTCCGACGAAAAGTCATAGCCAGGAAAAAGGGGTTGGAAAAAAGTGGAGAAGGGGCAGAATTTTACCGGACGTCGGAGGGTCCGAGATTCGATCAGACGTGGACACGAAGCGACGAAATTTTCCACTCGTCCGGAGTCGTTTGGGATTTTTCTGGATAGAATTCTCCTTCTTTTTTTTTTCATCCCCTCACTCTTTACTCAGGAATATTCCTCTCTTTTTCTTCTTTAATTTTGTAACAAGTATGAGTGTCAATCATGCTGGAAAAACGTGAGGTCCCTGACTATTCAAACGGCTATAACGAACGTAAAAATTAAGTGAATGCGAGAAAATAAAAATTCTGCAATATTACACCCCCAACGAGAAGAGTAATAAGAAAAGGAATGCCCAGTGTACAAATCCCTCGGGGTGTGAGTGAGAGAGTGAGGTAAAAAAGGCTCACAAATTAAAAATAATTATTATAAAAAACTGGAATCTTTAATCAAGAAGTACAATGGCCATTATACGAGTAAATGAGATTTTTGTCAATGAATTATTGGCGTTTCCTCCTTTCTTTTGGGCTTTACCTTACTTTTTCTTTTTATTATTACAAATGTAACATTCTGCATCAACCGGGTGTTTCGCCCCTTCTTTATGGCCCACTATTCCCGGCTCACAACCCTTCTCCTCTCCTTTTTTTTTTCATCTTTTTTCAACGAAAAACTCTCCTCTTTTTTTTTTAAAGCCCCACCTTTATCCCTCCTTGTGTACTCTCCGGCAGTCGAGAGATGTCCCCGCGGGGATAAACCCTTTTATAGACCTTGTTAATCGCAAGAGTATTCGCAGTGTCCTACGTTGAAAAGTCTCTTTAATGGCCCGTTCTCATTCCCTGCAGTGTCCTCAACTCCTTTTGTATACACCTCTCTCTCTCTGGTCGTTGAATGAAATCGAAGATCGAGACGTTACTTTTAACCCACGAAGAAAAAAAAGGGGGGGAAAAGAAAGAAAATCATGAGAGAGGGAATTTGATTCTCTTCTTGGGGCAGTTTTAAGCAATGGAACAAGTTCGGCCTAGTGTTGAGGAGTGGCTTTAAAAATAAAAAGGGGTCGGAATATTTAAGATCGTACCATCGCCTCCGATAGCCCTCAATGATTCTCCGTGGCTTCTCTTTTTTCGTGCCTCTTCTGCTCCTTTTTTCTTACCGCCCCTTCCGTCGCATTAGGCCTCTTATTTATGGACTTTCATTAAGATAAAGACACGACGTGGAAGGGTTGAGCGTCGTCAAACACCGTGGAATTATTTTCACGCGGGAAACCCATCCTCCCACACCCCTTTTATACGATCTTGGGTGGAAGAAAAATATCGGAGGGGCTACCTCTCCCTCTTTGCTCTCCAATAAAACTTGGAGTCTCAAATAAAACCGTCGAATAAATTTTGATACAGATCTCTCGAGCAGGGAGAGAGTATCAACCCTTCTTTACTCTCGTAGATCCAATCAGTAGCTTGATGAAATCGATTGTCAGGACAAAGAGAGAATAGCTATTTAATTTGAAAAATGAAGGAGCAATGAAATTTTCATCCTTTTGATATCGCCAGATGGAAATTTTAATGACAAATTCAGTGGCAAATTTCATTTGTCTGATGATAACAATTTTGTGAATACGCTTGACCTAACAAAATTGTAAAGACAAACGTTATGAAATTGTGTAACTAAAAGCCAAATTTACCGCTGATATAACATACTAGTTGTTATAAGTGTTTGTGATAGAAACTTTGGGGAGGAAATACGAATTGAATAGGTATAAACTGGAGGGAAAGAAGTGGGGGTTGATTGTGGTGGATGGGTGACATTATGGGGGGGACGAGGGGGCTCGTTCAGTATGGTCTAGTACGTCAACCGTATCTTCGGAGGAACACCGGTCAGCACTACCACACGAATGCCGCTTTTCTGACCATTCTCCACCTTCCACCTTTCTACCATCACTCTCTGTGTAACTACAGAATGGAGAAATAGCGAAGGGGCCAACGGGATACATGACCATTGTCCCGTGAACTTTTGAAACAACTTTGCGGGAAAGGGTGAAGCTTTCTCTCTGTCTCTTCGTACTCACTATTCAACTGAAATGTTTTCTGTCGCCTTTGGCACTCACTTTACTGCCTTAGTATGCTGTTGTACTGTCACTAGTTGTGGGCTCATTGTTCAGTTGTCGAAAGAAATGATAAAAGAAATCAAAGTTTCTTTTTTATTCAATCTGATTTTTTTTTGGGGGATGAAAACCTTTGTAAGAAAAATCTAAAAAAAATTGGGGAGATGCTCTATTATGTCTTGAACTCTCCTGTAATTTTTAGAAAAAATCGAGAAATTTATTAAGCCTCAAAATGATGAAAATATTCCGCTGGAAAAGTATTGTCTACCTGCGCAACAGTTCTGTATTCTATCAGCAGATGGCAGCAGCGAACGGCGGGTTTTCTACTTCGTATCGACGCTCTTTTTATCCTGAAAAACAATACCCCATTATTTCTATGTTTTCTAATAATTTCCACAAATCATTAAATTCATAAAAAATCAATAATTCGAGATATCTATTTTAAGATGATGGATTTGATGAACACAGTAGTGTGAATGAAATTCACCCCGGTTAATGAATAAATTCATGACGATATAGTGGCTGGCTGTGGACAGGAAACTTCTGTAAGTCATTCTTGGATAATCGATGGCGGTGAGTGTGTGAAAAGAGGAGGCAAGGGGCCGAGAGAAGTGGAGAGAGTTGCTGGGCCCTCAGACGTGAGTTTAAGGTCTTGGCCGGTCTAGTGAGGGGCGAAGGTATACACTTGGAAGCAGAAAAGGAGAGGGAGAGTGTAAGACAGGCTGACCCCGGGGCGCGACCCCCATTTATACTCTATTACCACTACATTAGTCTCCAACGACGGGATTTATGATCCGAACTTCTAGACTACCGAACCATTAACCAAACATAGCATTGACGTTGCCAAAAGGTCATTTCGCATATTCAGATAATTTTTATGTATTTTTGTTAAAATCAATTTAACGTTTCAATCAACGATTATTTCTCGGGGCTACGAATTCATTCTCCCCCATTCCACCATCCCGTAATTTTTAATTACCGTTATCATCAAAAACTCGACGACACGAAATATTTCTTTCCCGGTATGGCCATAACCCCGGGTACAAACTCACTCTCCAACGAATCACAAACCGATGTAAATTACCACCAAGCCAAGCGAAACTCTCCCGGGTCTTTATCTTCTTTATCTCACTGAGTATTTTAGCGGTTATTTTTTCCGGTCCTCATACCACAGCTCTCATCTCTCGTCTACCCCTTCCCTCTTTTTGTCCTCCCTCCACACCCCCTTGGCCATTTGCCCCTTCGCGAGAATTCTGAGGCATCCAGAAACGAAATTAGCTACTTTAAACGAGAAAATTTTTAATTATTCCTTATCGAAAAGTAATCTGACTGCCACGGCTCGTTTAATCGTTCGAGAATAGCCCAGAATTTTTCATCTCCCATTCATCCTCAAGATCAAGTGATTCTCCCAACAAATTCATAAAAAAAAAGAAGCTTCCCAATTTATTTTTCTCCATTACAATCTTCAACTACAAAATGCAGGTCACGTCGAATGATGTCTAGGCGTCTAGAATTCCTCCGGTAAAATGTAGAATATTAATTCCGAGGAAAAAAAAATGAAATATATTAAAACACGGAGTTTCAGTTGCTTTATGGGGGCAAAAAATGAGAGGAAAAAACGTCGATGGTATAAATAATTCAGGCTTTCACGTTTCGTGGCTTGGCTTATTAGCTTTGACGTAAGGACGATAAAAACTTATTACTTGGGTAAAACCGCCTCATCTCACCGTTATTCCGTGCATTCAGCCTCTGAGACTCATTTCTCATGAAAATATTTAACGCTCGTATTAATTCAGTGGAAAGCCAATTCTGATGGAATGAAACTGTCAATATCCAATGCTCAAGCTGTTCATTGAAAAGGGCGCTGATGGTTATTATTATTAAATATTCAAGAAGGTTCGACGTTGCTCTCAGCACTCGTGCATTTCACTTCGATTATTTGCTGACGTACGTGTAGTTTGCGTGTTACCACACATTATCTGATAACGAGTGCTGAACCCTGTGCCCTTATGATCTGACCTTGCACGTCAAATTTAATTCTCCCTCTCTCTTCGTGTTCTCATTCTCTCTCACAACTCAATCGATTTCTTCATTATTTATTTATTAATTCGATTCTCAGTTTACTGGGGCAATAAAAAATTTGCGACATTTATTTCATCGTAAATTTTTCATGAATTTTATTACTGAATACTTGTTCTTTTATTGTTGAGGCTTTTTTTAATAATGATTTAATATTGATGAAAAAAAAAAGAAGAAACTTTTACATCGATTCTCCCAGAAGATTTTACAAGTGAATAATGTTTGGCCAAAGGCACTGTCCATTTTCATCTTTTCCCCCACAATTCCAATGTGTCCGTGAAGCCGAAGTAAAGTGCCGAAAGCATTGCAGCAGCCTCACACAGATAACTAGCGAAACGATCCATAGCCATTTAGAAGTTTTAATAACATTACGATATATACCCGCTTCGTTGAATATCCAACCGCTGAAAAATGCGAAAGAAAATCGACAGTAACCGAGCGCACTTCTCTCGTTCATGAAGAGAGAGGGGGACTCGGCTCGAGAAAAGAAGAAAAAAAATAAATACGACAGAGGGAAAGATAAAAGGAGGAAAGAGAGAAGACTGTAGAAGAAAAGTTTATAAAAAATTTAAAAGTACGGAAACGTCTTCTATCGCTCGGGGCGATAAATTTCCACTTACATTTTATTTTCGTTTCGTTCGTTACGCCCGAAGGACGCGTCTTTGCGATGGAGAGAAGTGTGCAAAGAATATACAAGACTGTGTCCAAGAATTGGCTGATGCATTGTATAGTTATGGAGCAATTTAACATTAAAACTTTTAAAATATTTACTAAACAAAAATTTATACTGCACTATACATCTTGTCGCTTTCACGTAAGTGCTTTTTCCCCCGAGTTTTCCCAATTTATTGGCTGGTAAATTCGAATAATGCGTTTTGAATAAAGAATAAGTAAGAATGACTGCATTTAATCTAAATTCTCAATTATCTCTCGCACGTTCGATTTTGCTCCTACACTCCGTAAACAGAAAGAAGAAATACCCAATTTCCCCGGAGTTAATGTGATTCTCGGAGATTCTTAATGGAACGCATCGATTCCCATCGGGCGGCAAATAAGAAGATACACGTGCGCATGAAAGCCACGTGAAGAAAGACGTTAAGGTGTGTATATTTTACGGTTGACGATGCGAGACCTATTTAACGGGCCGCGAGAGTCCGGTAATGGGATTCAAAGTCCCTCGGGTGCTATTCCGTTATTTCGTTGTGTGCAGATATGTCATCATCATTTACTTCTTCAGGAAGGCACTCTTCATTGAGGATTATTCGAAGAAACGTTAAAATTCCGTCGAATGCTGTATTTGTGGGGAGTTGGCCAGGACCGAGATTAAGGACGTGGAAGCAGTGGGTTTTTGAGCAGAATGCCTAATTCCATGCCTCTTCGCGGTCACGTAAGACACACAAAGCACAATCTGACATTCATATTGTGTATAAACAGTTAGAAATAGAGCAGACGGTTTGTCTGTCCAAGAGGACTTTGGTTTTGTGGTTAAACGTTTAAACGTCGTATTAACCAGCACATTTTCTGCATCTGCCATCTTGGAGAACGTCAAATTTCTCAGGAATTAGTCTACCTTTGTCTCTGCTAATATGATTAAATATGTTTCACTCGGAATTTTTTCGTGCTCAAGGATTTAAAAAAAAGGCCAAACACACAGAGATTTAATGGCAAATTTGGTAATAATTGCAGCTTCCTTTTGACCTCCGGCCCTTAGGAATCCTATACCGGACATTACCTTAATTCGAATACAATTGTATTTTCCCCGTGAATTTTCCGAAAGAGGCGGAGGGCAATGTGAACCAGAGTGTTCGATAATGGGAATGCAAGAATGGTTATGTATGCTTGTGTTTGTGTGTGTGGGAGCACTTTAGCTATGGCCTCCATTATCGAAATAGCAATTAGAATAAATCAAAAGTGCCGCCTCCTGCAATTGGCGCGCCGATTTTACTCGGGCCACCCCGCCCAGACTTATCGTCCGATTTAGCGTTAGTTACCATCAACTTTCATCCCACCGGAATCACCCTATCTGTCTTTTTCTTTGATAGCTCAGTACGAGCAAACTCTTCATCATCTCTATCGCCTTTTTTTCGTACTCTGGATTATGCACGAGGATATTAATAATTATAATTGGGGGATCGATCAAAATTACGAGCATTCGATCAATTTTCTTTTGTTTCTGGGAGAATGGAAATCTCGATCTTTTTTCATTATTTAATGGGAAATTTAATAAAATTATTTGATCCCATAATCATAGTTTTGTACGTTCGTGACAAGTACCACTCAAACGAGATAATTCAGGAATTTTCGTGTCCTTTACGTTATCGAGACGTCCATTTCCTCTCTCCTCACCACCGAAATGACGTGACTGTCGTTCTCACGATAGTCGCCCGAGGGACATGAGAAAAAACGACCTCTGCTTCTCATACAATTCTCTCATGTGAAGTAATAACAGAAGTACCCCACTACAACCCAATAGTCTCAGAATTTTGGAAGAAACTCGCATAATGGACTGTGTCTATGCGGAATAACATTCGGCTGGAATATACCCAGTACGGTTCTTAAACAGGTAGCAAAGACTTCTCGTGTCATCCCAGTGGGACTGGCAAATTCGATAAGGCCAAAGTGGTATCTTATAGAATATGAATAAGACAATGGGACTTTATTTTTATTTTTCGTGAAAATAAATGAGGATCGTGGAGAAAACGGAATTTTTTACTGAATGAAGGAGTTTGTTAAAAAATTTGAAAAAAATTGAGGTGATGCTCGAATATGTCTCCATTATTTATTAAATTTTTTGTAGATTTTTTTAAACAAATAAGCACGTAAACACAGATAGCCCTCGCATTAGGCAAAGTCTGACCGCAAGAATTTCGGAGCATCCGGTTTGAGGGAGGTTTATCAATCCAAACTGCCTCATCCTCCCTCAAACAGAGTCACTGGACGTGTTCGGCTCGCGTCGAGTGAATGGAGGGAGTGAGGAGCTCCCCTTGCTCTTTTGTGCCGACCAGAAAGGGTAGGAAAGCACTTGATCTTAGGAGGAAAAGCCAACACTGTGGCCGGCTCATGGCATCCTCCCTCTCTTTTTATCTTTTCCTCTCCAACAGCCTGGTAACCTTAACCCATGCCCAGACCCCTCCAGACCGAGTCCCATGCCCGCGGTTTTACCGAGTGCTAGGAAGGATCAGAGGTCAGACCAGTAGCTGGATAAACGTCGGTTAATTGACGAACCTAAATGTCCTTTGAATATCCTATCATTTTCCAGTTGAAGTCATCTACAATCCCTCGCTCCATTAATCTCCGAAATATCTCCATGATCCTGTTTCTTTAACCTTGAAATCTTCGGAATTCACTAGTTCTAAATTTCGTATTAAAAATATTCAAATTTAATGAATATATTCCTCATTTTTTTAATCTGATAAAAAATGACTCGGAAGAGAGGAAAAAAAAACTTGAAAATTAGGGATTGCGGTATGAGCCTGAGCATCGGAGGGGCTCTACTACTTCTTTTTCTATTATTATTCTCGATGAATAACGAGAGCACTTCGTCATTCCTTCCAATTTAAGTGTAACGAGCCACACCGATACTTTCCTTTCTTATTCTTTTTCCTTATACCCATTTCGGCTACATCTCACTTCTCTCTGTTCACAGGGGTGTACCACCCCTCCCTCTCTGCCACCTTGTTCCGGGTACAGTGGGCCGTAATCCCGCACACAATCCAGACATTTTTCACCATTACTCGGGCACGGCCGCTGCGGCGATGGCGGGCAAATAATTAATTTCTCACGGAGCTAACGAGCGCCGCCTTTTTTTTTGTTCCTCCTTCTTTTTTTCCATACCAGGCACAACCTACTCCCCCTTATGTAGCTCACCCTTACAATATGAAGCAGAGTACCCACTGGTAGAGAGACCCTATGGACAATACAGGGATGACATCTGAAATATAAAAAAGCTGCGAGCCGTTCCGGTGTCGGCAGACGCGACGCCGAGGCGACTACTGAGAACGAAATATGCTGAAACGACTGAATTCATCCTTTCCCCTCTTCAATTGTTTTCTTTTTTTTTTTATATACGCTCATTCCACTCTTGTAACTGTCTCGATGACAAGAAAAACTCATGTAGAGGAATATTCAATGAATAATCATTTTTATTGTATTTCTTTTAACTCAATTTTTGTTGGGAAATTGTTTATTAGGGATTGTCCATTAATTTCTGAGGATTCTCAGAAAAAATACCTTTGAATTATTACATTGGTTCTATTCGAATAATTCGTGTGGTGTAAGTCGTATGCGGCGAGACGGAAAACCGACAGTAGAATATAGAGGTTTATAGTTTAAAAGGGTGGAGTGAGTTGAAGTCGTCCTCCGTAGCCCTCTTGTCCGCCCGGTCACTTGAATTTGTGTGGTGTGAACGCGGCCCGGACCAGTAAATCCACCCTACCCTCCTCCATCTCACTCTCCCTCTACTTTCGCGGTCTCTTAGCGAAACTCGGGTCATAGATCCTACGAACTATCGTGCAACAGCCCCTTTCCAACGTCTCCATCCGCATTTGAGAGCACGATTCCACACATAACACGATTCTATACATCTACTGCTTTTACTCTGTCTCAGGCACTGGTTCAATCTATTTCTTGGGATGGAACTATGCAAGAAATCTTCCGGAGTAATTTCAACCGATCAAACTTGAGGTGAGTGAAAAACGTTACATTGATAATTTTGAAAGAGGAGCAGGTTAATGAAAAAATCTGAAAAAATTTGGGGATAATGTAGACATATTGGGGCATGTTCTTGAATTTTTTCAGAATTTTTAGAAGAGCCATGTCATCTTAATTAATTCAGATATCGATGTAATCGTGACGACCAGTTGTTAAATTCTTCAGAGGTAAACTGGAATGTATAAAGAGCTTCGTAAAAAAAAATTCAAGGACCATAAATCTTTTCTCCAAAGTATCAGGCACACATCACGACTACTCAATGCGCCACAAAGAACCTAGGTAAATCCCCATAACTCTTATCCTGATAAAAAGAAGAGACCAATTCAGAAGCTCGCTCGTAAAAACTCGGCGTAAAATTGTCATCCACGAGAGTATCGCTCGTTTTTTCTCTTTAAAAAAAAAAAATAGAGAAATAAAAAAAGGGGAACTAGTAATGACGCAGTAAATGCTGCGTTATGAATATGTTCGGTGTACAATAACCAAAGCATAATCGACTGCCATAACCCATCAATTTTTACTCGAATAATCACGTACAATTTATTATCACTGTTTGACAATTTTCCTTGGAGCTTGTGTTGGAAAATTAACATAAATTTAAATGCATTGATCATAAAAAATACGTGCAGATACATCCGGCAGTTAAATTCACTGTCAATGTGAATACATCAATTCATAGAAAACGGAAGTTATGATGGAGGGATCCTTTACACGCTCGATAAGGCCAGAGGGTTGAGTTCATACTCAACTCTCCATTTATTCCTTCCAATTTTTCACAATAAAAAAAAATGGAATAAACCTCGTGATAGAAAGTACCAACTGCTAGCAAAGTCTTGTACCGATATTTCACGTAATTTCGAAAGAGTCAGAAAATAAAAACAAATCGTATTAATCCTCATTCGTCGTTCGCCATTACTCCGATAGTGAAGAGAAATGATAATAAAAAAAACGAGATTCAATATTTTAAGAATATTTTCCAGAATTCCCCTATTTTTTTGGTTTATCTAATGGCCCATGGTGATATTAAAATGGCATAAAAATGAGCAGTAATTTGTATCCACGTTTCTCAAAAAAGAAATTCACAAAAAAAAAGCATCAGCTCATTTTCCCCTCTCGAACTCTTCGTATTATATTAATATCAAAGGTCGTGTTGCTCTTAATGCCCAGAGAGAGAGAGATTGTCTCTCACTTCCGCATAAGCTCATGGCCCTGAAAAAAAATTGAGGCATTGAAAAAAAAAAAAATAGTAACGACAACGACTTAATCATGAGCTATCAATCCACGTTAGTTCCATTTTTTTCCTCACTGATTATGTTACTCCAAGGATAAATGGAATAATTTAAAATTTTGATTTTATCATTGAAGATTTGAATAAAATAAAAATCACAGAGTCTTAATGTCTTCTCCAATAATGCCGCATTAGCTACATTTTTCCACTAAGCATACACATCATAAAAACGCATAACTCTGTACTGAAATGAGGGGGAAAGAGAGAGGGAGAGAGGATAGTACGGATTCTGCAACTCTTCCACTTGAAGGGAGACTTTCAAACTGGATAAAAGTGCCATTTGAATAGTAGTCTCAGCCCATCCTACATCATTTATTACACGTGACAATAAAGTTTTCACCCACGTTTTCACGTTTGTACTGAAAACGCCCGTAGGGCAGTAATCTTTCTGCATACGATACTACAGCTCTGTTACAGTTCCATTCTATCTACGGATAAGTGTAGGCGTGTAGTCGAATGGAGATACTTTTTTTCGTGATATGCTAAGAGAAGGAAAAACGAGGAAACGTCGGGGGGAAAAATGGGGATGAATATTTTCTAGACACTTAGGCATCGGATTAATGGGGTTTAACGAAGTGGTTTAACTTGATTCGAGGGACAAAGGTGATGATGGCAATATACATGGAGCCAAGAAACGGGGGCAGAATGGAGCTCGTCCATAAAAAAATTTGAGAATATCCCAGACATGTCAGAGAGTCTTCTTGAATTTTTTCCGAATTTTTCATCGACTCCTTCCCACTTAAAAAAATTAAACTATATCATTAAAAAGTCAGGAATAATTCAACAAATCTCACGTTTGTTTACGACGAGAAGGGGAACTCACGGTAGTAAGGTGCCTTTCACGGATTGGCTTTCATTAATCCAGCAGCCCTATCAGCCTCATCTCTCTTACACTTGTAACTCCCACACCTTGTAACTCTTGCTGCCCTACGTATATACGCGCTTATATATACATATTATAAATCGTAATATACGCAACGCCGTAGCGGAATATCTACAGTGCCGCAGATTCTCTGCAAGTGGGAAGCCTAGATCTGAATATTTCAGTGCGGGCAAGCATTAAAGCTACCCTTCTTACTGTACCTATTAACCTTCCGCAAGCGAAAACCATCCTCCTATTTCCATCCAGTACTTCTCTCCTTTTGTGAACGTCACCGATTTAACCATTGCATTGTTAATAATTTATATAATCGGTACCAGAGGACAACCGCATCGTTTCTCATCCATGTCATTGTTCTGATTACCAAAATCTTCAGCCACTCTACCATGTTTTATTCAAAATCAAATCATCCCTCATTCTTCATTGGTTATAGTATCAGTATTATTCCATTAAAAATCTTGAAAAAAAATCCATTTCCCCAGGATTCATTAACCGAGAGATAAAAAAAAAACCTAATCACCCTGCCAATGAATATTTTCAAAGGAACTCCACTGATAGTAGTTACATAAATTAACGATTCAACGAATAGGAAGCCGTAGCGGAAGGCCAAAGAAGTGATGGCGCCCGGAGAAAAGTGAGGCGAGGGGTAGTGGACCGAGGGGAAAGAGCGAGCCTCCGAGAAATATCATCGAATAATGAATATTCATGCTGATGAGTCGCGGGACCAGGAGCGAAAGATGGAAGGGCAAAGGGATATATTCCAACTGGAGTGGGTTATACTGCTGTAAAGTTGCCCCCATGGAGACTCCCATCGACCGCCATATTTTGTATGATGTATTTCAGCCTCACACCATTTCTCTATCTATTTCTGCGCCCCCATTTCGCCTCTTACTCGTACATTTCATTTGTGCACTTGGTATTAATTAAAATCCAAAGGAATATCTTTGTGGCCCAGGGCTCGTGTTCAACTCACACAATCATTACTCTTCTCAATACTAAATAATTCAAAAAAATAATAATTATTTTGTTAAAAACTCGGAAAATTCGGATTGTCTCTGTTGTGCATTTGTTTACTGGCATATTTACCATTGTGTAAGAGAATAAAAACTTTTGTCAGGTTAGACACATACACACAGGAACGTGTAAGAGGTCCTGCAAAATGAGAGTGTGTGTTAGACGTTGTGTACCATTGAGGCACATTATCGCAGTTGGTAAACTTTCACAGCAGAGACGTTCAGGAGCGTGTATCTAATTACGTTCTCTACTCGGTGGAAAACGTACATGAAAGTGGAAGAAGGTTCGGGGGGCGGATGAAAATGGTGGGGGAATTTTCCAGGGGGTGAGGATGGGTAAAGGGTGTGGATGCTGGTATGGATGCAAAAGACAACCCTTTCTCGACCCCTTGCTCGCTTCTAAAGTCGTAAAGCCACAGCCATACCCCCCGTAGGACGCATTGTAAAATTCTATCGGATATAACAAAATGTACTCTACCCCGGTATGAGCATTAATATGAATTACGTTAAGTTAGGTGAGTATCAATGGTCTCTGGAGGAATGTACATTACTTGTGGATTTCTTGGAGAGTTTTAAATGATTATTTTCATGGATAATTTTAAATACAATTTTTCCGTAATTCTCTATATTTTATTTATCCATTTTCTTTATGTCCAAGCAGAGAAAGACGCATTTGTGATTTTGCCTTGGTAGTTTTACTGGCGAGTGCGATAAAACTCAGTACAAAACTCGAGCTTTTATAGGCTAATACCAACGACAGCGAAAGAACATTCTTCTCTCTCTCTCTCTTTTACTCTTCAGAATCGTTTCTTGTTTCCTTATTTTTCTTTTTTTAAACGTCGTGGACCGTGATTTTATACGGAACAATGTTTTATGTATGTTATGCGAAGTTAGTGGGTGGCTTCTCGATTCCCCAGTGGCATAAAAGGGTTTTAGATTTTATCCACATTTTTCTTCTCTTTTTTTTTTCGTTCTCTGAATACTCGGATTTTTCCAAAGCCAAAGTTTTCATGAAAAAATCAAGTTGTCAGTGGGGCAATTGGAATTGTTTGATGGAATGGAATGAAAAAAAATAGAGAGGCATCATTGACTACACTGGCAAATGGTGCAAAACAATTTTCGTATGAAAGCTTTATTCCATCCGTATCTCGTGGGGTCGATTTTCACTCTGGCAAATATTCCAGTGAGAAAATATGAACGGATAATGTATTCCATGACTCCACAGCCATTGCCGATACTAATAAACATATTAATCGTTTGATTATTCCAACGAGGTATCACTGATATAGCTGTTTTATGTTCCACGCCTCGAGTGATGCTCATCCCTCTCTGCCATCACTTCTACTCTCATCCATTCGGTTCTGAGATCACTGCCATACATCCCTCTTCGAAATTACGTGTTCCAACGGAGATATTATTCCCTCAACACCTTTCTTCCCCTTCGGAATTCTCTCATGAGCCACTTCGCATGAAAAAAAAATCATTTCCCAAACGAAAAAAATGATAAAGGAAAATGGATTGAACAATTGCACCATTAAGCTCAAAAAAACCTTCATTTCCCATTGAAGCAACTGCGGTCAAGAATAACGTATTATCACAAAAAAAAAGCGAATTCTCCCCGGAATGCAACACCAAACCGCGGGAAAAAAAGGAGCAGAGAAAGAGAACGAGTCGTTTTAATTATCATTAACAAGACTGGAAGTATAACTCAAAATTACGCGTTTATACGTAATAATACGTACGTAACACAGGGGCAGAGAGCCCGAGAATATATATCGTATTCGCCTGCATATCTGGTGGAGGAAACGAGGATGCAGGAAGACGAAGGGGTGTATTTTTTTCGTTTCACAATGAGTTTATGTGTGGAATGGAGAGCCTGGGAAAAGTACAGACAGGTGGACACTACTCTAGTTTTAAATGAGAGTCCAGAGGAGAGGAGGAGACTGAGATTCAGTGGATGTGGGGGAGCGAAGGAGTCAGTTGAATTCCCACCTTACCAATCCTATTATTAACAATTAGTTCTAAACTACTCTTTGCATATGAAATCATAGCCCCACGCACCTCGTAAACGCGGAATGGAAATATACATACTGCATGTGAGTCCGTCGCGATACACCATGAAAATATGGACACATGTGGGTTGAAATGGTAGGGAGTTGAATTTGTTGCCCCGTGTGAGCAATTGCAAACAGTTGTAATCGAGTGATACATTTGGTAACGATTCTGGGACAATGTAATTTCGTGCAATTGCTTCTGCCCTTTGATCGTTATTACACTGTTATTATTTATTTTCAAATTAATGGGGATTTCATGAATTTTTTAATAAATTACCATGTCCATCTGGTAATTCAGGAATAATTGATAAATAATTTAATGTTGTGTATTGTGGAAAGTTTAAAAGGTTTGAAAACTTTGAAATCCAGCTTTTCACTCGAAATTAGTAGATTTTCCGCAGATTGCACGTTTTTTTTCTGGTGTCTCTCGGTGCTTTTGGAGGTCGTGAGGGCAATGATACCGAGAGGAAGGGGGTAATGCAGTACCCAGGAATATGTCACAAATTAAGCCAAGAGAAAACTGGGGAGTGCTACTCGTCGTTGTGTCCTCGACGCTTTTATTAGAATTATCTTTGTCACTTTCCCAAGTTTATATTTACTCCTGCGAAAACCTCTTAAAGCCCAGAGTACTCTCCCCACCATCATCGCCGCCCTCTTCAAGCGTTTCGCGTCCGTCCAAGGCAACTGTATCCACCGTTGTTTCATCCGTAACGAACGCAATCCTCCTCCTCCTCCCATTTACCAACTGAAAATCTCACCCCTCGAATGCTAGAGACTGGGTGAATATATCCCCACAGTGCGAATACACCCCACCACCTTCGCTTATTATCTTTACGACTGAGAAGATGAAATTAAACCGGGCATACCCGAAAGGTAATAATATTCATTACTATGCTAATGTCACGCGGGTTTTCAGTATTCACTGGTTATTGCTAAAAGTTGTCTCGTATTTTTGTTATCTGGGCCAAAAATTTCGGCCATTTGGAGGACGAGAAATAAGATCATTCGAGGGACACCAAAGTCGGGGTGTTCAGCTCTTATTGGCTGTTAAGAACTTTCCTTTTTTTCTGCAGAAGTTAAATAAAATCCGGATTTTATTAATAAATATTTCAATTCTCCTTCGATTTTTGCAATTAATGCAATAGTTTTATGATATCAACCATCTTTTGAAGACGATAATGAAGTTCTCTATGAAAACTGCCATTTCATTACCTCCGTAGATATAAATTTGACGAGACAGTGAAAATTCATTATCTCCAAAAGTTTTGTAAGTGTTACTTATTCCGAGGTAAAAGCCATCGTAGAGAACGGGTTATTACAGCCAATGTTTTCGAAGTAACCATGTTATTTTGAGAGACAATTTTAACGAATGAGAATTGAGCTCACGTCAATTGAGAAGTGTGCAAAACCACTGGAGTTGATATGCCATTGTCAGAGGGTGTGAATTACATTTCTTGGCTCTCCCCCCTCCAAAGAAGGGGCAAAATTTCTCAGGCAGTTTGTAGTTTCCACCTCAACAATCTCATTCGACTTGGCGAACAATATTGTTGAAAAATTCACGTGACATCTGAGGAGAATAAAAAAAAAAAAATTGAGAGACAGAAGTAAAGTTTCACACTGTGTTGAATTAAGATTTCTCCCTTTTTTTTTTTCATTATTTTACTTTTGCAAGAGTGGAGTGTAAAGTATTTAATCAAGAGAGCAATTTTTTTTAATAAATTTTTAATTCTCTGAATGAATTATTCTGGAATTTCGTTAGATGATTTAATTGAAAATCGAATTATCCTTAATCAACTGAATTTCAGGAATAGATTGAAGCGCCAATTAATGAAATTATCGTGAGTGACAATCAATTAGACGAATCGACCGAGAATTTGACGGTTCTAGTTAAATTTTAGGTAATTCAATAAGACGATATGTTAACTCAATAAATTCTTATTCGGGATTCGATAAATTTGAGACTTCACAAGTGCGAATTGTCAGTTCATCAGTATTACGAGTGTCGGTGACTCTTCACACGTGTCTGGAGTGGAATGGAGGCTTTTCCGAGTTACTGTACTCACGTACAAAACCCGACTCCACCTTATTACAATTAGCTTTCCTTATACATCTAATTAGTAAGATTCTTGGCTTGCACGGCTGGATGTTTTCAGTGAGAGACGGCAGTTGCTACCGGAGCTCACTTCGTTCTTGTCTAATATAACCTCACGAGCTTTTATCATATACCTTGGGCTCTTTTCATTGGCTGGTGAGAGTCTCAACAAGTACTGCGTTAATAACATGCGTTTCATAATTAATTTCATCATTTCTATAATCAGAAAACAGACTCTATTGAATGAGGGAATTTTTTTCAAGTAGAATGCATGTTTGGAAAATTTTGAAAAAATTCAGAAAAGTGCTTTAATATGTCTACTATATTGTCAATTTTTTTTAGAGTTCTCCACAAACTCCTTCACTCTGAAAAAAATTCAGGCAATTAAAAATAACAAGAAAAAATATTTCTTTCCGGAAGTCATTGGGGAGCTGTATAAAAGCCAGGTAAAGAATGAAAGGGTTGAGCGATTAATAGCATCCTCAGAGCACTCCAATGATTAATTCCTTTATTTAGAACGATGCCTCTATCTTCTCTTTCTGAACTTCAGCACTCTTCCATTGGACCACGATTCTTAGCCCCCTGTAGCCCTCCAAAGTCCCTTTCAACTGCCTCACCACCGTCCTCTCGAACGAATGACGGATTAAAATTGGAAAAGTTTTTTGCGGCCTCCCGATGCTATATACACTCTTTTTATTTTCCTTTTATCTCCACTTTTCCTACCTTCTATAAAACAACGATACTCATCCGTATAATACAGGTGAAATGAGTAGAAGAAAAAATTCGTTTGATTTATCTCATAAAATTCACGTTAAAATGATAATTTATTCACAAATAAATTCTTCGAAAAACGATAGATGAGTGAAGACTAGTAAAACCGAGTGAGAGAGACGTGAAAAAAAAGTTATGAAAAATAAAAGAGAAATGAGAATCATGAGAAACGTAAAAAAGAAGGATTAAAAAAATTGAGAACACGAGGTATGCGACGAGTTTGCCGAGAGAAAGAGGATAGGTATGAGCCCGCGGGCTGTGCATTTTTAATTCGGCTAAAATAATTATACTTTGAAGGAGGGCGAAGCGCTTTGACACGTTCCAAAGGCACTGAAGATAGTGAAAAAAAGAAATATATGAAAATAATAATAAAATAAAAAATCATATAAAAAGGGCGAATTAAAAGAATATAAAAAAAGAAGGGGAAAAAAAAATGTTGAATCCTCTCGTTCGCTGCTCATCCGGGGGTCCAACGTACTACGGAAAATGTAATCCCGACTCCACGTCCCTCAGCACGTTGGTCAGAAAGGAATATAACGTAATAATAATGATAATAATGAGGTAAAAAAGGATGAAAAGAGCTCTATGGTATTTCTTTATCGTTCACTGCTCATCTGCGTGTTGTTCGCAAGTGCCTCTCCCTGAATTTTTCCCCGAGTAAACGTAAAATTTTAAAAATACCATTGATTCATGATAATTTTTCAAAAATTTACATAATAAATCTAATTATTTTATTGAGCACGATTGACCGAGGAGAAGACGAGGAAAATGCTAAAAATTCTGAAACTATGTATGAGCTTAATTAAGATATGTATTTATTTTAATTCCTCCCAGGGACTACGGAGAATGGCCAGGGTCCAGTAGGATAACACGATTTGCTTACCAGCCATACCCCTGCCACTGCCTCGTAAGAGAGACGGTGAATAACCGTGGGAGAGAGGCGAAAAGCTCCACTATACACACATATAGATGTTTTCAATTCAAGTAAGGTGGGTACGTACGTGTGCAGAGAGAGAAAAGAACATGGGTAAGGTATATGGGAATGGGTTTAGTCGCGTTTTGTATTTCACAAACCTGCCGGGCTTTTTTTTTCCTTCTCCTCTTTATTTCCATTTGCTTCTTTTTTCCACCCTCCTCCTTCTTCTTCTCCCGCTTCTTTTTTCCCACTGCAGGGCCACTCGTGCGGGCTTTGAGCCTGGCGGACCGCGAGAAGACAGACAGGCGAGACCACTCTCTCCCCTCCATTTTTCCCCTTCGTCTCCTCTTTCCCTCAGAAAAGTAACGTCTAGCCTATATGTTTTTTTATGAAGGGATGAGCAAGGAGTGAGGTGGCTTGAAAGAGGCAGAAAGGATTCATTTGGATACTCTGTATCTTTTGGATTTTTTTTTTTCATGCAAAAAGACAAGAAAAAATGGGGGAAAAATTCACGAGAGATTTTTTTTTCATTCAAAAATTAAATTAACTAAGAATGAATTGCCTCTCTCCGAAAGTTTGGAAAAAAAAAAAGGGGGAGAGTCTGAGGATCTACGTGTGATTTCAGAGTTTGCCTTTTTTATTCTCATGGCCTATAAATTAATAAAGCATTATAAAGTTTATTACAACTTTAATGATAATAATTATTAAATATTATGCAGCATAATGTCAACTGGTTGGTGTAGTTTCTCTGTATACGTGGACTCTTCCGCAATGGCAAAAGACGTGAAAAGGAAAATTAGAGGGAGATAGAGTGGGCCAGGGGGAGAGAAAGGGGAGAAGATAGAAAGAGAGTGGAGAGAACGGGCACGCGGGTGGCTTGTCTGAAGAATTAAAATATGACCGGTCGTACGTTCTCATTGTGGTTTTAACTGTGACACGACTGACGTAACGGCTTTATCACACTCTCTTTCCAAGTTCGTCCTCTTATCATAGCCTCTCCCCCTCTCCGCTCTTTAGCCACTGTATTCTGTACAGCAGTAGGTGAAACCCAGTCCACGAACTTTTAATTAAAATAGATTTTACGTATATGGTATTATTCCTTTAACTTTGTGCACTCATAATTTTTTATTTTCCTTCTTCTGTGTTTCCGAAAAATAAAGAATTGTTAAAAAAAAAAAAATGAAGAAATTGAATTAGAGACAGAGAGTACGTGAAGACGACAAGTGAATTCTACCACTGGATAATTAAAAAATGAACTTTCATGCTTAGAAAATGTTGAATAAAACTATATTCAACACTACCCAGAAGCTCATGGCAGTTAATGAAAAGTTGAAGTGAAAATTCGTGTTTTTGAGGTCGGATAAAAGGCTATAGGTGTGTGTCCTAAAAAGGCACACAGGGCTAACAGTGTGGTGCACATTAAGCAAGTGGAAATAAGAGTACGACACTGGTAATACATACGTTCTGTGAAGTGTAGGTGGGTTAAAAAGCACAAAGCTGATGAGCCAGGGAAAAGGCACTGAATGTCTGCAATAGAAGGTGGGGAGGGGGGAGGAACGTGGGTGCATACTCCGCGGGGCAACCGGTAACTCGCACTCGTTCGCCCAGAGACGAATGGCTCGACTAACCCTCCCTCTTTCTCGTTCATCTAAAAAGCCCGCTCCTCATACTCACTTTTTACCCAGCCCCTCCGGGCAATGAAATTTTCCGACTTTCTGTCCGTACGAGTCCGAGATATCGCAACACACACAGCTAACGATCCCATGTGAATTATCCTCTCGTACTCGTTACGTATTCTTGAATTAAAAAAAAAAAAAGGGATATAAAAGGATATATAATCATTTGGGATATTACGCCATGAGAAATTTAAATTATAAATGTAGCTTTTAGAAAAGCTCCTTTTCATTCCTTTTTTTGAGATATATATATATTTTTCCCCTTCTCCTCTTTTTTTTAATGAAGATTAACATCAAATGAGAACGTGAGAAATGCGTTGATTTTCTTCTTCTTCTTATTTTATTTTTTTTTCAAAGAAATATCCTTTATTTCCTTCTGCAGCAGCAATGAATCTGTCGGGACATTCGAGCTCTATGAAAAGCGACAGAGGGGCCGAGAGAAGGTGTGCAACTTGTGATATTTGTTTAAATTAGAGGCCAGGCCGTCGTCACCCTTTCATAATGTTGTTTCATGTTTATATACAGCCCTGCCCGGACACCATGACACTCCAACTTTCATCCTCCCCCTTTTTCTTCGTGCCACCCTCCATTCACCCTTCCGCCCCTCTGTCTCTCTCTTCAACGACAGCATTTATGCATTTATACACTTCTTCACTCTGAGTCTCTCTATTTCCTCATAATGTCATCGTGCACATAAAAATCCGAGTGTACAATTGTAGAAGAGGAGCTCTTCTCCTTTTTTCTTGATACTCAAAAACAGTGAGAAATTCAAAGTCACGCCGCTTGAGAGATGTGCAAGAGTCTCTGGTTTATTTTTTCTTTGAGAAACTCATGAAAGAGATTATAATGAATGAGAAAGTGTTTAAACATTTAGTCTTTTAACATAAACACTGTTTCACTCTTTTTCCCCTTTTTTTTAAATTCAATGGTAAATAAAATGCTCAGACAAATGTTCTCGAAAATTCCTCATTTGAAAATTTAGGCAAGTTGCCTATTACCTCTGAAATTAATGCCAGCAATACATAATGAGTATAGGTGTCCTACTGGGAGACTTTTTGGTCTGTCGTTGATGTCATATCCAAAGAGACACAAAGTATGTCTTGAAAGTTAATGGAAGGAGTGAAGGTTAGAGAGGATACTTTGGCGAAAGGACTAACGCTGACGTTAGTTTGCCACCGTTATAATAAGGTGTCGTCTTATCTAATAGGGTTTGGGTGGGGAGAGGATGTAGAGGGCCTTGCGGGAGGCAGAAACACCGGGGATCCTCGCCAGAGTGAAGAGAAGAGTGTATCGCCATGTATAATGGTAATTACGCGTTATTAACAAGCCTTGAGGGTATATATGCTTCAACTAAAGGAGGATAGGATCTTGATGGTTGGCTCTTGTCTAATTAACTGAGTTTACCGCGACACCTGCCCCCTGTATCGTTGGCATCTCTTCTACCCAACTTGGTTTTAGAAAACCGTAACACAAGATTTATATAATCAGTGTTAGTTACTTGATCGTCTTACCAAAGATGTAAAAAATACGATTCTTAACTTTTCAAATATAAAACTATTTTTTTTTGAGGAATAAATTTCATTAATAAATCATGTTTCCTCAACGTCAAATGCATAAATTAAAATAATTTCCATTGCCACGTTCTTGTAACGAAACTGTCAAACTCAGTATGTAAATTTTAACCAGTGAAATCGATCGACTAACACAAGACACAAACGTACGGGGTGTGTTTTCTGGCAATTTCTCCCCTTTGATTCTAAACTAGCCCGTTTCTCGTTACAAATACTGTACACCAACGTGAAGAATAGAGGGAGAAAGAGAGAAAGAGGCCTTCGACGAATACCGATAAATCAGACGGTGTTACGAACAGTAGGAAGGCCCGTAGTAGGGAAACTTGCTGAGGCGTCCCTCGAGTACGTGGGTATACACTCTCCACCCCATCTCCCACTCTTCTTCTATCGACTCATTAAATACCCTGGGCGCAGAGCCCTTATCGAGGGGCTCAAAAACCCCTCCACCGTGCATTTCACTCGCTTATACATTTTCCTCTGTATCTCTCTCTCGCTTCTATGCAGATATGTATTTTAAAACATCAATATCACCTATACTTTTATACCAAATAAAAAAGCCACACCATTACGATGCTTCGTTACTCAGATCCAGGGGTGCTGTATCGCGTTACTTTGGACCAACACAATGAACGAATACATCCAATATTCCCCACGAGACAGTCCCTTTATTTTCTACTATGAATCATCGAAAACTTTCCACAACACTATCGATCATTGCAAAGAACTTTTTAAATTCCGCGAGAACATTTTTTTAGAATATCTTTGAGAATAATGGAGTTACGGCTTTTTTGGACTGGACCTTTTTTGTAGCTCTTGAAATTCTCTGGAAAAAAGGTGCAGGGTGGAAAGGACGTATCTCCAGTGGTTTTCGAGATTTTTGAAGGATTAAATAATAATTATTTATGAATATTGACGCACAGTCACACCCTCGAGAGAAATGCGTGCTCGCATATGCAAATTTTCGTACGTAAAGTGTATTGCATCGGGGAAAGCTAGTGAGAAGCCAATATTCGAAGTATCTAATATGCTAGAGCACATACATCGTTTCTCAAACCATCCGGTTTTCCCCGAGCTACCTACTCTTCCTCAACTCTACTATCGTATAAAGGCACAAAACCCCACACACTCTATCACCCATTCCAACTCCTTAGTGTCGATAGAGGGGCGGAATTCAGCTCCAATGCATTCACCCTCACATATGAAATATATAGCTACACATCCTCCTACACTTGACTCATTCCTATTCTCTCGATTGCCAAAACGTATTCTCAAATTCAAAGTATATGACAAGCCCCAAAAAAATAACGCCCAAACAACACTGTATTTGCATAATTTCTGATTTTTCATTGTGTCATAGGGTGAATTGGATTTATCCTGAATAATTTACGTGTATATTTTTTCATTCATGAAATTGATGATTTATTGAGAATGAGAGAGAGAGAGAGAGGAATGAAAACGAATTTTCCGTTTTGCCCTTTAATTTGTAATTTTTTTTTTCTCTCCAATTCAAATAAATCAAATTTTCGATGGCTTTTTTTTCGGATTTGAGGGAATTTAATTTTACAATAAATTGCACAATTTTTACAGAATAAAATGGAATTAATGAAAACATATTTTTGTTAATTTAATGGCTTTGGAGTTAGTGCTGGAATAGAAAAGCCAATTTCAAAATCCACCGGTTTTCCATGCAATTTCATCCTAATTATCACCATCAACTAATAACTCGCGTTAATTTCACACGATTTACTGTTACATCCGCATGCGCAAAAGTAAACACATTCCTAAAAGGCACTGAGTGGATAAAAGATCGGTTTAGAATAGAATTTCGGATATCTACGAAAGGGTGAACACAAGAAAGAGACGGTAAATTCAAAATTAATCGGAGCGAGAGAGGAAGAGAGAGAGTCGAATGTAGTGCGCGACCAAAGTTTAAATTGAATTGGTTGGCGTGGCGCTAGTTCGCGAAACTATACGCGAAATACATGCAAGCCCCATCGTATCCGAAGACCATCGACTGGAGAATAGTGCCTCTGTTTATGGGACAAGTAACGCTATGGAGATACAGTTCAACTGGCAACGAGCACTACTCCACCCCCTCCCCCCCAAAAACTCTTCTCTCCAACTGAACGTGCAGTCCTCTCAACTAATACCACCCTCTTCTATACCCCATCGACCCTCAGTACGGTCCAATGGTGTTCTCTTGTCCTAAACATTTCTCTGCAGATCATATAACTTTTCGCATTTGATATTTACTGAATTATTAATAATCGTGTAATAAATTCAATCAAAACACAGAAATTATCACAGAAATTTAATGATTGTCTGATCGAATATTGTCTTCACCTACTGATTTAAATAACTCACACCATGGCAAGACTTTGACTCGTATAAACGAGGAGAGAGGGTATCGTCAGGGTATCGGTAAATGCTTCTTGCAACGGGCCAAAGTGGCAAACGTAGGAGAAGGTTTGTCGCTTATCGGGAATGTATAGTGTGTTGGTCAGGTCGTTAGCAAGTTGTCGAGATTAAATGCCTTCCAGCAAATTAGAAGCCCCGGCACTAGCCTGATTAGCAACTCACTCTCTCTTACTTATTCCTGGCTGCAAACTCTTCAATGTATATAGGTACAGATACATATATATGTGTTTGAGAAGCCACAGGGAATATCCATCGGGATTGGTATTGATCCTTTCACTGTTAACGTTAGTCTAGAAAGTTTGTCAGTGAATTTGAGTACAAGCCATTGGCAAAAAGACACAGTTCAGAAAATTAGTCAAATTGTATTCAAATTTTCCCGGGTTTTTTTTTAACTTTTCTATTCATTCTCTGCGCTTTTGAGGTTAGAATAGAGTTATAACCTCGAAAAATGGGGAGAGAGGCAGTAAAAAAAATGAGGAAATTGGGATAAACAAATGATATAATAAAATCCTGTATCCAATATTGAGATTGCTGTATTCTTGAATATGCTAATATCATAATACATACGAATGTCCCCATAAACTATAGAATTTTCATAAAGAATATGCAAATGTACTGGATATCGAGTGGCTTTCATTGTGTTTGTGCTCTGTCTGTGTCTTGTTGCGTTGCTGGAAGAAATTGAGGGGAAGATTGATGCTCAAATGTCGTCGACTATTTTGAATATATGTCTATGGAATATTTACCAAATATTCGCTCACCTAATATTACGATTGAATTCAATGATTTATGGGGATTTGTCTCATTGGAATTTAGTGGCTACGATTCTCCATGATAAAAGAGAAACGGGGAATTCTTTTCTTTTTCAGGAATTTCCGAATGCTTGAGGTGTGACGGATGATCGACTCGGGAGTTCTGAGTTGAGTGAAAAATTGAGGAGATATTGTGGGTTATAGAGCGAAAAAAAAGGAAATCCTTTCGTAATAGAATAAACTCGGCCCCGAAACGCTCGTAAATGTATTCCCAGGGCCGATAGCTATTTTTCTCGGTCAAGGGTCTCGAATTGGCTAAACCACACGCATTTACCCGAAGACAGATCGTTTCGATTTACAAGTGTTTATTCAATTTCGATATTTATTAAATGCAATTGTGTATTTTTCAATCCAAAAATTCTATTAATTTAATCGGTATTTTCTTTTGATATTTTTTGCAGGAATGTCTCGGAGAAAACGCTCTTTTCCACTGAATTCGAAGGGGAAAAGGACATTCGGAGATTTATCAGTTGCCTATTCTCCGGAGCATCAGTCTCAGGCGATTCGCACAGGTAGAACAGCGATATATCCACGAAGATTGTTTTCTCTCCTCAGGTAGCCACATACGTCAAGCCGAATCCCTCGAGTCATGATCCCGGCAATGGGCTTGAGTGCACGGAAATACGGATCCAGGAAAAATTCACGGGGAAAAAGGGCGCCCTTGTGTTCTTGGCGAATCAACTTTCGTCATTGGCCAGCCTAATGCCCTGACATTCCTCTTCCGTCTCCCAAATAAGAGTCTTCATTCTCTAACCTCCTATCCTCAATTTATTTCACTTTAATAATACATTTCCCACGAATTCAATTCAATTCACGAAAGAATTATTAAATCAGTAATAAATTAATATCAAATCCAATTTTCCAGTTTTTTGTTTACCGAAGATATGAGAATACATGGTGTCTATCTGTCAGTCGACGAATGAAATGTTCTCTGTTTCATACGCATTTATCTCTTCTTTTTTTTCTTTCTCTATCACTCGTTTTGTTTATTTTTCAATTTTTCTTTCTTTTTTATCCTCAATTACGCTTTTTTTTGCGGGGGATTTTCGCGGGCAAATGGAACGTGTGATAATTTATCGGTGTATCAGGAAACTGCGGAACGGATCCATATTCCAATTAAAGTTCATCCTACCGGAACGTTGCACGATGCGTCCGCATCACACAGCAACAGTCAGAGTTTACTCTTTTTTTCTCTCTCTCTCTTTTGCATTCGTTCGGCATTCGAAGCCATGTGCAACGACTCTCTCTTTCTATTTCACCAGTGTCCCTCGTTTTCCGTCTCCCTCCGCATCTATTTCCCCCCTTTTTTTCCATTTCATTCCTCTTTTTTTCTGCATTTTGCTTTCCAGTCCATTTCACGCTGTAAACTCGAACTTTATAGGAGTACGAGAGTTCATACACTGGGTGTATGTAAAGAGTACATTCTGCCACTCACAGTGACTACAAAAATCATGTACTCAAATCCCACTGTTTCCACACCCCTATCGCCATCTCTCGACAATTTCCCCGAAACTCATTCAAAAAATTGGGCAAAACTCATTCCACCCATTAAAAAAAAAAAACCGTCAATAACCCCGAATTGAACCATTAAAAACTCTGAATTTACAATTTTAAAAAGTCCAAGTATAGTTATATTTTCCACAACATTACGAGACTAGTGCGCGCGCAAAAATGAGGCATTACTTCGTTCATCTTGTGCAAGTTTCGCTAATGGCGTCGTTATTTTAAAATACCGCGATCATATTTTTCCGTTGGCGCGCACGGGCCACGATGAGTAAAAAAAGAAAGAGGAGAATAGGGGAAAATACGGGGCTCAAGAATATGCCGGGCGAATCGAACTTAATCTAAGCGGTGCTTTGTCCCACCGGAACACTCTCACTCTCTCTCTCTCTCTCTCTTTTTCTCCTTGCCTCCTCTCTTTAAAAAGGATCCCTCGATTCTAAATCATGTAAGGATTACCGGCGCCAGTGGAAAGGAAAAGAGGGCGGCACGTTTGTGCTCTGCCTACCGTATTTTCGTTCGATTTCTCTCTTTTATTTTATTTTCGAGAACATTTAAATTCTTATACGCGAATAAATGGCGAAAATTTTACGCCCGATAAAGTATAGATTCCCTTCACTTCTTCTGCGTCTCTTCCTCCGGCCTGAGGATGCGGTCATAAAATCATTGATATGAAAATATCCCCGAACAAAAAAATCATACCGCATCCCTCCCCAATGGTTTTTCTATTTCTTTTGTTTTATTCTACTTTTTTCCTCCTTCCACTCGGTCTCTGCGGCTCGGGGACAGTCATCCGTGAGCAGCCGGATCTCGAGATTCTGGAGGATGGAGAATCCTTTTGTTTCGTAAATTCAACGATTCAATGGAACACAGTGGACCTCTGCTCTCCAACGGAATTAACGATTTCTCTTCGTTGCTTCAATTCATTTCTCCGGTTATTATTTCACTGGGTTTTTTCTTTTTTTTTCAATTAATAAACGGCCCTGCATTATTTTTCTTCAGTTTTGACGGATTAGGGAGATTTTAGATGGGGCGAGGGTGTGGATGTGTGTGGGGAAGGGTTGAATTCTAATCCAATAATTTAATTTTGTAAGCCAACCCAAGGATTTTCAAAGTATTACGTAGATAGTGGAATTAGTGGATCTTTGATTAGTATTCACTTCGGCGATATTCAAAGCCCAATATTTCATTGAATTTTTCCGGTTTTTTTTGAGGGAAAATTGGTAAATATGATGCATGCCCATTTTCCATTGACTCAGAATAATATCGGAGCACCTTGGCAGTTTCCTTGTATAAATCATACATATTCAGGCGCCGACAACACTTCCACGAGTAGCTACCAGTGATCCGTCTAATTTATAGTTTAACTTATCTAAATGCGCACAGCACTCGATTCTCTCTCTCTCTTTCAGCCGGTGGGAATGACGTGGGAGGAAGGAAGAGGGAGATTGAAGGAATGGGTAAAGTGGAATGATGGAACCAGGCGAAGACGCCAGGTTGCGTTCAACCCTTTGGCTATTTAGCATTCCATCTTCGATTTCCAAGTTGGTGTATGCCTCTTTCCTATTTCCCTTCACCTTGGAATTCACGATTGAGTAACCAGCTGCCAATTTGGTGTTTCTTTAGATGGAAAAAGTGATTAAAAAATTGGGAGAATTCATGGGAATTTATTTTATTTCGAATTCTATCAGGAGTTTGATGTTAAACATGGAATTTTTTATGATGACAATCCACTGAGAAACATCCCACAATTGTCTCCCAGAAAATAGTAACACAAATGGAGAGAAAACGTGGAAGAGAGAGGGAGTGAGTTTTGGATACCACAAAACGTTATCCACGACTTTATACTTTAAATCCAGCCTATAAATATCATGGGTCCTTTGGATTTTCTCTGGCACGAGGGGGATGACGACTGGTTTCCGAAAGATTGGCTCTTGTGGGCTCGAGGATATCCCTTTTTCGTGGGAATATTCTTACTCCGGGGCTTTTACATCGAATGTGTATATTTTTGAAATACAGAGGGATATTAAGTGGCTCGACGTAAACTCATACGTTAAATTCATTGTTATCTTCAATTCTTTTGAATAAAAGAAGGGAAATTTTTTTATTCTATATTTTATAGGGGAGATCGGGGTAAAATGGACATTCTGATTGAACGGTTGAAGATGGCGATTTTCTGATGATTCCATTCGAAAGCTGAGGAAATTTTAGCCGGAAAACATGTGTCAAAATGATTTTTTTCGAATTTTCAAAAAACTCGAAGAAATTAATTTCGACACATGTTTTCCAGTTAAAATTTTCTCAGCTTTCCGATAGAATCATCAAAAAAATTCTATCTCCAATATTTCTCTCGATTTCTCCTAATATACAATTTCAAAGTGAGCACGTGTCCATCTTACCTCTTGGGGGCTGTTTACCCCACCTTCCCCTATGTATATACATATATCACACGTATATATAATATATGTATACATAACGTTTCGCGGTGACATGAAATCAGGCCATGTTTTTTTTTATTCAGAATTATCAACCAATTTTTTAATGTTTTTTTCATGAGATTCTATCGATAAATCAATTCCATCAAAATTCGACACTCCAAATGCACTCAATGTGAAAATACGGATTTACATATTCATGTGAAAAGATCCTTGCCATCAAGCTCATTGGTACTTTCCGTTCTCGCACACAAGAGATAACTCGAAACAGCCGCAAAGACCAAGTGAGACAGGCTACAGTTTGTAATGGGATTTACGAAGGAAAAGTCCATTGGGAAAAGCGTCGTAGCGAATGCGGTGACGTATCGGCTTGTACTCTACCCCTCATCCCTGACTGATACTCTCTCAGTGCGTCTTGAGTGGATTGAGAAAGATATTGCATTGGAAGAGGATCCTCCACGTTTTTCCTCACTTTCGAGGTGAAAATAAAGTTGAGGCCTTCAATTCACAGCACGTACGATTTATTTAAACTTTCACCTTTTCCCTCGTGAAATTACTTTTAATTCTAGAATGATAGAGAATTCTTTATTTCCAATGAAATCAAATAAAAATTCAATTCTCCTTGAATTGAGAAATTATTAATTTTTTTCTATTTTGTAGATACAAAATTGGGGTAAGTGAAATGAATTTTTTTGTTGAGAGAACAAAGGGAGTATTTTCGATGGCAACGAGTTGGGTAGAGTGGAGTATTCAAATTTAGCATGGGGAGAGGTGGCCATTGGAGTTATGTTAGAATATATTGATTATTGAGGGGATCAAAGGGTATAGGGGCTATGTGGTAGAATGACGCAATGGTGTACAGAATGGGGGGGGTTTTGGAGTCTCAGAAGGGTCCAAATATAACCAATATTAACAGACAGTAGATTGTGTCCACTTGAAAATAATCCTCAAGAACTCTTGAACTCTATTGAAACAACTAAACTTTACCATAATAACATAATTAAATTCACGCAAATTTCTCTATTTTTAATCCCCCAAAGTTTGCCTCTAAAAATGGAGTATTTTTATGAATTTATGGACTATATTTTTCTTCGAAAATTCATAAATATATAATGTCACAAACGAACCGGGACATTATCAAGCATTAGCGGTGGCTTTCAGCCTCGTACACGGGCAAAAGGGGATGAAAAGAAGAAGGGCGCTTTCAATGAAAGCAAAGGCAGAATCGATGAAAGGGTTGAACGTCAAACCCCTTCGTGTCGCGAATCTTCCACCCCCGAAATAAAATGAGGGGGAGAGAGAGGTTTAATACTTCCCTCCCTCCAACTCCCACATCTGAG
The DNA here is from genome assembly GCA_963565655.1 of Aleiodes testaceus. Taxonomy (NCBI): domain Eukaryota; kingdom Metazoa; phylum Arthropoda; class Insecta; order Hymenoptera; family Braconidae; genus Aleiodes; species Aleiodes testaceus. The sequence goes on from OY751428.1 coordinate 2,497,987, forward strand.
TCGTTTTCGTCGCACACACAAGTCTCTCCTCTCACCGTTCTTACACATTTACATAAATTATTGATCTCTGAAGATAACTTAGAAAATTAGAATAAATTATTTACCAAAAAATATCTATTAAATCATTTTAAATAAATATTTTAATTTTCATTTCATTTGAGAGTTTATCGGACGGTGATAGTGTATTCATCACGTCAAATGACGCCTGATATAAATGAAGACGCCGAACATACACACAGAGATACCGCGAAAACCTTGACAGTACGTCATTAAGCTACGTATTGTTCAGGAGTGAGCTGATTGTCTTGAGCCATTACAAAACCGTAGCTCAGAGACAATTGTTCAATATTCCCATTGATCTGTTGCAGAGTTGTGGCCCGAGGGGCTTCAGCTTCATTTCTCACACATACACATATACATTAAGCATCGTCTCATTCACCATTGTCAATATCTCCATTTTAATGACATGGGAGAGCCTTCGCTCGTTTACTCCAATAGTGTTAAAATAATGAAAATAAAGAGGATATATATTGTGAGAGGCAAAAAAGTGCCTGCAGGTGATGCCTCTCTCTTTTTTTTCCATCCTTCTTCTCATCTATTTTAAATATTTTTCATATTCCCCCCACCACCACCTCTTTCGCTCTTGTTATTTGTATTTTAAGTGCAACATTCACACGATGAGTTTCCGCACGTCGAACGTACACAAAAGCCTCGTGCACACCTGTTTTACGTCTCGTGCAACTGTGATCAGAAGTGGAGCGCGTCATTACATGGGTTTTTTATTTTTTAATTAATTAAAAATAATAATACAGTCATGCTCTGTTTATTATTTAGCACAATTAATGATTCACTCTTTTATTTGTCTAAAATTCCTTCCTTTCTTTGCACAATAATTTCTTAAATATACTTGAAAATCAATTTCGTAGACATGTATCTGCTCCGATATGCTGCAGATTGTTGTCACCGCATGGTCATAATTAACGTACATAAATTATCAATCCGAAACATCGGTTAGTGGTATGCATGCAACTATCCACCAAAACCCTTGCCCCTCGATTCCTATTGCCCCATTCCCTCTTCTCCCTTGAAACTTACGCGCCTCGTCGAACTGTTCGAAGGGTCGAACTGGCATAACGGCTGCGGCCACGCAGAAACCGTGGGACGGAATTGGGCAAGTGCGAGAGAGAGGTAAAGGGAGGGACCACAAGAGGCAAGTGATTGATATAGAGACATGGTTCTGTACAACATACAGATATCTATACTCTGTCTGCAGAGTGCTGACTCTGTGACGTACGTCTCCGGTGACTATTCTCAATTTCTCGTTACACTATCCTGACAGTTTCTGCGTTAACAAATACGCTTTTACTTCAATGTATTTGATTAATCTGTATGAATAGGATTGAGAGAATATCGAAATTAAAATAATTATTTTTTTCATGATTTTACGTGAAATTTTCCCCCTTTTTTTCCTTTAATTCCTTCATATTTTTCCCTCATTTTGTAGCAAAAAATTGAATCAACGAAGCAGCAATACCACGAATTATTAAAAAAAAAAGGAAATTCGTATCTTTTTATATTTTATTTGAAGAAAAGAAATTATTGAAGCTGGCAGGATTAATGAGATACGAGAAGCCATATCGTGGGATCCGGGGAAAAGCAGCAGATGACCACGAAAAGGTTGGATGAGAGGCGAGAGGGGTGAAAAAAGGGGCAAAAACGGAGAAAGGTAGTACTGATCTGATCCTCGATATTTGAGCTCTCAGCACGAGTTATATGTACGTATATAAATGTATTATACGAGGAAAGAGTAGTGAGTATAGGCGGTACGGTCAGACGAACACTGGACTCAGATCCCGTGTGGCTCACACAAACACACGCACACACAGACAACATTATACGCTTTAATTCCTTCGACGGCTTTAATTCTCATATTCGTATTCTGCGCTTTCAAGCCCACCTCCTTCTCCCTCCCCCCTCGTCATCTCCTTTCACCGACGATTCTCTCATTCCACTTCTCCTTTTCCGTGGTTGTGCGTTACTTCGTCTCCATCAGTAACTTTCATTTCACTAATACAAGGATAAACGTCATTTGTCCAGTGAAATTTTGTAAATTTATGAATTTATTCATTTTTCATCAATAAAATGAATTTTTCCTACATCTTGAGGTCACTCTCAGACTGATAGAAAAAGCCACGAGATTGAAGTTTATACCGGAAATACGTCGCCAGCAGCCACGCAGAGGGATAAAGATATTCCGGTTTTTGCATGGATTAGTAATGGAAGCTCTTTCTACCCCAGGATATAGAAGCTCTTTCACTAAGGGACTCGTATATACGTATATATTAACGTGCAAGAGTGTATAAAACTCTTTTCTCTCCCTCTTCAGGCCCCCCCTCTTTTCCCCACCTCGACTCTTACCCTTACGTGACCGCAGGGATGCCCCTGGATATTTCAGAAAGTTGTAATTTTTAATATTTCTCATTGACCCATTGCACGTACACAGCCACAGCTCAGTGTGTGGAGGTATGTGTGGCTGAGGAAAAGGGTTGAATCGAGACGACTGAAGGGGCTGGAAAGAAGGGTCGAGGGGATAACGAATATGACGTGAATTTTGGGGCTGAGAGGGGTGCAATCAGGTTCGGACCATTTTCCCCAATAATGCGCATGAATATTTGATTTTTTGCGGAAAATTTTGAGAAAAAAATAAATTAAATTATCTCGTTTCTTTTCAGGAGAAATTTAATAGTTTTATCAATTTCCAGGGAATTGTTAAAGCACACAATCACACATTGTTACAATAATTTTAATTCATCCCTCCTTCAATCGATACGTCGCTTTTATTCTTTTGAATGAGTGACAAAATAAAAAAGGCAGTTGGAAAATAAAAAGTAAAAGAAAGGCATTTAAAAAACAAAATGGTATAATCTGCCGGCGATAAAAGCTCGCGGCCATAGTAGAAAGTGTTGGGAAAAAAAAGGGGCTAAAGAGGGGGCGGGGTAGAACGGGTATATGGAGGCCCAGTGTTTCAAAACGATATAGACATCATATAGGTAAAACGGATATAGAAACGCTTGAGTGGTGCATTGACGTTTTACCCGACCCGGATGCCCAAATCTGCGAGCCCCCCCCTTCTCTTGCACTCCTCCACGTCTATTGTTTCAGCGTATTAGTCATTCGACGTTCGTATCGCAAAGTGTTCTCTCCTGCCTTTCACCCTCTCCTCAATACTCATACCCAATCCGCCCCTACTTTCTGCCTCTTCCTCTCTTTCACTAGGCAACAATTCTCCGCCTTTCTCACTCTCTATTTTTCCACCCCTTTTCCCCAAGGGGGTCGACGCCTTCGAGCTTTCGCCTGACTCCACACCCCTAGTCAATTCAACTCTCGAGGTTTCAGTCTTTGCCACCAGAATTCGCCACCTCACGGCAAATTTATGGAATTTCAATTAATTATTATTGATAATGGAAATAATAATTGTGGGATTTTTTTTTTTAGTGAAGGAGATTACGGAAAAATTTGAAAAAATTCAGAAGCAGTGTAGATGTGTTGAGGCATCTTATCAATTTTTTTTCGTTTTTTTAAATAGAATGCTTCATTTAAAAAAATAATAGAGAAGTCTCAAGTAGAATATGAAAAAATGAAGAGACTCATTTTTAATCTGAATTTCCAACTCGAGCCATTAAATTCATAATAATTTTATTATTCCCGTAAAAAGTTTCATCTTGAATGGCGAATATTTCTGAGGAAACTGAAGAAGAGACATTTGATAAGCCCCAGTGTCTAAATTTGTCATTAAGCATCAACACAGCACCCCTCAGAAGGTCCATTCCGTTCAATTTCACACGAAGCTACGAATCGAGGTACTGGGGAATTGAATTTCAAAGTAGGCAAGAGAACCAGATAGAGAGAGAGAGAGAGAAGGACGAAGATAGGAGTCAAACTGGCGCGCGAAGAGGTGAGGTTTTGGCAGCATATATATCTTAGCGTATAGTAACGATAGACGATTTCATGAATTATTCGTTGAAACATTCTGAAACATTTCGTGAAATGTCAACTTGATATGCTCACTTTTCTTCCTTTAAATTCACAAAATTCCTCTCTCCATTTATTTTCCCTCGAATAAGAAAGTGAGGAGGGCAAAAAAAAAAAGGAAGCCAAATTTATTGAATTATTTGCTGCAGTATAAATAAATTATTTCAAAATAATTATGCAAAAAAAAAAGAAGAAATTATTTAACATTAACTCCTGATTTATACAGTGAAAAATGCCCAGGGGTGTTTGCATTTGTAGAAAAAGAGTTCATGTCGATAATAACTGTATCGTGACGCCAAATATTGCGATACTTTTATCCAACAATGAGAATTCACTGTTATTCTCTCATTTTTTTGCCCTCCTCCATCTTTTATTTTTCTCATTTTTTTTACCCCCGCCAAGTAACACGTAATTATCAGCCGGATATAAAACACGATTCACCGCGTCTCTTTCCAAAGCACGCGAAATCTTTAAAAATCGTTTCCGTTTCTTCGAATTTCTCTCATTTACCCCATTCCCCCTCGAAAACCGGAATACAATCGACCGGAAATATATTCCTCTTCTCCTCATTTCCACTGGATTATTTTCTTTTTTTATTCCCAGTATTTATTCTTCATCGATAATTCGTTTCGTGATTGCATGATACATCTGGGCGGTGAAGTGCCTCGAAGAATGATGTTTTTATTCTATTTTCCCCTCCTCAATTTTCTCCTTTAACTTCATTCAGAAGAAACCAGGGGCAAATTTATCGGAATACGATGACCATCACGCTATCCACCGATCAGAAAATACAATTCACTCATCAACCCCTCTCCTCCTCTTTTTTTTTCATATCAAATGAAATGGAATCACACTCCAAGCAAAATTCCGTTTCATGAATTTTCCATTTTCCCTCAAGTTATACTCCGTCTACAATTCGCCTATTTCTTCGGGTCAAAACCACACAATCTCATAATCCACACGATTTTATTAACCACAACCCCTTTCCACTGTCCCTCAACAAAATGATACAAGGCAAATAAATTCAGACAGTATTTCCAACGAATCGCTGATGATGTTACCTATTTTGCAAGTGTATTTCTTATCCAACTGAGCGTGAAACATTCACAGTCTCTCCACCTCCTTTCCTTTCCATAGATTTGAATTTTACTTTAAGCAGAGGTGAATCCGGTTTTTCGGTAAATGGAAATAAAAATAAAATAAGTTTGGAAAAAGCAATTATCAATGCTTGCAACATGCAATCTAAACTCGGCAAGAACTTTTTGGCTGCACGCAAATAAGCCATATTCCTTTTCTTGTTTTTAAATGTACACACCCGCAACGTTTATATCATCCCAAACTCCCAAGTTCATGATAATCAAAAAAAAAAAACGGCAGAATAAATAAACCCGAAAAAAAAATGAGATAATTATTATTTCTTTATATTTCTCTTTGATTTCATGGAATTTTCACAGCATTTAAAATTTTATTATTTGCACTAAATCGAGAGGGTAAAATCTGTTTCTTTGCACAGTAAGAAGAATATCAATTGTTCGAAATACAAAGAAAAGCCCCCAAACTACCTTCAACTGACTTTTCATGGAGCAAAAGGGGCAATAGAAATGAGGGGGTTTTTGTGGAGACTTGAAAATTGCCATGGGTTGAGGGAAAATTTTACGAATAAGAAGGCAAAAGGGGATTCTCAACGTTACCACCGAGTCCTTCACCCCAAATTCACCGACTCCTCTCACTCGATTCAACTCACCTACCAGCATCCCAAGGCAAACGAAATTCTTAAGAGAATTTAACCGTTTGAATAGCCCGCGCAAATCCATTGCAAATGTTTACACAGGATTTTCTCACTGATATCTGAGAGAATTTTCTCCTCCCTCTATTTTATTCAATGATATCCCTCAATACTCTGTGATATTTAAGAAGTCAAGTAAAAGAAATAAATTGACATTCCATTTGTGTTCAATTGAAAGGAAACAAAATGAATTAACCAAAGAATAAAAGAACTCTCTTTTTCCATGAAATTAATCGCACCACCTAAAGTACAAGTGTATTAACCCAAACAATTGCATGTGAATGCCTTCAGAAAATTAGGTTTGAACCGGATACGCAACGTACCCCAAGACCACAACGATCAGTAGTCTCCACCGTGCCATGCTCGGCAGTTCGTCTCCGGTTTACAGACGTATGTAAAGCACCAAACCGAAACTAACCTTAGACCTTATCTTCTCATAGCCCTGTCTCTCTCTGTACGTTAGTGTTGTAGCGTTTGCCTGCTTCTCAAGACAAACAGTAGCGGTGTCTTAACAAGTGGACCAAGCTGTGCCCAAGACAAAGGGTAATTGAGGATAGGGATTAATACTCCCCCCCTCTCTTCATGCAGCTAAACCAAGAAATTCAGGCCTTTGCAGCTTGTAGAGGCGGCTCTCTCTGCTTCTTGCCCTGAGTTAGAACAGGCCGGATGTATTTCTCCGAGTCTAACGTACATTCTCCCCCTCTTTTACCACTATTCACTCTCCATTCTCAGATTCTCTTGTACTGATGGTTTTCATTCTCCTCTTCCTGCGCTTCCTTGATCACGCAAATCTTGGACTCCGCACTATCTCATTCCATTTGACTGGTGGAAGGGGCACAGGCATCAGGAGAGAACCGTCTAGGTCATCTTACTAATTAAACAATCAAATACGGGCATCGTCCACCAGCTGGTTATCCTCACGAGTAATTCTCATGGGCACAACGAACCACCATCATCCAACCTATATATCCCTCAAGCCACTTCAGTTACTACCGAAAACCGTCGCCCCTTCTACAGACTCTTGGTGGATCGATTGATTAACTTTCACGAAACTTCGATTAGAAAGACCTCTTCCGGCTAGTTCGGATCATTGTTTAGAGGGTGGAGTGAAGAAATCACGAAGTTCGGGATTCTCTTGTGGGTAGTTCTTGGTTGAATGTTGAAAATTTCAGAGACAAGGATGACTCTTCTATTTTTCTCATATATCTCTGAAACTATTGGAGATAGGGTAATTTTGTATAGGATCTTTTTTGTAGATCTTGAAATTTTCTACAAAAAAGGTTTCTTGTGAAATTACTCTATCTCCATTGATTTTCAAGATATTTCAATGGGAAGAATCACAAAATTTTTAATATTTTCGTTTTTTTTAAGTAAAGGAAAAAGTATTGAAAGTGAATTCAGGGAATTGAAGAAATACGGAAAATGTGAGACTGCGTGACTGTTAAACTCACGCGATTACTCAAGTGCTAAAGTATATCAACGATTTTTGAAATAAACTAGTGACTCGTTATTAATAAAATTTGCATTTACAAGGGTGGAAAAAGGTGCGGAAGGTAGACAGTCGAGGTTTATACTACTTACGACATTTTCCCTTCAACAAAAACATAATAACACTCACCTACACATACGTAATAAAATACAATGAAATCCCCGGGAATGAGGATAAATAATAGAATTTTATGTCAAATTTATCTGGACACAAAGAGAGCATCCGGAGATTTGTGGTTTAAAATCCAGTAGTACAACACGTTAATGTCTTTAAAAAGTTATTTAATATTAAGTGCCTCATTTAGATGAATTATTTTATTCCCTAAATTCTCCGTGAATCCTCAAAATTTTCTCAATTATTTAAATTTAATTATTAATTCATAATTATCCCTCATTATGAGATTTTTCATTAATATTTCAATTGTTAAAAACTTTTAATGCCATTTAATTATACATAAGGTAGTGCAGGTTAGTAGCAAACTTATCAAGGCATCTTGATAAACCAAACACGAATAATTATTAATCATAGAATGTAGCCAGTATAACGATCCATCCCAAGTTCTCTTATCTCGGGGATATGTCGAGCCGATATATGTACGACGTGTGTGACCCCTACTTATGCAATGGAGGGGATATTAACTGCAGTCACTTGTGATGCATAAAATTTCATTCGAATCATAAAATCAAATATAAATAATTAAATGCACAAAAATTAATTGTTTTTCTCGTGAAATTGTTGCAGACACTTTCAATTACTCAATTTCCCTCTTTTCCCTTCATAAAAATCGAATGCATGCAATAATTCGTATCTCCATTCGATCACATTACGATTATACAAAATTTATGAACAGCAATTATCACATAACGTGTATCTCGTATGCCTTTCACCCTTTCTTCCTTTTTTTTTTTTATTATTTCATATCGTCACCCATCCACCCCAGCCCCTTGAAAAACATGTACGGGTTTGGCGTTGAGGGTGGTTCTTTCAATAATTAATATGCATATCGAGGATCGTTTTTATCGTTGCCAGGCAATTATCGTGGTTAGAAAGAGAGTGGAAAGAAATAATAAAAGAGAAAACATAAATTGCACTTCCTCCACACAAAGACATACTTCACCCTATTCCCTTTTGTGATAATCGATTAATACATCTCCCTCATGAATTTCTTTTTTTTTTTTCCTTTATTTTATCTCTGTCTCTGTTTGTTCTTTTCACTGGGAAATGTCTTTGACCGATTTACATTCCTTGCATTGAGAATTCCGTATATCGGGATTCCAATGATACATTGTTGTTTTTTTTTTTTTTTTTCATTTCATTTATTTTTATTTTTTCCGGTATGCGGAATTCAATATTACATTGTCAACAATTTTATTCGTTTATTCTCATATGTTATTTCATTTCTTATGTTTTTTTTTTTTTTTTTCAGAAGAATTCAATGAAATTAAATGGGAAAAAATTGCAGAGGTGAAATGAGAAAATAAGAGAGACATCTCGAGTTACAGGATCAACTTCGATATTTGATTGAAGAAATTGAGGAGAGGGAGTAGCAATAAAATGCGAATATGCGGAATGGAATAGCACGCGGTAAATCAAAAGAGGCACCTTTTAAATTATTGAAATGGCATCAAATTAAAAAATACGAAGAACTTTATATATATATATATAGACATTGAAAATTCGTGACTCCTTGAGCTATATCCATCGTATCTTTTCTTCCTCCCACTCTTCAGCCAATGAGAGTACAAGTTCCCTATCAATTTTACCCCTCGAATAATATCTCGATACAGAAGAGGAGAAAAAAAAGGGAGTTTGGCATTTCCAATTTGCCTTGTCGTATTATAAATTATTGACGTGTTTTCCCCATTTCCTTGTTGAGATACTTGCGAGAGAGGTGACACTCTCTTCCTCGATTTAAAAGGGGAAATAAGATAGTTTAATAATGCAGCTCTCGATTTTCTAAATTTTCACGAATTATTTCATTAAAGAAATGCGAATTTCCTTTAAAAAAATCATAATTTAATAAACTCATAAAATTTTCATAATTCTCCTCTGAATTTCTGTTTACATCGGCTTCCGCTCCATTGGATGATCCTCAAAAGCCGTCTATTCGACCAAAGAAGAAAAGAAAGCGAAAAAAAAAAAACACGAGTATAGAGAGATGGTAAGAGTCCACGCCGGTTGATTTCGATTGAATAATTTATGTTTCATTACGGTACACGGGGGTGCGCTCATGGTCGGGGGCTTATGAGCGGCTTGCAAACTCTGTACATTTAAAAAGGCCCTGTGTATACACACGGATTGGGGCAAAAGGTAGAGAGTAAAAAAAATCGGAGAAAAGAAGTGGTAAAAAAAATTGAGAACCACACACACACATACACAGATGAATCTCAGGCTTTTGAGCGATGCTTATTTCCTATAGCCATTGAGAGGCGCACGTTGGTGGAGTTTCAAAAGAATTTTGTATCGAGGGTATTGAGAGGTCCGATACAGCGCAGAATAACAAAAAAAAAAACCTCTTCAACTGCCCAATAGAATTCTCCATTTCTCCTCAATTTTTTCCAGCAAAAATCTATTATGCAGTACACTCTGAAGACGAATGGAGCTATAAATCAGACTGTTGACCTGATTATTCACGTCTCGAATAATTGCCGAGTAAAAAGAATTGTTAAAAAAGAAGAAACAGTGTTAACTCAAATCACGCTCAACTAATTGGCCTTCTTCTTTTCCCCCCTTTTTTTTTTTATTCTTCTATTCTTTCCAATTTCTTCGGTTTATTTCTCCACCCTGGAAGCGCCCTGACAACCTGCAGTTTTAAATTAACTGCCCAGGTGGAGAAAGAGAGGAAAAAAGAAATAAAATGGAAAACCTTGGTGGGAGAGGGCAAATATATAACTTCTGGACGCGTATAGATTCTTATGCAAATTTCATTGATATATCCGATCATGGTGGTGTGATAGCGCACGGAACATGCACATTGTGACGATATATACGATTTTGCATATAACGTGAGAGAGCTTACCCTCACTTTGGACACACAATGGATGGCGGATTGGTCGATAAAAGGAAATTAATTAGGTTTAACGTTTTTTTTTTTATTCTTCTTCTAATGGACTCGGTGATTTTTCTTATTTTTTTTAAAATGGAATAAGGAACTCGTGGAGAATTTGTCTGATCGATGCTACCCCTTTCTACCGGGAAATGCCGGGAGTCATTTGCGGTAATGTTCAGTCGATAAAACGATGGAAAATATAACGAACTCTACTCTACCGACACTCTTCATATTAACGTAAATTCATTTTCATGAGGCTCTATCATTTATTCTGTTCTCCACTGAATAATATTGAGCACGTTTGCAGTCCCACGGGATACTTTATCCCACTTTGAGAATCAATCAATTGTCATGGCATTCATTAATTTTCGTGACAGTAGTACAATCTCATTTTTGTCAATTAATATTTCTGATCTCGTGGGAGACTGAGGGGAGAAAGGAAAATTCATCTGGTTTATTCCTTCTGGAGACATGCAGTGAATTCCAATAGTTCGATTGTCGAGAGTTTCGGGTCATTTGTCACTTGACCCCTCGTGAATTGATATAGACGTGTTTTTCCAGCATTTGTCATTCGATCGAGGAGAAAGAGAAGGTGGAGTACAATAAAGACATCTTAGTTTTGATGTGAAAAATTTTCTTCGATAATTCGTATTCGTGTGTTCATGTGCGGAATGTGTAAAGTCCAGGGAAATGCACCATCCCCTTTTTTTTCGAGTATCGTTATCGTGTATCGCAAGGGCTGGAGCACGCCCCCCTCCCGCCATTTACGACAACGCGCTCTTGACTCTTGTCTGCAGAGAAAGATGAGCCCTGGGCGTTCTCTGCAATGGAGAGGGGGAGGGAGGTCCTGCGGCTCGGCGCGTCGGTAATATATGTATAATATTTTTAATTGTTGACGTTAAAATGTGTTTCCCAGTGCGGTGAATTTTTTTCCACCAGCTCGCCCCTTTTTTTCAACCTGTCCCAAGGATTCTGGTTTAAAAAAGCACGAGAGAGAACGCGCTAGCGTATAACTGTGGATGGGCAGTGTTGGCCGGCACGTTTTGGCTCTCGTTATATTTATCTTTCGCTCGAAAGAATCACGAGCTTTTGTCATTATATTTTATTTTCATGATTACTCCCACCTCTATTTTTTTTTTTTTTTTTTGATAATAATTCTTGTTTTCTTCAATTTATTAAATTTTTTTAGTCTCGGTTAAATTAATAATTGAGTCTGATTAAATGGGGATTTTTTTTGTCGGGGAAATCATTGAGATAATTTGGAGATTGCGTGTGAATATAGATAAATTTAATTTAATTGAGTAAACGCCCACAAAATCATGGAAGATTCAATTCTCATTGCATTCTGTTTTTTTATTCAATTTATTTCCAACGAAAGAGTTTTTACTTTTAATTAAAATAATTCTATTCAAACCGGAAGTTGTTTCTCTAAATTCTAATGAAATTCAAAGTATCAAAAGAGACATGTGTGTAAAATATATTATCATTTTACCCTAATTAGGTCATCCAAATAAAATGAAAAGGCGACACTTGATTAATGACATCCCCTTTTTTTTCTTAATTTCCGTTGAAAAAAAAATTTATTAAACAGTCTCTCGAGGTCTTTCTGATTTATTGCTGATTAACGATAAAATTATATCGTGTCTACCGAATGGATTAAAATTCACTCACGAAATTCAAATAAAAAAGCAACAAACATCAGTAAATATTTAATTATCTCATTAATTGAAAATAACGTAATAGAAATAATTCGAGATTATCCATCAAAAGCGCCTTCATTAGATTCACTTCACTAACACACGTTAATTATCCCTCTAATCTCCGATCTGAAACGTTTCCAAAAGAATCGCATGCCTAATTTTAATTTCCAAATTAATTCCACAAAAACGAGGAAAAAAAACAAAAACCTCGAATTTCTCATTGGATGAGAAACGAGGGAAAGAGCGAGATTGTGTCTGTCTATGTGCAGAGAAAAGAAAATTGGCAATCTCGGACGATACATCTGTGCTTGCACGTTATCCTAACCTATCAAGGCATCCAGAGCGTGAAGAGGCGATTTATAAATGAACGCTGAAAGGATAGAGCTGGAGGTGGATATAAAGAGGATCGACGAGGAAGACGAATTGACGACATTGCGTGCCAACCGACATCCGACATGTTCCATACATCAAATCAATCCTTCCGTAATTCTTCATCCATTATTTGAATTTTTTTTCCCAAAGAATTTTATCAATCACTCGACGAGACTAATTAACACAAGGTTTATGAGATACTGTAAATTTTTTGGGAATGAAATAAGACGAAAGGGGAAGACGCTTGTCTCTGGAGTTCCCTCGAGGATTCAACGACGCTATGTTGGGAGAATTAACAGCAACCCCTGATCTTCATGGCCGTCTATGCTATCTCTCTAATAATAAACTGGCAATTCCCAATGCTCCTATAAGTTACACCCTTTCAGCGCCACAATGACCTATGAGTACCAAGACATATTTCTGTAACTGCTCATTGAGACATGCTCCTTGATTCGTCAGTTTGTCGTTTACGTTCTGTTATCACTGGTTACTTAATACTGAAGACAGTGAGAAGATTTCATTAAGAAAAATGGGATTTTTAGGGGGTTAATTTTTATGAATTAAAGCTTTTTGTGCTTTCTGGGACCATACCGAACATCGAAATTCTACCCCACGTGGCTTCCGTGGCGCAATGGGCTAGCGCGTTCGGCTGTTAACCGAAAGGTTGGTGGTTCGAGCCCACCCGGGAGCGATTTTTTGCCCCAAACCATTCCCAATTACAGCAGAAAATTATAGAAGGGGAAAAAAAAAATTCCTTATTTTTCAGAATTTTTAAATGCTCATTTCCTTTAATTAACTCTTATTATTAATTAAATATGATTATTTATTGATTAACGTGCTTCTGTAATCATGAGAAGCTCGAGAATCAACCCACCCTGCTCTTAACTTTAAGTCTATGCATGAAACGATTTATCTACTCATGCAAAACTCTCGATTCATCTCTATCTACTTAAGTGAAAATGGCAAGAAACGTCCGTTCCTACTGCAGCCGCTTGACCAGAGTGAAAATCGTTTTCCAATTGGCGCAACTGATACACCTAGCCTAACCAGACTTCATTTCTACTCAAGTGGCAGCACTGCGCAACAGCTGATCGCCGGCTGCGCACTTCGTTGTTGTCTCCCGAAACGTGCCCACGCGTACATGTTTGTGTGAATTGAAAATTTAATAATCAAAGTGTTTAATAATGTCATCTGTTACTGATCCATTGAGATTGAACGATTATCCATTGTTTAAAGAGCTCAAAAGTGCTCTGCCAAAGAGTGAAAAACAAACTGTTAATATACTTGAAATACGGGATGATCATTTGTATGTTTGGAATCCAGACAAGTGTTGTGTTTTCACGCTCAATGTTGCTGCTACTCGAGGAAAAACCGGCGAAGCAGTTTCCTTTCAAGTAAGTCAATAAAATGAAAAGAATATTCTTTAATTTGTGATTAATTATGAAGACATGAGTTGAAGGTAAATGAATTCTTTCTAACCTATCAATGAGTTTATGAAAATACTTGTGCATTTGTCGATGCAACATAACCCCAATCCCCTATTGACACATTTTGCGCATGACTCTTTGATTACGCGGGAAACTAATTCTAATCAATAATAATTCACAGAATAATTTATTTACAGAATTTTCAATGAGGATTGAATAATCACAGATAATTACATGAATTAAATTACATGAAAATGAGTAATTAAATCTGTCACTGGAAGAATTAAATCACGACGAAAAAAAATTACTGTGAAATGAGAAATGTAACGATAGTAAAGAGTGAAAGAATGGAAAAAAAAGGGAAGAAAAGAGGAAAACCATCGGAATGGCTCCGTGAATCGTTGGTAATGTGGAATGAGAGGGTTTTCGTTGGTAACTATTCGTTCGGCTAACTAAACCATACAACTGTGCTCACCAGTGCTTTTATTTCATTTCAATGGTTTAACCGAGTTCAGAGAGGTATGGGATCAGCGAGTACATTAATGCCTCGGACATTGCTGAGTAAAAGAGCGGTAAGGGGATAATTTATAGGAAATGGGTTGTTCGACGCTCCGGAGTAATTTAATTAAAATAAATGTCCTTCGTGAATATAGGAGGTCTGTGGGGGGCAGAGAAGGTGGTAGTCAGGAGGGAGAAAGAAGGATAGAAAGGTTTGGGAGCATTCGTGGACCACACGAATAAAATGCAAATTCAGACCCTTCCAGAGATCTGTTAACCCCGTCCTCTGAAAGAAGAAGGGGGAGAGGAGTACGAGCCCCATTTCCACGTACGTCGGCACATATATAGATGGTAGTTATCCCAGAAAGATGGAGAATAGGTTAGGTAACTTTGGGAATCGTCACTCGACCGTTGATTCGATAAGAACTGAACTTTTCCCTCTCTCTCCAGTTCAGTCGGGAATGAGAGAAAAAAATTTGCCTTTTTTTTTCTATCCTTCTTTCTTCGTTACATGAAAAACAACTTTTACGAACTTTAAGAGTCTATCAAAAAGAATAAACGTCCCTGGGAGAGAGGCAGAGAAAGGCGGGTGGGTTGGGGGAGTTGATGCTGGGATGGAGAGTGATAATACGACTTCCGGCAACGGCATTAATACCCACGAGTCAACTGAAATATCAGTCGTAAATAATAAAAGTTAGCGGTTGGTGTTCCTCTACGGCAGGACTTTAAACCGGAAGATAGGTGTCGTGGACGCTGCGAGGGGGTGGAAGAGGAGGCGGGCGAAGGGGCAGAGGAGTTTTGAGAGAATGAGAACAGTGGAGGGTTCTCGTTTCAGGTGAAGGGGGAGGGAAAAATAGAAAAAGGTGGAGAATGGCGGGTGACGACGGAAAAGGGGGAGAGAGAACGGAGACAAAGACGCGCCATTGTCAACTCGCTACGCCATCGGAACCGGCATCCGCCGCGGGAAACTTTGAATCATTTTTATTGCATAGAGTTATCTTTGTTACCAGCGGAACGAACGTCTAAACGTGCTCACTCCATTCTACCCCATCCAACAGAGTATCTTCCTCTCTCTCTCTCGCTCTTGCCCCATCATCCCCCTCATTTTATCCGGCACAGTACCTTGGGCTCATTCTCTACCTACCTCTTTCAGTCCAGTCAAATCATTTCACTTCTTTCCCTCTCCAATTTTCCCTTTTCCCTACACTTTTTGGCAGACTCGAATACGAGAATGAGAGAGAGAGAGAGAGGAGCATTTACACCCCTTTGAACGTCACAAATGGAATAACTTCTTTAATTTGAAAATTTACCGTTCACTATCGTATGGACGTATCTCTCATCTCGTTTCTCTTTTGAAAAAGTGTAAAATTTATTGAATTCATTGAAACAAAGAAATGGAGATACGTCTTTGTGAGACAAAAAGGGTCTTCACTAAACAATTGCCCATAGGTCTTATTCGTAAATTAAAAAATACCTGAAACTGAGAATCTGTGAGTCATGAAAAGAGCCTGGAGAGATCGTGGTCCATATCGCAAGTGTGGAATTGAAAATTCCTCCTGAACCCTTCTGCACTTGTTCTTTTTAGAATAAAAAAGGGGAAAAGGAGTGAAACAAAGAGAAAGGCCTCGTTTTTCTACACAGGGAGTGGAAAAAAAAGGAACAGTAAGAGAAGGGGGAATACGAGCTTTTTCCAGAGATAATATCGCGTAATGAGGTACGTCCGCTAGACGATAATTAAAAAGTAATTTCACGGTGGCTCTCTTCTCACTTGTCCGATGAGTGCATATATACTCTGTACAGCCATAGAAAATGAGGAAGTAAAAAAAAATACGAAATAGGCGAAAAGAAATAGCGTACACTGGTCATCTCACCATGTCAAGCCCTTTTCTTCTCAAAAGAAAAAAAAGGAATCTCAAAATTAATCTAGACATTCCACTGTCTCTGGTTAATTTCAACAATTCTTAGGAGTTAATAAACAGTCGGGACGAGGGAGAGAGGTGAATTTGTGTGTGTGTGTGTGTGTGTGTAGAATTGCAGAATGAAATCTAGACGGTAAAATATGAAAAGCGACCGCAAAACAATAGACCAATCTTCGTACAAGAGTTCTAAGATACTAACGATAATTTTCCACTAATCACCGCATCTAGATCTTGGTGGAAAGTCCTGGATTCGTAACGCCCTTGTTACTCCTATTCTCACTAATTTTCTTGGTAGTAACGGGTGAAAATTCACCGAGATAACATAACAATGAATGAAGAATTCCGTGAGATTTACATGAAATAATAAATTTTGAGTTCTCAGAGGCTTGAGAATATCTTCTGATCATTAAGTAAAATAATTTAATTTATATTTTTTTCGAATAATAAAAATATCATTCGCTTTTATCCGAATAAGGGGATTTCTACCAAGTCCCTGTGAATAGCCATATCTTCTCATTCCGGAATGAAGAACGAGGCATTGTCAAGAATCTTCCCGGGGAAATGAGAAGTCTGGGTGTATAGGTTACGTTGGATGGTGTTCACCTCAACCAACGGGCTAATGCATTTCCTTTACAGTTTTAATGGCCATTCATAACTAAGTTTAATAACGTAGGCAGATAGGCAAGAGACGTCGTGGTTGCATATCTAATAATTTTCACCAGTGAAGTTGAGGGAAGTGAAGGAGAGTAGATTCTTCTTGTCCGAGGTGTCATAAACTGGTGCAGGCTTCGGTTGAAGTGGCAGGCCAGTTTGAGAATGACACGATGTTCGTCACTCTTTGGTGGTTAACCAAAGACTATCATGGGACAGTGAAATACGCCATTAAACTAAGTAGTAATTGGGTAATTAACATGACAACTTGGCCAAAAGACAATTGTCTTCCTCTCATCGTTCCTTGGGCTGTATTATTTAAGTACACTTTATCCAAAAAGGCGGCTCAACCCGAGAGATCTCAGTTACAAAACCGTACCATGGGTATTATCATGGTAATTTGTTAGAAACAAACATTATAATTTCAACGGGGCTGAATTGGAAGGGCAGTCAAGATGCCGAGGTAAGGTAAGAGGCTGCTGGTGGTGGTGGGAAGGAGGAAGATTTCTAAGAGGCCAAAAGCTGTGTTCAAGGGTTGAGACTAACCAAAGTTAAAGCGCACAAGATCTACCGTGTTTTGGACAGTGTCCATTGTCTGGATTATTTATTGGTGCAAGTATCGTGGGCCAAAGAGCAAGATGCCGTTTTCACTGGAGCTAAATTTATATTTCGAGGACAAACGGGGTAAAACCGCTATTATAATACGCCGGAAGGGCCAACTAGCGTTAAGGAGCTATTTCATTAATTTTTTTTAAAACCAAATCTAAAATTCAAATGAAGAAATTCAAGATGTAATTCAACATTTATGAAAAAAATTTGATTGGTTATTGAAATTAGCATTAAACTTCAGAAACTTGAGTTTTAGCAATTCAATTGGTCCTGATTACTTCATAATAAAAAATTCATAAGTATTCTGATGGAAAATTGCCTTCAACTGCCCCTTGGCATTTCATGGATTCACCAAAACACTCAAAGGTCCATGTCTCCGTCTTCACCCTCCTCATCCAGCCTCCAGAGATAATGCGCAATCATTTCGAAATGGAAATTAAAATCAGATGATGAATCCTAACGATGCCGTTTATTATTTTAATTTTCCCATGGCAATGGCTCTCTCTGCCTCAACGTACAAAACTCTACCTATACCACCCACTTTATACTTCTTATTCTATCTCTCGGTTCTACTAAAAGTCGGTGGTAACTCTGAGTTCGAGACACTAAATTACCTTCCTATTAGCCGTATAATTACAAGATGCTCCCAGTAATTTCCGTTTATTTCCAACTCTTGGCTTCTTTCTCAACCGAATACTCTCGAGCTCCATCATTTCCGCAATGGAAAAATACGCGGCTCTATTTTATTTTTTTTTGTCAAAAATCCTTCAGCTGGATGAGAGACTGCAACATGTGAGAATTCTTTATTTCCTCGAATCCCCGGGGATTCACGACGCGTATAAATGAATTCCTTCCGTCTCCACGATTCTTATGGTGAACAAAAAAAAAGGAAAATAATATTAATATGTACCTCTTTCTCGGTACTACGTTAATTAGGATAGGTGCAGGGTATTATTTTTATCCGCAGACTCGTGTATAATTAAAATCTCGAGTAGGTAAATATCTGAGTGTATACATACACTCCTCTCTTCTCTCTCTTTTTTTTTCCATTTTTACCTTCCAAACTCGCATTCGGCCCCCTCTCTGCCCAACAAATCTACGCGCTGGGTTTTGTGGGCTGGATATCCATAAGTAAAGTAGATATAACCCAAAGTATATGCCATATGCCTCAGTTGGACGATTGTACGCTCAACTTGGCTGCTTTCATAAAAGAAAAGCCAAGATCCTTAAAAAAAAAATAGCAGCTTCCAACTGGCTAACTGTATTTTTTCTCATTTCTATTTTTACGTTTTTACCCAAGTTAATTTGAATTTTTGTAATTACCCGTGGGTACCTACGGCTTCTATATGTACAACTGGACCCCCTTCTCTTACGTAATAGTCCAAAAGAAAATAATACAATACTTTGTTCAGCATGAGATATACTGAATTAAGGTAACCCCCTTATTTTTCCTGCAAGCATTATTATTTTCTTCCGTTTCTCGTTAATACTGCGGAATGAAGAGGCTCGTGAAGTCTTGTGGATTCAACTCTTATTTATCTGAAGAATTCTTTTAAAAATTATTGAAACAATTCAACTCATGTTTTACTTATGTATTATAAATGATTTTTTTCCTCCCAGAATACTTAACCTTGTCATGTAAATTAGCCGAATTTTTCATGCCCCGATTCAGCGATGTAATTCCTCTTTTTTTCAATTAAACTCACAAAATTTAACATCTCTATCAAGATTTAAAAGGATCTCGAAGCGTTTTTTTTTTTTTTCGTTCCCTCCACGCAATGGGACGAATCTGGGGTGGCTCTTTTTTTTCCATCCCCACTTATACATATACCGGATTTTTCTCCAGAGGGTGGCAGTAATTACCCTGTATTTTTCATGGTGCAAAGCCCCTCGTTTTCCGAAGCTGATTGATACTTAGCATTCAGTCGCTCGCGTCGCTATCACTCTACTTTTACCGAGTGTCTGAGGGACACACGAACCTGTCGTCAATTCTGCGTCGGGAGTTAGCGAGGTGTAAAAAAAAAAGAGCCCTCACTTATAAACTCCAGCCCCATTTCACTCAGGGTTCATCTTTAATTTCTCCGAGTTTTTTTTAACCTCACACCTATTTCCCATTCTCTCTTTTTCCCTTCAACACGAGAGGACTCGGTGGAGACTCTGCTCATTTCTCCGGTTGTCTTACGGCGATTAACCAAGAGGAGTTGGATGAGAGAGGGGATGACCAAGTGGGGGGCATCCTCAGCCTGGAAGAACACCCTCCGTCTTCCTTCCTCCGTAGTCACATTCTTAATATCGTCTTTTTAAGATTTCTCGCTTATTTTTTTTATTCTTTAAAGCGCCATTAGGGAAACTATATTGCCACTCTACGGTGAGGTATACTGTGTATACATAACTCGTTGGGGAGGAGGGGGAGAGGGATGACAGTGAAGAGGTGAGGGAATGAGAAAGGATGGTCTACTACTCAGAGCCATGGGAATGATTGCCGAGGACTCGCGAGGGGGGAAAAAAAAAGGAGAACATACGGTTAAAGGTAGTTCTTTCATTCTTCCTCTCTCTAGTCATCTCTTTTCCACCGAATTACGCAAATAAATTTCTTTTATTTTTACAACCGTAGCGTGTGTACTTTCCGAGAGGGAGAGAAGAGAGCATCTCTCCAACAAGTAAAATCGAGTTCCTCTCTGTGTGTCTCTTCCTCTTTCTGTTTTATTATCCTTCTTTTTTTTTTTTTTCGTTAGTTCCAACGTGGCGGACTGTTGTCGTTTCTTTTAACGAACGTGTAGGCAGTTGTACGGCACCTTGGTGTAACTTTCATGACAGAGTACGTTATAGTTGAGGCAAAAAAAGAGATTAAAGGATAATGGCTATCATAATTCAAAGAATTACACTGAAGCAATCATTGATGCACTTTTATAATAGATCATGAAATTAAATTTAAAAAAAAAACAATAAACCTCATGATTTGGGATGAAATTCCGAAAAGTTTCGTCGCACCAGCAATGAAGAATAAACAAAATCGCAAACGTAAGAAAACGGCTTTTCGCAATTAGACTTTTTAATTTTTATTAGCTTTACGCCACGGAATTCGCCTAAGCGTATGCATAATGCCATGAATATTTTCGTCGTAACTCTGCCAACTTGTCTCCCAAGGAATTAACCCTTAAATTAGCAGTTAGCTTCCAGTCTCAGACGTGGCAAAGTCCCTGCGTCTCGGTAAATTAGAACCTCTCATAGCTTGGTCTTTTCTCCCACCTTGTTTTCTACTGGAAAGTACCAACCACCTTCTCCGCCCAATCTCCCATTCCACCAACAGCTCCTTGACTCTTTCCTCCTCATTCTCCTGAAGGAAGCCCGGGTCACTCCGTGTTCGCCCTCACCTTTTTCCTCTTCTTCACGCTGCAGAGGAGTCAAAACTTTTCTCACCCATCTCCAACATGGTATGACATTTCTTCAGTTACCCAAGTAGCATCCATTAATTTTGTCATTCTCATTTCAGGCATTCAATTATCAAGAGCTAAAGTTCTCGTGTAGATTTTCGTTATTGTTACGTTTATTCTGATGAAGGTAGTTGGGTTAATGTCCCGGAGAATTCGTTTAGAGTCGCATTGGGTCCAGCCGATAACGCAGAAATTCGATAGAGAGACTTCAATGCCTTGGAAATCGAAGTGAACGTATCTGCTCCAATTTCCTCGGATTTTTTCATTCAATGGCTCTTCAGGTGTCATCAACATTTGATTAATGTAGCTTAACTGAAGCAAATGCGTCTCTGCAACTTATTAGAGCATCGTAGAAGGCTCTGGGCTTATTTAAACCTGCTACCTAAGTGCGCATACTAAATATGATAATATTGCAACTGGAAAAAACGTCAGCGGTATTTAGCTACCCTAATTAGAGAATCGTGACTGTTTTGTGAACATTCTCCCACCATGACTTTTCTTTTTCCCGGATATTTAAGCGTTTGTGTAGCCCACGTTGTGTCTCGTCTTTCAAAAATACCAAATAGGTAGGTGCAACAACCGGACGTGACGCTGACGTGACGCAAAATGTCTCAAAGGTTAGCAAATTTCGTATTGCCCAGTCTCTACTAACTTTAACCCCCTCAACTTTGTATTAAATTAAAAAAATTGAGAATTTTAAAAACGTACGACTCTAAAGTGCTCGACACAGTCCAGAAATTTAATTAAAAACGATGAATTTATCCTCAGGTGAAACTTAAATAATAAAGTAATTATTATTGACACTAGTATAATTATGAAATTAAGGTAATTCATTAATTAAATTCATTTCTTCCTGATTCTTAAAAAAAAAATGAAAGGCGAAATAGAGGATAAATTGTCTGTGTGCAGGAAACTGTGATGGGCATTCTCAGAAATTCAAAACTCGACAATCCCACTACATGGTATATAGATACCTGCAGTGAGCACATACACAATTAAATTTCTACCTTGAGTGAGAAAATAGGGAAAAGGGTATAGTTATTATGGCATGTGGAGTAGAGGAAGAACGGAGAGGGTGGTGACCGGACCGGCGCGATGGACTCTGTGGGTGGTACCAGTTCGAATCCCGCGAGAAATTCTACGTTGGTTCGCATGCCCAACCCTATCTTCTCACGGTGCATACCTCTGGCCTCTCCCACTCCAGTTGAAATATTCCGCATCAGGAGAATCATCGGATGGTGAACGTGGATGTCTTGTACCGCCTATTGTATTTATGCTTCTGACAAATAGCGAAGCGTCGGCCAATCAGATGTCCTCTGGTGGCCAGCACATTTACTGGTCTCAGAGTGTTTCAGATCATTCTGATCATTCTGATTGGAGGCATTGATTTGGGATTAAGGGAATCGATTGCTGATTATTGACAATCAGATAATGCAGATGTGCTGTTGTCTTCTGATGATGGGGATTGGATGGGAGATTGGAAGACCAAACACCCACCTGGAACACAGTGGAAACGTAATGATTTTGTTTCAAGGGCGTGTTTAATTATGAATCCGCATCCGGTTGAGGCTCCACCTACCCTCACCACCCCAAAAAGGCAAAGGCGTCTATTCCTGGTTGTGACGCTTCCACGGAGGCGCGGTCTGTCTTCTAGGGTTGTATACTGGTATTTGTAATCACTGGCTTGGTATCCAGTAGGCTAGGTGGCTCTTTTAGATTTAATTGCACCGTATATTATCCATGCGGTATTTCTAATTACTTATTTCATTTGAATTTCTTTCTCCCACTGCCATTCATCAGGCATTCTCTTCACTCGCTCTTTTAATATCTACCTAACACAATGATAATCGACATGTAATGCATTCCATCAAAGACATTTACATCCAAAGGCATGAACATTAAAAAAAGTTCCCCCAGTGGAGAAAGGCCTTTTCTCAATTCATAAATAAATTTTTCAACTCTAGTAAGATGCAGTGGTATCTTTTCTTCTTCTCTTTGAATATAATCTTTCACGACAAAGAGACAAATCTTTATCCTCAATCGTCAGAGCATGAGAATTGTTGGGGCATCTCTTTTTATTCCTACCAACCAGCCGCATCTGGTAAAACATCTCTTGCCATTATATTTGCGTCTTGAGACAAATTTCTTACGAGTAAGTGAATAAAAAGAGTAGGAAAAATAAAAAAATAAAAAAAGAAGAGGCAAGTGAAAACGAAGAGAAAAAAGCTGTGTAAAGAAAGAATTCTTGTGAAAGAGTGAATGCTGAAGGTAGAAGATAGCTTCACTTGCTGACAGTGAATGAAGAAAGAATGAAGAGAACAGAAAAGTCGTCGAGTCGAAAATCACTGGCTCGGGTATTTTCAAGCTTCAAAGAAGCTGAATGATTCTTAGGTGAGAGCTATTTGTGAAAAAGCCACACTCTCCCATTAAAAAAAAGGGGGGGAATGAAAGAGCAAGAATCTCACCCTACTTAACTCCAAACAACTGTACATTTATTTCCCAAAAAAAGCCCATAATACGTAAAACTAATCAATGAATCACATCCACCTGTCTCCAAAAACCTCTGAAAACTTGTACAGGACATAGTCCATGTCACCCGAGGGTCCTGATTTTCAAATTCTCCCTTTGCTCATTTCTGTCTTTACCTCTCCCCCCAAAAAACAGCAGTAGCACTTGGAGGTTCCAGCTACGCAATCACCCTGGGGCAATTCTCGAGAGTGAAGCATAACGCGTCTGCCGTTACAGTACAACAGAATCCGTGGAAAAGCCTCGAACGACAGGGACACCAAAAAGATATACACACTGTGTTTGAAGTGGAGGGGGGACATACGCAAGGGAGAGGGGCAATGAGTGCGTTCATTCCAACGAAGCGTCCCGCGTGGACCGGTCATCCCGGTAGCTGGCGACACAATTAAAATAGCTATGCTTACCGTACTGCAGGGGAGTGAGGGACAGACTCATAGAGGGGAGAGGCAACGTGGGCCACTAAGGGAAACGAAGAAGAAGGTATGCATGTGTGGATGCTGTTGTAGAGTCGACTCGCGGAGGGTGCTGGTAAGTTCTTTCCGCTTGGCTGCAGGCAGAAAGGGAATTATTTTAATTGCGGACAGCCTCGCTTGGCTACCCCCGCGCTCCATGTCTCCACCGTGTGTATGCCACCCTCTCGCTCACTCTCCCACCCACAGTCTATACTTTCTCTCTTTGTCCATACACACACACCCCTCTCTCTCCACTCGTCTCTTATTTCCACTATAGCTCTCATCTTGTCCAACTGAAAAGTCTCACATGCATGAACCAACGGTAGTTGGCACTCGGTGCGGTTACAGCTTTCTCTCTCTTTCTCTTTTTCCCGCATTGCTGGTTAACAGCCCGATTTCATTGTGAAATGCTTAAAATCATGAACATGGAGATGACGTCGAGTGTCACAAAGGCATTTCATAGCTTTTTCTCTTCTTTCATTGAATTAATCTCATTAATGTTTTGTCGGAGTGGTGGAAATTTTTTATTTTTTTTCAACGGAATTCATGGAATCACAAGGGGCTGTCTTAAATTTCGTTTCTCTCGGGGCCCGATGGCCAACTGGGAGTGGTCAAGTCACAATTTAGACAATTGCGGAACACAAACGCAATAAGACGATGGAGAGAGAACAATTGGAATACAGCACCCAGTTCACTCGCAAACAACAGAAGCCCGAGGGGCTGCTCTTGTCTCTGACCCCTATGGTGTCCAGGAGTTGGATCAAGTGACTGACGAATTATGGCGGAATACGAATTCAACAATAAACGTTAACAACGACAATTAAGAATTGAGATTAACGATGGAAGGGATCAGTAGTGCTTCTCCGGGGGTGCATTGTATTTTCGTCTGATCTAATCGTAACTCTTGAAGAGTTTTCGAGGTTCACCCAGAAACTATTAAGTTACTCATGCCAACGACACATTGTCCAAAAGTGCCTAAGAGAGAGAAAATTTAACCCGAGATTTGGGCATTTGAATTTGAGAAGAAAAAGAGCAATCAAATCGAGTGGATACAGAAGTGCTCGTGTCTACGGAGCCAATGGGAATTATCGTAGAAAGGAGGTAAAAAATTCTCAAACAATGGAGATGAAAATTTAACAGCGTTAACTGCAGTCGCGTTTAACACACAATTGAAAAGGAATTTTTTCAAAAGCAGAATTGTGCAGTTAAAAAAAAGAGACTGAGGAGTGAGGGAAAACGGAACAGGTTGCAGTTTTCAAGCGGTCGCTTCCTGAGTTACGTGTTGGAAAAAGACAGAGAGAAAGAGGGGCAGAGCGTGGGACACTTCATTGTTAAACTCTTCGTTCACTTGATGGTTACGATGATGCAAAATTATCCCCACCTCCATTCTCTACTTCTGTAGAAAATAATTAATAACAATTAATCTCTCGTGTGTGGTGCTGGTGAAGGACGAATGAAGAGACGCGGAAGACGTCACGAGGTAGGAGTGAACACAGAAGCAACAGCATTACCCCTATACACAGTACGTTAGGTTGGCTGTTGGCATTCCAGTTGCCTGCCTAGTAATTATGCCTAGGATTATAAAGGTCGAGGGCCTGCGCGACTCGTCAAGGGCTGTTCACTTGAACTGTTCACTTGGCATTTACCAGCCAGGTCCACCAGCCAGTATGAATCGCCTCAGTCATCATCAAAACCTCTCTCTCCCTTCGAGTTCACCATATATTTCCATGTTCTTCAACTTTTACAGGCACTACCTTTACTCGTGCAAATTTATAACGACTCTCTAATTCTAGGCGCTCTAGTATTATCATCGGTTCAATTGATCCACAATTACTCTAAATTAATATTTAAAAAAAAGGGGGCGTATCTCCATCAGTTTCCATTGACTATGAATTATTGAATCCGATCAGAATCCCCAGTCTCTCCATCAATAATACACCCCCCAGGCGTTAAGCCAGTTGACTTATTTATCCAGATAAATAATAGGAAATAAAAACCGAGGATAAAGGCAGAGAGACGGGTATAGGCAAGCCAGAGCGATGAGGCACGTGGTAACAAATGTCCGCTACTCGATCTAAATTGAGTTAGAGTTGCCTCTCTCTCTCTGTGTCCGGACCCTCTCTCCTCCAAACCGCGCACACCCCCATGAGCCAGAAAAGTACTATACTGGAGATCCCAAGACAACACCCATATTGCCAGAGCTTTTCAGCTTTATTTTTTTTCTCCTCCTGGCTCATCTTCTTTCGTTACTCCATCAGAGACTGGATAGATTTTTCTTCGCGGACTTAATCTAAGCCGTGGAATAAAGCGACAGAGTCCTGAGTTTCTCTTCTCTTTTCCATTTGTTTATTTTCTTCTTCTTTTTTTTTTTGTTACGGTTTTCTTCGGTTCTTTCTTTTTTTTCTATCCAACGAAAATGCGAGTTTCTCGAGGAGTAAGTACACTTCTCATCATTCTCTGGGTCTTGAAACTTCTGAAATCAAGTTTCCAACTGTATCTACTCAGAAAAAGTGGAGAAAAGAGGAAATGGGGATGAAAAAAAGAAGATTAGGTAATAGAGTGATGGATTTCATTTGTAAGGGAATTGTTGACAGCTGTCATCATGAAACTCTGCGCTTCGATGATTAGAATGCTTTGTCATTCAGTTAATGATACGTAAAAATGTTATTACAATCAAATAGAAATGTATTTTCTCTTCAATTCCTAGTCTAGAGGAAAAAAAAAGGTGCGTGTCAATGCTACTTATTTTCTCCTCATACATTTCATCGAGTCCATGTCCTCATAATCCAGAGAGTGAAACAGTAATGTCTATTACTGCTCTCTACGTCCCACCGGAGTGAAGCGTTTCGTGACACAAAAGTGAGGCCGAAAAGACCAGAGTGATAAATGATTACAGTCAATGCTCTCTCTTTTTTTTTTATTATAACCCCTCAATTGCAATTTCCATTTCCCCAAGGATATTTCCTCAATTTTATTAATTTGATTCTCACATGATAATTCAGATTCAATTAGTATAAATGAAATTTGTGAAAACTCTTGGAAAAAAAAAACTAAAATTAGTTAATGAGAACTGCGGAATAAAAAATAAAACACGACAGAATCAACATGACTAGTCGTTTTGTATCTAAAACCTGTAAGAAACTACATTGAGATTCTACACGCACAACTGTCTGAGCTAACGATCCTAACCCAACTTATATATCCTTGACAAGTGGAGTAGTATAGACACTGCCTTCCGGCATTTCAGTAAAAGGGACACAATGTTTTATTCTTCCAACAGTCTGTCTTCATCACCTTTTTCTTCATTCTATCTCTTTGCCATTTCCTTCCAACACCTAGATAACCCCCTGGTTATGTCAACCATGTCTCTCTCCTTTTTTTTTCATTGAAGCAGGGATGAGCCTCTGGGCTAACCTCTTTGTGCCTCAACTTCACTCGACCTCTTAGCCAATACTCCCCACAATTAGCTTATCCTGTTAAAACCCATTTCAGAGACACTGGTTCTTCTCTTGTCCTCACTGAATTCATTAGACTTTTTTTTTTGTTCACTACTTCATTATTTTTTTATCTAGTCTCATTCGAATTTCAAGTTTTCTGCAATTTTTATTCTCCCATTGAGGGAAAATAATTTGAGGAATAAAAAATAGTCATGATAATTTTGAGAAAATAATGTTTCACTCATTTCTCAAGTCTATACTCCGCAAATCCCGGCAGAAAAAGTAGAGAAAAAGAGTGGAATAGTGCCATTATAAAAATGGCCTCGTTCCTTTCGTATCCTCTCTCGTCTCCTCTTTTTTTTCGTTATTGGGACTTTTTTTCCTTTTTATCCTACAACCCCTATACCTCTCACTTGACTGCTGTCATGTGGGGGTGGCTTAATCCACATATACGCGTACGATCTAGTGGGTGGATTGGAATAATCGCCGGTTCCGTTTGTGTATACTCTTTAGAAGAGGGGGAGAGTGGAAAAAAGAATTACATGAATGAGAAAAGCATCGATAATCAACAGGTGGAATTGAGTTTTAACAATGCAGAATTATTTATTTCCATAATTATTTTATTTTCATTGAGAAAAAAATTCATTGATTCTCATTTTTCAATAATTTTTCTCATGAATATCTCTTAAATGATTATTTCCCTAACAATTTCATTGAATTCTCACGAGAGAAAAGATAACGCCTCATAATAAATCATGAAGGGAAAAATTAATTAGGTCTGAGAATTATTGGTGATTGTACGATGTCCACACAATAAACAGCTGGAGGCAGTA
The DNA here is from genome assembly GCA_963565655.1 of Aleiodes testaceus. Classification (NCBI taxonomy): domain Eukaryota; kingdom Metazoa; phylum Arthropoda; class Insecta; order Hymenoptera; family Braconidae; genus Aleiodes; species Aleiodes testaceus. The sequence continues at coordinate 2,526,201 of OY751428.1, forward strand.
ATTCAGTTTACCGGTAATAGATCATTGAATGTGTATACGACATAAGGCAGTAGAAAAGCGGTCACTTTTCCCTTTCCCCTTCATGAAAAACTGATAAAGCATTCCAGTCTCATTCTGGGTAGTATCCCAGAGGAATTCCCTCTGGTACTCTGCCTGGCTTATCCTTTTACCTCGTCTATAGTTCGCCCCAGTCCTTGGAAAAAGAGCCCCCGAACAAATACAGTGTCATGACCAGTCTTCTCTTCTCAATTCCCAAAGATTATGCGATAGACCAACACAACACGTACTGGACCCGATAAACGAAATCTGACGGCTATTTATTATTACGATATTTCATCTGTCAAATGATGGTTAGAAATAATTAAAATGTGATAAATTGGAGAATTTTATTTTTTCGATATTTTGAAGTATTCAATTAATTGATTTATTCATCATCGAAGACATTTGCATGAATAGTCTTCAAAGGAACATCTCGAATCCAAACACCAACATCACTTGTCTTCGATAATCCGTAAAGAGCACCACTCTCAAGAGTCTCCAGAGGATTTCCATTCAACACCAGTGCACCCACACTTCCAAGATATTTAGCAGCACCTTTTTTAATGCTTCTGATTCTATTGTTTTCGAGTACCAGTGTTTCTACATTTGACAGACCGTAGAACGACTCTCCATTGATCGTCGTCAACAAATTATTCTCCAAATTAAATAATCTTGGAGAAGTTCCAGCAAATGCTCCTTTAGCAATGGACACCTCGGATATTTTATTATTAACGAGAGAAAGATGCTGCAGAGTCATATTAGCAAAACTGCCTTCCTCGATACTCCGAATTTCGTTATTCGAGAGATCAATTTGGTATGCCAGTTTGTTTTTGAGAATTGAGAAAGAATTCTTCATGATTCTTGTGATTTCGTTGTTATTTAGATCAATCCTACTGAGTGCAGGTGCATTATTAAATACTCCAGAATCAATTTCTCTGATTCTATTAAAAGATAGATCAATTGCTTCCAATTTCTTTAGATTAGCGAATGTTCCAGGTTCGATATGATTCAGCTGATTCGAAGATAAATTAATATTGTATAATTTATTGAGTCCTTGGAAGATTCCTGCATCCAACCGCCTTATCTCATTATTCCTTAAGAATAATCGGATTAAATTCTTGAGAGGTGTGAAAGTATCTGCAGGAATATTCATTATTCCATTCCCAGAAATGTCCACTGTTTGAATGGACGTAGGCAGACTTTTAACAAAATCCACATTCCTCAAACGATTATGATTGAGTTCTAATGTACTGAGTCGTGTATTCGCAAAAGCATCATCATCAATCCTCGAGATCTCATTGGATTTCAATTCCAAGATGCTGATGTGAGCATTATTTATAACATTCTTCTTAATCATCGATATTTTATTCGAGTTCATACGAACCCAATACACACTCTGCGGTTCATTCAGCAATTCCGGGGTAATTTCTGTGATTCTGTTGGAAGTTAGGTCAAGCACGTCCAATCGAGAGTCTCCAACTTGCCACCAACCTGGTGAAACCTTCTTCAATCCCAGATTTCCCAAATTCACGTGATTGTCGTTAATTCGAATATTATTCCCTGCACAATTAGGTTCTCCCAGAGAAACCGATTTTAAAGTGTTATCTATCTTACATACTTGCAGAGAAAAATTGGGTTTATCAGAGAATTCGTTGCTCCTTTTTGATCGAAGATTCTCGGGATCACTTCTTGGATTGATTGGAGCTTCGAAACTAGTTGAGTATATTGATTGCAGGAATTTATTCCCTTCCACCAATATAGATGCCTTTTTTGGAATTCCAAAGAGAGTCGAAGCCGTTATCCATGTCAACGAAGTATTCTTCAGGTTTAATTCCTTCAGATTATTTAATCCAACGAAAATTCCACTTTCAAGCGTAATATTATTATTAGCCAATGATAATTTTTTTAGATTTGTTAAATTCGAGAAAATGTACTTTGGAATTTCGGTGATTTCGTTGTTAGACAGATTTATCTCCTCCGTGTGCAAATTATTGAAAATGTGAGGATTCAGTCGCTTTATTCCGAGTTTCGATAGGTCTAGATCTCCTCTTCCTGTGACTTCTGATAGATCTCCATTTTCAACTTTTACGACGTAAAGTCCACGTCTGACTTCAACAGCTGTTGTCCAATGGAAAATAATTCCGAGGAGTAGAGTTGAAAAACACAATTTCATCGCTGGATTAATTCTAATAAATCTGCAAGAGATAATGAATAATTAAATGATGAATTTGGAATTAAATTAAATTCAGTTTCTTACCTTGCTTGAAGAATAGATGAGAACTGATTTTTTTAAACAAAAACCGACGAATAAATGCAGAAGTTTTATCTAATCTCACAGAAATTTCTTAGAAAACAAATTTTAGTAATATTTGAGGTATTATTAAGTAGATGAAACGATGAATATCATCTGTTCAAATAGATCTCATTATAAACCATCGAAAAGAGGAAAAAAACTGAGTTATTCTAAGAATACACTTGACTTTAAAAACAAACGCTTCAATTCGGAGTAATGTCGTGATAACATTGGAATGTATCACATTTTTTTATTACTCTCACACTAAGATTAAAAAAATTGTGAAACAGACCATTTTTTTCCTGAAATATTCCCCATCAAATTCAATTGAATATCGAATTAATTAAACCTGAAGATCGTGGTGATAGGGAAACTGCACTAATTCGATAATCCAATAATAATATCAGTAATTACCTTTGAAATTGAACACACCAATTTCCCATTTACCTCAACCCGAATTTTCCCATTGAACTGACCTCCCCACGTAGACACTTGATCGGGCAATAGCCGGGTCTAGTGTCCCAGTGAAACACCAAATTCGTGAATGGCCTTCGAACTAAACTCACCCCATTCACCAATACTCCGTCTATACATGTATATATAAAGGGTGCTTTGGCGTTGGGCAAACCTCATCGTTCGAAACGCAACAGGTGATGATCCTTTCCCGATATCGGACCGTCCGGCCCATTACCATGTCCTCCGACACTACCCCTAACTCCTCTTCGTATTCATCTTTTTTTCTTTCACTCGTTTCGCTTCTTTTTACTTTTATCCCCTCGTGATTCTCAATGAGTTTCCACTCACCGACGAAAAAAAAATTCCCAGACATTAAGAATTAATTTAATTTGAAAATTGTTTCTTGGATTTTTTTAAAATGTGGCGTCGGTTTGTGTCAGGAACAATTCATTCTTCAAATCAAACGATTCAAAATTAAAGAGGAGAGAAACATTGGAAATGACAGGAGTTTGTGGGGAGAGAAATTGAGGGAGTTTTTATGGGTAAAATCCAGGAGAAGAGACTCACGTGTGAGAAGAACTCATTCTTTTATTTTTCCCAGTGATTTATGGACATGGAGACGATTGCGAAGGCTCATGCCTTTTGTCAGGGGTGAGAGAGGATTTCGTATTTTAAGACCACGTCAATGACATTTCTCGATGCGTGAGAGGAAGTTCAATTCAACTCATTTTTCAATCCATTCGCACATTCGGATAAAAAAAAGAGGCATAAATTCCCAAAAAAACTGAAAAAAAATTCAGAAACAAACTCTAATGTGTTCCGAATGTTCTCTAATTTTTTCCGAATTTTCTGAATATTCTTTGACCCTGAAAAAAATTATTTCTCGAAGAAATTACGTGATTTTCCCGGAAATTTTTCCGAATTTAAAGGAAAATAAAGCTGATAAAGAGATGGACAAGTGACATCAATATCCGAGTCACGAAATTCCAGTGGTAGCAACTGAGATGACAGGAGCAAGTTAGAGAGGGGGTGAAAAGAAGGGGAATCGTGTCGTTTTACGTCGAGGGTGTCAGACGAGTATCTACCATATATCATGCATAATACCGGATCCGATTCACGTATTATGTGGCCCATACAACCCCTCTCATGATTCTCAACAAACTCTGTTCACTCAAAGAATCATATTCAATATAAATATCTCAATCAATCCCCAAAAAAAAAAAAATCCACAAATTACAGAAATTCTAAAAAAAATAAACGATCTAAAAATGTCACAATTTCATTATTTCATTCTCTTTTATCATTTTCAGGGGAAAAAATACTCAGTGCTTATTTCAGTTGATCGCACGATGGTAAAAGAGAGGTTATGCCATGAGAGTAGAATATCCCGCCATTCGTCAGGCTGTCGCAACGACAGAAAGAAGTTTCCGTCGGGAACAAATGGCCCGGGCAATCGTAGGTACGCCGTTGAAATACCGAATCGGATTGTGGCCTCACCAGAAGCCCCCCTATTATCATATTCACAATTTACTTGGTCATAGTATTTCTTCGCCCTTTTTTGCACATCTCTCTCGCTCTCTATTTCTTTCCTCGAGCGTAATACTATTATGGGGTAACACTATCTCTTTTTCTCCTCCGATATGAATGCAGGGGGTGTCGTAGGGTGAATACAGGCTGTCGTGGGCCATGTATCATTGGCTGAACATGCGACTGTGATGTCTGATATCGCTGACAAATTTCTCCTTGTTGAACTACTGTCACTCGAGTGATTCAGAGTTTTTACCGTCGCTATTTCAAAGGAGAATTCAATTATTTTGTGGATTATTTTTTTGCCATTAAATATGGATGAATTATGATATTGTTTCTTTGTTTCTATGAGAAATTAAGAGTTTGAAAAGTAAGTTTTGGGGTAATAAATTGAAGCCCATTCGTAATCATGAGGTCTTCGATTCTCCCCATGAATTTACCCAATGCTTTTTACGAGTATCCAATGTCGTGATCGTTAATCAAAGATAGTCAGAAGCGTCTAGGGGCTGTTCATCCACAGAATGAAAGGAAAAAAAGTTGGAGAAACCAGTATTATTTCACCAATCAATCATCTGTAGTTTCAGAGCCATTGTCTTCTACAGTTGAGGGGCTTCCAACATTTCCCGGGGAATCAATCGGTCTGGCCTTCAAAAATAAGTGGAAAAAGTAGCCGATAATGATTCAATTAAAATCATTTTTTTTTTAGGAATGATGAAGTGGATGAAAAAATTCTGAAAAAATTCGAGAAAATACAACTGAAGTTTCTTTCACGTTAGAAAAAAAAAAATGATTCCACTCTAATTCACATCCGCATTTTTACCCCCATTTTAACAGAGCTTGTTAGAACTCCCGCGATATTTTACAATTAAACCAAAATCCATTAAAGCACACACGGCTGCGTGAGCGGTAACCGCAAACAACCGCGCCATGCACAAACCCTCGCAAGCGCCTTTCAGTTTTCCACCGATTCCCCAAAATTCTATCTCTCTCTCTCTCTCTCATTCTTTGCACGAGGATTATAGTAGGGTGAATGAAAATTCAAACATCCCGCCTCTCCCCAAACTTTATATTTATGTGTAACCGAGTTTACGAGTTGGCAAACGCAAATTCGAAGATTCCAGGGAAAGAAACGTTTAACCTTTTCCGTAAGAAATTTGCGGTTTCCTCCCGCAATTTTACTGGGTCATGGCAATTTTCTCCATTATTTTTACAGATATTCTCAATGAAATAGTCCTTTTTTAATTCCCACATATTCTCATTTAATTAGTGAAAACTTTGGTGCAGATAAAGAGAGGGAGTATTAAAAAAAAGGGGGGGGGGGGGGGGGAAATAAGACACTCGAAGTTGGTACAATGCCTAAACCCATTCCTGCGGTTGGAATAGATGTTATAAGAAAATGTACTCGAGTTTTTGGGGTAAATAAAGAAAGAGGGGAGCTGCAGAGGTACACTCGACATTGTGTGTGTGTGTGTGTGAGATGAGATTTAGTCTGATAATAAGATTCGCTGTGGCACACGAAAAGGCACAGGGTGGATGAGGGGGTGGGACAGTGAGGGAGGAGAGTAGGTAAGAGTGCGCTAAGATACGACATTCGTGCTGTGGTTTTAACTCCTGGTTATATTCGTATAGTTATGAAACTACCGGATCCCTCTTCATGCCCCTGTATACTTGCGGGTGGGCGTCCACCTCCCAGCGAATGTTTCCTACCGTATCTGTGGAGAAAAGCCCGCGAGTTTCTCCTCAGAGGCAAGATATACCACTTGGTTGTGTGGGTGTATAAAGCCCAAACCTTTTCCACCCAAAAACTTATGAGTACTGTTAAAATTCGCGTACTATGGTATCCCATAAATTTTGAAAATGAAATTTAACCAACAGGCATTAGTGAATATCTATTATTCTGATTTAATTCAGGGAGAATTTAGTGTTAAGAAAAAAAAGAAAGGAGAAATTCATGAATTTACTTGGTAAAATTGAATGGCGAGTGTATATGCGGTTTTGTGTATTATAATAAAATGGGCCCAGGGCGTGGATGGTACTAGTTGAAATGGTAGTCGGTTGAATTGGATAGTGGGCAGCGGATTTTCCCCGAGTTTAAGAGGGAGTCTCCGCGAATAAAAGGGAAATGCATGGAAGGAAAGGTCTAATTTGTTCTCGTCCAGAGAAAGAGTAGTGAGGAGGAGGTGGTGGATGGTTGGCTACTGAATTGTGTGTGTGTGTGGTATTCGCGGGAGAAAGGCGCCGAGGGGCGAGAGGAACGTAATTAATATTCATAAGCGTCCAGAGAGGTCCCGAGGGCGGGGTCAACTTACATGTATCTTTTACCGCTGACCCGAACCTAAAGCTCTCCTCTTCTTTTTCATCTCTTTCCTTCCAACACACAGACTCACCCACTCCATGGGGCTGCGATAACGGTTGGGAATTAAAATACTGACCACTGCTCTTTTCCTAACTCCCCCCCTGCCCGCTCTTCTCGCATTCGTTTCTGGTGACCAAGGAAAAGTGCCGGTTCGCATGGAGAATTCAGGCTCACGTTCTTCTGGTTTTCTGTTCAAGGGGTTTGAGGATTAAATTCAATTGGCAAAACTTGCATTTTTATTATCTTAATTTTCCTTGAAAGAGACAAAGAAAATTTACAACTGATCAAATTAACGGGGAAAATTTCATTTTAATAACCTGATGAACATTAGAAAACGTGGAACCAGCAGAATGCAAGGGAAAAAAAAACGAAGGAAAAGGATCACATTCTAACGCGCTCTCTACTTAACTCAGCTTGGGCAATAATAAAATGATATAGTGAGGCAAAATATGCATTTAAATTATCGCCCCGCGATAATAATTTGCATTCCAGCACGCTGGCACCTACGCCCGAACGCGTCTCCTCCCATCCCCAAATCCTCTCTCTCTCTCTCTTTTTCTCTTCAAAAGAGCCAACTACCTTTAAACCACCCACCCAGGAGGAGAGGCCACCCCATAACTTCGATGCTCCGTTCGCTTAGTTTAGCCCCGTTTAATTTAAATAATACTTCAACTCCGGGCTGAACTATACGGTCGCTAGATATACATAAAATCGCCATAACATTGTAAATTATAACTGATACGCGGGGGCTTATATCGCCCTGCGATTATGCCGACTCTCCGAAAGAGTGTGAGCGGGGCCCTCCTTCCTTTTTTTCACTCTTTCCCATGGCTTCTACTCACTCCCACGTATATACAACGTTTACACCACGCACTTCTGCTCAAGGGGGATGCTAAATTAGCCACATTACTCTCCACACATTTTTGGATATTCCTATTTACAGATAAAGAGCACAGCCCTCCTGTCCTTATTATTAACACTATTTATTATTTTTATGAATAAAATAGTGATAAAATTTTAATAATTAACAATATTTCCTATTCATCCAATTTTCAACATTCCAATTTTGCAGATAAAATGGGGGAAGTTTAAGTCCTTTCATTGTCCTTATTATGAGCACTCACGGAAAGCGTTCGTTTTTCATTTTCATCTCCTTTATACTATAAACTTCAGAATGTCCCTGGTACAAGTGAGAGAGATGGAATATAAGAGGAGTATTTCATAAAACGTATTGCCTATATTTAACGATAAATTGCGTGCCCAAATAATCCCCAAGGTCCACTGTAATCGTTATTATTTTATTATGCCATAACATATATAGAAGGGCAGAGATATTTTGAATGGAGAGTGAAGAGCGTTACACGTCCATGTGTGCCCCATTGTAATAGGTATGAAGAAAAGTAGGGGATGAGAAAGAGAAAAGGCATATCTCTCTCTCTCTCTCGTCCATCGTTTCGCCGCAATTCCGCAAAGTATGCAGATCTAAGAATTCAAATGGCCGCCCTATGGAGACCGTAAAATGGCGGACAATCGCGCTCGTAAACCACTATATTAAAATTCTATATCGCACTGTACACGCCCGCCCGTTCAACTCGTATTATATACCCCACTCTTCTTTGGAGTCTTTCACATCTTCTAAAACGTTGAACCCATCATACACGAAAATTCAACAAACACCCTTATTTATATCCAACACTCTCAGCCCATGATTTTCCTTTCATGCAAACGTCAATTCCAGTTAATGCACTTCTCCCCTTTTCAAGAGAATATTCATGGAATTTAATTGTAAAAAGCTGAATAACTCAATCTTTTCAGTTTTTTGAGAATTCCGAGGAAAATAATGGAGATACGACATTTTTGCAGGAGTACTTTTTTCTTGCTCTTAAAATTCTCGACAAAAAAGGATTCTACCAAAATTTCGGTATTTCTCTTAGGTTCCGAGATATCTTTGAAAAACTTTCTTTCTCATAATTTTATGATTTTTTTATTTGATTAATTTGTGGAGATAAGCTTAAAAGGTTATCATTATCATTGCGTGTTTTTTTTACTATCCAAAAACATTGTTTATGTGATGAATTATGAATTAATGGAGCGACGAGAATGGAGAATAAAAATTATATTAATAATTCGGATATTTATCAACTGATGGCTCACGTAGATTACAACGTTTTTTTTTTTTTCATTTATTATCGTCATTTAATTAATTATATACACGTAATTAGATTAGAGTCATCGAGATTTTTCTTTGTTAATGTGTAGCAGTTGGACTACATTTTTATGATGAATAGAAGAGTCAGTCACGCGTTTAGAATGGACACGCCTCTATGTTTTTATCATAATAATTATCATTATTCCAGAATATCCAAAAAAAATGTATTAAATTAACGAAAAGAAAATCACTTTAAAATGAACTAAATTCCGATAAAATTAATAGTAAACCCTCGGATCTAATTTATCGAAGCTCTCGGCTTGTTTGGCGTATCCTTCCAACATTGAATGCCCTAAGAGCGGTATCAGACCCTTTCTCACACGAGATACTAGTTTACCCAGGAAGAACCTAAGGCGCCGCAACGACAAGAGGCTGTAATGCGTTATTAATGAACACCAAGAATTTCATTAAAGATTGTTTGTATATCAAACTGTCCACTAAATTATTCCCCATAACCCTCGGTATCCTGTCTAGAAACTATTGGCTGAAAATAGACGCCGAATGAGAAACCCTTAAAAAACCCTAATTCATTTAAAATCCAAAAACTCAAAGAATTGCATAAAAATTAGTGGAGAACGACAATTGCCGGAAGAGTCAGTTATTTTCCGCCCTATCTCTGGCACGTGGATTATTAGTAGGGATAGCTGAAAGAGAGGGCACGAGAGCTTTCGGATAGGGAAAATTTTGGGTTGAGGGATACAGTTAATCGTTGGGAGGCTATTAACTTCGGACTGGAATGCCCCATAGCGCCTCATTTCGTTCAATGCAAATTTACGTCCCACACTCACTCCATTCCAATGTGTATACAGGAATAATACGTAGCTGTATCCCCGACATTTTAAGTGCATCCATACTCATACACTTCCTATTCTCCCTGTCTACGTAAGCTGGAAAACTGCATACCAGGTGTCTCAATGGCTGGATCCATGGAGAGTTACAATTTATAGGATTCAGTGGGTTAAATTAAATTGATGGTGAATGATAATGAATTTGCTAGGTTTTTCGAAAGAATAAAATGTTTATTACATTTCAGGCAGACTATTCTGCCTCACTACTACTGAAAGAATTATAATCGCCTTATGATATTCTAATGAAACACGAGGAATCTCAATACTTTATGAAAACTTTTTGAGCTTATTAAACTTTGATACAACTTCCACAAAAGTTTAACAAAACAAACATGGTATCATTCTGCCTGATAGATTGTATATGATACAGTAAAATGGGAATGAGGGGGCTAGTTTTAACAGTGTAAAAGTTTGATAAATTGTAACTGGCATCTTGTGACTCTCTCAGTACGCCCAGTGTACATACCCACCGCTTGTTTGTCACGTTGGAATGCGGGTTAGTTGAAAAGGAGTGGGCAGAGGGGCTGACTAATAATAACGTCGTTGTTGCTTGTTTTACGTTGTATCCTTTCGTTTACCATATCCACACGCAACCCGAGAACAACCTGTCCGTACTCCTCTCAGACGACAATGATAACGCATAAAAGCAGCACTAGGATTTAACATTTTGGGGGAGGGAGAGAGGTTTCCTTAATATGGACAAATGCGAAGAGTATATATCAGAGTAAAATGTCTGGGTGAAATGCGTTTGCTTTGCATTTATTTGTACTGTGTCCTCAGGGATTTGTGTGTCATTCTAATGTCATATATCAGGCTGATAACGAGTGATACATTTAGATTCATTGAATTAATTAGACTTATTTTTGTTAATTCATAAATTATATATTTTCTATCAAAATAAGTACGATCAACGGAGAATTTTAAATACTATTTCTCGAGTAGGTACATTGTGTAGAGTTCTCTTTGTTTATCCGTTTGGAATTTTGGTACAAAGTTTATTTTAACAATTTCATCGAAGCCTTCGTCCATTATCGGCTCTATGTAGTTCTTTCTGTAAAAATTCGAAGACTTGTAGAGAGACAGTATTAGGAGGAGTCGGAGACACAGGAGCAGCAGTAGCTTTATGAATCGGGTGCAACGCCATGTCAGCGTGGAGTAACCGCCACTGATGGAATTAATCGAATTTATCAGTTTCTTGTATTTTTTCAATTATATTTACTGATTAGTCTCCATGCAAAAGCAGAGTCCTCCAATTTTTTATTAAAAATGTCATTAACCCTGTGCCACCGACTTTGAAACCCATAAAGTGTTTTGTTAGGAGATGAAATAATGATTTACTTACGCGTATGAATTTATTATGATCTCGGTAATTACCATGTGACTTGGATCTGTCAATTCTCTGAACTGTAATTGAAAAGTCACAATAAAAATCGAAGAGTCCTTCAATAAAATCGCTCATGAAATAATATTAAGGGGTATTACTCTATTATTGTGTTTAGCATGTTCCACAGCTGTTTTCATGACGAAACACCTCACTGGAATGTTCCTGGCTTTAGCAACTTGTAGAAATCTTTGTCTAGACGCTGGATCCGGATTTGTATTATCAATAACGACACTTTTTCCTTCATCCAGAGCTTTCTCCATCTCAGTAACACATTTCTGCCAGCGTCCTATTTTATCCCGATTTATGTGAACATAGTCTTTGAGATAATTTTTAGCAGCGTGCGTTTTTCCAGTTCCTGGAGCTCCAACCATAATAACTACCTGTTAATTTAAAAATTATTTACCAAATAATTCTAATTTCTCAACTGTTCGAAATTCAATTCTACATACCTCCTGCCCTTTCTTTTCTATTTCTGCACCAGGAGGATCACACACTTCCGCATCTTCCTTCAACACCTTCGGATCAAATACTGGTAGCTGAAACTTTCCTGGTTTGTGCCCAAGAAAATGTTCTTCCGGTGTAAAAAAACGGAGCCCAACGTTTAATGCGAATAATCTATCGGCGAGTGAGTGATCTTTCTTTTTGCCTGGTGCCCAATCCTTTGGTCTACCCGCTGCATCACCCACAAAGAATGATTTCTCTTTATCTATAGTTATTCCATCATTATTCTGAAATTAAATAATTAGCAAATTTAGAATTATTTTAATTACAAAAATCGTATCTCACTTACATGATTCAATAATCTATCCCACATTCCAATGACTGGTTTCCTATGATGATCTCTTGTAGTTGCAATGAAGACCTTCAAAGAATCCGAAAATTAATAAATGAAAAGAATTTATAATTTAATTAACTTTAATTACCTGAATAGGAACGCCCATTTTTTTAACAACCCTCTCAATTTTCTGTTTAAAATCCTTCGGTTTCGACTTTCCCAGGCCCAATCCTCCCTGATTCGTAAAGATAACGATTTTATACCCATTGGCATGCAGTTCCTTCAATTTCCCAGGGACTCCAGGGTAAAGAATCTTCCAATCATTATGATCCTTCGGGAAAACATAACCGGATTGCGTTGTTATCAGCGTTCCATCCATGTCATAAGCCGCAATTTTTGTTCTTGAACGAACTCCTTCAGCCGTGTAAACCATCAATGCCTGTTTATTCACATCCTCCCAAGATTCTTCATGAGCCTCTGATTCCGGCAGTTCCTCATCGACTCCAGCAGCAGATCCACTGCTCACTGGACTCCTGCTCCTCTCCTGAACCTCCTCCAGTATCTTCCTCGACGTTTCCTCATCAACCTCATCATTTACATCACTCATCCCAACTCTGGAAGTCGTCGCCTCACAAAAATCACTTCTCTGCCTTTTATTCACAGGCGAATCTTTAACTGGACTTTCACCAAGAAAAGATCTCTTCTTTGGATTCTCTTCACATTTCCCCTCAATTGGCGATGGATTGAACTCAATTTTATACGGATATTTCCCATAAATTATCTCCACAATGTCACCGTGCTTCGCCAAATATTTATCGTTCTTTCTCGTTTTAGCGCCGTTGAATCCACTCGCTCTTCCACCAATTTGCTGAACAGTTACACATTTATCTGCATAACTTGCACACAAACGTACTAATAAAATTAAAAAAATTAATGATGAATTAACGATTATTTCAGGAATTATTCTAAAAAATAAAAAACGTACCGACGGATTTCAAATAAATTTTCAATTAATATAATCAGTGATCATAAATTACCTTCGCAATTCATCAGAATAAATACAATAATCAAAGTATTAATAATCATATCAATAATTCACTCTTAGAATCAAAATAAATTGAGAAAATTTGACATTTACATGAATTTAAGGTTATGAATGAATTACTTCACTGGAGCCATGGCTAACCTTGATTTCTGGAGCACTTGAGATCAGTTATCTGTGTATCAACATTTCTTCCAACAAATACTGGCTCATTATCAGGCAGAAGAATAGCAGAATTTGTCTTATCATCTGTGTAAATGTAACAGCTCTTTACCTCCCCCATTCTCTCATTACCAAGTAAATTGAGTGTAAAAAAAAAGGAGAGACAGTGAAATTTGCGCCTCGACGAATCGATAGTCGAGTCAGTAGATGGCGTTATTGAGTGGGAAAATTTGAATTGTCTGAATGTAGAATTATTGTTAAAATATAGAACTGGAGAAGTCTATCTGTCTCTACTTGTGAGGGATGGAGGGGTAAATGGTAATGCTCCTCAGGGATGTTCTTGGGGAAAATAAAAGAAATGGAAATGAATATATTCACGTTATACACCCTCTGTTCTTTTAATTTCTTCAAAGCTCCACCCTGGAAATTCTCCCACTCCCAGACCTGGATTAATAAGGCGTCGACAATGTGACGTCTTTTTTTATCCCCCGACATACCCGAGAGCTGAGAGAGAGAGAAGATTAGGGGCCAGTGGATGAAAGAAGCTGGAGTTTATAAAAAAAAATGGGAGAGTGGTTAATAAATGTATTCTTACGTACTGTGACGTTTATCTGGCTCGTTTGGTGAAGATGCAAGTATTAAGAGTTTAGGGGCGGATTCAGATGGAGTCTTAATGAGTACTGAGTAATTTTTAACGTTTAATGAAAATTTCACATCTGTTAATTGTGTAGTGAATTAAATAGAATAAGTTTCAATTTTTTAAATAATTCTTTTCCTTTATTTTACAGATTCTCAAACCAACTGATCCACCAATTTTTGAAATCACAAATTTATTGATAAACGAGACAGTAACGCAGCTTGTACTCTGGGGAAATCTTGGTATTGTCGTAGTTGAATTACCCAGAAGATGGGGCAAAGACAATGCCTTTCAGGGAGGAAAAAAAGAGGTCTCCTGCGTGTAAGTACATCGCTTGTCATTATTTTTTATCAAACATCAAAATCTCACGTTCACCCTCACTCCAATTATTCTTTCATCCTCATTATGTAATAGTATTTATTCGTAATTTTAGGGAGAACTCTTCTAATTTCTCGGTTGAGGCTTAACACGATGATTAGTTGGCTCAATGGAATTTTTACTTTATCCAGAGAGTTTGAAGTTAGGAACTGCAAACGTTGAATACTAACCGCCTCATCAACAACACATGCCACACAGTTAAAACGTGAAGCCACGATTTCTTGGATCCTATAGATATATTCATTTTCACGACATAGTCCCCTTCCTCTGGCTCCTGGAGACACTTGAAATCATACAAAACCACTTGTGCTCATCCGTAAAATCTTAGAGGGGGGGAAGGACGGTGATTATAACGTTGAGGGCAATTAGAAGATATTTGGTATATCAGAGATAAACGTTATCGTTTAACTTCACCCCTTTGAGTTCATGGTAAAATTCATATAATTTCACACCTCTGTATATAAATGATTGTGTGAGACAAATTAGAGTTACGTTTTCATTATTATCTGTTTTTAACTCTTTTTTATAAAGAAATTATGATTTTTCTTTTTTTCAACGCAATTAACCTCTGGGATGCTTAGTTTTTGAATGCAAAAGAGGATGGATTTATGAAAAGAAACTTGCGAACGTGGGAGCTTTTTGAATACCACAAAAAAAAAAAATAAGAGAAACAAGTTTTCGTTGTTATTAAGTGTCTTTTCTTACTAGTTTTACATCTCACTGTTGTACTAATGTATAATTCTGATGCAGTACACCCTGAGAAAAGAGAGAATTCATCGTATATACCACAGTGAAATGTACTACTGGCTCGACCAGTTTGTAAGCAAGTTGCGGTCATTAAAACGAATCTCAGGGATTTAATGTCTAAAACCCTCACTACTACTCTTCTTGCTTCTTCCTTCGTCTTGAGAGTTCACTTGTTCTTCACCCCGGCAGGAGAATACGTACGGGTATGGTTAGACACATACAGGAACCGACGCACAGAAATTTTATGACAGTCCAACAACAACCGGGGTTATCGCAGCCACCTTTCTAGAGAGCTACATCTTATACTTTATCCACGTATACATCATGCTTTCCCAAGTTTTATACTACAATATTTATCATAATAATTTGAGAGAATAACGATTGTCTGAAACTTTCTATTGTTTCTTGTGGAAAACTTGAATTAAACCGATTTTTTGTCATTCTCCATTAATATCTCAGAAACTAAGGCAGATAGAGGAATTTTCATAATAACCTTTTTTGTAGAGAATTTCAAGAGCTACAAAAAAGGTTCAGTACAAAATTACTCTATCTCTTTTATTTTCCAAGATATCATAAAAAATAAAAAAATCCAAATGGAGAATGAAATAAACAAGTCCATTGGACATTCGCAGTTTCTCCCAGATCCCACAAACACTGAGTAAACCAGCGAATGGCAATGGTGGAAGATTTCCAAGCGTTGAGATTTCTCGGATTAACCAAATGGCGGCAATAATGGCGATTATTCGGCTTATGATATCAGACCGCGAAGTGGCTTTTCCCCATTCCCCTCTTCCTCTTCGTTACCACCACCTCTCCCACTTTCTCCGAGAGCCACTAACTGCACCTAGGCGTCGCCCAAATCCTGACTTCAAGACACCGGATTAAAACTATTACCACGAACCACCACTACCTCCTCCATTGGTAACTCTCCGGCAAACTCATTCCTCTTTTTTTTTTTCAACCCTCTCACACTACCACCTCGCAAAATAGTCTGCACTTCTATTTGGTAACTGTTCTAATTCTTCGTGGCAAACGAAACTGCGTCTGTTTTACGAGCTGAATAAAGACGAGACTTTGCTAATCCTCAAGCGACGTTTTCCCCACAACTGGCGTCAGCCTCATCAGTGTGAATCCAAAAAGCTGATTAGCTTTTGGCGCTCGGACTCAGTTACTGGTTATCCATTCACATCATTCTCTCATATAAACTGTATATATTTATGTGCATTTTGAAAGATGGATTTGATAACGAACGAGAATTAAATTTCGTTAATGAATAGTTGATGAGGAAATTCATTCTGGTTTTTTTAGAATATCTCGGAAAATAATGGAGATAGAGAAAATTTTGTAGATACCTTTTTTGAAGCTTTTGAAATTCTCTAGAAAAAAGGTTCAGTACAAAAAAGTCGTATCTTCAATATTTTCAGAGATATTTATCATTGGATTAATGACACTTTTTCAGCTCCTGATCAGGAGTTTTAATATTTTCCTGAGGTGTTGATGGTGAGAGGGAGAGGATAATACGGGGGAGGGATGCACCAGGTCGTTTGCCATTTTCAGAGGGAGGAGATGGGAATGATGCCAGTTGCCTCGTTTCTCTCTGTCGCACTCTTGCCCAGAGCTAATTATTGTTTTAAGGATTACCGTTATGTGTTTATTATGCGAGAAACGTCTCTATCTTTATCATCCACGTAACATTCGGTGGAATTCAGTGGCTGGGTATTTTCAGGGAGATGTAGAGAGGGCCAAAACAACCAAAAATGAAATCCCACTTTCCCAAGGCCTACGTTTATGAATAATTCGAGGATTCTCATGAAGGTTTTATTGTCATTGTTTTACATTTTTTTTCTTTTTCCTTCAATGTGAATTGTTTTTTTTCTCTAATCTGACGCAATGATTTATTAAAAAATAATTTAATCCACAAATAATCTGTAAATATTCGACAATATTTTTCATCCCCTCATTTATGGGGAAAAAAATTTACGACCGGAAAAAAAAATGTAAAGAACGATGTGATAAAAAAATAATAATAACAACAACAAAAAAAGAGATTGAATCCGATATTCAAACAGAAAGTTCGTGTTGGTATTTCACTTTCTGCACGCAGTACTCATACCCCTTTCTCATCCACCTGAATTTCTGCATGCCCTCCTCTCTCTGTAGTTTTAAAAAATGATTTAACCTAATGGTTATACATATGTAATCCCGATATAAAACCGGCGCTAATCTCTGGCTACCAGCCGGGTTTTACTTGTAACGACGTTTCATATATTCACTGGTAACCCCTTCCTACATTTTTTATTCAACCCTTTCACCATCGTTCAATGTTTTTTTTCCACCTCTTTTACGTTGGAAAAAAAAAACGAGGAAGAATATTTATATCCTCAGAGTCTATTTATGGAGTTTTGAGGATTTTCGGAAGAATCGAGTGAATATAATGAAAAAAAAAAACGAGTAAAATTAATTGAAAAAAATCCATAAATTCTCATTTTACTATTAAATAGTTTTCCCAGTAAAAGAATTTTATTAAAGAATTTTACAAACATGAATTTCAAGAACAAAAATTCCCTTTTTCATTCATCATCCAAGCTTTCTCTAATTTTTCGTCTCACTTCCCAATTCCGTTTCCCATACATACATATGCCCCCCCTTCTCACTGACATAATGCAGGATGCCTTTCACGGTTTTCACATAGTATAATACAGTGAGAGGAATGTGTAATCAAAGAATTCCGTCTACATTGCCAGCGACACCTTTTACCTTAACTACTGGACCCATTCCTATACCAAAACCTATTCTAAGGGAAAAGGAAATTTTAAATACACGACACGCGTACACCCCTTTTCCTCCCTCTTCTTTTCTCCGTTAACGAAATAAAACTCAACGACGAAAAGAGACATCTGTCGGTTCTTTTAATTACCGTAGTACGTGTTCAGCAACCGTATGTAACGTCGTCTTCCCACCCCCACCACCTCCTCGTCTCTTCCATTATTTTCCCTCTCATTTTATTCTCATTTCTCTAATTTTTTCTCTTTGAAAAAGTAAAAAAAGAAGGAAATTGTCTAAAGTGGAGATGAAAAATATCGTCAATTAAATTCATGAAATAAATTCGCTAAAATAAAGAGTGACGGAAGAGGGTGGGCCTGAGTCATTAAATACACCCCCTCGGCCCTTAACCAACCAAAAAGGCATCCACAGTGTCTAAGAATTAACGGTCTTAGTTAGGCGAAGGTGAGACCGTCCTGGTGCATGAATTACGACACAGAGACCATCCGGGATATCAACACCGGGGTAGTATACTCAACCGAGTGCCTTGTCTCGTTATATATATTTTGTGCAACATCCCGATTTTATGGGCACAAACCCAAATATAACGGTATACAAAGTTTACTTGTAAAAGGCACACAAAACTTCCGTCTTCTCTTATATTTTTTTTCTTCTTTTTGTTTTCAAATTTTCAACCCCTTTTGTTTTATTATAATATTGTTAGTTTCTTTTATTTATTGAATTATTATCTCATGAAAAGTTTATTGTAATTAATTATTCTCTTGTTTATTCAACTCTTATTCTGTAGCTTTTAATCATATTTTTCTGGGGAATTATTAATTGAAATGGGACGTGATAATAAGAAGAAAAAAGGGAAAAGTTTTGTATTTTATTTTCTCTGCATTTTAATTAGTTTCATTTATGAATGAAGAAAATTGTTTCTTTTTTTGGGGTTTTTTTTTTTAATAAATTCTCTTATTTATCAATAATTATTCCTAATAAATTGATGAAAATCAATTGAAACGTCAGTCACAGATGGGTTAACAAAGTTCCACCAGGTTTAATCTATGGCATTGGATTATCATAATGGCCCCTCGTTATATCCCATCTTATACCATCCACATAATATATTATATTCAAAATAATTTAATATCACGTCGTCTCCTGCTTACCTAAGTATCCACCCTCCACCCTCTCATTCTCTCCACCGAAAAGTGTAAAGAGCCAGAGAGAGAGAAAATTGTTTGAGAAAGTCTCGTTTTACAAGAGAGTTCCGAAGCTCGGTCACGAAGGAAAGTCACACAAACTTTAAGTGTATCAGCAAAAATACAACATAAAGCACAGGTGACGTATTTTGATACTCGTGGACGTTTGCTCTCTGAATTATTAAATAAAATTGCGAAAAACTTCATTTTTATAATTCAAAAAAATTCAGAATTCTTATTGATTAAATTAAAAAAATCCTCAATTTTTAAACAATTAATTTCCCCTCAAAATTTAACTGTAATTTCGTCTATTTAATGTACAAAGAGGTCATTCTATAAAAGCAGAAAAGAGCGTTTACTACACTCGTTCTTTGTATTCCCAGAAGCCCAGAGGGAATTCGTATTATTAACATGGTCCAGCAGGGGGTAGTGGACCTTCTCCCTTTTTTTCTCTATCCCTCCCACATTTTCCGTTGAATAAAAACCACTGAAGAAGTCAAGAAATATAAAGTAAACGAGAGAGTAAAAAAAGAAGTAATACAAAAGTAATTAGAAATATTACTTGGTGGTGGTAAATGGCCTGTGTCGTCTAGGATAATCGTTCTGACTTCCCTCTGTTGGTCTTTCCGATTTTTTCCGCCTATTCTACCCCCACGAAAAAAAAGAGCCCCCAAAAAAAAGTGCAAAAAGATTCCCAAGCAGAAGACATTAATTCTGATAATTTGGATGAAAAAATCCCCATGACAGAGGAGAGAATTTTCATGTTCTTTTTTTATTATTATTTCGTTGTTTCACGACGTTGCACTAGTTTAGCCACATGGTAGTCGGTGAAAAGTGCGAATAAATCGCAGTGAGCTTTGTCAGAAAGTCCCTGACCCTTTTGTTCAACGAGGATTTTTTTTTCGCCTATTTTTGATGTTCCTACAACGTCGAAAAAAAGCCCAGAGCAAAGAGAGAAAACGAGGAAAAAAGAGTGCAGGCGAAAAAAATGTCTCCATGTGCGTGCATACATTTTTATCAATTATTAAGAACCCCCTTCGTACTACACTCGGATAATGTATTGTAGGCGGACTGGACTGGCGCATCCATCACTGGACCCACGAGAGGACATTAATAACGTCCAACGGGCTAGTTAATGTTCACCTGAATAACCCTTCAAGTCTCTTTGTGGACTTTAAAAAAAAGGGTGAAGAAAATTGAGGATGATGCTATTCTGTTGTTTCAGGAATCATATTCTGACGGGTTATAGCTCACAGCTGACTGCAGCAGAAGTTAGGAGAGTGAGGTGGCATCCAGGATCTGCCAATGACTCCCATTTGCTTGTGCTTACGTCTGAAAATTCTTTTCAGTGAGTATTTATTAAGAAATCAAAAGAATTTTGAATTATTAATTAATATATTCTTAATTTTCTTTTAGATTGTACGAGTGTGAGCTTGGAGACACTCCGAAACTCATTAAAAATTGGAAAGTTGGACCAACCCCATCGATCTCCCCTTCCAAAACAATCCCCAATATTGAATCACTAGGGGAGACTGCAGTTGATTTTGATTTTTTAACACCAACAATGGGCTTCGACGAGGATGATCCAGATAATTGCGAATGGGATAGAATCTCATGGCCGATACTAGTATTACGTGGGGATGGAGGTGTTTTGATGATAAGTGGCAATATATTATCTGGAAGGTAACTGTAAATTAATTTGAAAATAAAATTCTCACGTTTTCGCAAATATGTAAATATTAAAATTAATTGCAGATCGAAGAAGCCTGAGGTCTGGGGCTCATTGACCATGTACCCACAGACAGTCGACAATTATGGAATCGACTCCTGCTCAATTATGTGTATTCAAACAATGCCACCGATCGTCGTTATCGCAACGAGCACTGGGAAAATCTATCATTCGCTACTGATTCCAGAGCTTGATCATGATAATGAGGGAAAAACATGGTCACAATATGGATCAACGTACAGTCTTCATACACCGGAAGATGCTCTCTTTGTTTTTGAAGAAGTTGAGATGGAGCTGGGATTGTTGTTTAATGATAACGATAAAAAGTACAGGTGTCCGATACATTTGCACAAGGATAAAGGCAACAAATTGAGGTGAATTTGGGAATCAATTAATTAAAAGAGTAGGCACTAATGAATTATTCATTTAATTTCAGGTATTTTTGCTCGCACAATGCTGGAATTCACATGGTGACACTCCCAATGATAACGCAATTGGAGGAATACGTTAAAGCAGACAATGGTAATTACCTGAATTCAATTTTCTTATAAAATTCATTAATAATAATTGTTTAATTGAATTTTTTATTTTTTTTCAACAGAAAATGCAGATCTCAGTCTACCAAGCTCTTTCATTCCATCGAGCACACAGTATTTACTCTGCACAAGAACAAAATATTCTGGAAATGAAGAAGCAACACCAATTTTCGGTTTTGGATTAATGCAGCAACCATGTCCAGTATTAATTGCATTACTCTATTCAGGAATTGTCGTTGATCTGTCAGTTGTTGATTTAGATTATTTGCCAAAAATTGATCTTCCAGAGTCGTCCACGGGTTCTAGTAAAAAGGTAGATTTTTCATTTTTTTCTTGTGTACTCCTCTTATAATTAAATAATAAAAGAAAATTATTTCTATTCATAGATAACGAGAGAGTCATTCGATATTTACATCAGAAATCTTCTCAAACACGATTCCGCCTCTCAGCCAATTACAAAACTTGGAATTAAATCTAAATTATCAGGAAAAGAGTCTTTAGAGGTAAAATAATATAGAATTAATATAAAGAATATCAAGAAATGTAATGAATATAATTAATTAATTAAATTAATTCCGCAGCTTCTTTATCGTGCAACTCATGTATTCCGCACCAATCACTTTGTGAAACACGACAAAGTACGTGGAGAAATTGGCAAGAAGGTTCGTGCCCTGAAAGACTTGAAAAATCATCAATTAAAGGAGCTCCATAACTTAATGGAAACTAGGAAGGATCTCCAAATGAAGGCTGAGCAATTGGCAGAGCGCTATGAGGACATAAAGGACAAGCAAGAGGAATTAGCAAAGAGGTAACTCCGTAAATTCATTATAAAATCACAAAACAGTTGTTGTAATACTCCTGCCTCTTTTTCCAGAGCTGAAGAAGTACTGCGATTAGTAAATTACAAGGAACTGTCGAGTGCTGAAAGAGCAGAGGCAACAGAACTCAAAGATTTGAATCACAAAGTATCGAAGGATCTTGTCTTTCGTTTGGAGCAATTGAAGAAAAAAGTTGAGCAGCAGAAAATGCACATTGAGGCTTACAAAAAGGATGAAAAGAAGAATTCCTATGTTCTCAGTGCTAAACAAGAGGAGGCGATCAAAAGCAACATCAGTGAAATGTTAGTAATTGAATAATTTAATTTTACATTAATAAAATTATTCCCATAATTAATTATCTAATTTTCAGGGGAAAAAACATCGCCAACATGATTGCCCAAGTGAAATCTCTGGAGGAGGAGCTAGACACATAATTAACCATTTTATTAAAATGAATTACTCTTAAATAATTTTCATATTCTCAGTTTTATGTTCGTTGATGCCTGATTTTATTCTGAACTATCGAATGAGCATTTTAACCAGAGAAAAATCAATAAGATACTCTTTAATGTAATAATGTTTTTTTTTTGTAAGAATAGAAGCAATTTAATATTTTTAATTATCCTGCTGTTAATTCGAATTATTCAAGACACTTTGATAATAATTTTTTGACAATTCCATTGAGTCTTCAGGTGAATAAATCGGAGAATAATCCAGGTGAATCGATGCTCTTGATCGGTCGTACACAAACACAGAGCCCATGTAGGCTAGCAGACTTGTTGGAGCTATCGGAAGCTTTCCAACGAATTTTTCACCAAATCTCCAAATTATCTCCATCACTAAAGCGATTAAATAAGAAATCGGCATGGGAATCCACCAAGAAGACCTTCTCATGGGATGATCCCAATCTCCTGTGATTCTTTCACAAAATCTGAGGACGTCATCAACTCTACTGTCATCAGTTATAGTAACTGGAAGACCAGCAATAGCTTCTGGTCTGTCTCGAAGAGTATTTTTAGCACAAATCAAAGCCCATGCTGCATTGCCTATAAAAAACCCATGAAAAATCCTTGGAAAATGAGGAAAACACTGAAATTATGATTTTCTCACCTACGTAAGTCATCTGCTGCTTTCCACCTTTTCCTGCCAATCTCGGAAGTACATTTCCCCGTTTTTTTCCATATTCCAAGATTTTAGAGATGAATTTTGTATCTCCTGGACCGTAGAGCAAAGTGGGTCTTATTGCGACTGTTTTCAATTTTATTCCTAAATATTTTTCATTTTATATCAATTAATTTAATTAAGGAGCTAATTTGCATGCAATTGTTTCGAATTACCGTTTGGAAGTATTTTTCCATTAGCTTCGAGTACTTTCCTCTCAGCTCTCAATTTCGATACTGCATAAGTGCCCATGAACAGTCTATTCTCATTTTCAGGTAATCCAATTTTCGATTCTCTTTGATAAACCACAACTGCAACAATTCCACCCTTTATATAGGATCTCAGTGTCACTTCTGTTGTACTGCAGAAGATCAATCGCTCCACATTCTCTTGCATGCACAATTTTATAACATTTTCTGTAACTTGAGGAGAATAAAGGAGCAGTGAATTATTCATTAGTTTGAAGAACATTATGAAATAACTAATTTTAATACCATCAACATTATTCTTCTGCAGTTCTTCGGAATCGGGAGGATAATCGTAAGACACTAGCGCAGCACAATGGATCACAACGTCTACATTCTTGAAGGCCTCACGACAATTCTCAATTTCTAATAAATTATTAATGAATAATTTAATTCCAGGGGAATTAAATTGTGTTTTATCCAATCCTCGAATCTCTGACACTGTCACATCTTCTGAAAGTTTCTGCAGCACGTGTTTTCCCAAAAATCCATAAGCACCTATTAAATTACATAAAAAATTCAGGAAAAAGATAATTAATGGGAGAGTTACATGTGTTTGATATATTAATAAGAAATCGTTGATTTTTTTCACCTGTCACTAGTACCACGTCTTTTCTTCCACACGCCATTGAACTCACACAAATTTTTCTGCTGATTCAGCACATAGAATTCTCAGTAAATCAACGCAATATTCCGATAAAAATGAACAGCACTTTAATTTTCTTTATTTTATTGAAAAAAAAGTATCGAAACCATTGCTTCTAAACACTTCAATAATTAATTCCTAATGATTACAATGTTCCCTCTAATGCTCAGCATTATTACAATTACAATGGGATCAATGAAATGAAAATTGACTTAATATTTCATTTAAAAAATAAGAAATTCTTCAATCAGCATTAAAAAAATATTCAGCCAAAATCGAGAGTTCCTTTTTTTTTTTCGACTCTTCCATATTATTCCTAACAAACTCATTCTTCTTCATGTAATCCATTAAAGTTTGTTCAGTTCAATATTATTGAATTTACGTGACATTAAATGTAATTTCAATTTATAACGAACATTAATTTCGTATTATGCAACACTAATGCCTGCACTTTGTAGATAAGTTCTCAAATGATTGGCATTTGGCTCTGGAATTTGTCCAAGCAGTCCAGGTAATTGTCCAGGAGGTAGTCTGCCGAGGCCTTGTGCCAAATGAAGACGAACATCGCCGATGGCTGAAGAGAAAATGAAAAGAAAAATTATTGAACGAATGAATTAAATAAGAATTAGAAAATAATTGAATTACCTTCAAGTGGATCCTTCTTAGGATTTCTCGCACAAATGAGCTGACTGTAAGCTGCCTGATATCCAGGATTGTCTTCAACTTCCAGCACCAGCATGTCTTCAAGGACCGCAGTCTCATCCTGTGGTAATTCAAAGAATTCCACCAGAACTGCCAATAATCTTGGATAAAAAACATTGTAAGGGCTTTCAACCATTGCTGGACAATCGATTAATAAATTCGAGACTCCAACAGCAGCGACTTTCCTCTCAATCTCCCCCGAGACTTTCTGCAAATCAGCGATGATCACTCTCTCCAGTACCATCCCGAACATTTGCGGTTGAATCTGATCGACAATCGTCACCAAACTCGCTGCCCCATAACGAATAATATAATACGCAAAGAAAACAATGAGTCCCTTAACGAACTTCGTGGTTTTCGATGACGAGAGCCTCTGGAAGAGTAGCACAAATATTTGCTTGATAAACGGCTCCAGTACATTCGGTGGGAAGTGTTCAATGATAGTTTGCATCAACTGGAATCCCTCGTCATCATTAGCCTTTGACGCAATTAATTTCTGAAAGACTCCAAGTAATCCACTGGTCTTGTCCTGAGAAATAATCTGGTGTGATCCATGACTAACGAAAGCCTGAAGCAGGCGATTCAGTGGATGAATATTTCCCTGTCTCTCGAAGAGAAGCGGCGCCAGGAGACATGGAAACAGGGCCATGTAGGGTTCAGGCACATCACCAGCCGCCCGAAGCTCCAGCAGAAGTGCAAGTATTTGAAAGACATACGGCATGAACTCCTGAACATCCTGCTGAAGAATCACCTGGAATATCGGGAACAGCACCTGCTCAAACGAGACAACTGCCTCTGGATTCGTCTTGCAAACAATCCTGATGGATAATCCAAGTGTCTCAAAAAGGTAATGATTAAAATTAGGTCTACTAGGATTTCTCGTTACAATTGTGAGTTTCTCGGTTAATTTAGGAAGCAGATCCCCCAAGAACGGTACGACATTCTCCTTCAGTGTCCCAAAGCTCCTCATAATCGCTTTCATAGCATATTCATTCTCCTCTGATCCCGGTATCTCCAATAACGCAAAGAGGCCTTTGAGAAGTTCAGCCGCAACTGGAGCAATCTCTTCACCTTTAACAAGTGCCACATTATTCGGTCCTTTGAGCGCAAGAATTTTTTCAATAGCACAAGCCGCATAACTGTGGACAACAGCACTGTTCGCTGTCAAGTGCCTGATCAAGTTGGGAAGACTCCCAACGACTAATTCTCGTGGCAGAACAGATCTGAAGGTCATGATGAACTTGATAGCGTCTGCCTTGAGCACTGGGAACTCATTAATGTCGATTCTCGCTAATTCTGGTTGTATGTGTTGAGTTGCGAATTCCGGGAGAGGAACGAACTCATTGCTCTGAGTGACTCCGTGCTTCTGCGTTTGTCCTTTACTTGCGCTCGACGTCACCAAGTAGATAACAGCGTCTTTCTTCCGCCAATTCTCCGATGGCTTCGCTGCGTATTCCTCCAAACGCTGCATCACGTACACCCCGAAGATGTCCATGACTTTGGCACCAAAGTACTTGGAAAGAACTTTTACGAGGTCACAAGCAGCTCTGCGTCTCGTGTCGACGTCACTTCCCTCAATGTCTCTTCTTATGTATTCCTCTGGGTTATCCTCAAATAATTCATTATCAGACTCTCGGAATTCGATGTTTGGGGTTATTAAATTAGTGCAGATGTTCCTGAGGGTCGCAGGCTCTTCGAAAAGTGGTCTGTACTGATCCTTGTCTGCCACTGTAACCAAAAATTGAAGAGAGTTCGAGACCAAGGTATCGTACTTTGCCTCTTGACCTGTGGTGTTCAGGACCTTCCATATTGCCTCCAAAAATTTAGGCACGTAGTTCTGGAACTCTTCGTCGTACTTTTGAGCGTACAGCACGATGTTATCACAAATTTGGGACTTTAATTGCTCGATTACTCCTGGTTCATCGTCATCATCTAATTCCAAACGAGGCACGTCGGTTGTTAGTAACACGTGGAAATTACCCATCCATGCCTCCATGTTGTCCTCAAAAAATTCCGGTAAATCTTGGTAATTCAATGAATAAAAGACTTTACTCAATATTATTAGGGAATTGTAAATGACCAGTGCTTCAACGTTGTTGGCGTGTACCTGGGTTAAGTTCATTGTTGCCAGAAATAAATCAGTCAGTGGCTTGGCGAATTCTTCGAGGACGAATTTAATCTCAGTCCAGAGTGCCTGACTCTTGAATTCGTAGCGATAACGTTTGAATAATGAATGAGCTGTGTGTAATACACCATTGATGATGTGAAAATCACCGGTATTGAATTTTTCAACCATTTGGTCAATCAAGTCAGGCCATTTCTTTGGGAAGTCGTAACGACCGATTATTGATACTGCATCGGATAATTGATTCTGAATTAAATCAGGTGAGTGAAGCATTAAATTCACTATTAATTTCTTAATTGCTTCACGATCTTGTGCGTGGATTTTGTCAACTCCATCTTCATCCTATTGGAAAAATAAAAATAATAGAGATAAAATTGTGGAATAGAGTGAATACACTATTTATTTTTATACTCACAATCTTCCAATTACGTTTTATGTAATTTTTGAATGCAACAGCTCCTGCTGTTCTAATAGTTAAATCAATATCCTGTTTTTCAACTAGATGCAACAATAATGCAGGATAATTCTGATTTCCTTCGATTGACTCCAGAAATTTTTCAGCTGAAAATTCATCAATAATTCCATTAAAAAATAGACATCATACAATTTAATGGTATAAATTGAATTTTAACGGATTTTATTTTAGGTTAAATACTCACCGGGTCTTCTGACATCTACTTCTGGGCTTAATGTGCGTTGAAGATAATCACTGAGTGTAATTAAATTAGCCCCTTCGAGCTCCATTGTTTCAACAATTATCAATAATTCCTGAGTTCCAGATTAATTTGAATTTATAAAATGAAATAAAAAATATTAAAACAAAGGTATTTATTCACAAACAAAAAGAACGAAATAACGCCGAACTACTGCACCACCGGCTTTTTATGATTTCAATTTTCTAACCTTTTGGGAATCATTCTCCCCACCAGCACAAGCCAATTACTCAACTTTTTTTTTAATTACAAGTTATTGATAATTGGAGTCACTTGAACGTTTGTAAATTATTCGCGGATGATTGTAGTGCTGTTGAAATTATTTGAGAGTTAATTGTTTAATTGTAAGTCAATAAATAAAATGAGCCGGGAGCATTGTTAAAATTGATAATCGCCAAGGCCACTAGAGGGCCAGACACAATAATTTCCAATTTTAATTATTAATATAATAATCAAACCATTAACTCTCAATTTATTTTATTCAATTATTTTTATTATAAAAAATATGGAGAGTGAAGAATCATTATTTTCGACATTTTGTTGTTTCTTTTACTTCTTCTGCAGTTCAGTAACTTCATTTTTGGTCTGCTTGATCTGTCTATTCAAATTTGAGCATTCGCTCTCCTTCAATCTCATGTCACGAACCAATTCCTCATCTTCTTTGGTCCTAAACAATAGGAATATATAGAAAATGATAAATGGAAAAAATTCTGTGAAAAATTGTTTTAATGGAACTTACAGCATTTCAATGATGCTATCAGCCTCTCCAATTCCTTCAGGAGCACAAGCTCTCTCGAATTCCTTTTTTAGTGCTTCGAGTCTCTCCTCCAGTTGATGGATCTCTTGAAGAGCAGCAGCAGATTTCATTTCATAAACCTTCTGATCTGCCTCTAAATTTGTCGTTCTCTGAAATTAAATTGAGAGGAAAATGTATATTCTGATGAAATTGCTCAAAATAAATATTTTCTCATTTAATTCACTCACATATTCATCATAAGCTCCACATAATGCATTCCTGTAATAAGCCACCTTTGCATCGAGCTTATCCCTTCAACAAAAAAACAAAAATAATAATAATAAGAAGAATTAAAGAATTCAATGAAGAAATGGAATAGTCACCTGATTTCTTTTCTCTCCTTTTCATTCCTAGCTTTACAATCACTTATTTCTTGCCTCAATTTCTCGCAATTACTCGTTTTTTCAGAAATTCTTGTGATCGAATGCTGATTACTCTCACGTAAATTCTGGAGTTGTGTTTGCAGCTTCAAATTATTCACCTGGAGCATCAGCTCACGCTCCTTGTACAGCTTGACTCTGTCAAATGTCTTCTGAATTGACGCAGTCAATTGGGCATCCTTAAAAAATTGGAGAATATTATTTTAATTAATTGTGGAGGGACTATTCTCATTCATAATGGAACTTACTTTTTCTATCAATGCACTCACTGCTTCTCTCCGACTATTCTCAGTGCCCAGGAGGCTTTGAGACTCTGCCATGGTTATATTTGATTATTTTTTTATGAAAATTGATGGAGAAATTGAGATAATGAGTGTTTTAATCACTGTGTTAAATCAAATTCTGATGGTTCCACAAAATTTTCCCTTTTTTTCCTTCGAAAGGGAATTCTTCATTGAAACAGTGATCATCCATCAATAATGAAGATTTCCTATTATCGACGATATCCCCGGTTTTTTTTCTTTTTCAAAAAACATAAAAGGCCTTTCATGTTTTTTAGGGAATGATTACCACATGATGTCTGAATAAATACATAGGGGAAAGTGCGGTACAGAGGCCCCAAGGGGTGAGATAGACACATGCTCACTTTGAAATTGTATATTACGAGAAATTGAGTGAAATATTGGAGATAGAATTTTTTTGAAGATTCCATCGGAAAGTTGAGGAAATTTTAGACGGAAAATATGTGTCGGAATTATTATTTTTTGATTTTTTGAAAATTCGATTTTTTCGGGTTTTTGCCAAAAATCGGAAAAAACACTTTTTTGGGAAAATATTGGAGATAGATTTTTTTTGATGATTCCATTGAAAAGCTGAGCCGATTTTACATAGGAATGAGGGGTCGAAGTGGATCTCTTTGAATTTTCAAAAAAATCGATTTTTTCACCCAGATTTGAAGGGGCAACCCCTTCAAATCTGGGTGAAAAAATCGAATTTTCAAAAAACTCGAAAAAATTAATTTCGACACATGTTTTCCGCCTAAAATTTCCTCAGTTTTCCAATGGAATCATCAGAAAATCGCTATTTCCAACCGTTCAATCAGAATCTCCATTTTACCCCGATGTGACTCAATTTTAATGAATATTAACGAAAAGAGCTGAAAATTTGTAATGGAAATTAACACACTTCATAAATTTTCTCATTAATAATGAAAAAGTAGAGAAAATTCAATGAATTGGACCACCTGTTCACCCTCAGAAGCCAATCCATCGCCAATAACTGAGATTGACCGCCAAGTGGTGGGGGAGACGATGGAAAATATTGATGAACTCCAAAAATACCCTCAAGCCATTGAGCGCTAAAATTGCCGATGCAAATCACGATTATTGTGCCAAATCTGTCGAACAATTGACGACAAATACGCAGAGGTTGCATGATTAATGCAGAAATTCGTCTCATTTTATTCTCCACCGGAAATGCATTCACCTATCGAATAGAGTGGGAGAATTCAAAATAAATAAATCCTCGATTTTTTTGGAGAATTCGATGTTGGCGGAAGAGGAAAATACGCGTGGGTTCCTTCTCCTCGCATTACAAATGTGTTCGATACTCTCTCTCTTTTATCTTCACAACTACATTGAATCTTCCACACACATAGTACTCACGAGTCTATCACCCACAAGATCATACCGTACACTTCTGTCTATTCGTTCACAACATCAGTCTTCATGCGTGCTCCGGGCTGTTCAGTTGAATTATTTCTTCTTTCATAAATTCGTGTAATCAGTATCTCTTATGCAGTATAATTAACATTATTCATTCGTCATCACATTGTTTTGTGAATTTAATTGAAGTAATTAATCCACCTGTGATTTTTCCTAAAAAATTAATTCATCAATTTATTCGTGGTAAGTGAATTATCAATAAATCTATTAATATCTCGGAATTGAGAGGAGATACGAGATTTTCATAGGAATCTTTTTTGTAGCTCTTGAAATTCTCTTAAAAAAAGGTATCTATGGAAATTTCTCTATCTCTCTTCAATTCCGAGATATTAGAAATAAACTGTTGAATCGAAAGTAATTGAATTTCTATGATTTATAATTTCTTTTCAATTCAATTTGCAAAGTACCTGCGTCACAATTTGTCATACTTTGACAACAGTCTTATCTTATCTTCTACACATTATCATTCACGAAGCATTGTATCTCTCGATACTCACCTGAAGATACCTAAAAAAAAACCCATTCATTTGATTTATTACCATAAAAACTGAAAGTCAAAACAATTTCCCCAATTCTCAGTTTTCTTTGAATTCTTACAAAACTGACGGAAGTTTCCTGATAAAAAGAAAGAGTGACTATTCGTGGTTGTAGAACCACGAGAGAGGAAATGATTACTCAAGCCTTTAAAAAACTTTGAGGATAAATGAATAATTATTTTAATTGAATTTTATGCAAACATTCACATAAAATCAGTTTTTTCAAAATATCTCGAAAACCATTAGAGATATCGAAATTTTGCATAGAACCTTTTTTGTAGCTCTTCATTTTCTCTACAAAAAAGGTATCTACAAAAAATCCCCTATCTCTCTTTATTTCCGAGATATTCCAAAAAAACTAGAATCCAACAGAATTATTATTTAATTCGCAAATAATACCGATTGAATAATAGTATTATCAAAGGGAGTGGTGAAGAGATCGGTAACATTTTAAATGACACACCCTCGAGCCCACACATGAACCACCTACTCTTCAGCCTCTTAATTCTCCTATTCTCACTTTTTCTCCTCAAAGTGCATTAATGTTATTATCCAAAATGAGGTATCATCAACTGCGTTTATTGTAACATGACTTGGCACTGAATAAATTCCCTGAATTTCTGCGATGCATCATTCTCCAACATTCCTACAAACAATAAACAATGATATAAAGACAATATCAAATAGTGCATTTTGATAACTGATAGGATACAGAAACACCTGGTTCTTCATCATCCCCAAAGAATGTAAACAAGCACAAGTGTCTTTTATCCTTTTATTTCAATTACCAGAGTCTCGTTTGAGAGGAACGAGACATTTAATCCTCTGAAACAATGCTGTGACATCACATGGAGATGCTCAAGTGATTCGCCTCTCTCTGAGTATCCAACCGTTTCTCTGACATTTATTCTCAATTACCGAGTAATGAAATCCTCACGTGCTCAATGCTGTGGAAATAAATGGAAAAAAATGGTTAAAAAAAAAACAGGCAAGACTTCTTCAGATTTATTTACAGCCTGAGGGGGCATGTGTCTTTTAAGTATCGATGGATTCTTTATTTTTACTCGAGTAGACTTGTGTTTTTTTATTTATTATTGAATTAATCATTAATTTCATTTCATCATCAGTTTTTTGAGAATATCTCGGAAAATACTGGGTTTACGAGAATTTGTCAAGAGACCTTTTTTGTAGATTTTTTTATTTTCTACAAAAAAGGTTCTATTCATTTTTCTCTTAAAATCATTAATTCCGGAGATATTTGGGATTTAGTGAATCGGAATAATTAAATCTTCATTTATTTCACTCTGCTGAATATTCCACGAAAAAATAATTACCCACGAGGTACTTGACCCTTTCGCCAATCACCAATGTGCAAATTGCATCTGTGTGGGTGTCTGGCAGTTGCAACAAATTAGGAAACACATAGCTCCATATTTTTCCAACGTGTCACACTCTCGTGTATTTCAATTAACCAATTATGATTAAAACGATGACATATTACGTGTGATTCATAAACCTACTAAAATTCCTGTTGAATTTACTGGAAAATAGAAGCAGTTAGAAAGAGAGGCAAGAGCAATTAAATTCTCCTTTTTTTCATTTAATCTCCCAATTATTTCCACAAATTTACTACACTCACAATTTAAACTGCTATCAATTTTACGGTCATTTGAGATAAAGCCGGAGCGTGCTCAAGCAGCCGGAAAATATTTTTAATCATTATATTATAAACATACCCACGTACAACGGGAGAATACCCTCGTATCACTACATTTTACATGATAAAATAATCAGTTATCGTTACAGCTCATTTTTTCGAAAAAAATCAACATTTCTCTTCTAATTTCATCTTTTTTTTCTGTCTTAGGTGGCAATGTAGAGGAAGTGAAGAAGACTACAAAATAAAAAGGGATCAGAATTGGAGATCAGATTGTTTCATAAAAATTTGTTAGTTAAAACTGCATGAATGTGCATAGGAAGTGGTAATAAAAAAGGTCAGTGACAGTTTTTCTTTTTTAATCATTAAATTCATTTGCGTTATGAATTAATTAATTTAATTCAGTTTAATCCACCGGGGGAATGCAGACGAATTTAATTTTCAGGGGAGACTGTCTGCTTTTGAATTCAAAGGATTATTCAATTATTTTACAAATAAATTAGTAATTTCTCTAGAAAATTAATGAGGCAATTAAATTCTAGTCACACAAGACACATGATAAATATTCGGTAATTGTGAATTAAGAGACTTAAATTTGTCTACTCATTTAATTCAATTCATTATTTTTCTATAAGTGAATTTTTTAGAATATACTTAAAACTCGGTATGATATGAATGCATACGAGTGTATAACAGGTATTTCATGATGAAGTTAATTGATATGCAATCCACACCGATGAACGACAGTATAACCCAGAGATAGCCTTGACGAATGGTCGTACTGTCGCCGGATGCTACGAGTGAATTTCTGCCTCCTTTCCAAGACGATGACAACTTTACCAAATTGATGCAGTTGAAAGAAAGATACGGCATTAGATCCGGTTCATCTGTTTAGTCTCATTTCAAAGAAGAAAACTTTCTCATTATGAGAAAATTGAAGAAATTCATTGGATTGAATGTCCCAGATTTTCCTGGAGAATTAAGAGAAATTAATTAAAATAATTAAATTAAAAATAAGAGAATGAAAGGGAATTGTTTCTGTAATTATATTAAACATTGATATTAATATAGAGATATTATCTCGCCTTTCAAGCAGGAAATATACTGTTGGGGGACATTACAACATTACAAATTAGACAGTTA
This sequence comes from Aleiodes testaceus, assembly GCA_963565655.1. Lineage (NCBI taxonomy): Eukaryota > Metazoa > Arthropoda > Insecta > Hymenoptera > Braconidae > Aleiodes > Aleiodes testaceus. Next base: position 2,559,933 of record OY751428.1, read on the forward strand.
CGTGCATCTATGGAACGAATCGAGGACACTTCCGCACGCAATAATAAAATTCCTCTCCTCCCACATGTTAACGAAATAATAATTAATGTTTTTCATTAATATAATGCACTTTTTTTTGTTAATTACAGATAGGGAAGAAATGTCGGCCCGTTTGCGACCGATTAAGATAACAGCAGTCGGCGATGGTATGGTAGGAAAGACATGTCTCCTCATCACATATGTAAATAATAAATTTCCCACGGAGTACGTGCCTACTGTGTAAGTTGATATAATCATTAAATCATTCACGTAACTTAAGAATCATTGTCTCACTTTTACAATTCTTTCCCTTATTTCCCAAGTGCTTTTTTCTATCCGAGAAATTAGGACGCAATTATGTCATTAATGAAATTACTGTGATTTTCATTTTCTCGTTTTTTGAATCAGATTCGACAATTACTCGGATAATATTCACATTGATGGTCAGGAGTTCAATATGATACTGTGGGACACGGCTGGACAGGAGGATTATGAGAGACTCAGGCCTCTGTCTTATCCGAATGTATGTAAACATTGGAATAATTCTTTTTTCAAAGTATTCAAATTGAATTAAACCGAAATTCCCTTTTCCAGACCGATTGCTTTCTTTTGTGCTTCTCCATAAGTGCTAGAAGCTCATTTGAAAATGTGGCGAGCAAGTGGTATCCAGAAATTAAATTTCACTGTCCAAATGTTCCTATTATTCTTGTTGGTAAGCTGAAAAATATTCAAATCCATGAATTATGTCACATTTCATTTAATTAATAGATCTAATATTGCATTTTTTAATTTTCCTAATCGAAGGAACGAAAGGCGACTTGAGAACTAATGAAAGTGAAGATGTTATAACACTGAAGGAATGTAAAAAAATGAAGGAACGAATTCGTGCAGCGAAATACGTCGAGTGTTCGGCAATGAAACAGGAAAATCTTCGGGATGTCTTTGTTGAGGCAATCAGAGCTGTTTTGAAAAAACCACCGGGGAAGAAAAAGTGCTGCATATTGTGAATCAATATTCTATCAATACTCTGATAAAGAGAAAAAAAAACAAATTGTATTAATTAATTTAAGGAAGATAATGTATCGATATAATTTAACGTCAATTCTTCACCTACAAATTCAATTAATGAATTTTGTGACCAAAGACTATATCCTCTTTTCACGTACAGTTTAATGTGCCTTTTCTGTATAAAATAAAAAAAAAAAAAGAAAGATTTACTGTAAATATTTTTGTAATTCTCCAATGAAACAAATTTCTCATTAATAATTCATTTTAAAATGATTAATTTAAGACTGTTTTGCTATTGAATTATTTCAATTAATCTCAATTATGCAGCAAATATCAATTTTATCCTATAAATAAAAAATAAACATAATAAATTATTTTATACTGGAAAATAAATAGAATTTTCATTTTTCTTTTATCTATGAAAATGAAATTTCATCAGTCGTACTTTATTTTACACAATGTTCATGTAATTTCTTCATTATTTTGTAGTTACATGCTCGAGTCAATAATTCAATAGATGAGAACATCTAAATATCAATTTCAATCAAACCTGAATAATTCTTTTCTCTCATATAAAAAAAAAAGAAATTAAATTAATTCAACTTACGAGTAATAATGTACATTAAGAGCTTCGAATATACGAGAAATTCTTCACGTCCTTTCAGTTATTCAATTAGAATTAGAATTATAATAATTACACTTTCATTTCATCGTCCGAATATACCTTCACCAACTGGTGTCACTTTTTGCTGGAGTATTTTACCATAACCACCTCTTCCACTGTCGTAATCAGATCTGTATTCATCACGAACCTGAAAATAAATTCCGAATTAAATAAAATCCTTTCATTAAGAATTAAAAAGGTTTCAAAACAATTAAACGTACTTGACCACCAGTTTTTCCTCGTCCATACTGTCTCCCTTCAATAAATCCAGCGTCCCAATCTGTACGTATTATTCTATCATCGAGTCTCGTACCATTAACATATCTCATACAATTCTCAGCGTCACTTCTCTGATAATACTCGAGAAAACAAAAGCCACATGGTGTTTTCTTGTATTTATCCAAACCCATGACGATTCTCTTGACATCACCGCATTTTGAGAATAATTCATAAATCTGCTCCTCAGTTGTGAAAAATGAGAGATTACCGACGTAGAGAGTCGTTGAATTACGGAGTAATCTGTCCTGTTCAGCTCTTGAGCCCTAAAAAATAAATTATCATTCATTAAAATGAAATTGCATATTCTTTACAAAATAGGCATTTCAGGTTATATTGTTACCTTAAAGTGTTGATCCCTGTAAGAGCTCAATTCTACTGATGTCGATGTAACTAGTGCACTCATTCTCTCAATTATTTATTCTAAAATGAGAAATTTCCAATTTCTCAATTAATTTAACACAACAAATGAATTTTATTCAATTTTCAATTAGAAAAAAGTGGAAAATTGAGTATGAAACTCGTCAACGTAAGCGTCGGGGGGAGACAAGTGACTGAGGTTTTTTCGTCAATCTAAAACCGATGGAATCGGTGAACCGGAAGTCGTTGAAGATGGCGCTTTTTTTGACGTTTTTTTGAATTTTTATCTGTTAAATTTGAGAATAGTAGAAAATTGTAGTTTTTATCAATGAAATAATTCTAAATAAATTCACAGTTTCTAAATAATTAATATAATGATATATAATGAATAATATAGTTCATTGTATTCTCGATTTTACAATTGGTAATTTATTCGGAAAAGATGTAACCTGCAGAGAGCCAATTGATCCTTGTGATCGTTATCAGCCTGGAACGATCGTTGAATTCGGCCGAACTGGAGTTCTCGTAAGTGATTAATCAATTAAATAAATTAAAAACCTCAAAACAACTACAAACAATTAATTTGAATTTTCCACAATTGAATCTGCCTCTTTTTTTCAATGCTCACTCCAATTCCACATTCCCTCATTCAATTTAAAAAATAAAAATGACTGCTGGTAAATGCAGATGTCGCTGTTAAAATTTTGCTGAAAATCTGGGGGGCAAAATAATATTCTCATATTATGAACAAAATAAACTCGATTAAATAACTAAAAGAATTTATTAGTATTAATAATTAATTGGGGATTTTATATGATTCAATTGACGTGAGGATTTTTTTTAAATTATTTATTTTACGGAAATTGTTGGTGAATTTTATTAGCTGTCATGCGAGGAATGAAGGTAAAGGTTAAATAAAGAATTGACATAATTCGGTATTAATGGAGAATTCTCATTTATTCAATAGCTCTTCAAGAAATTCATGATGCCGGGTGGTCTGTGTGCTGCTGCTCCCGTTATAAAGCCGGCGCCAACATCCCCGGATAAACCAGTCGAGTGCAGCAATGAAATGCCACAAAAGAAGCTAATTCGCCCATCGGAATTGCCGATTTATGTACACGAGCAAAAGAGTGAGAATCAAGCGCAAAACCAACGGTAAAGCACAAGTAATTCGTGATATTAATTGATTCGATGGATTATTGAAGAGGAATTATTGGAGGTAATGATGACTTATTGCTTATTTCAGAGACGATGATAAGAATGCACCGAATTTTTTGGAGCAAGGCTTCGGAACTGTTAGAAAAAGTGTTCAGGGAGTTATGAACGAATACAACAGTGTCACTAGTTCTGTAACGAATAAATTCAGCACGGGAATCGAGCATAGTCAATGTAAATAATTCAATAATGTATTTAAATTATTTTGAATTCATTCTCTTCTTTTTTTTCCAGTGATGTTGGATTATTTACGAGAAGAAACGAACACATTGCCACGAGTTGGTGCTGTTGCAATTGGTGGTCTCACTGGATTAATATTCAGTCTTCGTGGAGGAAAATTTAAGCGACTCGTTTACACAACAACTGGTGCAATGACAGTTGCCGCTGTTTGTTATCCAAGACAAGCGGAAGAGAGTCTTGCAGCTGCCAAGCATTACGCAAATATAGCTATTAATTTTGCTTATGGAGGTACGCGATGTCTCTACAAGCATATAAGAAAATATATTTAGAAATTAAATAATTCGTGCTCATTATTTACTTTTTTAAATGCACAAAACAATTGAGAATATAATTTCAGTTAAACCAGGTGAAAAACAAATGGAGATAGCTTGGCCTGAACTACCAAAATTTAAAGCACCAACGTCATTTTCAGATATTGTTAATATAGTTTCTGAAACAGGTACTAGTGCAGCTAATGCTATTGGTACATTAGCTGGTAAAGCAGCTGATGCAGTTCAGGAAGAGGTACGATTGAATTCCAGGGAATCCTGTATTTTCCTGATTTCCTTACAAAATCCTGACAGAAAAGAAGCTTCCATGCCGAATCTAGGATTTTTTAGTTTAATTTAAATATTTTCATCGCATTGCCTTTGATTTTTATCATAAATTATTTTTTCAAGTATAAATGAAGGGGGAATTAATACTGTAGATTTATATTTAGATCAAAATTGTGATTGCGACACAGAAGACAATGAAAATTCGAATCAATCTGATATAACGTGCATCGAAAATTCCCAAAAAGTGCTCGAAGTCTCGAATTCAAAAAATGTGAAACCCGTAGAATCAACGAGACGATGGTGGTGGAAGTTTGTTTGTAATATCCCATTAATCCTCTCCCATATTCTAAATTTCAAAATATTCAATTCTATTGAAATTCTTCTTTTTTTTCTCAGAAGAAGCCAAGTGAGGCAGCTCCAAAAGATAAATAGAATAATGAATGAAACTGCACTGGTAGCTGATGAATACAATGAAATTGTTCGAATCATGGAAATAATTTGAGATAAATTATACAGAATCAATTAATAAATAATGTATATAATAATTGAAGGAGAAATTATTCGTTATTTCTTCGAATCAAATGAATTTTTCATAGTTAAATATATTTATATGAAATGCATTACATCTCATGAAAAAAAATAAACGAAAGAATAACTACAAAAATTGATATAGAAATGTATATACAGATCTATACAAATCTACTTTTACCATGATTAAAATGCGGAAACATAAGCTCAATGATTCAGAAGAAGGATGCAGTCAAATTCCACTCATTTAACTCCTCAAAAATTCATCAAAATCAGCAGAATCATCTTCGAGAACGATTTCCTCGAGGGCTGGACCCTTGTGAGGTGATGCTGTCTCTGGAATTATGAAATCAGATGAAATCCTCAATTAAATTCTTTCTTTTCTCAATTCCTAATTATTCAAATGAATTTACTTGGTACAGTGCCAGTGGCTTTATAATTCTCCAATTCTCCTCTGAAGACCTCTTCAAAAGCCTCCTGCCTCTCTTTCAAAGTCTTTTCACGCTTCAACTCCTGTTGTGACACTCTCTCCCTATGTTCACTAGCCAATTGTGCTAGAAAAATAAATTCAAATGTCTCTAATCACAAATTCTTTTGATCTCCCCAACAAAAGATCATAATTTACTTCTAATATTGTCTAATTCAGCTAGCTTCTTCTCTTTGTACAAAGCCAATTGAAATTTATGATCCAGCTGACAATTCTGAAGCTCCAATGTTTCATTCAGATCCTCTAATCTATAGAGAGCAGCTTCCACATCCTCAAAAGCTTCTTCCAATGTTCCTAAAATAAAAAAAATGATTTAAAAAACTCTGTCTCTCTTTCCTCAGTATTTCATTCACCTATTTGATTCATCAGGTTCTGAATGTCATTGTTGATCTTTGGGATTGTTGCTAAAGTGCCATTCAATATATTTATACTATTCCATTGTCTATCAAGCCTCTCGTAAATTCCCCCAATCAAAACATCGACCTCTCGTGCTTTTACCGAATTCTCTTCAGCCAATTCGTGGAGTTCGTTCCATTGAAGCTGGAAATGATGCAGGACATCAGCACCAGCTCCATAATTAACTTTTTCAGCTTGTGGAAAGGGCTTTGCCTTTGGACTCTCTGTTATTGATAATCCCCTCAAGCTACAATCAGCAATAATCCAAATAAATAAAAGAAAGTGTCATTATTGAATTGTTAGTCTTGATTTGTTTTGACATTGTGGAATAATTTTGTTTGAAAGAAGTAATTCACCTTGCTGATATACCATCGTGGACAGTCTGAAATTTACTTCTCAAATTACCAAACATCTCTGCATTTGCTTCAATAATATTCACTGTAATTTAATTAATTTAACGGAGTTAAATCTGGTGTTCATGACATTTTTTCAGGTTATGAAAACAACTGTCAGTTGAACTGGTATTTCTTCTTGGGATCAATATTACTCTTCATTCCGAATATTTTTGGGTGTTAAATCCTGAAGAATAGGGAAAGTGCATTTTTTTGATTAGGATTGTTTAATTAGGATTCTTCTCATGGAGGTGGCCATGAAATTTGAGTCCATGGACATCAGTGTTTGTTCATGGACAACAAAAGCGTAAAAATGAAGAAAAAGTCCATGGTCAAATTGTAAACTTATCTCTTTTCCATTTTTATCATGTAGATAAAAAATGATAGATTATTTCAACTATTGACTCTCATGAATTTTCTGATAAGCTGAAGATCAGAATGAAGATATTTTGAGACTTACAGAAGATATGGGGAAATACCAAGAGAATTATACAGTTTTAAAGAATTTAATTTGAAGGTCAAATAAAAAGCCACTTCAATTATTATTTACGAAATTATATTTACTTTTATAACTCTTCAACATACTGCGAGCATATAATAAAATACTGAATTCAAATTTTTCTTCATTATTATATTGAAATTTCATAAAATTCTCCTTTTATTTATTCTTAATTAATTAACTTTATTAATTTCTACCTATTAATGATTGAAAAATAAAGATAAAATGGAAAAAAGAAAACCTTTGAGGGAAAATTCTAATTTTCATAAAATAATAAACGATGAAAGACATCAAGAACATATTAATCTCTTATATTTATCTTTTTTCCTTAAAATTTCATATTTGATATATTTTTAATTCTTCTTCTCTTTTTTCTTTTTTTGATAATCTTAAAAATAATTATTATACACAGTATTTACATTTCGTGATATATAAAATCAGTTCTGGACTATGGGCATTAATTACCACAAGACATTTCATCTCACTTTTCTCTAAAATTCGGCACAAATAAATATTATGAAGTGAAAAAAAAAATTATGATAATTCTCATAACTCAATTTTAACTGATAAATGAAGAAAAAAAAAGAAATCTTGCATGTACTTGATTATTAAGTACTTGAAATACAATATTTAAAGCTATAACATTTCATGCAAATAATTGTGCATCAATTATTCCTCAGTTATCACTGAAAATTAATCATTCACATTAATAACAAAATCATTGTGAATACATATTTGCTTATGAATATTCATAATTATTCGAATAAAAAGAGAAAATATTGAAAACAATTAATACACAAGTATTTGAGTTAAATTTTGTTCATATGAAAATTAAAAAAAGATATTCAGCCCATTATCAACAGTAATTCAAATATTATTCAATAAAAAACCTTTCTCATCAATTATTTCTCCATAAAAAATACGTAGATACTTCGACATTTATTGAATATTTTTCAAAGGCTCATTAAACAATATTGTCATTAACACAGTCATGGCAATGCCAACGAAGGAAAAGATGAGATGAAGAAAATAAGAAAAATAATAATTAATTTCAAATGAACTACTTGTAGTTACCTGTTCGACAGGTGTTTCAATGGTCCTAAACTTAATATCGATGTAGCACCAAGTGCACCCAAATTACACGAGTTTTGATTTCTCGGCCCATCAATTGTTATTATTGGCAGGCCAAAGTAACCACCAGTCTGAGCACTTAATTGTGACAATGGTATATAACTATGAATACCTAAACTCTGTAATCTGTTTAGTGCCTGTGGTGATTTCAAATCTACAACTGGTATTGCCAATTCCGTTCCATTTGTTGGCAATGATTCAACCTCCTTGTGATAAGTCTGCTTGTGGCCTGCCAGAGCCTGGGAATTTGGATACTGGGCTGAACATAAATTACATCTGCAACAAAGAAATTACATGTAAAATGTGCTTCTCATTTTCTTCACTATTATTCTCTTCACCAAAACTTACTTGTGTAATAATTTATTTGGTCCACGATGAGTTGCCATGTGCTGAATGAGGATTTCTTGACTTGGGAAGGTCTTGTCACAAATTTGACAGGTCGACGGAGATCTTGAAGAAAGAAATTATGTTAATTAGGAGAAAGTGGGATAAAAGGGGAATATTGTAGAGAATTCTTAAGTATCCTCACCTCGCTGGTCTGCCTCTTCTGATGACCCTTGCAGCTTCAGGTCCCGGTGGATCTTGAGTGAGATCAACCGTAGGTGGCCTAGGGGGTCGCTCCACTTCTGGTGCGGCTGTTTTACTCTGTTTATTCTGAGGCACTGCAAACTGTGCACTCTGCTCTTGTTGCGGCGGTGGCTGTTTTCTTTGCGCAGGAATTATCGAAATAGCAGAGTTCAAATTAAGAGCAGCAACACTGGGAGCTGCAGGGGCTGCTGATCTTGCTGCTTGTTGCTGCTGGGGCTGTTGGACCTGTGGCTGTTGCACCTGTTTCTGTTGTTCGCTTGTTTTGTTCTTATTTGCAGCAGGCGTCACTGTAATCCCTCGGGCTGCCAAAACATTGGCCACTGCTTTAGCATCCGTCTTTTTTGCAGCAGTCGTTGGTGAACTTGGTACTTGAGCTGGAGTTGAACCTTTTTTATTAGAAACAGAAAAATATATGGTTTTCCGAGGGTTTTCTCATCTCTACGAGACTTTGAAAACAAGAAAACTCAAAAGAAAAAAGAAATGGAGAAGAAAATTGATTCATCTTGTCTCTCTATGTCTTCACTACTGAATTAATAATTCAATTTACTAGACACGCGTAGAGGGTCAGTCAAGCATTTTGAGGAACAGTGAAAGACGATTTTGAAACACGAAAGTAGATGTCCTTCAACTGTTCGTTTATTGTCCCACAAGAAATACGGAGATCCCATAATTGTGGTTCACTGTCCCTCACAAAAAAGGGAAGAGACATGGAAAATAAAATGTAGTTGTCAGGTAGAAGAGTATTTTTGAGGGACATCATGAGAATCATCGCACTTTCGTGTCTATTCGAGAAAGACAGAGAATCCCTAACACATTAAATATTAATTTTGCTTCGTATGTCAGATATCTTACTACCGAGTATATGAATTCTGTATAACAGTAGAACAGGATAATTTCGTAATAAAAAATGCATTACTCTATTTTATTTCTTCAATAATACTGATAAAATCAGGGTTTTAAATTGAGTTGAAGAAAATAATCGCCTGAATTAATCATGAACCAAAATAATAGAAATAAAATGTTAATTCTTACCAGGCTGACGAACACTGAGTGTAATTGAGTCAGTGAGATGAATAGTAGAGTCATTCCTCCCACTCGGTTGAGTCGTAGCCCCCTGAACATTCTGGATAACCGGTAATCCATCGTTCCTCTTCTGCTGTACGATCACATGACAATCAGCATCCTCATTCCTATCAGGCAGTAGCACATCCATTCTCCTCTGCTTACTAGCAGGTTCAGGTCTTGGTGCAAGAGGTGGTTGCGACTGTGGCTGTTGGACCGGCCTCTTCATCCTCTGCCTCGGGGCACCCTGAGGCGCTGGTATTCTCGGTGCTCTCGGTGTCTGCATCATCGATGGGTATCTACCCCGAGGCACTTGCTGCATTTGCGGATGTATCTGTGAATTCTGGAACTGCTGGTACACAGTTGGATACTGGGACTGAAGATAAGCGGCTACATGAGGCGGATACTGCATTGGCTGTGGTCCAGGGGCTCTGTACATTGGGGGTGGTGGTCTGCCGGGTGGCTGCATGTAATAATTACCACCCGATAACATGGTGTTGACACCCGGTGGTAATGACGGTGGCATCTGCGGTTGAGGCAGAGGCATTCGCTGGACCTGCTGCGCCAATTGCTGGACAGGAGCTGGTAGTTGTTCGAAATTGACTGGCGGAATCATTTGAGCATTACCGCCTGGCGCAAAGGTTGGGGAATGCGTGTGAGGCGATGTTCTTGGGATATTATTTGTTTGCTCAATCGTAATACCATGCGGCGAATGATTACTCAGGTGCGGTGAGTTGTGACCCATATGTGATCCTTCGCTCGAATGGGGCGACGACCTCACGTGAGTTAGGCTTATACTTGGCGACAGTGGAGCCCCGTGTGCTTGAACCTTGTGAGTCGTTAGATCCGTGCGCGTTTTGAATACTGTACTCGAACAATCTGGGATATTACACTGATAATGACCGGCTTTAGCTCTGTGCTCGTCTAGTAATGTTATGTCCCGGAATTTCTCATTACAAACTCGGCAGGTGTTCACAGTCTCTGCTAATTTCTCTAGGGACACGTACTCAGTCTCAATTGGGATGATTTCTGCAGTATTTTGATTTTTACGGTTGTGCTCGAGGAGAAAATTCTGTAGCAATGAGTGAGCACCTTCTGCTGATTGTTCTACGAGATTTTCTCCACTTTCTTCCGGATCTTTGTTCAAGTCGTCGTCTTTCTCTGATAACCAATTGAAGGATGCTTTTTCTCGATTCTCAGGCGCTGGATTACTGCCAGATGAGTCATCCTCTTGAATTCCTGGTGAACTCACTGTTTTTGAATTTTGCTCTCTCGGTGACATGTCATCTCTCACTGATCTCGAACCCGATTGTTCACCCAATTTCTTTAAATTCTCAATTGTTTCTCTGCATGTAGCTTCTAGAGCATCCGACTCCTCATGATCCTCGTTCTCCTCGACTTTATCTTGCTCATCATTCTCATCATTATCTTGTGGTAAATCATCGACATTCTGATCTTCTTTCTCAGATGGATTTGCCATATCGCTACCTACACCAGAATCTCCCTCATTAATTTCAGCCGATTGTCTTTCATTTTCATCCGATGATTTATCATCTTCATTATCATAGTTACTATCTTTAAGCATCACATTATCATCTTTGTCACTCGCTGATTCTTCTTCTGTCTCTCCTTCAATCTCGTTCTCATTCCTCTCTTCTTCAGCCACTTCTTCTGGTTCTGTTATATCCGTTTTTACAACAAAATCACGATTTATAACAGCGAAATCACTGTGATTTTGTTTTTTGAGGGTCAACTTCAATGATCCTTTCTTCTCTTGATTCAATGAATAAATGTTTCTGTCTTTTTTACGATTCTTGTGAGAGCTGTTACACCGCTTTAGAATTATCCTTGGCTCACCAAGATGTATCGTTATGTGCGAACGTAATTCCTTCTTATTCAAGAATTTCTGTGCACAAATTTCACACTGGGGCAACTCTTCAGGCACACATTCCAATGATTTTGCGATGTCTATCTGTTTCTCTGTAACAAAGAACAGAAATTATTAGAATCTACAACTCAACTTTTCAGAGTTCCCAAGACACTGAACTTATTCGCATGATAAAGGAACTAGATTCTCGGAAATACTAATAAAAACACAATCTTTGGACAAAGTAATGAAATATGTAAAATCGTGCTTCAAATTTACGTGAAAAAATACACGTGTAGGAGCCAAAAAAAAGTCAAATTCTATACTCTTATCTTATTCAAATACGCTTGGATCAACTAGGTAAAGTCGAAGTATTCGTCTGTGTTTGAATTAAAATTCTCGGAATCCCCCGTCGATGAAACATCCTCACGTGTACATTTTCCCCCCAAAATAAGGCAAATATTTCAGGATAAACGTGTGAGTACCTCATGATTTCAGATCTTCAAATTGTCTCATTGCCCAATAAATTTTAGACGAAATTCGCATTTACTAACTCATGATGCGACTGTTTCACTCGAAATGAAAACTATGGAAGTGCAAATTTCATGTCCACATTGAGCATGACAGATCGATAAAAACTGCACTAACAAATAGCAATTCTCTCGTGATACATCAACACGTTAAACTCCCGCCACGATTATTACTCCTCATTTAAAAGAACCATTAACGTATCTACTGCTCATCTATACACGGAAAATTCAAGCCAATGGAGTACAAAGTAATTCAACTATTGATTATCAACAGTTATATTTAATTATTTTGGCAAAAAAAAGAGTTTTTAATTCAGTGAAATGAATTTCTTGTAATGGGTGGTGGCGCCAAATGATCATTTTGAGGTTATGCGAGATGAAAATATGAAGAATTCTGGATTTTACAAAAATACACAATTACAGGTACAGACTATTATGAATTTTAAGAGGCAATTACAGATTTTAACATTATCCACCATTTTTTCGCATTAAATTCGCCTCAACAATTGTGCTTTTTCTTTTTCCTATTATTTTCTCCAGTTTCTCTCACTTCTTTTGTTTCTCCCCTTTTTTTTTGCTTTTTTTTGTGAATTGATTTATTGGATATTAGACTGAATTTTTTGAACGTACCAAGTATCTGTAATCCTGTTTTTGAATCGTCCTCCGGAATTTTATTGTTACTGGGGAAATCGAAGCCATCAAAATCGTGCTCCAGTGGACTGTTCATTTCCAACCTATTAAATAATTTCAAGTAATATCAAAATACACATTTTTTACCATTTTTTATTCTACTTTTTTCCTCGTGCAATAGCTCCTTACAATGTAACTAAAAGACTGTTTACATTGTTAGCTGCAGTAATTTTACAATTTGATAAGAAGCTTATCAAGAATTATTAGGTAAATACTTACATTCATTGTCAACAGTATTGAAGGAAACTATGTGCAGCTTGATCCTCAGTAAACTAATTATTTCAATTTTCCAAATTGAATTTTTGCTGTTTTGAGTACTTCAAAATTATGTAACAAAGTCCTCATGAACTCCAAATCAACTCCTCAATTGTTTTATCATCCAAAGAATAAATAATTCACTGAATCATCCATAGAACACTGGATTAACTGTAAAATATTCAAAAAAATCTGATATTTATTTCAGAATATTGACATCACAATGTTAACAACACTTTCAAAAAATGTGAAAAAAAAATAAAATCACCTGTTTGAACAATTCCAATTACAAACTCAAATGTTAAAAACTGACAATTTCTCAAATATAGAAAACTTCTCGATTAAAATGCGCAATGACAGTTGAATAATTCGCGCGAGAATTAAAAATGAACGTAGGTGGCTTTCGTGTGTATGTTGACGTTTTTTATATCTTGTTTCCTACTTTTTCGCCGTATTTCCGGCTACAATTGTATTCAAGAATCTCTGGGGGGTTCTCAGGGCTTTCAGATAGGTTCTGTTATTTTCTAAGGACGCGGCTAGTGGCGTGCGCCGATCAAACAGCCCAAAGCGTATATCCTCAATAGCCTTCAGTGTGCAAGAGTGAGAGCCTCACTTCATCCCCACTCACTTGTACTTCCCCCCACCACTGTGTAGTGAATGAAAAATATTTCTGTCTCTCCCTCTCCGTCTCGGAAACTGCTTGATTCTAATGATGCCCTCACTAGGCTTCAAGCTTATAGTTACTTATAGCATGCTTGTGTGCACACACTATGCACTGAATGCAGTATTCCTGCAGACTTCTATTGTCTCTGTCCCTCATTCCCAAACTACCATAGAGAATGGAACATGAACTAGCAGATAGCACGAGAGCGAGAGAGATAAATCCTTGAGTTAGAAGAAAAACAAGAATTCAATTTCAGTTCACGAGCCAACGTGAACACCGAATAAATGAAGTGGGGAACCAATAGGAATTCAGTAGATATATTTTAACGCATGCGCAGTTAACAAAAAAGTCGCCAAAATAAATGTACTTCATTCCGCATCCCCACCCTCTAGTGTCTCACTATTTCCAATTTTCACGAGAACTGAAAACCTCATCACTCAGCATAAATAGGGGGATTTGGAAAATACAGCTGTCCAATTGCCACGTATATATATCCAGGCATTTGTAATGCTGGAGAAGCATTCCAAAGTATCCTACTTGAAATATTTATACTCACTATAGCAATTCAGCAATCATCAGCTTTCACAAATGCCCCTCTCTCCTCTATTGACGTGAGCAGAAAACTGAAAAGAGCGTTCATTAATTCACGTGAAATCATGAATTCTGAATTTCCAAATGGGAAACTTTGCTGCGCAGTTGCAACATCTAAACGCAATTAACCGAACCGTCAGAGCTTGATGAGTCATGGCATGAAGCTCTGATTTAGTTACAGTTATTGTTTCTCTCCTCCCCCTCTTGCTCCTTTGTCTGTGTTCAATTCTATTCTCTAGAATGGTCATGGCATTGTGTTTGTGAGCTGAGTAATACGGATATAGTAGTTTTCGAGCTTGACGGAATTTCTCGAAAACAACCGAATCCCTGTGTTCGGCTGCCATATTGATCGTCAAGCTTCGGGTCATGTGCTTTCTATACTGGAAAGTTTTTTTTTAACATCCCCCCCCTCTCTTGTTATCACAATTGCGGAAGTAAAAGCTGTATAATTCCAGTTAGGGACAGAGTCTGACGGAGGGAGTGGCATTTTCTCAGCTATATTTTGTGTTCCCCCTCTACAGCTGCATTCTTCTGCTTAAGCTTCATTTCATGACTACAACATGATAAAAGCTGGAGCCACAGCTTAATAGCTTTGAGCTGGCGTTTGCCAACTCCAATTTCACGTATCGATCCACAAACCAGTCCTCCGCCATTTCTGCTCTTCAGAATGTCCAATGTGTCCTCCATGGAAGCTGCAGTTGGGCCTAATAGTGGGAGAAACAAAGAAACCATTTGAATTCTGGAACTCTGGAGGGGGCAAGGGTTCTGGACAGACTTCCAAGAAGTACTATGTACTGATGTAATTCTGATATGACTGGGGGACATCTGAGTATATAGACTGGTAAATTATAGCCTTGCAGTGTGTCATTTACCTTCGATAATAACTTATTTTTCGCATATTTTTTCCCCTTCTGCTTTGAACACGATCCTCGGATTCACCCTGTCTGTTACGTGCCTTTTTTTGCACAATACTTGAAGAAACTTTCGTACAAGTTAGTGTCGTCAGTTTGAATTACTCAACTATCACATCCTCTTGAATTTTTAATTAATGATGGAGAAATGAGGGATTCAAGGCTGAGACGAGTCATTATTGAACCGATATGCAATTCATGGAACGTTGAATCAAAAATAAATTTCATCATTACCAAGCAGTTATAAGTTAATGATTTGTGTCAGCATAAAAGAAATGGTTAGAAGCTATTATATAGCTTTTTTTCCTTTACGGTCGCTTCAAATGACGCTGTTTCCAATGAAAAAGCTGGAAGGCCGGAGGAAATTTACAGCTGCTCATAAAATACAACATAACACTGCTGTCATTAATGCTCGGAGTCGTGGGTTGGGTTTCAGTTTTACGAGCACGTCAGGCGCCTCATGGAACGTATAATTTGGCAACGCAGCAGTTGTATTCAATCCTCTCCCTGATTCCTGAATTTAAAACCTGAAATAATCCCATTCAAATGTACTTACAATTTTAATACCACATATTAGCATGAATCAATCATTGCAATTGCAGATAATAAATGAAATACTGCGAATTTCATTGGAATAAATGATTTTATTGAACGTGAAGTAAAAAAAGAAATAATCATTTCATCAGTCACTGAATTGACTCGTGATTGAAAGACATGGCCTTGAAGATTTAGGTCAGAGAAAAGGCGTGAGGCAATTGTACAATAAAAAAAAAACCTCGTGACTATAAGAAGCCTCAAGAGTTTCATCTACTTCTCATAGCGAAATACATATATACATATATCAGTCGAGTCAAGCACAATTTTCTCCGTCTCTCTCTACTCTGGTATTGTATATGGCACTATTTCACCGTTAGGTATCCTCGTTTTCTGTACACTCGGGACTTGGCTGTGCCTCATATATGCTGACCTCACCAGACTTGGGCTGGTTGCCTAGCAACCGGTATGTACTGCCTGAACTCAATCTGTCGCGACGTTGCCAGAGTGTGTTCCAAGCGTTAAGCTACAGTCATACAAATTCTCCTGCCTCTTCTCTCCCTTCGCTCTACCTTCTTGCTCCTCAATTCTGTCTCTCTCTTATTCTCCCAGAACCAGCTTGAACAGAATCAGACTGGTGAGACTGTGTGTTTGTCTCTCGGTATATATTTTTTTCATGGCCTCTGCCGCTGTCACGCATCACCAGCTGTTATAAAATGTAGATGCAGCTTTTATATACAATTTTTCCACTCTGCATCTACATCCTGCTTCATTTAATAGCTTCGTTGATGGGGAAAAAAATTATTCAGGATTTTTTTTTTTGGTTTCTAATGAAAGTAGAAGAGTCTGAAGAAGTTGAGCTAAAGGATTAGTTCATCGTTATCTAATTCTATGAAATTAGATTCACGGACTTCAGGATTTGAAGTGAGGTCTTTTACATGAGGACTTCCTCTATCCAGCCATTGCAGGACGTTATCAGTTTTTAAATGAATTCTATTGTCCTCCAATAATAAATGACTCGATTGAGTCTTTCTTGTTTTCATCCCACTCTTTGTTAATAGTATCAAATTCTTGAAATCAACACCAGAATTCTTTTTTCGATTATCATGATAATGCTCAAGTGGTCGTTGATAAACTGGAATTGGCGATGAATTCATTTGATTCGGTTGGATAATTGTTTCATTCAATTGAATTGGACGATGAATTATTGGACAGATTGATTGAATTGACGTGAAGGTCTGTGGTGGCAGTGTACAAACTGGCACTTGTATTCTCAGCGGTGGAGCTAGACGTGGTAGCCAATGGGGTGTCCTCATCAGTGGAGTTATCACGGGGGCTGCCAACAATGGAATTCCAGGATTCTACAATTTAAATTCATGAATTTTTTTCATTCCTCCCAACTCCCCGAGAGCTTTTGTCTCATGAAATTCTCTCCCAGAATGTTCTACATAGTTTGGGGCATGCGCATAGTTCCCCGAGGGGAAGAGAAGCACCATCAAAAGGGCGTAAGTGACACTTTTCTACTGAAATACTCTGTGGCACTTAGGCCCTTTCGATCTTCATAATTACTTGAAATATAGCGCTGACATTGGGCAGAGGTGCTCTGTTGTAAACTCTCTCCTGAACAGATGGATAATACTGAAGTGGTACTGACTCAAATTGTCCACTGATGCGTGGAACCTTTGGAAAAAATTCTGGCACTTCAGCACTGAGAATTGGCAAGGTTTTATTACATCTGCATTCTTTGTAACGATTTTTTGCTACAATTGTCTGCTGCAGACTCGGGAAACCCTCGTTCTTGTAACGAATTTCCCGGAATTTCTGATCATTTTTCTGCTTCTTTCTGCAGTTCATGAAGTCCACTGCATTATTCCTCCAGATGTCACGTACAATGTCACTCGAAACACGACGAAGCAATTGCAGATCAGAATTACTGGTGATTTTGTAGGGCGAACAGCATCTCCTGAATTCATCAGATTCTTCGTTTTCTCGATTCTTTTCATTTTCAGGTAATAGAAAAAAATTGTCTTTAAACACTCTTGTTCTCGAGTCATACAAAATTCTTTAACACTCTATACCTCTGTCAACTTCACTGGTTCCATCAACCTGGTGAAGTGCTCCTCGACATCCCGATGCAACCAAGGCTCCGACTCATCGCAATCAACACAAAATTCATGAATTCTATCATCATAATCTCCAACATACAATGATTCTCTCTCATCGTCATAATGATAATTTCCATATTTCGTTAATCTCGAATCAGGAATAACGTCAAGCACGTGCTTCTTCAATTGCTCATGACTTCCCTCTCCCCTCAATTTAGCAATCTACAGAATTTTCATTTTTTTTTTGTTCCCTCTTTCTTTTAAATCTGCAAATATTTAAACGACGATATTCTGAATGATCCTATCTCACCTTAACCCACAATATCCGATTGAGCTTTCGATAAGAGTCCTCCTTATTATATGACCATGTGTTATCACCAATTAAGCATATATTATCATGAGCGCTGTTAAAAAGTTCGTCATACGACGTTATCGTAGCTACCATTATCCATTCATCATTAAAACTGACAGTTAAAATCCCTATATTGTATCTGTCAAAAATTCAGTTTTATCCCAATGCACATTCAATTGACACCGTTATAACAAATGAAAATCAATCCAACAAAATTTCAATCTTATGTCATTATAAAACTCTTATCATCATTATTTAAATATTTGAATTGACGCGGGAGATTTATTGTGCGCGCACTTGAATTCACCGAAACAGCTGATTGTACGACGTGTTTACATACCGTGATGCCATTTATGTTCATTATACACTTGTGTTTTATTAAAATCACCGGCACTACTCTATCCGTAATTATCCGATTTTATTTCCGTTTTTCAGGCGGAAGAAATAAACTGCGGTGAGGCACGATAACATTATCAATTTAAGGATTTTGCGGTTTTTTTCATGAAGTGAAATAAAATTTAATAGTTCCTGTTAATAATGAAGTTGATAAACTTCTTTTTTCAATTAACTGTTATAATTGTACTCTGTTGTACTCATTGTGCAGAAGGTGATAAGAGTGATTGCTCATGCAATAGCTTGAACCGAAAGACCGTAGGTGGAATTGATAAAGGAAATTGTCCAAGTGAAAATGAGGATAATACTGTCAGAAAAGGGGATTCTCTGATTTATGCAGTACCTAATGAGATGGTGCTGATTAAAAGCGGGAGTTACTCAATAGGCACTGATAAACCGATTCTCATTGCCGATGGGGAGGGACCGAAGAGAAGCGTTTTCCTCAATGACTATTACATTGATAAATATGAAGTTAGTAATAAGAACTTTGAGACTTTCGTTAGGGCAACGGGGTATGAGACTGAAGCAGAGAAATTCGGTAATTCCTTTGTTTTTGATGGATTGTTGAGTGATGAGACGAGAGACAAGATTGAACAGGCAGTGGCACAGGCACCCTGGTGGCTTCCGGTTAATGGGGCTTTTTGGAGACATCCCGAAGGACCGGATTCTAATCTCACAGGTATTCTACTTTTTTCGAGGACTCGAGGTGATTTAGATTTAATCTCTAGAGAGAGAAGCCTCATTTTACATTCAGATTGAATATACCAGGCAGACGTGATTTAGTTCTTGATTTAACATGAAAATTTGAAACTTTCTGGAGAAACTTTTAAATCAAAAACTTGGGGATTTTTTTAAAGTTTCTTTTCATTCTCCTGAGAAGGGTTTGAAGAATGCTTATTTCGGATTTTAGATAGAATGCATCATCCAGTAATTCACGTATCCTGGAACGATGCAAGTGCGTACTGCAATTGGGCAGGAAAGAGGCTTCCAACAGAAGCTGAATGGGAAGTAGCTTGCAGAGGAGGTCTGAACGACCGTCTCTACCCCTGGGGCAATAAATTAATGCCGAATAATGTGCATCGGTAATAAACTGCTAATTAATCAGTCCCTGAAACAAAAAAACTATAATAAATTATCGTAACTCTCATTTTTCACTACTGAAAGCTACAAAAATTCCGGAATTTCCAAGTGCTCACTCCTTTTCTTTATCTCCGAATTATCATAAATAAATATTTATGAGGCATTAAATAAATTATAAATTCAAATTTGGGCTTTTCAGGGTGAATATCTGGCAAGGTGAATTCCCACACAATAATACAGCTGATGATGGCCACAAAGGCACTTCCCCAGTTACTGAATATCCTGGAAATGGATATGGCCTTCATAATATGGCTGGAAATGTCTGGGAATGGACTTCCAACTGGTGGAATACGAATCATGAACAAGAGAAAAAGAACAATCCAGTGAGTTTCAAAGAAGAGACCCATCACTCAAGAATCCAGAAATAATAATAATTAATTTGGAATAATTTTCAGGTTGGACCTGAATCAGGCAGCGACAGGGTGAAAAAAGGAGGCTCTTACCTGTGTCACGAGAGCTACTGTTTTAGATACAGATGTGCTGCAAGAAGTCAAAATACACCGGATACATCTGCTGGTAATCTTGGATTCAGATGTGCTGCTGATTCTTACTAAAAATAGAGAAAAAAAATTTAATGAATTCTCTCATTTTTATTTTCACATGTGATAAATGTCTCCAAGCTCAATAAGCACAATACATTTTTTTTAAAAGTACTTGAGTGGCCTTGTTCCTTTTTTGAGACATTATTTTCCTTTTTTTTTAACGGATATTTATGACCGTTTGTCTTTGAAGGTATTTAACGGCATCTATTGCGAAGTATTGGAACTTTTCGTTGCTTCTCGACTGTTACGTCATCTAACGGTAGTGAACGAGCGGGCAATTCAAAATGGCGGACCGGCACGCGAAAGTGCACTCAATTTCTCCATAAAATCCATTTTATTGAATTTATTTTTTAGTGAAAATGATTCGTGAATAATTTTTAATGATTCAAGCCTCTTTTAAATGAAATTTCGTGACTAAATAATGATTAATGTGACTTTCCTTGACTCATGAAAAAAAAATCCAAGATGGCGGCTGAAACAATGTTTGAAGAGCTCTGGTGAGTACACATTCTCAATGTTTCTCATCACCTGCGATTTGACATTTGTCAACACAGAAAATATCTCACAAACCACCGACCGCCACGCAAATGCTCCGATACTCGTGGCGATGCTCATAACCTATTGAAGCACAAGTGCCTGAGCATATGCCACTGGTTATTTCGGAGCGGAAGTTTTTTTTAAATTAAAGTGGAGTAATAAATTATTAAAAATGACACATAAAAATAGTACAAAATTGATGATCTGTGCTGCGGGGATTTTTGTTTGTTACTTCTATTGGGGTATGCTGCAGGAAAAAATAACCCGGGGTGTTTATGGTGAAGAGAAGGAAAAGTTTACGTTTATGTTTGCATTGGTATTTTTCCAATGCATCGTTAATTATGTATTTGCGAAAATAGCGTTGAAGACTGTTATGAAGGAGAATGAGGATACAACTAAAACAGTCTATTATTTTACGTCGGCTCTCACGTATTTGTTGGCAATGGTCTGCAGCAACATGGCACTGCAATTTGTTAATTATCCAACGCAAGTTGTTGCAAAAGCTGCCAAACCTATACCAGTTATGTTGTTGGGAGTTTTGATTGGTAAAAAGGTGAGAATTTCTTTTTTTTTTATTGAATAAGGAAAGGTGGGGTGAAATGGGTACATGCTAATTTTTATTCCTTTTTTACAGTCATATGCAATGAAGAAATACGTCTTCGTTCTCTTGATCGTTCTTGGAGTAATTTTGTTCATGTACAAAGACAGCAATGTGCCAACAAAACAATCTGAACAAATGGGTTTCGGAGAATTACTCCTCCTCTTGGCACTGACAATGGATGGCTTGACGAGTGCAGTACAAGAGAGAATGAGAGCAGAGCATCAAACAAAATCCGGTCACATGATGCTGAATATGAATTTGTGGTCAATGATATTTAGTGGAATTGTTATTGCCGTTACCGGTGAATTCTCAGCGTGTTTAGCATTTTTGCAAAGATATCCTCATCTTCTAGTTAACGTTATGACATTCTCCATAGCTGGAGCAATTGGACAATTTTTCATATTTTTGACTGTAGCTGAATTTGGTCCATTGCCATGTTCAATTATCACAACTACACGTAAATTCTTTACAGTATTAGCATCTGGTTTATTCTTTGGTAATACACTGTTATCTAGACAATGGGTGGGAACAATTATTGTATTCTCGGGTCTATTTTTGGATGCTGTTTATGGCAAAAGTCCGAGTAAAAAGAAAGAACTGAAAAAACCAGTTAATTAAGAAACTTCCAAATATGTATATAATCTCAATGATATTTGTAAATTATTAGCCAATTTTATTTTGAGTGCTAACTGTTGAATATTATCAATTGAACATTAAGTCTACCGAGAATTATTGAATTGAGCACATGAAAATTGTAAATTCGCACAAATTTTATCTACTTTCAGTTCAGTGCAATATGAAATTCAGAAGTGCATTTATTAAGTAAACTGTGTGAAATACAGAGAGAGTGTGAGTGTTCGTGAGAAATGCGCTTGAATTTTATTCTTCCGTTTGATAATGGATTATATATTTTCAAATAAAGATAAAATGAGTAAAACTGAATTATTGGAATAAATATTAATTGAATGTATTTTTTTTCTACCGAAAACGCAGTTGCGATTAAAAATTTGAAAAAATTCATAAAAATGCTTTGGTATGTCTGCATTATCACCGAATTTTTTCTGATTTCTTCACAAAGCCCTTGAGCATTAAAAAATATCTTCCATTTCACCATCTCTCCTATTATTGTATTCAAAATTATTCGTTAACGTTATAACGTCTTGCGACACTTTCACGTGATTATCAAAATATTTCAAGTACCATTAAAGTAAAATTAGATAATAAAATCTTGAATTTTGAACTCTATCGTACTTTGCAGTATCCCCAAACAGTAACTCCCAAATCGACTTCTTTAAATAACTAATTTCTTCGAACTCCTCCAATTTGAAGTGTAATTTCCTCGTGGAATCTCCAATCATTTGTTTACAAATTTCCTGAACCACTCAGAACTTCCTCGATAGTTCCCCACATTCTTCAGTTTATCCGTTGAATCCATTATCACCAGTCGTACTTCACGTAGCTAATATTATAGATAAAAGGTACACGAGTAAAAGAATCGGTTAATAATGGTGGGAGGCAGTTTGTAATCAGTATATTTTACGATACACCTATGTTTCTATACGATGCGACAGTTCAGTGTCTCGCAGTTGGTGTAAAGAAAAAAAACAATTTTAAAGTTTACCTTAAGTGAAAGTATTATCAGTTTTTAAAACTTTGTAAACCCTTTGAAGAAACATTGCTAAGTTCATTATGACTATTAGCTTATTCAAAGTCATCTCAATTATTTCAATTATTTTTTCTATTTACATTGAAGCTAGTGAAGTGCATTCAAATGGTACGTAGACAGGATTAATCATCAATTGAATAAAAAAATAATTATTCTAAAATTCTCAGATAAAAAACAGAGGGAATCATTGAAAGACATCGGGGAAATTGATTCGAGTTTCGTGACATTGATAAATACTTCAGATAATGCACAAGAAGCCAATTGTTCACCGCACTCAATGGATGAATTTCCATCTGGTATATTTACCGAGGAACAAAGAAAGCATGGAGCAATTATCATTCATCTGCTCATTGGTTTTTATTTCTTTCTGGTAACTGCATATGTATGCAATGATTATCTGCTTCCTGCACTTGATATCATTTGTGATGAATTGAAAATAAGCTCGGACGTTGCTGGTGCTACATTTCTAGCAACTGCCAGTTGTTTTCCAGAATTATTTGTTAATGTTGTTGGAACGTTTGTTACTGAATCGGATCTTGGTGTTGGAACGGTTGTTGGTGGAGCGGTTTTTAATACCTTTGCTACGCCAGCATTTGGTGCGTTATCAGCTCACAAGGTAAATTTTTGCATGAATTTTATTGCAATGACTCAAACGGGAAGTGAAGAAATTCCTATTATTCGAGGCATTTTTTCCTTTTTTTTTTTTAATGGAAATATTCGATAGTTTTGGGTCAATTGTTTTAACTTAATTACAGGCAATACAACTGGACTCATGGATACTCTCGAGAGACTGTATTATTTACGTATTCTCAGTGAGTATACTAGTTATGGTGATGTGGGATAATCGAATCCGATTATTTGAATCTGCAGTACTCATTATCCTCTTCACCGGATACTTTGCGATTTTATTCCTAAATAATAAAGTCATGGGCTGCACGAAGAATATCAAGAATTTTTTCAAGAGAGAGCTTCAACCAAAGAACGGTAATCAATTAATTTATCAATTGATTCAGAGTTTGATTAATGACAATT
The DNA here is from genome assembly GCA_963565655.1 of Aleiodes testaceus. Classification (NCBI taxonomy): domain Eukaryota; kingdom Metazoa; phylum Arthropoda; class Insecta; order Hymenoptera; family Braconidae; genus Aleiodes; species Aleiodes testaceus. The sequence goes on from OY751428.1 coordinate 2,583,743, forward strand.
CAATTCAATCAGTTCAGTTGAAAAACTCTGAATTTATTTTAGCAAGAATAATCACTGAGATTAATCAACTTGTCACGTTCTATCTGTTGACTACTAATTCACGCAATTCTGTCATAAATAAATGTGCTCTTTCTCGTTATTCAGCACATCGTTCTTCGGAACATGAGGATATGCCTGTTGGAATTTATCGCCCGTTTGTTCATGGTGATTTAGTAATTGAGTACAGGAAAAGTGTTCAGCTTGCGAAGAAAAAAGAAGTGGAAAGTGCTATTCAGTATGGAAATTTACCGGAAAAATTTGAACAATACATGGAGCCAGGTTTGATAATTTCAATAATTTTTAAAAAATACTCTCTGCCTTTTCATCAATTATGATTATTATTATAGAAACCCCTTTTCACTGGCCAACCGGTGGAATCTACACAAAACTCTGGTTTCTCTTCACTTGGCCATCGAAATTCCTTCTCTTCATAACAATCCCAGACACAAGATGGAAAAAATACAGAAATTGGTATCCCCTGACTTTTATAATGTGCGTTATTTGGATTGCTATTTGCTCTTATATCGTCAGTTGGATGACAACTGTGGTGGGAGACACATTTGGTATTGCCGATTCAATAATGGGAATCACTTTTCTTTCTGCTGGAGGAAACATGCCTGAACTTGTGTCCATTGTCATTCTGTCCAGACAAGGTGATTCAGAGTTTTTAATTAAAGATAAAATTTATCTCGAATGAATGAAATTCTTTTCTAATTTTTATCGATTCAAAATAGAGATAAAATTCCCTTTTTTTCGATTACTCAATTTTGTTGTGATTTTATTTGCAGGAAATGGAGACATGGCAATGAGCAACACAATCGGTGCTAATACGTTGGATGTACTGATGTGTCTTGGACTGCCATGGGCAATTAAATCAATGATGTCGGGTTCAGATGTCATTATTGATTCCAATGCCATTGCCTTCAGTGTACTCTCGATAATTGTGTGTGTTGTTGGATTCTATGGAGTCACTGCCTGGTACAAATTTCAATTGAACAAACAAGTTGGGTATGCTTGTTTAGTTATGTATGGATTATTTTTGACGTTTGCTATTTTATTGGAGTCAAATGTATTCTGGACTGTGAATTTACCAATGTGCGATAGCTGAATAATATAAATAGAAAGTGATGGAATTGTTTCTTCAATTATTAGATTCTGAACTCGAGTATTGGGCTCTACTAGTCACAATATTGAAGCATTCACCGTAGATAAATTATATTTATTTATTTCAATTGAAATATCTTTTCTTCATTTTAATTAAATCATCATAATTCATAAATTAAGATAAATAGGGATTAATTTCAAGAAAGGTAAATTATAAATTACAGAGAAATGAAGTTTTTGTTCGCACTCTCATTCTGCCGCGATTGAAACTTTATTAAACAATGGCATTGTTGATGTAACAACTTTAAAAACAATGTTCTTCATTTTATGAATTTTTATCCTTCGTCGCTCATTTCTTCTTTTTTTTTTAATTCTGAATTATTTTCACTTTATTATCGACGTTAAAGTATCAAATGTCGTTATCAGTTGCTTTTAGTGATTAGTAATATAATTTTTTTTTCTTGTAATCACTCAGCATTTTCTTTCACTTCGTGTTGTGAAAAAAGACTCGAAAGTTTTCGTACACAATTTTTTTTTACTTTTCAGTATCATTGTTTAAACCATATACATGAACACATACAATAATGTACAAGATTTGACGTTTGTAAAAAAATTAACGTTTCACATTAAAAAACACAATTAGTTTATATATTTTTCATTTTTTTTTTAATATCGCAGCAATGCTTCATTGATTTCTTTATTATTTTCGGTTAATTCGATTTAATGGAGAGCCAATTATTCATTCCACGAGTGCGACATGATGTATCGAATGAAATTAGATTTTTTTAAAAATTCTTTCGTCAAATTCATTTCATTTAATTAATTGTTTTATCCTCTATTTCACTAGAAAAGTCCACGCGTCTGATTTTTAAGTGGTGCTTTCAAGAAGTGATAAAATATCAAGATTATTAGCTGATTAAAATATTCGTTTCGATGTACAATATTTTGGTTGATTAATAGTTTTTCATTAATGAATTGAAAGGAAGAAAAACAAAAATAGTTTATTTTTCTTTAATTTGTGATAATTTACTATTTACTTTAATTTTATTCATTTCACTTGAATTATTATGGAATTAATCAGCAAATTTCATCGAATTCAGCGAATTTAATGTATTTTGATTGAATTTTTCATTCTTTTATTAATTTTTCATTAAAATTCATTACTTTTTAATAACATGAGAACGTAAAAATGGAAAAATTAATGAATTTTAGAACATTAATTTGAGGAAAATGAAACACAGAAGTTCTTTCATTTATTTTTTTTTCTCTTAAAACGATTATTAGAATTTCTTAAATTTTTCTTTAATGAGTAAACTTGGATATGTGTTTTCTAAATGAGTATGATAATTTTAAATTACTCCGGTATTTCATATTCCCCATAATTTTACATGTTCAAACAATTTTCTATACAACTACAAATATATTTGTTTTTCCTCACAACAAGAAAAAAATTGTTATTCAATTGGAAACTTTGATCGGACTGCTACAATGCTTAAAATATAATCAAAGATGAGTAATTTTTCACCTATTCTTCCTTCATTCTGAGAATAAATTAATTCTCCATTATGTTAATTCAATAATTTCCACGAGTTTTCCAACTTCTTTCCTCATTCATTACTCTATATCATTTTCTCGTAATTTTCAGATAATAAATCACTGAGATTTTCTATTTAATCGAGTCGTGAATAGACGTTATGCATCGGCATTATTTTTCACTTAATCTCTCTCTCTGTTTTATTTTTTCTTCATTTTAAATACAAATCTAAGAAAGGCTGCAAAGCTTCGCGAAAGACGAAAGATAATAATATTTCTGAGAAATTGGCTAATGAAATGTGTTTTGCATTTTTTTATTTATTTTCAAAATTTACTATTTGTCTTTCCTTTCATTGCTCGCATGGCTAAAGCTGGATTGTTTAAAAGGTAATCACTTTTTTTTCTTTTTTCATTGATTTTTACATATTACAATTTTTTTTCATTATTATAATTCCTCTCACTCTATCGCTTAAGGTCGTAAGGCAGTCTAAAGCGATTCCTCGACTTTCTGCATCGGTGCTTATCGTGTGACCGTTATTTTATTAATGTTTTTTTTTTTTAGTTTCATTTTCCGTAATATTAATTTTCTTCTTTTTTTTTGCGATAAAAAATATATTATAGGTTGCGATTTAATGTTATTATTATATTATTATATTAAATTGAAAATCCTCCTATGCCCTATATCTTCTTTATGTGTAAAATATTGATATTCCTATGTTGTTTTGTTAAATTATTTATTTTTCCAATAATTTAAAATTTAATTATTCACTTCTTGTTCGTTCATCATTTATTTTTATTTATTTTTCCAAATAATCATAAGCGGATAAAACACGGTCCGGTGAATTTATTGCCGGCACCATTGCACGAATTTATTTATAGCATTTATTTCCATAATTCAGTTGTGAGTGTTTGCTTCTTTTTTTTTTTCAATTTTATATTTGCGTAATTTTTACGTATTAATTATGATAATATCAGGAGAATAGATTCTTCAACGTTAACTCTATTATCGTCTAAGAGTTATTATTTCAGCATTTCAATTTTGCTGCTATTCGTACATTAGATTTATTCCATTAGAAAAATTCACTTTATTCAATACAAAAAAAATATTTTTCCACTTAATCATATGCAATCCATGATAATAAATAAATTAGCATTAAGTGATTTTAAATAAATCATTGATTGCATATTCACTCATTGATTAATCTAAGTGCAGTCTCTCTACTGATCAGGGGCAGATCTACTGCGCTTGCGCAGAGCCTCGTTTCCATGGTTACCGGAGAGTGGAGGGGGTAAAGCTGGAGGGGAAGGCATGGGTAATAGAGGGAGGATCAGTAGAGAGACTCTTTCAAAAAGGAAAAAAATTCATAATTTCTTAATAATCTGATTGAATTAAATTATTCGCATTTATAATTAATTTTCATGTTCCGCGTAATCGTTTAACCTATTGCGATCTATAAGTGAGCAATGAATGATTAAAATTACGTTGGAGGGACAATGTGCTCCTCGGACAATAAAGCACTAGAGAGAATCAATAAATCATTGAATTCTTTATCATCCTCTTATTAATACTAATTTTTTTTTCTTCATCTTCATTTAACAATTTTTTTTTTTCCCTTCATCAATTGCAGCAACAATTCCTAATACTCTATTTTCTCTTATTTCCTCGATTTTTCAACATAATTAGTCACTCGGAATTTAAAACGAATTCAGAAATACCAATAATCGCAATTTTGAATCGATCATTATTATCATTATTTCTTTCATTTAATTATTCTTAATGCATCAATTGTGTGCACGGGGTAAATTTCATAATTACTCCATGATTCTCATTTTAAAATCTTCTTATAGCACCGAAAAACAGTTACAATTTTCAATTGCCCTTATTTTCTTTCATTAATATTTTTAGTTTATTGTTAAATTGAAATCCGAGCTCAAGACCTACGTCAAAACCCAAGTGACACCGGGCTATTTATTTATATATATTTTTTTTTGTTATTTTCAAAAAAATCCTATTTCAGAATTTCTGAAATTTTTTATTTTATTCGAGAAGGAAAATTTATTAAATTACTAATTCACTTTATCATTATTATTCTTAATTACTATTATTAATATTATTAATTATTATTTTTCTATAATTTTCATTTATTTCGTTTTCGAGGGATAAAATTGAAAAAACAGAAATGTGGAAGATTTTCTTCATTACAATAATTTTTTTCATTTGGTTTTTTACCCGTTAAAATTGCGTTTAATTTATTGGTAATTAATGTCAATCGATTGACATTTAAATATTTCCAATTTAATTTAATTTTAATTTCTTTGTAAAATTGTTCCATTCAATGTTTTTTATTTATTTTTTTTCATTATTTTGAAAGTAATCCATTCGAGTATTTTGGATTATTGAAGAAGGAAGAATATTGGGACCATTGAGAGGACCCTGAGATTAATTATTCTCTCAAAAAGTTTAATAAATAAATAATTAAATTAAATAAATCATTGAGTTTTTACTTGGATGGTATATCAAGTGGCTCTCACTGTATCTCACAGAATGGTAATTTATTGGTCACTTCTTTGGTCTGCTCCTGATCCTGACTGTGTCCAGCTTCGCTCTTGGGGCTGCCCTCTTCTATACTGCCCCCAGCACTTCCGTGGGGGCAAATCGATTGTCATCTAAGCGCTAGTGTTGATACCATCGGTGGACGGGACGGTTTGTTATCGAGTATACGCTCGATCTCGTTCATCATGGTTGTGTTGAGCTTCGGTATCAGCTATATTTAGACCATTTTAAATCAATCAATATTCTGTACTCTGTTTACTTATAGAGGAAATCGGGGTAGAATGGAAATTCTGATTGAACGGTTGGAAATACCGTTTTTCTGATGATTCCATTGGAAAGCTGAGACGATTTTACATAGGGATCAAATTTTAAAATACTTTTTTTTTGATTTTCAAAAAAATCGATTTTTTCAATTTTTTCCAAGGTAAACCCCTTCAAATTTTGGTGAAAAAATTGAATTTTCAAAAAAACTCGAAAAAATTAATTTCGACACATATTTTCCGCCTAAAATTTCCTCAGCTCTCCGATGGAATCATTAAAAAAATTCTATCTCCAATATTTCTCTCGATACTTGCCTGTAAACTCTGGAGACTCTCGTAAAGTTGATCAATGTTTGATGCTCCCAGCAGTAAACACTGAACACTATCATTCTTGAGCGACCACGCTATTGCTAATTGTCCAAATGAGCATCCAAGTCGTTCAGCAAGTGCATAAACATCTCTTAGTTTATCCGAGTACTTGCGAGTCTCTTCCTCCACTGGTTTTTCCTTGGGTCCGTACTCCTGTGTCAGAGGATCACGGCGATTCTAAAGATTCGTTATTGAATTGAAAGTTTCATGCAAATTCTCCGAATTTCAATAAAACACGAAAAAAGCATAATCAAATGTTTAATTCAAGAAATTTCTTTCTTCCTCAATTTATCAAGAATAATAAAACTTTACCTCTTTGTACAAAGACTGCGTCTCGTCCTCGGTCCAGCTGAACGACGAGTATTTATTCTGTAAGCACACAAAGCAGCTATAAAGTTCAATTGCCCATGGGATCCAGGGCAATTTAGTCTTGACATAAAATAAAACTCCTTCGATTTTTCAATTCTTTTCATCTTCTTTATCTTTTCCCAATAATTTTCCACCATCCCCTCTTCACCATGAAATCGACCACGTACTTGTCCCCTCAATGTTGAGGATAAAGTGAAAAGTTTTATGTCTCACCTTATATGATGATCGTGATAAGAAAGAAACACCACCGTCATCTGGCTTTGATGAGACCATGCCAATGGTCACAGTGGACCAGGCCATAAGTCCAACACCTTCAAAAAAAAAAAGCAGAATTGTAAAAAAACCCAATAATTATCAAAATAATAATTTAATTAAATTCATAATAAATTACCAATTTTATTGTACAATTCTGGCATATAAAGCTCCGGTTTGTCCCTGTAAAAGAGATGATACTCTGCCTGTTCTACAATGGGTGTTACGCAATTGAATTGCCTGCAATTCGTGTAAGCCTCCATTATCTCAACCGGAGTCCATCTCGAGGTACCCCAATACATGACCCAGCCTTTGCTAATTACATAATTCATTGCACGTACAATCTCTGTAAATTCAATGTGCAATTAAAGCATTGCATAATATCAGATTCATCCTTTAATTAATTTCTACTGATTGAGCTTTTGCGGATTGTTTTTGCGGTGGTAGAGGACTCACCTTCCATTGGACACATTGGATCGACTTTGTGAATCATGACAATGTCGATGTACGACAGCTGCAGCCTTGCCAAGGACGCTTGTACAGATTCGATAATGTGTTTTCTGGACAGACCACGTCCTTCAGCTCTGGGAAAATATGAGAATTCAATTTTAATCGTTTTTTTTTTTTTCTATCAGAAGCATTGATGTCAAATGAAAGAGTATTGCCTCTTTTTTATTTACTGTAAATAAAAAAGTATTTTTAGAAAAGAGAATTTATCTCTCTGATTCATTTCATATTTGTGTCTATTTTTCGGGGATTTTTCAAATCAACTTTCAGTAATCACTGGATTAAAAATAATCTTATCGATCTGACGAAATAAACGGTAGATAAAGTCATATCAATAAAATTAATCTTGAAATTTAGATCAAGGTGAATTTCAACGTTATTGACGTTAATAAAATAAATAAAAGTTTATCGTACTTGGGAAATTATTTATTTTTAGTTTTAGCATTTGAGTCATTGATTCAGAATCTTATAAAGTGGAAATTGTACGTCATGAATGATTTTATTGAACAAGAAAATAATGAAGATACTTTGATATAATATTGATTCCAACGTACTTGGTGTTCCAGTAGATTTTCGTAGTGACAACATAGCTGGAACGGTTCCAGGATCGCCGAAGTAGAATACGACCTAGCTGTGTCTCAGCTCGGTGGCCACTGTGTGCTTCACTCAGGTCAAACACATTGATACCACTGTCGTAGGCCAAGGCCACGACTGCCTCAGCAGTCTCCTCACTTGTGCATCCGCCTATTCCCCCAAATGTCGTCCATGTACCTGCATGATTATTCAATAAAATGAGGAATTTAAATAGAGAATTGGTCGAGTCATTGGGAATTATTCTAAATATTCTAAAAATAGAAGTGTTTCGACATCTTTAGAGTTGATGCATTGAAATGTTTCAATTCGATAGAGATTCTATCTATTTTTATTTAATGAAATTTGATAAATTTTGGAAACTATTGGAAATGCAATTGTTCCCTGCAACATTGAACGTATCGATTGATTCGTGGCCCGGAGGAATTCAAGTGGCATACTGGTTAAACGTGAATATCTTGTCCAGTACCCTCGAGGATAGCCATCAGAGGGTGGAATGTTTGTTAATCAGAGGTCACGTGGATCATCGATACGAAAAGCTGTTTGCCATTTGTACTGATCAAGTGGCACTGTCAACACTTGAATTCTGTCATTCTCAATGATTTCATTTTTTTGGGGAGATAGGAGAGATGAATAGGTTGATATGTAGGCCATTGGTGATGTGATTAATTAAATATAATAAAATAATAGATTTCGGGGAATTTACAGATTAAATAGTTCCAAAATTGAAGAATATAAAATCATCATAAATGGTAATTGATAAAAAAATAAAGATAAAGAGCATTTACTTTTATGGAACTGTGTCAGAACATTTATAATCCTCTCATTGAATTATATCATTACGTCAGTGAAAAAAAGGGAGAAAATGAGGAGGTTTCACTCGGTTCTCCAATAAGTTAATAACCGAAGCCCCGATGGAAAAAATTAAGAGAAAAAAAAAGCAGAACATCGATCATAGAAGAAAAAGGGGAAAACGAGGTTGTTAATGTACTTCAATGGAAATTTAATGGACAAAGGGGAAAAGCGAGTGGAAAAACAATTTTCAATAATGTCATTTTAATGGATTGAAAAATGCAATTTTCCCTATTTGCAAATGCATTGTTAAAAGTTTATTCAACAATTATCCAAGAATTTTTTTCCTTGTTTTAAACAATTGAATAAAAAAGGCATATTATCACTGAAAAAAAAAAACGAGGAAAACCAGATTGTACACGAAAAAAAAAAAATAAAAGAGGAAATGCAGTTTGACGATAATAAGTTCCTTCCATTGAAGTGACTACCAGCAACGTTTAACAATGAAATCCCACGTCATTGTAATGAGAATAATGCATACTGTACGCGTGCACTACATACACCACGTGGATCGATAAAGTACAATTGACATTTTGTGGTGTCACTTCACATTTTCCGCAATTTGTTTTTCCCTTCGTTTAACGTTTTTTTTTTGTCAGGGCTTTTTCCACCCCTAATTCTCATTCAGAATGATTGACACTTTTGGGAAAACGATTCTCGTTGAGAGGTATCAGATTAATATGAAAGTGAGAGTAGATGACAATGGAATTTATTTTATTTTCCATTAAATTGTTGGAAAAATTGAATAAATTTACCATTTTTTTTATTTAAAATTCGTGTTTCTCTTCTATGCCACTCTTTATTTTTATCCAAAAGCGCTTTGTCAAATAGGATTATCGCGTGACTGTGAAAAAAGGGGAGAAGTGCTGAGGGATAAGAAAAAAAATGTTTAGAATAAGAAAGAGAGAGAGGGCAAGAGGTGCCCCAGATTGTCTCGGACTCAACACATTTGCCCTGTCATACAATCCGTTGGCAGCCAGACAACACTTTACTCCTCTGAATGCCAATGAATATTTGATTTACATGCATTGTTTTGATTTCTGAATATTTATATGGAAACATGGTGCACGTGTCTTGTATAAATAGAAGGAGAATTCCGAAATATTATCAATAAAATAAATGATAAAATAATGAAAATAAAAGCAATTTTATTGAGAATTTTAATCCATTTTTTTCTTTAGAATTCAAGGAAAAAGAGGTGAAAGGATGAAATTGGAAGGAAAAATGTGCAAGCCTTGTAACTACGTGCTTTCTCAGTATAAATCGATATTCAGGCTGATTCCAAAGGATTCAAGATAGTGAAGAGACTACATGTATTTCAGAAAGTCAGAATGTGAAGTGAACTCGATAGAATTCTTCATACAAAAGTGCATTTCCTTTTAAAAAAACGAATTCGCATTCATTCCCTTTAATCAACGTACCCAATCCAACATTGGAGACACGTAGACCACTTTTTCCCAAGTTACGGTATCGAATACCAGGCGATGGATGCTGAGTACGTTGTCCCTGTCCTGATATACATCCAGTCAATAACTGCTCCTTTGTTCCCTGCTGTGTTGTGTTGCAGTGGACCTGCACACCTGATTCAGTACCACCACCACCATTGAACTCTTCCATACAATCTAGACTCGCTATTGGAGCACGACACCTGAATGACAAAAATTCACAAATAAATCATTAAAAAAATAGAAAAATTCCTCTGATTTTTATTTTAAAAAAATTGAAATTAAAGAGGCATAACTCCAGGACTTTTCCCCTTTTTTTCCCTCAAAAAATGTCTTCTGTTTTTCCATTGTTCAATTTACCCTGGAATTTCCTAATTGAATATTAATGGAAATTACTCGGAGCGCCATTGAAGTTCCAACTACTTTGCATTATACCAAGCAATATAAACACCTCGTCTCCAATTTCCTCATGCACAAGTTTCCATTTTTTTTTCCTCCCCTGTCTCGAGCACGGTTGTAACTACTTGGAAAACACGTCAAATTCTTGTTCAACTTTCCAACACTGTTACCACGAGCCTGAGTTATTTGGCTGTCAATAATCAGATAATTAGCACCGGTGGAATCCGATTAAATTTATTGGAATGAAATTGGTCGATTGGAGTGGGCAGTTTTGCCCAATTAATTCATTCCAATTTAATGAATATTGGGAGGAATGTAAGAGTGCATGTCACAAGTTCTCTATGAACGTCAGTACCTTTCACATGTGGTTAATTATACCTGTCTCATAAATTTATGATAAACCATCTATTTATACCCCTTGATTGACTCCAAAAATAAAATCCTCAAATTTACAGAAAATAAAAAGGGAAGGAAATTCAAAGGAACTTCGACAAAAGATGTTACAAAAATACCGGAGGCGCTCAAGTTGGCCCGAAAAACGAATCCCACACATCCCGGGGCTGGTTAACAAACCGTTTGAAGTTTCCTACCCATTAAACCTCGTCACCCAGTGGCGTCAATTGTCACTCTTTCTCTCCTTCACATTTCAGCCCCTTCCGACACTTTCCCTCTTCTCATGACTCGAGGATTAGGAGGAAGAGGCGTGGGAAGCACATGGGGTTATGACAGAGAGAATTTTGTGTTTATGAAGTTTGAGGGCCAGTTTTCAAAGTGCAAAACATTTTGACGTATTTCATACGGTTTGTCACCTTTTTTCCCCCATTCATAGACTCTCCAATACCCTTTCAACCCTCCTCTCTATTCTCCTCCTTTTATCCTCTTTGTTGAACAATGCTTTTTGTTTCGCTCAGTGAGTACGTTAAGCTGGTAAAAAAGATTTTGTACTTTCTACACTGTACTGCAACATTTCCGTAACTGTTCTTTCCTGTATTTGACGTTTGTCACTGTTCTCTCGTATCTCGGCCACTTTTTTTTTTTCGTCTCTCGAATAGGAAGAGAACATGAATTGTGGAAATTGTGACATCTGCTATTTTATTCTCTCAATTTAATTGAATATTAACGAAAAAATGGTTTAATTGGTTGAGTTTCTGGTGATCGATTCTATGAATCGAATTAATCAAAATTTATCCTCAAAATTTCCTCCCACTCGGTTCCACCACTTGCCCCAGTAATTCAATGACCCAATTAATACCCCAGAACCTCCAAAAACTAAATTTCCACTGAAAGATTGAATTCTCAAAATTATACCACTCGAAAGTTCTTTAAAACGAAAATAAAAGCTCAATAAACTTTAAAAATCGTTGAATTTCCATTTTCAGTAGAAAACTCCCGCAATGGTCTGACCTTGACCCACATAAAATAACTCGTCCAATGAGAGGCGCCTTTATTCTCTCGATATTTGTCGAATTACTTTCTGCATTGAGAAGTGCATAAAAGGTACTGCACTAGTCTCCATTAAAAATGGAGAATAAAAGGGGAAAAAAAGGGAGAAACTCACCGATAGATTGTGGGCAGTGGATAAGAGTCATCGTCCTCCATACTGCTGTTTGTGTTAGCGTTATTGTTCGTATCATTTCCCGCATTCGACGTATTTGCTAAATTGCAGAGCATTAATTGTGACATCACAAATTGTATATATATTGCGCTTGCAGGAGAAGAGCAGCGCGTTACGATGTCCTGATTTAACGTACATTCGGCTCATGTACTTTGACCTTATCTGAAGCTTCCTCGGGTGTTGATTACTCTTTCAAATCACTTTATTTATTATTAACAGCTTAATACCACTAATCTGCAGCAGAGAATAAGCGAATTATAATTGTTTTTTTATTTTTTTTTTTAGTAATCAGATGAGCACTTTTTTCTTTTTATTATTATTGCACAGTATTAGGCACTAGTTTAGTGGAATTATTAGGCACCCAATTATCTTCACGTTTCTCTATTTTTTAAAAAGAATTACATTATTTTGATTAATTGGAAGAATTTTGAGAAAAATTAAAGCTGGTCGATAAGAGCCTGGGATATGTGACGAGGTTGCATCCAACAGAAAGAAGGAGAGTTAAAGAGAGACAGAGAGACCACCCCCCCCTCGTACCCATTTAAACTCACCTCCTTCATAAAAAGCCTTCACCCAAAACTGTTCTCACTTCTCCTCAAGTTTAACAATGAAAAAAAAAAAAGAAAAACCGTAATCATAAATCACCGAATAAACCGAATCACTTTGTTCATTAATGAAAAACCCTGAAAATTCATTAAACTCAAAAATAAACGTAATCCAAAAAAATACGCCTGTGTACCTCTGCGGTCCGCCACTTTTCCCTGCGTCACGTACCGTGCGTCATACTTGCTATTTTCAAGTGCACCCTCGCCACCATGAACCACAATTTAACCCCCTTAATATGCAAATCCAGTGAAAAATTTCCAAAAATTCGTGACAAAAAAAAACTGAAAATCTATAAAACTTAATTAATTCATGATTAAATGGAGAAAAATTCACTCCCGGAAAAATTCCCGAAAAAATTCCGTTTCTTTCACAATTTTAATTGAATGAAAATTAATGGAAAAAACTAATGCAACTGATGAAAAAATAATTGAATTTTAAAAACGGCAAGTGTTGTTCTCCCTGGCCGCAGTAGGCAACACTGCGCGGCACTCAGGTACCGTACCAGGGGGTGGTCGGTTTGTTCCTGTGCGAAAGGTGGGCGCGGTGAGGGGGAAACGCTCGGAAATAGTTATATACAAGGGGGGGCTAAGGTGGGAGGAAAGATGAAGCGATTCCGCGCTTCCGAGTGAGACGAGGACTGAAAATTCACGGGAAGTGGAAGAGAGAGAGAGAGAGAGAGAGAGAGTTTAAGTGACAAGGGCGCATGACGGCGTCGCATCCAGCGCATGGATCGACTTGGATATTCCAATACATCTGCAGCGAGAATATGTACGTGCACGGGTGAGTTTTGGGTGGTGAGGGGCCACACCGTGCACCTAGTGTGGAGGCTCGGCTATGGGAAGTGGGGGAAAACGAAGGAAACCTCGTGGATTATAGTCGGGCCAGGCCTCACGTAAAAACTAACGTTTTACCAACACGAGACTGAAACTAGTGGTGGTATTGTGCACCCGAAACCTACCAACGAACTTGCCGGCAACGCCGCATTGCAGATCCAAACGCTGACGCGATATCAACTTGCAATGCACATACGTCCTTATTCTTCTATTTGTAATATTGGAGATTTTATGATTTTTACGTTTCAGGAAAAAAATGATTTTCTTATATAAAGGATAGGGAATTGAAGGGTTTTTTTAATTAATGAGGGTTCTGGTAAATGTTTCACCTATTTATAACGTAAGTGACCCGACGACCGACTTTGGCGAGAGCCGCACGAAATTTCCCCTTCGATGTGCGGCGGAAAGAGAAAAGGAGAGATGAGTGGAAAGGGAAACCGGCTCCAAGCTGTCTGGCTGTGTTGGCGACAGTGGGGTTACGATATGCCTGTATGGGTGGAAATGAGAGAGAGAGGGATAAGTAGTTTAGTCTCTTCAATAGGAACAGGGGGAAATGTATAGCTATTTCGTTGCAACAGCCAGCTCTCTGCCAGAATGATTTTCAAGGTCAAGGGCCATTTTTTAGGAGTGGAAGAGGGTCAGGAAAAATTCTGAAAAAAATTGAGAGTAATGGAAATGGGCTGGAGCATATTTCTGATTTTTTTCAGAATTTTCTGAACATCTGCTTCAATTTCTCCGATTTTTTAATCATTTTTTTGAAGCGAAAGAAGCTTAAATGTCAAGCACACCCAGTGGATTATCCCCAATTTTCTCTCAAAGAATCTTCCTTTCACTTCCCTCTCAACATCTTGAAGATCCGTTGAGAATTAATTCAAAAAAGAGACATGATAAAGAATATTTCAATTATTAATATTCTTTATCACAATTTTTCCTCTCTTTGAGTCTCAAAATTACGCTCTACTTGAGATTATCAGTGCAAAGGATAATTATGTTACGGTCACTGATTTCTCTAGCCTTCGGTCCTCATTAGTTCTACACTCCTCCAAAAACAATTGATGCAGAGGAAAAAAAAGCCGAGGTATATATTCCATTGAAAAGTTTCACCCTCTCCATTTTCCTCATTCATCGAAATTTAGGAGTTGCTTCGAGTAAACACTTGGTACCTTGAGATTACTGGCGCCACGAGTGGATTTTCTTCTTCAAGGTTGAAGAAATATTCTTCCATCTCTGTTTTGATGTGAGAATAAATTTATTCAGTAACTTCATTAATGTTATTGGGAACAGCCCGAATTAATTGAATAATTACTCGAAATCGTAAAACAGGAATTAATGAATTTAATTAACACTAATTGCCGGAAGGAATTGAAAACGAGAATTAATTTAATTGAATTAATTAAAATCGTAATTTTTTTACTCAATAAATACCAACACATGAAAATATTCCTTTTATAATAATTTATTACTGCAATTTATTAATCTTAAGTCATAAATTTAATTAGCTACATTATCTTTCATTTTGACTCAATTAATTTCTCCTCAATTTAACGAAAAAAATTTCACAACAATTTATCCTCATTTTACATCAATTAATTACCAAAAATAATAATAATTGACACTCAGTGCCACCTTCGTTGTTCAACACACCATGCCAAAGATAAAGTCGAAATAATTCCATAATCTTAAAATTATCGACAAAAAAAATAGAGAGAGAGAGAGCAGATCAGACAAAGACAGAGATTGTATTTCCTCCAAAAAAAAATACTAACTAATTAGAATTATCTCTGATTGAAATTATTGTCACTAGTAGAAGAAAATTGCAAAGAAAAAAATAAAAGGAATTGATGAGAACGTAAAAAATGCCCTTTGAATTCATCGAAAACGTCATTTTTTTTTCCATTGAAATCGGGTGCGCAATAAAAACTGTACAAAGAAGATAGAAAAAAGGAGAATTTGAAGAAAGTCAGGTGAGATAATATATGAAAAAAAACACCAAAAATAACTAAAAAGTCTCTGACTCGATATACCATAATTCAACTTCAAAGACAGGTATTATGTAACACACACTCTCTGGTATTTTCTAAAAACACCCAAATAATAATAATAATGGTAGTTAATGATTGAAAAAAAAGGTGCATTGAAATTTGACATTGATTATACCAATAATTGAGCACTGAGATTAATCCAAATGAGATTCAACCTTTTTTACAATATAATATCATAAAAATATATTCAATTATCTCAGTGTAAATTTAAAATGAGTTTTCTCGTTTTTTTTTTTTTCTTCAGAAAGAAAAAATAAAAATAATGATAAACTAAACGAAAAAAAAAATATAATCTCACTTGACTGTTCTCTTGCAAGTTGGTAAATTTACCCTGAAAAATACATTGAGCTCGATAAGCGAGGCAAGAATAAGAAAAACTGCATACATGCATAAACAAGCACGTCCAACTTTTTGATCAAGCTGAAATCTATTTGATGCAAATGCAATATATAATAGTAATAGTGTTGATAATAGTGATATTGCACTGTATTCTAAACCACCGGAATTAATGCTTATGAAATGACGACCAGGATGAGTTGGTGAGAATGAAGATTTAATGAGCCATGGTAAACCAAGGCAGAGTAGTATGTCGAATGTGTTTGAGCCGATCGAGTTGCTGATTCCCATCGATCCATGACCTGAAACACGAGAGGCCATATTATGAAACAGATTTATTACTCAGACTTTTCAACTTAAAAGTATCTAAATTTAACCCAAAAATAAGTGCACTTTTCTTCAAAAAAAAAATGATTAGATTCGTGCTAATTTCATTATCACAATTTTTTCACCTTGTTTCGCTACAATAACACTTGAGACAGCCTCTGGCACACTAGTTCCAGCAGCTAAAAACGTAATTCCCATAACCGAGTCTGGTATCTTCAGTGTATCTCCTGAATAAAAAATAAATAAATGATAAGATAATGAATCCAAGATAAGTCAACTTGAAAGCAGTATTTACCGATAATTGTGATCATCCATGCTACGACGTAGCTCAGCGAGCCGATCCATATTATGCACATGAGGAAAGTTATGGGAAACCATTTTTTGAATCTTGGCTTTTCACAGTCTGGTATTGTGCACATGAATATCAGGTGTATTGGCCAAGTTAGGATCCATGCAGTTTTTCTAATCCATCCGCCTCTTGCTGGCCAGACTAGTAATTCATATTCATATTCTGAGGGAAAAGAGTAAATATATTAGGAATAATTAAAAATTTATTCGACTTTTCAATATTTTGAGATTTACTGAAAATGTTTGACTCCATTCTTGCTAACTTCTGGAGTCTCTGTATTCACCCAAAACTTTGTATTTGGTAGAAACTATTTTAAACGACCCTACATCAATGAAACTCACCAGCATCGTGATTCTCTTCCTGGCTTTTAGTGCCACCATTCTGCAATGGTACATCGATGGTTGCAATTTGCTCTACCCTCTCGCCAGGCGATTGCAATTTATCGGATCTTGATAAGTGAATCTCACCGGCTTCTCCTGTGGCAAAAACAATTCAAGTGAAGCTTGAGATAAAAGAAGAATCATCAAAGCAAGAGTACTTGTGTAACGAGAGTCTTTCCCCCTTTTTTTAGGAATTGTTTTGTCTTTGTGTTGTCGAGGATTTATTCAATTTTAATTTCACACGTCCATTATTCAGGGGAATTCTTGGGTAAAAATGAACCGGGGCAAAATCGATTCTCGTGACTGGGTCATGAGATCAATTCGCCTTCCGGTTGGCCAGTAGAAAACGAGGAAGCCCAGCCCAACTCTTTAATCTGATAAATTTCATGAACCGACAGATGTTGATACTAGATTTTTTTTAATTTTACTCGCAATTGTCTCGGGTTTTAATTATTTTTTGGGATTATCTTTGTTGATTAGTTTTTTCTCTCTTTCGGGTGTTTTTCATGAATATTCTAGTGCTTCTATTCTATTATTCACATAATTGTCTGTTCTGACGGTGGAAAAAGGGGAATAAGTCAATTTTACACGAGCCCTGTGATAAAATGATTCAGGATTTTTTTTTTAACTGAAGGACTCAATAAAAAAATCTGAAAAAATTCAGAATGATGCTCTAGTATACCTGCATTATTATGGAATTTTTTGAAAAAAAATCCCAAAAATTTCTTACCTTTTTTTTTTAGATTTTTCACATTTTTTATTAAACTCACCAGAAGCAATTCGACCGTCCTCCGACGAGGAGACACTGTTCTGTGTCCGGAATCTCGTACACCGTTGGAAGGACTTGTCCCAGTACATGACTGCGATGTAGACGATGTAAAGCAGGACCAGGCACAGTGCCTCATACCATTCCACCCTCTCGTCGTGAATAATACAGATTAAGATTGCGACTGTCACGCCGTAGGCCAGACAGTCTCTGCTAACTGGCCACCAATCAAGTGGAACGACCTGCATATGAAAACTGTATTTTTTAAACTCGAAATTTCGTAGTTTTGAGTTTAATAAAATTCACTCGTTCAGAATTGCAAATGAAGTGTCACAGAAATTGCGGAATAACTCGGAAACTAAGGGAGATGGAAAAAAAATCATAGAGACCTTTTTTGTAGCTCTTAAAATTTCCTACAAAAAAGGATTCTTGAGAAATTACGCTATCTCACTTAGTTTCCGAGATATTCAGCGATGAAGTGTACAGGGAAAAATAAAGTTTTTTCTCTTTATTATTCTCTGATTATTATGAGTATGAAAATAGCATTATTACAAAGTATTACGGAATAATGAAGTGGTGTTGGTTAAATACGTGCTTAAATACTCGAGTTTCCGATTTCATGGAAACGTGAAACTCCAACTAAGCGCTAACTAGAAGAACGTATTACATACACAGTCAGCTCTTTGCCCCTACTCCTCACGTCATTAACAACTCTCGAGCTTTCTCAGAGTATTACAATAGTCTTGGCTCAGTGTAAATAGAGTGACGCGTAGAGTATTATCGAGGAGGGGAGGGGCAAGTGTACAGAAGTGGAGTGGTGTATGATATGCGTTACAATAGAGATAAATTTTGAGAGCGTGCTGCGGAATTTGGGGAATGGAATTTTACGAATTACTTTGGGGTTTGAGATTAATTGCATTTGATAATTAAAAATTCATATTTTAATGAGAAGAAACCTAAAATTTTCCGCTCTTTCTCATTAATTTTCACATTTAAAAAAATTGCGAAATTATGTTTTTTTTATTCATATTAAGATATCTCGAAAACAAAGCGAGATAGAGTAATTTTTGTAATAACATTTTTTGTAGAAAATTTCAAGAGCTACAAAAAAGGTAATCACAAAAATTACTCTATCTCGCTTAGTTTCCGAGATATTTAGGAAAAGGTATGGATTCGTCTGAAAACTTAAAAATTGACGTTTATTTCATTGACTCACCATTCCAGCGCCAATTCCACAGCATGCTGGTACTGCTAGAATATTGAAGACTGCTGATCCCACTATCGTACCAACGCCGATATCACCTTCGGTGATAAATGTGCCAATTGCATTGACGAAGAGTTCTGGGGCGGATGTTGCGGCTGCCATGAACGTGGCGCCTGCAACATCCTTGGACATTGACAGCGCTGAAAATTGCATCAACAAAAATGATGAAAATCTCGAAATTAAAATACCAAGAAAATCCAATAAAATTCACTCACCATGACATATTTTTTCTACAGCAGGTACGAAAAATTTGTCACATACTACGGCTAAAGCAATGAACAGATAAAGTGACACAACAACGTGCACGACGACTGCACCAGCTTGTCGCTGCTTCTCGTCAAACAGGTCATGAGGAAAGTCCTCGATTGCCGGCAGTGTGCAATTAACCCCTGCATAAAATCAAGAGTGTCAAGATGGAGGAAATGAGTGAGAATGAGGAGAGAAAATCATTAAAATAACATCATGAAAGAACATCATTACGAACCTTATTTTTTTTCATTTAAAAATCAATGAAAAAAATTGGCAAAAAAATTACACAATAATGTTAATATAACAATGCCACAATTTTTAACTGTTAAGTTCAACTGTTATTATTGTTGTTGTGTATTTGAGCTATTGAATTTCGTGAACTACGGATGCTCCACTCCCT
This sequence comes from Aleiodes testaceus, assembly GCA_963565655.1. Lineage (NCBI taxonomy): Eukaryota > Metazoa > Arthropoda > Insecta > Hymenoptera > Braconidae > Aleiodes > Aleiodes testaceus. The sequence continues at coordinate 2,603,184 of OY751428.1, forward strand.
CGAAACCGGAAGCCGTGGAATGTGCTATTTTTTTTACGTAATACTGTGAAGCTAGTTTTGCTCATAGTACTCGAAAAATCACGCCGTGACCTCTCTTCCACTTGCCTTTGTCTCATTCACTCTTCATAATAAGGAAAAAATGCTTTTGTCTTCATGTAAAAAGGAAACCGGAGGAAATTCCAAGATTTTTTTAAAATTATCTGACCTATGAACTTTTCCCTCCGACTTAAAAATACTGATTTCTTTTTTAATTCATTAATTTTTCCATGAAAAAAAAAAAGAGCAGAAGAAATAATCGCATCCTGTTGTATCTCTTCGAACAAAGGATCTCATTTAAAATGAACGTTTTTCCTCCCGAGAAATACGTGAAATTATCGACTATATCCTTCCTCTCTTTATCTCAATCTCCTTTATATTTCCTCCATTTTATCTCAAAGCTCGAGAGGATAATCCGTTGAGACATTGAAATCTTTCTTTTCCTCAATTTTTTTCTCTTTCTCTGTACATGCCCCCTTCTTGTTTTCTTTTTGCCAGTTCCCTCTGAGCAGTAAGCAAAATCTCAAGTAGGAAACGAGTCGTTATGGTCGTCTCGATTACTCCAATTTTCCAAAAGCTTTTGATAAAATAAGAGCACGCGATTGATGTAAGAAAAATGACATTTTTTAACAGGACTTGAAAAAAAAATCATAATTACTCAATTTCATTTATCTCAATCCGAATGAAACACACACCGTCGTATAAATATTATTTTTATTCAATTTGTAGTTGAACTATTACATTGTTAATGGCTTGACGCATAGCCCGGAGGCGCAAAGTGTGCTAATAATCTTCCTACAGTATCCGGAGTGACCCAGAAAATGCGAAAATCCGGAGATAAAGAAATTGGCGAAAAAATTTCGTAAAATTGAATAATTATCGATGAAAAGTGTCTATTTCTTTAAAAAATTAATTATGATCACTTCCTTCACTCATTTAAAACGGTAAATAAATTTAAAAAAAAAAGACTCTCTTTCAGATTTTCACATTTTTTATGTCTGAATTGTTTTCTTGGGATTTTAAACTTCTTTCTCAGACTCTTCCAATAATTTTTATCTTTATTCTGAAATAAAGAGCATCATCCAAGATAGGTTGCTACGATTTTAACATGGAAGGTGGCCAGTTTGTATTATACATACAAAAGTTATACCTATGTGGACTGATGTGACTTCCTACCGATTAAGCAACCTAAAGAAGTTAAATTGCTCTCATTCAACTCAGCAGAGTAGATGCCATTCATGCCTAATGTACGTCGTATAAACTGGGTATAACACGACTCAACAACTCGCGCATTCGGCTCGAAAAAAATTAACCAGATATTTTGTGACGAAAAATCCAAATTTTTCCGTAATTTTAAATCATGAAAATTCAATTAACTTCATTTTATCTCCACATTTTCAGTTAAATTGAGATCTAAAAATTCTGGGATAATCATTATCTATTACGATTGCAGTACGTAATGCGTTTAATTAATTACGTGAATGATAAAATTCAATTTTTTTTCTTCCCTTTGACACTGTCCGCTTTTTGACTCGATCAATTGATATTAAGTTTCACCTCGTTTGAACTGAAGCCGCTGGTCACGAAACGGATCTTGGCATTGTACGTGAGATGCTCAATGAGTATTAAGACAGATTATGAAACTTTTCATATTATTATTATCATTTTTTTCCTTTTTTTTTTATTCACCAATTGAAAACTTTTCCAATCGCTTCATCTACAGGCAATTGTCCTCATTGATAAATTTATCGATTCAAGTAATTACACTGGATGAATTGATAATCAGGTAAAAATCCATTCACTCTCAATACTCAAAGGAATTAATAATAATTAAAATGTTTTTCAATAAAATTGATGATACGTTTTTATACGAAAATTCATTTTCTCTTAACAAAATAATGAATAATTTAACATGATAAACCAACCTCCACCTAGGTCAGACGTATCCATGTTGTCAATCCCGTTGTCACACACATACTACATTAAAAATTACTCCGAAGTTCCACATCGTTTGTTGAATTGCATGCCCCTCCCTTAGTAAATGGTACAGCCGACGACCGTTTCTATCGCCTCTTGCAGAACAATAAAATGCAGAAATAGGAAAAAAATCCGGAATTTTGAATGAAATTAAAGCTTCAAATTTTCCAGAAACAATGAGAAAAGTCAAAAGTTTTGTCGCCCTGCGTTAAAGTCCGAGACGTTAAATCTCCAATCTATCAAACTCCCCAGAATCTGCTGATCAATTTCCCAATGATTTTATTCTAAAAATCGTCACAGGTCCTTAAAATAATTAAAAATTCTTCAACAATTATTTGTGCACGATTGAGGAAGTTTGTTGTACGACGAGTGTGCAACGATCACTGCGAGACACAACCGTAGTGCAGACGAAGTAGTCAACTTTTCTATCTAACTCACAACTCCAATTAACTTTGAACTATTGCCACTTTGACAATTTAAACACCAATTTCTATTCGCATAAACCAACACACATAGGTATTTGTGTGCATATAAACGATAATCCAGTGATTTACCACTACCGAATGATTTTCCTTAAATTATCACAGTGCGAATGCACCGAGTCTCATTTTTCCAGAAAATTTAAAAAAAAAACGGAGGAAATTCATCCAATGTCTCTCCATTTCCTCAAATTATTGATTCCCTTGTAATCTCAGTTTGACTCACAAATGCCTGGGGAGATTACATTATATACTCTTCTCCCAGTGATAACAAATCACACGTACAAGCCAATTTGAAATTGAAAAGAAAAGGAGAAAATCAAAGACGACGTTATACAGATTAAAAAAAACAAGCGCACGTACCTCGTAAACTTTCCACCGGTTTTGAGAGGAAAAATCCCATTTCCAGGGGACGAAAAGAAGAAAAAAAAACCTAAAGATTATCCACTGAATTATTCGAGTGAACTTGAGTATGTGAGTGATGGAAATTTCTCTTATCTTTCAACATTAATAAAAAATTTGAAACAAAATAAAATAAATAAATAATTGGATTTATTGTGTGGAGTTGAGATGAGTACGTGCCGTCGACACTGAGAATAATGAAAATGAAAAAGCCCTCGGCCGGACGAAATAGCACTCTTGGTGATCGGGTATTATAACCCGTGATACTAACCAACGGTAATTGATGGTGGGGCGTTGACCGGCTCAATTATATTCTCGCTTTAATATACATTACAGCTTCTTATTTGCTATTCACTTGAATCCAATATTTCTTTATTTTTTTCTCTCACATTTTCTGCTTTTTTTTCAAGCACAAAGTTTTGGATCATTTGGAGCAATGGATCCTCTGAATTATCAAAGGATTTTCAGAGAAAATAGTCAAGGTCACGCGTGACCAAATACTGGTGCATTGCAGTTGGCTGTGTTCCATTTATGAATTTTCCCCATTTTTCTCCCATTATTGTATTAAATTCATGAAAAATGTAATTGGAATTATATAAATTGTGAAATAGTGAAAATTTTATGATAAAATCCACGTGATTGGCGCCAGATCAGTGCTAATAACATCATTACAGACGATAATTAAATGTCAGTAATATTAGCGATATTCTGTAGATCAGTTTTGAAGTAAATCATTATCTTATCAATTTGCGATAATACGAGGAGCATTTAAAGGTAGTGCTGGACAGAAGTGACTTCTTGGTCTATCAGTATCCGGCAAGACATTGTCTACATAACTTATCTCGTCTATTCCCACATTTATTCGAAGAATTTTAATTTATTCCAATATTGAAATTCATTCTGGTGAATTTATTGAAGAAATTGGGGAAATCTGATAAAATGGCAAGACGACATAAGCACATGGTTGGATACAGAATTCTTCTTGTAATAGCAATACCATCAATGTACTTTTTGTGCATAAGTCTGTCGAGTCTATTCGTAATTGATCCTGGAAGTCCAACAACTTTAAATTCAATGAGTAAGTAATTTTGAATTTAATAAAATTCAGGGGAAATATATTCGATACTCGAAACAAATCAGAGATTTACTGCGTGATAAATGTGATTATCTAGAGACACTCGAGGAAATGAGAAAAAAATAAATAATAATTGAATATCTACGTGCGTCACTACATCTGATACACTCGAATCGATAACGTCATGTTTTTCATCTCCAATATTCTTTTTCTCCGCGTTCTCTAATATCAGAAGCAATCGAATTACAATCTCCTACAATGTCATTTTCGATACAATCTTATCCATTATTAATGAAATTAATAAAAGTTTAGCAAAAAAATAATCATGACAAAATTTAATTATTATTTAATGCTTCTTTTCATTCAAAGAAATGAGAAAGCTGATGCAGATTGAAGAACCAGAATTGAATACAAGCAGAAATTGCAATCAGCCAGCAGTAAAGGAATTTCCATCAGACGGATTTACAGCTAATGAAAGACGCTCTGGTTTCATACTCCTTCATATTACATTGGCCATTTATCTTTTCCTCTTGCTCGCCATTGTTTGTGATGACTTTTTCGTACCTTCGATACAAAGAATCTGTGAAAGTTCGTATTTCTTAATTAAATTAAATACTAAAGAGATGTAAAAAAAATAATAATTTTACCTGATTAATTATAGAACTCCACATGCCGAAGGATGTTGCTGGTGCTACATTCATGGCTGCTGCAACATCGAGTCCTGAGTTATTTATCAACGTCGTTGGTACGTTTATTACCGAGGGAGACTTGGGTATTGGAACAATTGTTGGTTCAGCAGTATTCAATATTCTTGCAGTACCTGCATGCTGTGGACTCTTTGCCAAAGAGGTTTCTATTCAATTCACAAGAACAATTAAATGATAAATAACTTTTCTAATTAATTTTATTAATTATTTTGATATTGTATCAGGTATTAGATCTCGATTGGTGGCCAATAAGTCGTGATTCATTGGCTTATGCAGTTACTGTTGTATTACTGATTGTTACACTTCGTGATGGTCGTATAGAGTGGTACGAAGCATTAATTCTCGTTACTTTCTATGTTTTGTATACTATGGGTAGGTAATAAAGTTCTGCAACACGAACTACTGTTTTCAGAGCACAAGTTTATCAATATAATCAATTAGACACTTGTTTAAATATTTTTAGATTATTTAGGAATTTTAATTTACAGCTATGGTATTCAATAGACGAATCAGCAAGTGCATGGGCACCATTGTGTCTAAGAGAAGAGAATATCAAAATCTGGATAAAACTCCTCTATTACCAAAGGGTAAATTTCAGATTCATTAATAGGGGAGATTGGGGTAAAATGGAGATTCTGATTGAACGGTTGGAGATAGCGATTTTCTGATGATTCCATTGGAAAGCTGAGGAAATTTCAGGCGGAAAACATGTGTCGAAATTAATTTTTTCGAGTTTTTTGAAAATTCGATTTTTTTCACGAAGATTTGAAGGGGTTTCAATTTTTCGAATGTTTTTTGAAAATCAGTCTTTGCACTATAAGTCACTAAAAAAATCGTATTTTCAATTTTAGAACCACATAAATTCATCGCAAATGAGTTCAGCTTTCACGTAGAATCGGAATTTTTAATCGGATATCGCCAAAAATGTGATTTTTTCAATTTTTTCCAAGGTAAACCCCTTCAAATCTGGATGAAAAAAATCGAATTTTCAAAAAATCCAAAAAAATTAATTCCGACACATGTTTTCCGTCTAAAATTTCCTCAGCTTTCCGATGGAATCATTAAAAAAATTCTATCTCCAATATTTCCCTCGATTCCTCGTAATATACAAATTCAAAGTGAGCATTTTTACCCCATCTTCCCCTATGTATACGTCGACTAATTTTTTTTCTTCTTGCAGATATCGGAGATTCTAAAATATCAGACAGTTGTGAATTCGATTTACCAGATGACTCTTTGGACATTGTCAATATGACAAATTGGCCGGATTCTAAATGGGAGAAGCTCTGGTGGATATTTACTTGGCCAATCAATTTTGTTTTACTCTGCACAATACCAGACTGTCGAAGGAAGTCATTGAAGTCGTGGTATCCATTCACGTTCATGATGTGCATCGTTTGGATTGCAACAATGTCTTATATTGTCGCCTGGGATATAACAATTATTGGTATGAAGAGAGAATTAGAAATACTCTTTCGTTTTCTTAAAATATCTCGGAAACTAAGGGAGATAGAGAAATTTTTGTAGAAACCTTTTTTGTAGCTCTTAAAATTCTCTACAAAAAAGGTCTCTATAAAAATTTCTCTATCTCTCTTATTTTCCAAGATATCTTTAAAAAAACTAATGAAATAAAATCAATTCATCTTAAAACTTAAAATTCTCTCTTTTTTCTCTTTGCAGGTGACACATTTAATATTCCAGACTCAGTAATGGGCCTGACATTTTTAGCTGCTGGAATGAGTGTACCAGAGGCAGTTTCCAGTGTTATCGTAACAAATCAAGGTAAAATAAGGATACAACTTTTCCATCGACAATCGATAATTCTTCAATAATTCAAAATTAATTCCACTCAAAGCTGAACGTCTCATGTAGAATTCCACTTTTCTTCCAGGTCATGGGACAATGGGCATCAGTAATTCAATCGGTTCAAATGTATTCGATGTGCTTTTGTGTCTTGGATTACCATGGCTGATAAAAGCAGCGTTTTATCCAAAAATTCCCGGGACTAATTACGTGAAAATTAATTCAGAGGGTTTAGTTTATAGTTCTGTATCATTATTCTCAACATTGATAATTCTTTATGTCGCATTTTTGTGGAATAAATTCCGTCTAGATCGTAAGGTTGGATTCATATGTCTCAGTACTTATGGAGTCTTTTTGATATTCGCGTCGCTCACAGAATTAAATGTATTTTTTCCCGTTAATTTACCAACTTGTGTTCATTGACAATTTCGAATGATATTAATTGATATTTAATTACTCATTATTTTAAGTATTTATGTGCGATAAAATGTTGACTTAATGCATTGTTGGAATCTATTATTAATTATAATGTGATTACTGTTATGAAGGATTTTTCTTTTATTTTATGAAACCTGTTGCGATAATTTGCTTTTTAATAATTCATTGGAAAATTTAAATGGAATTAATTGAGACTCCGGTAGAGAGCAGTACCTCCAGCATCATCAATGGTCCCTAGATGATCAACAACTGGTACAATCGGTGGTCAAGAGACAACCGGAAACAGAGACACGACTTCCGCTCAATTGATTCAAAATTAAAAGTGACTTTCTTAAATACAAAATGGGAAAACTTGAAAAAGGTATTGAAACACTCAATAAAAATACTGAAGTAATTCTTTGTTTTTTCAATTTTATTAATCATAAATTCATAATAAAATGGCATTTATCCATGGTTCATTGATTCTTTTACCACTGAGAGAAAAATAATCAATCGAAAAATGTGCCACAATTTCAAAATGATTTTTTTTTTCAAAATTTATGTGTAGGTGGGCAGAGACAAGGGGAATACAATAATTTTCATTTGTTCATTAATATTCTTCTTTTTAAATTAAAATTTACCTGTGCTTGACAATTAAAATAAATTCATCTAGCTGTTCTCCTTCTTTTTTTTTTTTCTTTATTATTAACCATAATTAAGTTATTTCTAGTATTGGATGTTTATTCATTATTTATTTATTTTTTTCATCATTTGGCAACTGACATATTTTTCAGCAGAATTTAATTAATATCATTGATGTGAATATCGTTGATGATTCTTTCCTTTTTTTTTTTGCTTATTTTCTTCACATACTACATTCATCATTCTCCATTATCAGTTTAAATCATCGCTAATTTATTTTATTATAATTCGTATGTATTTTTCCGTTTTTTCATTTCAATCATTTACTTATTCTTTTCATTAAACTTTCACTGGCTTCAGTATATCAACGATTATTGCATCCCGTTCTTTCAGAAATTTACAAAAAATTTTCATTATTTATTACTTTATTTATTTTCATTTTTTTGTTGTTTTATTCCTTTTTTTTTTTTTATATATACGAAAGTAAGAAAATACGAAACGACGCTAAGGAATTATTGTTTTGAGTGATAATTAAAACATAAAATATTAATTTAAATAATTCATTAGATCGGGAAATTGGATGTTTTCTTTTTCATATTAAGATGGTTTTTTTTTCTCTTTTCTCGAAGAATTCATTCGCAGAGGGGACAGGTTGAATTGTATTTTCGAATTTTACAATAACTATTAATATTAAGATAATTATTCGTACAGATGATTTCTTTTTTCACGTTTTTATCATGATTCCATAGTCGTTAATTAGTTTTAGCTGTTTATCATGTAAAAGGTGAGCTGCGTACTTTTCATTTATTCATTTTCTGTTCATTTCAGTTTTCCGCTTTTTTTTTTTTGTTCCATGTATATATATATTTGATAAATGGTAAGTCCGGTAAACGGTGGCCTAAATTTTCGGCCTATAACCGTAGCTGTAGGAGCAAACGTCAATTGACTTTACTCAGAAAATCTTGTATTTATTATTTTTAAATTTGTTTTGTTTTATTTTCATTTATTTCTTTTGCATTTTATTTATTATTTTTTCGTTATATGTGAGAGATGGGACAGGCGTATTTCCGCTTTCAGTGGCACTTTTTTTGTCCGTTTAGCATTATGCTCAACTTGAGTTAATTGCTGTTGCAGTGCACGCGGCTTCCCTGAGATTAAAAATAAATTATTCAATGATTTGTTATTTTAGAAAAAAATGAATCAATTTGTTTTCTAGGGAAGCTCCAATGTGTGTTTATTAATATCTTTTGTTTTTTTTTTTCTGAGAATTAAACTTTGCTTAAAAAATAGAAAATTGTTGGCAGGTTTTTGCTTGTTTTGTGGCTTTTCGTGACTGGGAAAAACTTGAATGCTTGAAAAATTTTATTTACCAGAATTAAATAAGTCTTTCCGTTTGAATATTATTTTTTTCTCCCCCTACAAACACTCCTCTTGGCTTTTTCGGACGCACCTCGCTACTTTTCGTTTGAATTCTGTATAACTTTCCCTCCACTCTTTCTGCAATATCAATAATATAAATGAGTCATTAAAAAATTAGTGCAATGGGGATTAGGCAAATAAAATAAATGAAAAACTCACGGCGGCATCTACATTGGCAGGACTCTCATCATTAGGATCAGCCAGCATACTTATAACACTGATCAGAATAGTCTCAACTGTATGTACTGGTAGCCATCGTTCTGATGCTTTTTCATACCCCCATTTGTCATCACCAGGCTCGTGCAAGATCGATATGCACACATCGCCATTCTTCTCAACTGCAATTTCAAATAAACGTTAGACCTTCAAACTAATAAACATAATAAAATAATTATTACAATAACTTACTGTTTGGATGCCATATTTCTGTTATAAATTTCATTCTTGGTGGCCTGAGTGGGTACTCTTTGGGAAATTGTAAATGCGCTTTGAAAAAACCTCCTTCACTGTTGAAAATAATATTTTGATTAATAATCAATGAATCGTTAAAAAAAAGACTCAGTACAAAAAGGGCGTATGTCCATTAATTTTCGAGATATTCTCAAGTAATAATGGAAAAAAAATTAATCAAATTTATTTATCAACTTACTACAATGTATCCGGAGGTCCAATAATAAGCACTTCCCATCTATAAATGTCATTGTCGTCTATGAGGCCTGCTGAAAACCCTTCCACTGGGTTTTTATTTAATTCTACAATGAAAAAGTGAAAGGAATTTCATTAATATTCGCATCATTCACGATTCTCATTTAAAAAAAAAAAAGAAATTCGCATGAAGAAGTGACTCATGTGTAAGGTTAGGGATTTCCGACAGTCATGAGATTTAAAAAAAAAAGGCAAAATTCATCTGAGTCACGTGAGTGGTCCGACAGTCAAAAAAAAATCCTTTCAAAGCTCTTGAGAAAAAGGGGTTTTCCTTTGCCCCCCGAAATTTGTCAAAAAATTAAGGCAGTCTCTCTGTGAATTCTCCCTCCTCTTTCTCGCCCCAAACACAAAAGGATCCAAAACAAGAAAGCAATCTCTCTCTCTCCCTCTCGAAAGTAGATTGACCTTCGGAGCGTAACTTTGTTGCTCTCACACACAAAGTACATAATTTACGTATTTTTTATCCCCCAAAAAAAAAGAGAAGGATGCGAGAGTCTCTCGGTTGATGAAAAATCCCTGATTTTTCATTGCCAGCAAAAAAAAAAAAAAGAAGTCTCCAGATCCTCGTGAGCCTCGAATGCTAATAATAAATGTGAAAATTATATTTTTGGTCTGAGGAAGCCTCGTGCAATACACGATATCCATGAATTATATGTTAAAACCCACACACTCATACACCCATAAGAAAGTTCCCCACACTCGTCCCTCACACAGGAAAAATAAACTCGATTTCCCATAGAATAATCCCGGATAAAACTGCATAAAACCGCGTGAATCTCAATTGAAATAACGAGAATTCTCTAAAATAATTTGAATGAAAAAAAAAAATGCTAGGTTAACGTTTATTCATGGGGTGCCTCAAGTACGGCACGGGTTATTGATTTTTGCAGGACCGATCAGGGCGTATAGTGTCTTGCCCATAAACTAAAAACAAATAAATCACAATTAACTGAATTAAATAATGAAAAATTGTATAATAAGAGATTCCTGAAATTCAAAAATTCCGATTGATTGAACGAAATTTTTGAATTTTCGTTAAATACAAATGGATGAGGCACGTATTGTTCGTTCGTGTGCTAAAAATGGTATCCTCACGATAAATGACTCGTATACATCCAAATAAAATCATTAATAAATCATTAAAAACACTTAAATTAATAGTATTAATAGTACCTGCTAATTGTTTTCTTAGTAGAAGCGCGGACTGTGGCTCTGACATTAATATAAAGTTCGTTTAAATAAGACTAAAATTGAAAAACAATCACTATTGGGGGCTGACTTGAGAAAAGATGGCTAGGTACGTCACGGAAGCCTGATGTGAGCATGCGCAGAATTTTGTTAAACATATGTTCTTCCGTTCGTTGAAATTCACACACTCGCTGGCGATTGGCGCGCAGTCTTGTGATTAATTCAAATACTAATGATTTTATTGTGCAACTGTCAGTAAAGGGGATTTTTCATTACAATTTTCACTTCTATTTTCTCGTCTATTCATTATTATTTTCTAGAGTAATTGAAACAGTTGACAAATGCAAGGGGTTAGGTTTTTTTATTTACTAATGACGTGGACTTCAGAACTGTTTTTATATTAATTATTAATTAATTGAAGTGACTTTGGTTGAGTGATAATGGTGAGAATTACGTTTTTACATCCGGATTTGGGAATTGGAGGAGCTGAGAGACTTGTTGTCGATGCAGCTGTTGCTTTAAAAAAAGCCGGACACGATGTCAATTTTGTCACGACTTTTTATGATCCTGAGAGATGCTTTGCAGAGACCAAGGATGGGAGTATTCAGGTCCACGAAGTAGGCAGTTGGCTTCCAAGACATATTTTCGGGAGATTCTACGCACTTTGTGCGTACATTCGAATGGTAATCTGGAATTTAAATATCTCGGGAACTAAGCGAGATAGAGCAATTTTCGTGATAACCTTTTTTGTAGCTCTCGAAATTCTCTACAAAAAAGGTAATTATGAAAATTTCTCTATCTCGCTTGGATTCCGAGATATCCTCAAAAAACAATTTCACAATATAATTCTAATTTTTTCAATTTCTTTCGATCTTCAGATATATGCTGCATGTTGGATTTTCTTCATGGACCAACGCCCTAATATAGTCTTCTGTGATCTCATATCCGTGTGCATTCCCTTCCTCCGTCTGTTCGTCCCAAAGATTATATTCTACTGCCATCATCCAGATCAGGTTCTAACATCACCCGGTGGCTTTCTGAAATCGCTGTACCGATCGCCACTCAATTACTTCGAGGAACTAACCACAGGACAGGCGGATAAAATATTCGTAAACAGCATTTATACCTCCAAAGTCTTCAAAAACACATTCAAGAGACTCTCTGTGGATCCGGAAATTCTTTATCCATCATTACACACGGATTTCTTCGATTCCTCGTACATTGCGCCTTTGGAGAAGACTCTGGACAGAAAATTACCAGCAGAGAGTGTCGTTCTCTTATCAATCAATCGATACGAGAGAAAGAAAAATCTTGGATTAGCCATCGAAGCTCTGGCCGAACTCAAAAAAGGTAATAACGAAAAATTCAGTAGAATATTTCTCGTAATGGCTGGAGGATACGATAAAAGAGTCGAGGAAAATGTGGAGCATCACATGGAGCTCGTGGAGCTTGCTGCAGAACTTGGAATCACTGAGCACGTGATTTTTCTCAGATCTCCATCGGATTCGGAAAAAGTTTCGTTATTGAAGCATTGTGATCTTCTGATTTATACACCACAGAATGAACATTTTGGGATTGTTCCTTTGGAGGCAATGTATTTTGAAAAGCCAGTGATTGCTCATAATTCTGGGGGACCCATGGAGACTATTGTTAGTGATTCCACTGGTTTTTTAGTTGATGAAGTTAATCCAAAAAGTTTTGCTGATAAAATAAATAAGCTTGTTGAGGATAAAGACTTGAGAGTGCGGCTCGGTAAAATGGGGAAGGAGAGGGTGATTAAGACATTCAGTTTTCAGGCATTTAGTGATCAGTTGAATAAAACCGTTGATGAATTGGTGAGATAATTCCATTGAGACTTATAGAATTTGTTGAAGAATAAAGTATTTTTATATTATTCATTATTTGATGTACAGTTCAATTTTGATTCGTCTTCCGCCAATTCAGAGAGCATTCGATGACGAATACTTTGAAGGGCCATTAGATGATCAGACGAATAATGAGCATTGCCGTTTATATACGTAATTACATCCTCTAATGCTTTTAAAACCTCTTTCACTGATTCCGCAACTATTGGAGGCTTTTCAACAGATGTGCCATCCGAAAGTGCTTCTCCAGCAGACGGGACACTACTGACAAAGAGAAATGGCCCTGGATTACTCGAATCGTTTGAAGTATTCGTGAGATTCTCTGCGTCCTCGTCAACCTCCTCCTCTTCAGTCTCAATCAAATGCACGATTTCTTCCTCAGTCAGGCACTCCTCCTCTGTCCGGGGTTTCGTGGGATTGAGCCATGTGGTCACTTGATTTGAATCCAGAGTTGAAAATCCATTGTTTGATTTTAAAGCTTCGTAAAATTCATTGGACAGCTTCTGCTGCTCACTTGGCTCATCATCGTCTTGGTTCTTTTGATAGACATCCGGATAGGAATTCGTAGAACATGAATCCATCAATTCCGGCCACAGCTGAAATAATTCGAAATTTAATTTAATAAGAAGTTTCCTTAAAATTTTATTGACTCAAAAAACGTACGACACTCCAGGCTCTTCTGATGACAGTCTGATCCACGCAGTCCCAAGCAGTCCCCAGCCAGAACCCTGCCTCCTGCACTGTAATTCTCTTTAGTACCTCCGCAAGAATGCCTCCACCTTTCATCCTCTCATGCATAAAATTCATGAAACTCAGCCTATAGAGACCTTTAAGCTTCTGCAAGACTCCCTGTGTCATCGGTTGAAATCCCGAAGTAACATGTCCAGGTAATAATTCAATCCTGATCTCCTCCTCCACCAGACTCTTATGACTATCACAATTATCCAAAAAAAGCACAGCCCTTTGCGGCAAATTTCTCGAGAGCAAAAACAATCTAACCCTCGGCACAAACTGCTCATGGAACCACTGCTCTAAAAAAACCGTCCCTGCATCTCCAATAATCATCAACGGCAATTTAAACGTCCCAGTCGCATTAACACAAGCCAAAACAGTCAGTCTCTCCCTCTGCGGTCTCAAAATCTCCGCCTCATCCTCCGAATCTTTCTCAATTTCTGTTTTTGGAAGCTGCCGAAAGTACAGGGTCATTTCATCCTCACAGAACACCTGTTCCGGGTGCAGTCCCTCAATAATCTTCAGAAATTCGCCTTCAGGATAACCCGAGTCACTCTGCGCTTCATTGCTCGAGCAAATCGACTCGACTCCATGTCGTTCCTTCCACCTACAGTACCATCCCTGTGTTGCACTGAAAGTCTTCGCCTCTTTGTGCCCGAACATCTGCCAGAACCGCAGTGCCTGTAATTTTATCAGTGAGCCTCTCAGCTCTGCACCCGCTTCTTTCTGCTCCTGATACCAGATCCAAGTGGCTGAATCAGTGGATCCATTCAGGGGCCTTGTTATTCGCTTTCTGCACTGTCTTGCATTAGCGTGCTTATCTTTCCACCCTCTCAGCTCCTTCTCCCTCAATTTCCAGTGTTTGATCGTTCCCTCAGCAACTCCAACTTCTCTTGATATCGCTGATATCGAGACCCCTTCCTTCAATGCATCCAAAACCCTTATCTTCATCTCGATTGCTATGGAATTGTGGATCCGCTTCTTTTTCGAGTCATTCTCTATTGCAAGCTCCTTGGCATACTCCTTCCAAAATTCCCGTAATTCTTTTTCTTTTGAACGCCAGTGCTTGATCTTTGACTCACACACTCCAATCTCTTTTGATACTGCTGATATTGAGATTCCATTGTCAATTGCGTCGAGCGCTTTTATTTTCATTTCAATGTCTGATAATGAGTAATTACGCTTTCTTTTGAGTTCATCCGGCTTCGAAGTGTCACTGTCATCTGTCATCGTTCTAATTTTTTATTTTTTTTTAATAGTTACTGTTGAATTTCTTTAATCATAATTTTCCACATATTTTCCTTGTTTTCAGGTTTTTCGAGGGGAAATCCATTTTTTAATTAATAATAATCGATTTTTGCTGGTTAAAGAGCAGTGGAAACCTTCAGATTCTCCAAAACAATATCAACAATCGTCAATAATAAAAAAATTACGATACTGTAGTCAATTCATGGAAATGGAACCTCAAAATGGCGGCACTATACAGTGAGTCACGTGACCCAAGTTAGCGCGGGATTTCTCGTCAGTGTTCTCCTTGACGTGCGTAACCTTCGTTTGATAATTTCATCGCGCATGAGAGAATTATTATTTTCTGCAAGAGTTATTATAAATGATCGAAACTATTAATTTATGAATAAATATGGAGCTTCTGGAGAATCCGTCGGTTAAGACGAAGTATCAGAAATGTAAATTGAGGGTGAAGAGATGGGAGAGTGAATTTATGGAGAAATACGGGCGAAGGCCGAATAAGGTGAGGACACGATTAATTTTGACACAATCTCCATTTTTAAATGACTTTATCTGATTAAAAGAGAATATTTAATTATTTGATTATGAAAAAAAAAACGAAAATTCGTTGTTGCATGTAATGAAGAGAATATCGATTAAATTCATGAATTTTAACTGATTTTTAAGGGAGAAAGCAAGGACAAAATGGACGAATTTTTATTTTTCATAGAATTTTATCAGATTTTATTAAATTCATTATTTTCACTCTTATTCCCCAGAATGACATAAAAAAAGCAGACACAACGATAAAAGAATCCTACAAGATGTACTGGAAGCTGAAGACTCAAGCCCTCGAGGAAACCCTCCTGGACATAACATTCACGGACGAGTGCCAGGCGAACGTTTCAGCGAATTCTTCATTTCTGGACGTGAGTACAACGTTAACCCTGGATTCTAGCGTCAACCCACAACTGGACACTTCAGATAAATCAGAGATCGAGGATAAATCCGAATCCGTAAAGAACAGTATCCTCGAGACGTCCTTGAAGAACGTGGAAAACATAAACCCAGTGAAATCCCCAATGAAATCCCCAATTCTCGATGTGCCAGACGTGAAACCGAGTTCTTTAAACGTCGAAGGAGCCTGGGGCGAGCACTTGAACAAAGAGGCAGAGGCTCCCAAGAAAAACACAAAATTGTTAATCGGAAGATCCACGTCGTTCCAATTATCCCAGAAAAAATTCACCTCTACGAGTTTCACGAAAAGAAATCCTCGAAAATCTTTGTCGATGAATAGGATAAAATCAAAAAACGATTTAAACACTT
Source organism: Aleiodes testaceus (assembly GCA_963565655.1). Lineage (NCBI taxonomy): Eukaryota > Metazoa > Arthropoda > Insecta > Hymenoptera > Braconidae > Aleiodes > Aleiodes testaceus. The sequence continues at coordinate 2,619,184 of OY751428.1, forward strand.
CTACAAATTCTATTCAAGAGGAGAAGCCTCAGGAAAACGAGGAAGTCCCAACAGATGCTATTTTCGGGGAGAACGTGAAGATTACGCAGTTGGAGCAAAAAGCAGTGGCTCAGCCTGTCAATGCCATCCGGAAACTCATCAGTGGGGGTCCAATGACTGTGGACAGGAAATTGAATCTTGGGTGGCTCGAGAGATGTGCGAAGGACAGTGGATTAGAGCCGTTACCAATTAATTCCCAGAGATTATCTGGTGTTAGTGATTCTGGTGTTGAATCAATGGACACCAGTGTCTTCTCGCCTGTGGAGAGTACTCCATCAGTCAGTGCTGAGAACTCTGCGCAAATTTCTGATGACGAGTTTGTTTGTAATAGTGACTCGGAGGAGGAGAATAGAAAGAGGATTAGGAATTGGAGGAAAACTTTGTCCGATGGGGCATTACCACAGTACAAACGTCCTTGCCTTGAGAAATCACCGGAAATTCCGATTTCAACGTTTGTCCCACCTAGATTAAATCCGGTTGATGAACCTCCTGCAAATAAATCCTTGAATGAGGAAAAATGTGTGATTGATGAGGAGAAAGTCGAGAGTAAATCGGAAGATGTTCAGGTGACTGAAGAAGCTCCAATACCAGAATCTTCAACAAAATCAAGTGTAAATAGAAAGAGAGTATCGAGAAAATCGAAGCAATTGGAGTCTGATGAAGATGAAGAAGAGGAGAAGCCCAAGACCAGGAAAACCCGGGCTGCTCGTAAGAAAGTTCCTAAAAAAAGTGCTGAACCATCCGATAAAAAGCCAGGAAGAGGTGCTACCAAGAGGACAACGAGGTCCAAGAAGAAAGTGCAGTCTGAAGAGGAAGAGGATGAGAATAACGAGGTCCCTGAATCATCAAGCAAACCTGAGATTCCGTTTTACGGAATTGAGGCTCTCGAAGTTGTACCAAGATTACCAGTTCCTCGGGAAACACATGGCGATTTAGTTACTGAATTCGCTAATACAGTTGGTGAAGGAACTGCTGTGGTATCAAAGAAGCCCAGGAGTCTGATGACGGATAAAGAGAAATTCGAGGAGAAAATGGCATCAGGAAAAGCTAATGAGAATTTCGTCAGGATAAACCTGAAGAAAAAGGTATTTGTACGAGGCAAAAGGAGCTTCAATTTCTCTAAATACAAGAAAAACCAGTGGAAACAGAGGAAGAAGGAACTGTCGTCGTCCGAAGGAGCTCTGGATCTCGCAGATTTGGCTGAAAAGGGCACCTGCTTCCAATGTGGAGGTAGTGGTCACGTTTCCCGAAAATGTCCGGAGATGAAGAGCGATGAATTACTTCCATTGAATGAAATAGGCGAGGAGCCATCGGACTTCCTAACGCTCGAGGAAGTCGAGGAAATGGCGAAGAAAGATGCGGTTCTCGTTCACTCCCAGAAGATTCACCTGCTCCCTCAATGCGCATCGGTCTCCAATGAAAAAACCTCTGAAGTCGCTGGATCCAATGATGACCCAGAAGATTCTGACTTTGATCCAAATGATTTCGATGAAATTGACGAGGAAAAAGAACCAGGAATGGTTGGCCACAAGATACCCGAGGAACTAGTCGCTAAATTACTCCCGCCGATCAATGGAGACATTGACCCAGTCTTCTCAACACCTGGATCCGTTGGAGAGACACCCAAAGAAGTCTTCGATGCATTAAGAATGTTTGGACACGAGAATTTCAGACCTGGACAAGAGAAAGCTATCATGCGGATTTTATCAGGACAGTCGACCCTCGTGACTCTCTCCACCGGTTCAGGAAAATCATTATGCTACCAATTACCTGCGTACCTCTACGCCAAGAGGTCCCACTGCATAACCCTCGTTGTCTCCCCATTAGTGTCTTTGATGGACGACCAGGTAACTGGTGTCCCGAATTTCCTCTCAGCAGCTGCACTTCATACAGGACAAACTCCTAAAGTACGTGAGAAGATAATGGAGACAATTAAAGAGGGTAAATTGGACATTCTTCTAGTATCACCAGAGGCAATTGTTGCTGGAGAGAGATCCACTGGTTTCGGTAGTTTATTACGACAATTACCACCAATAGCCTTTGCTTGCATCGACGAGGCTCACTGTATATCCCAGTGGTCCCATAATTTCCGTCCGTCTTATTTAATGATTTGCCGAGTCCTGTTAGAGAAACTAGGAGTCAAAACTATCCTTGGATTGACAGCAACAGCCACGAGAAACACAGCTGAGAGCATCGTCAATCACTTGAGAATTCACGATGGACTCGACGGTGTTATATCGGATATTCCGATGCCGAATAATTTAACACTGACAGTATCAAAAGATGAACACAGAGATCAAGCGCTCATAACGTTGCTCAGGAGCGAGAGATTCAAAGAATGTGATTCGATAATTGTTTATTGTACGAGACGAGAAGAGTGCACGAGAATCGCTGGTAATATACGCATATCACTTCAAGATACTAGTGATCCCTCAAAACCGAAACCAAAGGCCAAAGTCTCTGCGATATCAGAGGCCTATCACGCTGGTCTCCCAGCATCCAGGCGTAAAGTCATACAGAAGTCCTTCATGAACGGAGATACGAGAATCGTCGTGGCGACAGTCGCCTTTGGAATGGGCATAAACAAATCCAACATACGATCAGTGATTCACTACAATATGCCGAGGAGTTTCGAGGGGTATGTGCAAGAAGTTGGAAGAGCTGGAAGAGACAATCTCCCAGCGCACTGCCACCTCTTCCTGAGTCCTCAAGAAGACAGGGACAAGTGGGAATTACGCCGGCATATTTATTCAGACGGTGTCGATCGTCACACAATCCGCAGATTGCTTCAGAAGATCTTCGTTCCTTGTAGCTGTGCAAAATCGAGGAATAGGAAACGATGTCCTGGTCATGAAGTGGCTATTCCTATTGATGAAACTGTACGAGCGCTTGATATCTCGGAGGAGACGATATCGACGCTTCTCTGCTACCTCGAACTCCATCCAAAGAAATTTATTACTGTGCTGTCATCAGTTTATGTTAATGCCAAAGTGTCGAGTTACAATGGCCCGAAGGCTCTGAAAGCAGCGGCTCAGGCATCACCACCGCTGGCAATGGCAGTCGCTCTTGATGCTAAGAAAGGAGTGTCTCATGAGAATGATTCAGTTATTGAGTTCCCGGTGGTTGATGTTGCTGCTGCTATTGGATGGGACAGTGGGGTCGTCAAGAGTCATCTCAAGAATCTCGAGTGGACGACTGTTGAAGGGAAATCGAAGAGAAGCGCTATTTCGGTACGTTATGATACACTTGGACTCAGGGTTCGTGCACCGGGTGATCTTACTGATGGGGAATTGGATGAGGCGCTTGAGGCTCTTTATGAGAGAACACAGGCGCAAGAGATTTCTTCTTTACAACAACTGGAGACAATTCATGCGGCACTGGAGAAATTCTCGCAGTTCTCGGTGCGACAGTGTGTAGAATTGAATGATGAAAATTGTGGAAAATCCGAGTGTCTCAAGAAAATTATCAGGGATTATTTCCAATCGACCACACCTCTCTCGATTGTCGAAGCTAAGCCCAACAAAATTCCGGTTAATGAATCACAAGTGATATCTGATATTCGTAGTTTAATTGCTAGTTACAGGGACAATAATTTCACTGGAAGAGCTGTTGCAAGAATATTCCATGGTATTCAGAGTCCAAATTATTCGGCATTAACGTGGAGTCGGTGCAGATTTTGGCGAGCACATCTGCAAACTGATTTCAATCAGATTGTTCAATTGGCAACTAAAGAAATTTTAGCTTTGAGATGATAATTTAATTATTTTAGTTATTGAAATTTGGAATTAGATATTCAGGGGATATTTGTTGAGGCAAATGATCCAGTGATTTGTGAATTTTTAATGTGAATTTATTGAGGATAATTAGAATCAAGCTGTTCTCTGTTAACGATTCTTTCATAGAAAAATTATACGTATTTTAAGAATTTAATGATTTTTTATTATTATTAGCAGCTTGAAATTGATTTGACCACAAATATGACTGATTACCTTGTATTTAACGATTTCTTTCTATAATAAATCAGTGTTACAATAATGATGAAGTTATATCGATCTAATTTAAATTCATCGATTGATTTTTTATGTTACAGCTCTTTTCATGTAATGACACTGCCTCAAAAATTTGTGCATTCTAATCTGCTGCATCTTCCCGACCTTGTCCATTCTCTTCTCTGATTGACAGAGTGCACAGAATTCTTTACTGATTCCATAAAACGGTGAGCGAAATTCTACATCAGAATCTTTTAAACTCTTATTTTTATGATGTGTCCATCGATGGAAGAGTGTCTCAAATATCATTAAACCAATTGCAAACCATCGGAAGTAAATAATTGCTGGTAGAAATAAAAAAATTGGATTTGTTTCTGCAAATGATGTACCTTCTGGTGGTGGATCGGCAAGTCCTTTTTTTTTATTATTCTTATTCTCTTTGAACGATAATTCTTCCTTAATTTTCCTTGGAATCTAAATTTTACACTCATTAACATTGATTACCCAATTAAATACATACAAATGAATAAATCAAATTATTTACCTGAAAAGGCACTCTTCTGCGTGTATTTCCAGCACAAAAATCAATTTCCGGCTCACCAGTTTCTGCATCACTAATTAAATTATTTATTCCATGAATAATTGATTCTTCATTTTCGTCATCATCAATTGATGAGAATACATTCTCACCAGTTTCTCTGTCAATGAAAATAAAGTGCTCCATTGTCATTATCAGATGGCTCAATGGATACGTCAAAAGAGGTGTGATATCAGGCTTTTTTCCTTTAAATAGACTTTAAATATTCTTATGGTTTATGCGACTTGGTGTTTGGGTCACTTGGGTCACTTCCCGGATGTCTCGATTATTTTTTTACCTCTATTAAAATTTATCCATGTATCAAAAGGAGCTTCAATCACCTTTACACTCAGTAGAAAACAATTACGTATTTTTTTAAATTTAGCTTCACCTTTAATTCCTCTTGATTGATGAATTTTTAATCGATATTCTCCTCAATGTGCGACACAATTTTCTCGATACTTCAATGGTTTTTTCTTCATAACGTTTTTCTATTTTATTTCCTTTAATCTTCAACATCAAACTTTTTTCTTTTAATACTTTGCTTTATTTATATTAAAAAAAAAAACACTTGACAGATAATAAACGCAACAAGTAGCAGAATCACGTCGAAATGTGACACTGAATTGTGTGCGGGGATCGTCAGTGTAAAGAGCAGATTCTGAAGAACCAATCAGAGTGTGAATCAGTGTCGTCATTTTTTCGCGAAGCTCATTCATTGGTTAATTAAAATTAGAATCAGGTGGGGATAGAATAGGTAATATTTGCACGAGAATTTTTTTATTTCTGATGAAATTCATGATTGTTCAGGAGAAATAACATTGATGGAATTCTTCTTATTCAATTTTAACGTAGAAAAATATAAAGAGAGCATTTATTAAATTAATCATATAATTAACTTTTTTCTAGAAGTAATTATTATGAATTTGTTCTCTATTAAGAGTATGAAAGAAAGATTCAATTGTAATCTTTCATTGACGACATCACATTTCACGTACATCACTTGACTGTCACTTTCCCTGAATCTTAAATTCGTAACAATGAAAAAACAGTAAATTTAACATAAAACAAATAAATGGGTTTTTTTTTACTCAAACTATAACACAAGTCTCTTCATTATCTTTAAATTATTAGGATAATACTCAACGAATATAAATTAAATACTGAAGATTTCACTCCAATCACTCAATCAGAATCAACTAAATCAATGTTCACGATTTCTTTTTGTTTCTTTCCTGCATCGAATTTTTTATTACGTGATTTCTTCATTGAAATCGTCAAGGCTTGACTCCTCTTCTTAACTTTCGGAATTTCCGAATTTTTAGCCCGAATCTTAATAGACTCAGACATCTGCTGGTTTTCCGAATTATTCGGAGCCATTGGGGCGATCGTAATCTCTAAATACTTCATATCGAATGTTTCGGGTAATTGAAACGTCGAAACAGATGTGCTTTCTTCAAAAACCTTAGCATTCTCCTTTCCTCTACGTTTCTTTCCGAAGAAAGGATTGACTAGTACACATGGTTGAGTTGAATCCTCCACTTCCTCCAGGGAAGGTTCCACTCCAGCTGCAGGTAAAACTGGTGCTTCAGTACTTGGAGATTCCTCATCGGACGATGGAACATCGATAACTTCTTGAGATTCCACTGTAATAACAGATTCTGCACTTTTCACTTCATTCAATGATGAATCCACCTCAAAACTTTCAAATTCAACCTCTTCAACTTCATCAGCAGCTTCATTTCCTTTATTCTCATCCACAACCTCATCAATTGTCATAGCTTCAACTTCATCAGCAGCCTTCTCTTCATCCACATCATCTGCAGGTATTGATTTTGATTCATCAACCTGCATTTCACATACAACGTCCGAGGGAAGGCGATAAGGAGCATCAAGAAAGCTCATACTGTTCCTACGTGGTCTTTCACGAGATTCAACAATTTTTGAAGGACTTTTTGTACTATTTTCATCAGATTCAGACTCCTCTTCCGTCCTAATTTCATCATGAGCTATCACAGCTTGCATTACCATCTTTTCGGATTTATCTACCTCTTCTGTTTTAATTCCATCAGCATGAGTTATAACGTCTTGAGTTAACATCGGTTTTTCTTCAGATTTAACAATTTCCTCTGCTTTAATTACATCAGCTTGAGCTATGAGACTTTGCATCAAAATCCTGAACCATCGTGGTTGTTCAGAATGCTCTCTCTCCTCTGGTGGACGCCATCTTTCCTCCAATTCCTTTATTGTTACCGCTGTTGCTCCCATAATGGCACTTGTGTACTCATCCATCCACTTACGTATCTTCGCTTGTCTCAATCGTTCTTTTTCAGCTCGAATCTTCTTACCCACAATTTCCATAATTTTCTTCTTTTCAGCCTCTGATCTTTCATCGACATCAGCAACTTTTTGCTTCTTTTGAGGAGGTCCTTCATGACTTTCTCCCTGGGATAATTTCCTCTTCGATATTTCTCGATCCATTGTGCTTTCTGATTCGCTTTCCTCATCCGAAATATCTGGGAATCTTCGTTCAAGCGTTAAAGACTCGTCAGACTCTTCATTATCACCGAGAAATAAATCCTGAATATCTTCAGAGAAAATTGAGTGAGAATCATTGGAATCGTTTCTTGAAACATCAAATGATTCATTCGAGGTCTCCAAATTCGTGTCTTCGTTTCCTGAATCCTCTGATGTGTATTCATTTAATTCAACCAGTTTCTTTGTTTCTGGATCATTGTTGCTGGTGCCAGTCTTCAATTCTGTTGTGTCAAATAAATAATAACTCTAAATACTAATTAATATTCAATTTATTTCATGATCTCACCTTCGGGGGATGCGATTCTCGATAAATTTGCGCCCATTTCTTCAATTATTTAATTTTGTCTCAATTTAATTCTCTTGATTATTTATCTGCCGATTTGTGAATTACATTTTTCATCCCAAAATCATAAAGACGGTTATGTTTACCATTTTTCCCTCCAATTCGCCTTCGAAATTCGTCGCCCAATGAAAACTCGATAAAAAAATACCGCAATCTACCGCTTTTTTTATTTATTTCAGAGAAACCGAAATTCTCATAACTCTATTCCACTGATAAATAAATTCAGACAATTTATAAAGTTTTGGGGACAATAATCAATAAGGAAAAGTGTATTTTTGGGTTATTATGTAATTATAGTGAAAAATGAGAGAATAACCTCTAGAGGAATAAAGAAATTCGATTTATAAGTGAAATTATGGTAAAAGCACCGATGGATGTTTACATGCAGACTTTATCTGGTTATATTAACGATGAAGATAAATTGGTGAGTAATTAATTAATAAAAAATTCATTATTTTAGAGGCAATGAGAATTCATGATTTTTCGTGATTATTTTAGAATTCAATAGAAGCTCCTCTATCATGTGCCTTTAACCCTTATTTTTTCTTTCACTTGAAGGTTAATTATTATTTTTATGCAACAGGTCACCTACAAATGGCTGAGCAAAGAGCTCGAGGTCCACGTGAATACAGCAAAAGAGATTCTCTCACAATACTGGGAGAAACACAAAAAAGATGGAATCGTAGCGACAATAATGTTAATTGGGAACACAAAGGATGGGGGAATGAGAGTCGAAGTTGTTAAGGAATCTGATCTCGAAGAAGCCATGAAAAAATACGACAAAGTCCTTTCTCAGCATATCTACAGTCTCCAGAAGAGTCTACCTGATATTGAAGCCCTGGCGAATGTTGGCAGAGGAGATTCAAAGTTTTCAGCAATCAGATGCAAGGAGAGTGTTCTCCTCAGTGATGAGGAGCTGTTTGAGAGAAGATGGGGCTCAGGGATTAAATATCAAGCGCCATTTGATCAAAAAAGCTATGTTCCACCTCCTGTTAAAACCCATGAACGAGTGGATCCATTGAAGAAAGCTTTCGCCAAGGCCCAACCCATTGAATCCAAGGAGAAAGAGAAACCGAAGGAGAATGAGACAGAGACGAAGAGCGAAAGTAAGAAGACATCACCATCAAATCTCGTATTCGGCCATAAACTGCCAAAGGATCATAAAAAAGCTCCGAAAAAACCTGTTCAATCAACGAAAACTGGATTCAGTGCTCTTTTTGGAAAAGTGCAGAATCAGAAGAAGTCACCACCGAGTAATGGTACTGTGAAAAAAGCGATTACAGAAGCTGCGAGTAGCAAGGACGATGATATGGATGTGGATTTCGTTGTTGATGAAGAGGAATTGGTGAAACATGAGAAAAAAACGGAAACTAAGAAAATTGTTGAGGAGGTAAATAAAAATGAGAAATCAGGGACTGAAAAGAAATCACCCAGTGAAGGGGAGAAGAAATCATCGGCTTTGAAGGAGAAGAATACTCCGGAAGAGAAGAAGAAGGCGATTCCTCCTGGGAAATCAGGGAAGAAGAGTACGAGTCGTGGGAAAAAAAGGGGGAGAAGTCAGGATTCGGATGAGGCTAAGAAGAGAAAGAGAATTGTCGTTGTTTCGGATTCGAGTGAATCTGAGGGGGAACAAGAAGAGGAACAGGATCCTTTCGGGACTTCGATAATTGAGGAACCAGTGGAAAAACGAAGATCACCATCACCAGTTCCACAAATCAATGGCAAGAGGAAAGTCAGGAAAATGGTGGACAAAACGTTTGTCGATAGCGAAGGATTTATGGTAACAAAGAAAGTGCAGGTGCTTGAAAGTGCTTCTGAGGATGAAGAACCGGTGGTCACGGAGGTAAAGAAGAAGAGTCCTGTGAAGAATTCAGGAAGCTCGATAGTGAAAAAAGCGAATAAACAAGCGTCAATTATGAACTTTTTTAAGAAAGCCTGAGGTTTAATCGAATTACTCACATTTTCCATTTTATTTTCATTTCTATTCTGAGTTTTTTTTCTTTTGAAATCGTTTTTTTTTTCGTTCATCAAAAGTTATTACACTTGTCCATAAAAAATGATAAATGTCTTTTATTGTCGAAGGATGTGATTCATAGTACAATAATCGTTTATTTTGTCGAGATAAACATCAGATTATATCGTTCAAATCTGCTGGCAACTGTGACGCAGAGATAGAGGTGTTATCAGGAGTTTTGAAACACTTTTTCGATGGCTATTCACGACTCAGTTGGTTGATAACAGTTGCATTGAGAGAGTTTTGAAAGGTGCGAACACTTGGGAATTAAAATTTTCGTGATTTTGGAGTAAAATGAATTTTCTTTTCTTTTCGTTTGTTTTCATTGATTTTTTACAATTATCGTTTTGTGATTTGTGTAAAGTATGCGAGTGTTTGCGAGCAGGTATTGTTTAATAAATAATAGGAAATAATTTTTTAAATTTATTTTCTTAAAACATTGGGGATACTTCTTTCAGACGATTCAATCGAATACAATTGCAATGGAAAATTGGAAAATAATGAGGAACTCGATCTCTTTATGTTCATCGATAAAGATTCGCCGAATAAATTAATTCTCTCCAATAATGGAATTAATGAAACTTTAATTGAAGAAATTAAGTATTTAAATGAATTAAAAATCCTCGATCTCTCTCACAATAATATCGGGATAATCGTCCCACATTTCTTTGAGAAATTCGAGAAATTAGAAGATTTGAATTTATCGTGGAATTCTATTGATAATTTTGACGTCGAGACATTCAAAAAAAGTGCAGCGTTAGCGAAACTCAATTTGAGTCATAATAAAATTGAAACATTCAGTGAATCATATTCTGGAGTTCTCGAGACATTGTTGGATCTTGATTTATCGGATAATTTAATCAAAATCATTCCCTCTGATTTTTTTGAACATTTCCAGAATTTGAATTCCATAGATTTTTCTCAAAATTCATTAAAATCCTTCAAAAAATTTAATTCTCCTCATAATTTAACTTTTCTCAATTTAGAACATAATTCAATAGATTCCATAAATTTATCGAATTTTCCTTACTTAAGTGAATTACGAATTGGCTTCAACGAATTAACTTCACTTCCACAAAACTTATCAGTCGATTTTCTAAGTATCGAGAACAATAAAATCGCAGAAATTAATTACGACGAGAATTTATTCAACAGAATTAAACATCTGAATCTCAGTGGAAATAATTTATCCGAATTGAAGAATTTCTCATTTGCAAATTTAGAAATCCTAGACCTTTCATACAATAAATTCATCACAATTCCCGAGGAATTGATAAATTCCAATTTCCCAAAACTCCATACACTGATTATCAACGGAAATCCAATAAAAGAATTAAAATTCTTCAACGACCTCAACCTCCGGAATTTCATAATGAAAGATACAGATTTATTGAACAATATTTATGAAGATGCCTTTGAAAAATTAAATGGATACAATGGAGATTGTCTCAACCTCACCATCTCTTCCAACAAGAACCTGAATTCTTTCGACGATAAATCGCTGCGAGATCTTCACATTTGTTACGTAAGGAACTCTATCTCGTTTATATTCCAACATATTCCATAAAAATAAGTCTATCGCAACCTTTTATCTCTTAATTACCCAATTTTAGTTGGATTTTAGTCAAAACGGTTTCACAAGAGTTTCGAAGACCCTGGAGAACGTGTGGAATGGATCATTACCGAAATTCGGAATAAATCTTCAGGGAAATCCATTTATTTGTGACTGCAGATCAGAGTGGATGCTGGAGGAATTGATTCCGAAACTTTATGAGTTGAATCCTGAGTTATTAGTCGACCTCAAGTAATTAAATCGATTAAATTCCTCTTTTTCATATTCATTATTTGTAATTTTCGAATATTTATCTTCAGATGTGCTAAACCAGAGCACTTGTCCAACAAGAGAATGGTCCACTGGTTAAAGTGGAAGGGCCAAGTGTTCTGCGACGATTCATTATCAGCAAATGACTACAGCAGACTCGAGATATTCGATGGCAGAGAGAATTTCGTTAATTCAAAAAAAGACATTTCCTTAAAATCTGGGTCTAGCATGTTAATGATAATTTTATCTTCTGGAACGACATTTCTGCTACTTGTAGTTGCTGGTTTAATACTATCTTATAAACTTGCACTCAAGAAAAGGCGTTTGAATCGACGATTTTAAAGTATTATCATTATTTCTGTACATAAGAATCATTTTTCACTTAATTAAATTCATCTGCATTGACAATTCTTGTTAATAAAATATAAGTAATTTATCTCGAATAAATTTGGCATTCTTTTTATTTATTTAAACACAAAATAAATAATTTATTCACATTTTATTTTGATTTGTGGATTCGTTTTTGTGGCAGATATCAAACTCGTGACATTTTCACTCAATCCCTCATTCATTCATTACCATAAATTATAATTGACACAGAATTTGTATAGAAAATACAAAACAATGTGGAACATATTCAAATTTTTGATTATCTTAAATTCTAATTATTTCACTAGATAATTTAATTTAAAATTCATTCAATGCTGCAATAGATTTTCTTTCATTGATGAAGAGTACGATTGGAGGAAGATTTCTTCTATTTCAATAAATAAAGTTTCTAAAAAATAATAAATTGATTAAATTTATCTTTTATCATCACAGCAGTACCATCCTTTAAATTACCTATAATTCAGTAATTATTTTCAATTAATTTAATTGTCAAGTGGAATTAGAGAGTGCAATTAATCCTCCACAGATAGAAATTCATTCAGATCTATTTCAATTGAGATTCAATGCAAAAAATTGCAACAATTCCACTCAACATTAGGACAATTCTTTTATCTCAATTTTGGACGCAATTAATGGTTTAAAATCAATCCGTATTAAATATCATCTATCTGATAATGACTAGATGGCACACGTAATGGCGGTTTTTCCCTAAGTTCATTAATAAATGCCTGTAAACTCTCATAATAACCATTCTGATTCCACGTTTCATTATGTGTACCACCTGGTATTGTTAGCAATTTTTTGTACGTACTTCTGCAATTTTTATGCAATTCTTTCATCATATTTGGTGGCACTAATTTATCCGATAATCCTGATATAAATAAAGTTGGTATTTTTAAGAATGAAACTTTCTTAACCGACATAAATTTATTTTTGTAAAACATTAATGGCAAATAGTTTATCAATTTTGGACTAATTAAAATTGAGGCCATCTCTGGAATACTCGTAAATGTATTTTCCAAAATAAGGCACCAAATTTTTCCCTCATTATCGAATTTTGTTGATAAATCAATTGCTACAGCACCACCTAATGATCTACCAAAAACAATGATTTCCGTTGTATTAATATTATTTCTCGAGATTAAAAAATCAATTCCAGCCTGAGCATCCATGTAGAGACCCTCTTCGGACGGAATACCCTGTGATAGACCATATCCTCTGTATTCCAGCATTAAAATATTGCATTGGAGGCTGTGATATAATCCAAATACATTTTTCAGCCTGTGGCCAATATTACCAGCATTACCATGAAGAAATAGTATCGTTGGACATCGTTTTGCTCTCTCAACTGGCTGTACAATAAAAAACATGTGCAGCATAATACCATCTCGTGAACGTGTGTAAACACTTTGATAAGGTAACTTCAGCATTGATGGGGCAGGTACATAGACACGAGAGTGTGCAGGTAGGTCTGGACGATACAGAAGTACATCTTGCATATGATAAAGAATTCCTGAAATTAAAAAATTCAGAAGAAAATTAATTGCAATAGGGGCTTATTGAGGTAATTTTAATTTACCTGTGGTTGCAGATAGCAAAAGGAAAAATGCCATTAGCCCTCCGTACAGCCAATAAAGTACAATACAGAATAGTACATATGCACAAGAATAAGCCCAACATTTCGTAGCAATTCCACTGAGAAATTTCACTGGCAGACACCGAGACAATCGTAAACGTAGTGACATTATTAGATTATTTAATTATTTTATACACTTTTTACTCAATTTATCTACTATCACATCACCACTCTAACCTCATGACTTCAACTGATAATTCCATAATTTTCTCTTTCTTTGCCCCGAAATGGATTCATCATTTACTTTTAATTGTTCTGATGTTTTCGGTTATTGTGGATTGAGTAATTGCGAATAGTTGAATCATGATTTATTTTTTATTTGTCCTCTTATCTTTCAATTTTTCCATCGACTGACATCACTGGGCACAAATTTTGTGAAAAGAGACAATTTAACTCTTTTCGAAAACTGTTTTATCGACTCTTTCGCTTTTAGTATTTGAACCAATGAGCATCTTCTCATTGTTCGATTCAATGAGAAGATGCTCATTGGTTCAAATTGGACTAATACGCATGTCATTCTACATTTTCTTCAACCAATGGCCGTGCAGTTAGAACCAAGCACTACTTACGGAGGCTCCGAGTACTCCAATAATGAAAAAAGGAGTTTCACGATACTGCTCCATTGGCGTCAGAAGGGTAACTGTATGACAGTTGTCAGGAATAATTGAAGTTTTATCACGTACGTGTGATTATTGATCTTATTCACCGTTAATTCAATATGTCGATTGAAGGTCTGAGACGTGGGACGTTGCTACATATCAAGATAGTTAAAAACTCATAATAAATTGTGAGTTTCATTCTCAACATTTAGGTTATATTATTAATTGAATTTGAAATTGTGTACGTACCCTCTACATATATTGGAAAAAATGATTTTGTCATAATTGCATAAGTGCAGTGATTTTAATTATTCAGATTAGTTAAAGCATAAACTTCAGATCTTTCATTTGATTTCAAGGAATTTTTGGGATTTTTTTCTCTCACTTTATTCGATGGGTACTGTACAGAGGAAGGTATTTAATTATGTTAAACTATTTGTTTTATTTCAGATAATGGTTAAGAAAATTGATGAGACGTTAAAGAAAATTGTGAAAATGAATTTAGATCTATGAGAGTGAGGCAACAATTAGAGATATGGATTATGAGTATATGCCCTTTCAGAGAGAAAGGGATATTCATAATAGATGCTGTGGTGGTAAATTTTGGTGTATTAAGGTGAATAAGAATTTAATTAAACTCTTAATTCAATTATGGGATCATTAAAAATGGTTTACCTATTATAGGATATTTGTGGAATAATTTGTGCCATTCTGACATGGCTTCTAATTATTTATGCGGAATTCGTTGTGATGGCTGTTATACTGATACCTACGATTCACACGTTCTATTCCAGTATAAATATGGCTATTTTCCAAACCATGGCATTTTTAGCATTTGCATCACACTTGAGGACAATGTTCACGGATCCAGTAAGTCATCCAGATTTTTCTGGTTTTTATTGGATGGTTACAGGGAATCTAATTGTCATTGTTTTAGGGAGCTGTACCAAAGGGGAATGCCACTAAAGAAATGATTCAGCAGATGGGTTTTAGAGAAGGTCAAGTGATATTCAAATGCCAGAGATGTTGCTCTATTAAACCAGACAGAGCGCATCATTGTTCTGTTTGTCAAAGGTGAATATTTTATGATATGAGAGATGAAAAGTAAGATGTGTCCATTTCTATGTTTAAATGTATTCTTCAGGTGCATAAGAAAAATGGATCATCACTGTCCCTGGGTGAATAACTGTGTGGGTGAAAATAATCAAAAATATTTTGTACTTTTTACTGTAAGTACTCGTCTATAGGGGAAATTGGGGTAAAATGGACATTCTGATTGAACGGTTCGAGATAGCGATTTTCTGATGATTCCATTGAAAAACTGAGACGATTTTATATAAAAATCAAGTGTCGAAATTAATTTTTTCGAGTTTTTGGAAAATTCTACTTTTTTGCCCAGATTTGAAGGGGTTTACCTTGCCAAAATTTGAAAAAATCACTTTTTTGGCAATATCTTGGGTTCTATTGGTCGTAGCTCAAAAATTCCGATTCGAGGTGAAAGGTGAGCTCATTTGTGATGAATTTATGAGGTTTCAAAATTAATAATACGATTTTTTTTAGTACTTTTGGGGTGTTCTATGAAAATCAGTTTTTATGAAAATCAGTTTTTCTGGGTGAAAAAATCGATTTTTCAAAAAACTCGAAAAAATTAATTTCGACACATGTTTTCCGCCTGAAATTCCCTCAGCTTTCCAATGGAATCGTCAGAAAGAAGATATCTTCAATATTTCTCTTGATTTTTCGTAATATACGATTTCAAATTGAGCATGTGTCCATCTGACCCTTGTGGCCTTTTCACTGAATGCAGTTATTCCCCTAACTAATAATTAATATTGAATTTGCAGTTTTATATCGCTGGAATTTCCCTGCAATCTTTATTTTTGTGTATCCAACAATTTACAACTTGCGTTAGACAGGAGTGGCGTGAATGCTCAACATTCAGTCCACCAGCGACAGTGGTGCTGTTGCTATTTCTAACATTTGAAGCACTATTGTTTGCTATTTTCACTGCAGTAATGCTGGGAACACAGTTGCAAGCTATTTGGAATGATGAAACGGTAATACATGAAGATAATTAATTTATTTCAATTTATTTCAAATCTTCATTCTAATCAACAGGGTATAGAGCAGTTGAAGAAGGAAGAAGCTAGATGGGTTCGTAACAGCAGATGGAAATCAATTCAAGCTGTTTTTGGTAGATTTTCAATAGCCTGGTTTTCTCCATTCACATCACCACCAAATGCCAAAATCAAACTAGACTCTTATTTGTATTCAGTTTAATTCATTGATACCTCTTTTTTTTTAACTCGAGATGAAGTGTAAATATGTTATACATAATGAAGACTTGAACATTTATATAAGCGCCTTTGCACATTGATTATAAAGACTGATGTGTGCGCTTATTTTTATTCTTTCAACATCGATATTAATTTGCTGATTAAAAAAACGGATTTTTTCAATTCCCATAAATTATTAATCATGAAAAATGAATAATTCAATCACTTTATGAGTGGATTTATTTTCTAGCAGTTTAATATTAAATTGAATGAAGTACAGAAACAATATAATAGGGCCTTTTCATGGAATTTCTAAAATGTATAATGTGTTTTGATATGAAATACAAAAATTCAGTACCTCTGGTAATTGTAAAACCACGTAAATTCAACGCAATGATTGTAACAGTGCCTGGGAATTGCATTTACAAATGAAGAAAACAAGAAACATAGAATGACAAATTGTGTGTAAATATTTACATAGAATATTGAATAATTTTTTTGTTTTTTCATAAGATACTTAGATATTCGCAATTTTATACAAATTAGGTAGCTTTTTAATTAACGGATGATTAATACTTAGATGAATCTGAACTTCCTCGTCCATTTGAACGATTAAGGAGATGTAGTTGATTTTTTTTTTGTTTAAATCATTTCCTCAATATTTTAAAAAAATTATAATTTGTTTAAATGAAATTTCATACTTGACATTCCATGAAGAATTGAATCTTCCGGTTAGAATGATTAAATTTCCAGAAATAGAAATGTGAATGCACTTATTCTGAAATATGCGCTTCGCCACATCCGTACTTATTATCAAAGAAAAAAAAAATAACAATTATCCATAATATATTGTAATGGAAAATGAAAACATATGTTGTGACCTCTTAATTGAAATAATTTGCTGTGCAATCTGTGTGATAACTGACGAATGCTTAGATATGATAAAAAAAAAAGTGAATCCATGATAAATCTCAAACGATTACATACAAACAAGAACTGTTAATGTCACTGGATTAAACTTGAAATGGAAATTTCTATTAGTCTCGTTAAATCGAGAACAAACATAAATAATGTGAAGACGATATTTATGCTCTGAATAAACTCGATCAAACAAGATCACTCTCAAGCATACATAATTAATTGTTTTCCCCTTAAACTTAATAAATAAAGTGCAGGAAGTTGAATCGATATGAATCATTTATTAATAGAGTCATGAAAATTTAGTACATCGAAGCGCATTACGATGAATGTCGATGGAACCAGTTTCAAGAAAACTGGTCCACAACTGGTACTTTCGCCTACAAACATCCGTCAGAGACGAGTCATTAGAGAACTCAAAGAATTTAATCCAGATTATTTCTACAATATAACTAAAATTAATTTTACGTAAAAAATAATATCATCTCATTTATTCCATAAATTAATTAATTTAAAAAATACTTTTTGTAGTACAATTGTTTGTGAATTCGAAATGAAAGCGTTTTTTTCTATGCAACCACTTTCATTTGGTTTCCACTTGGATCTCCAAGATCAAACATTAATTCTACTTCAGCGTATCAAATGTCGACGTTGATTCTTCGATCGATCGACAAGGCCATGTGACTTGATTTCTGTCTCATTCTCTCTTCTGATCCCTTTTTAAAATGAGAAGTGAGGGAAGCAGAGTGACTCCCCTCTCAACTGCACTTTCACTTTCTGTTCTCCACAAATAGTTAAATCCGATACATTCAACTAACACTCAGTTACAATTAATACCAAAAACAATTCTTCAATCTTGTACCTTTTAATGTGATAAAATATAAGCGGAGAGATTGACAGATTCTATCACAAAATTAATATACAGACACTCGAGACACGTATGATAGCAGAGAGAGAGGAAGTTTGATAAAAAAAAATAATGAAGACAGTGAGTACCTGTAATTTCACTCTAATCATATATTCAGATCGATTTCTTCTCGTCTCTTCTATGTGATTTACTACCTTTTTTTTTATTTTACCTCTCTGCAATGAAGATTCTGATGATATCCTTGGTAGTTTATGCAGTGGCTTATGATCCAAATGATGAGGCACTGAAGGATGTACTCTTGCCAGCTGGTAAATTCGAGGCATTCTATCAGAAATCACCGAACAATGAGGAGGAAAATGCAGCAAGACCACCTCATCTACACGCCTCCTTCAATTCTTATCGTAATCCAGCACTCGTGGGAGTACCAAACAGTGCTGCTTATGGCTTCCGTTTCGATGGAAAAAGACGATTCAATTATGCATAGGAAATGAAAGTTATTATTCTGTATTTGGGCATGAATTTTTTTGTTATACCCTTTAATTATGTGCAATTAAATGTCATTAATTAATGAGCACTCGATTTTCTGTATCTCTGAATGCATTTTCTTTTTGCTGATTCCCCTGTTGTTTTCACTGAGAAGAAATTCTCCAGAGGAAGAGGATTATTAGGATTTTGTTTCAGGGAAATTGTTATGGATGACTGGGTTTATCGTAATTTGTTGTTTTTAAAGGAAATTAGGTTGAATCAATGTGAGACTGTAATATTATGATTTTTTTATGTTTGTCATTTTTTTGGGATTTTATCGCAAGAAAACTTGCACTTTGAGTATCTTTATTTTATTTCATGTGTACACTGGTTTATGTGGAATTACTTCTTTCATCATTACCACGAGATTCCGATCCGTAGCACGTTTTTTTCTCCTCAAGAAATCGACAGTTCTATCGCTGCCTTTATGATGACTGGAGATATAAAAAAGTAATGAATTTCTCATAATTGTAAAGTTCGAGTTTTCCACGTTCGGATATCCTCTAGACTAGTTTTCTTCAGTGACAACCAGCACTTGTAGTTTTCTGAGGCAATGTGAAAAAAGGTAGCTTGTAATTATTCGAGATTCTTCGATGGAGGGAAAACTTGTCTTCATTGGTACATGGTAATGACCTTATAATGATTTGCATTCAATGTTTCATTGGCATATAAAGAATCTTCGGGTTAATGTGAAAACTAGTTCACGTGGAGGAAATTCAAGGCTGGAGAAATGAAAAATTTGTTATTTATTGCTTTGAAAGGTCATGTGGGTAAATGGATAATTTTTTTTTAAATTAAATTATTTTTTTTTTTTTTAGATTTATTTGTAATATTAATCGGTTTCACTTTTCCATGTAAATCAAACTGAAAACTTCCTGTTTTTCTGCTAATTTTTACTGTCACTTTTCAAGATATTTAGAGATTAAAAAAATAATATATTTTTACATTTAATAAATTATCGTTTCATAGTTATTATAATTTTTTTCAGTATATTAATGAGTTCTTCTGAATTCCTGAACTCTTGAACTTCAATTTAATGTTTTGATAAATAGAATCGAAGCAATTGATTGCGAATTTAATAATTATCTTTTTTTCAAACAAAATCAAGAACTTTATTTCTTCATTTACGAATGTTGAAATTAATTTGAAAATGTGAAAACTCAATTTCTAGAAATTGTAATTTACAGTTGCTGATTAAAATTGGATTATCAGGTAGTCGGTTCAATGGGGAAATTTGAAATGCAAATTCAACCATTGAACTTCAAAAATTAGATTACAATGCAGTGAAATTTTCGGGTAATACGAGAATGAAGTTATATCCACAAAGAAATAGAGGAAAAAAATTAAATTAAATTGAGAAATTCCATAAAATTCCCTGCATTTCCTCAACTTTGTCCCAATTCCTGACCTCATAGGTTTCCACAGTCTTCAAAGGGCTAGAAAAAAATCACGTCCTTTCATAAAAAAAAAAAAATCCTCAGCAATGCACTCACGTACTCACAGTCATCCGGAATTTCTAAGAAAAAAAAAGGAATAAAAAGCTACATATGTAGTTTCAATGGAACCGAGGCAAGCCTTTAAAAGACGTGTAAATATGTTCTCGGTACGACAGTCGTCCAAGTGGTGCGACTCGGTGAAGTGATCCACGTTTGGGGGATCTTTTCGCATAAGCATGAGGATAGTGTTACTAATAACGGTGAGTGCAGTCAGCTTCAGTGGTCAGACTAGATCAGATCCTTGAGGAGATTACAACGTTCTATCATCCGTGAAGTTTGTCCGTAATTTTCGAAATAAACTGGTGCTTTATAAATAATTGAGAGCATCACCTGGTGCTGGAGATTTTTCATTGTGATTAAAAGTGTTTGAGCGAGAATTAACGATGAAATTCCGTGTATTAATCAACGTAAAGGATTTTTTAAACATTAATTAAAGTTAATTCAGTAGTGAAGAGGTAAAACTGGGAGAGTCTCCTTTTTCGTACATTTCATGAAATATTTCTGAAAATAAAAAGATGAGACTCTTCTTCTTTCACCTCTTCACTCCTGAATTACTCAAATTCTCCCTAATAGTGTCTTTTTTCAATGCAGATAGCCGTTCTGCTGTCGACAGCAGCGGCGACAGGAGCTAATGAACAAACTGGGTGAGTGAATTAAAATTATCAAATAATTAAAGGCAATTACTCCTTTTTCTTCATACGGATAATTATTTTTTTTAGAGAAACTGCTGTATCTCGAGTTCCAAGAGCTCTAATTCTCCAACCAGTTATGAAAGTTAGAGACGACGACGACGACGGTCCACTTGATTGGCTAGCTAATTTATTCAGGGGCATGACAGCACCCAAGAGAAGAGCAACCAATGGACCACCGATGCTCGGTCCAATCCGAGTACCAGGTGTCAAGGACCAAGTTTACATAAAACAATTGCCTTCATTCGCAAAGTCAAATAGTCGAGTTGTTGTTAGAGTAATGAGTCCGCAGATGCAGCAGATGTCGGTGCCAATGGCGATACCAACTCCATACCACATTCATTATCAGACTCCCCAATTCCCAATAAGTCCAACAAGACAATTACCAATGCCATCATCTGGCTTCGTACCAATATCGTCACCACCACCAACTGCCCATTGGCAGAGACCCCAACAGTATTTCTTCAACGGCAGAAATAATTACCAAAATTCCTTCAATTTCCCACCACCAAAGTACCAGAATCATCAGCCATGGCAAGCCAGTCATCAACCCTACTATCAATCACCGTATTATCAACAAAATCCTTATGGTACCCATGACTTTGATAATTCCATTCAAAACAGCGGGAGAGTCTCGAATTATATCTCCGAACCAGTAAAAACCACGAATCATCCATCTTATCCATTATTTAATGAACAATCTGATGGTGATGATGCTCAGGATATGAAGAATCAAACGATTGTCAGCAGTGAAGTCTATGATGAGGAGGAGTTGAAGGTGACATCACCAGTAGCATCATCTGCAAGTATTCATAAAGAAATCTATCGGCCTGACAGAATGGCACCGACTAGCCCAACTTGGAGGAATAATTTCTGGACGAGGAAGCAGAAGAATATGACTGCTTCAAAGAATCAAGAAGAGGATCAGGTGACGAGGGAGAAAGGAAAGTTCAGTCCAACGGACATGATTCAAGTTGCTGCTCCTGATTTGAAGGGGAAGAATAGGCGAGAGAAAGAGGAGAAGAGCTCGGGGATGAAGGAGAGTGATGGGGAGACTGAGGATGGAGTCATTGAGAAGACAGAGAGTAGAGAAATAGAGAAACGCAATTTTCGGCCGACTGTCGCAACGGAAAATCCGAGAGTCACGAGGAGAAGGAGTCAATGGACACCAATGGATGTTGCACCAACTCAGGCGAATTCGATTAATCCGCAATCGAAGAAATCGAGTAATTCTGGAGATGTTGGGGGTGAATCGACGGAAAAGGGTGAGAATGCGACTCCTGATGTCATTCAGAAGGTCATGAGCCTCACTGCTGATAATTCCTGGAAGAATCAGGATAGCTCGAGGGGATTGAAGAATTATCGGAGGAAAAATGATAGTATTAAAAACAGGAATAGGAGAGTTAGGATTGTGGAGAGCGTTAGGAGTTCTGTATCAGTGACGAGTTCAAAGGGAGAGCAAGTCAAATCTAAATCCAAAAGTTAGTTTATGTTGATTATGTACAATTTGTTTTTTTTTTTTACTGAATTTTTCTACTTCTCACAACTGATGAAGTTATTTATAAATGTAGTACTTAAGTATTAAATTTCTGTTTTTTATAGATTTTATGTTTTTTTTTAATGCAAGTGATATTTTTTTTTGTTAATTCATGTTACCGCATTTCACAAAGTGTTCACTGCCATTATATTTCTCATTTTGATAAAAATAGTCAAATAAAAATGACTCGTTACAAATAAATTGTGTATTTTGTGTCTTAATCTGTTTTAATGGAGAGATTTTATGGTATTTACCTTGATTATTGACGATAATAAGATTCATGGGAGAAAGCTGCTGATTAATTTAACGTCTTAACGAGACTCGACACTTTGAATAGAGTATTTATCAACGAGAGTCAATGCGAATTGATGCAAAATCGAGAATTTGAATATTGTGTCAATTAAAATTTATATCGAGTCAACAGACCCTCTGGCCTTGCCATTGAAGCTAAATAATCCTCGTAAAGAGAAATTTATCAGGAATATTGAATAACCCTACTGCTTTCTCTGGTAAAGCCTGTGGAAGCAAAAAAAAATTGAGAAAATCAAGTTCGAGAGGAAAAAGTTTCGAATAAAACGTAAATAGAAGTACGATTGGATTAAAAATTATAAGTAAATTAGAAATTCCGTAAATGACATGAAATATTTTTTTCGCAGCTTTAACTTCAAACGGAGTTTCTCCACTAAAATTCGAATAAGGAGATTGTAGAAAATAAATAATTAAATTTAAATGAATTAATTTAATCATTTTTCATCGTTCGATCTTCACTCTTATCTCTCAATTTGTGGAGTTGCAAAACTGGAGATATCATTCGTGTTCTCCAATAAGAGAAGCAGTTACAGATTAACCACACACGCGATAATCAGCATAAAAAGCCACTTTGAACTTGTTACGATTGAGAAAAGAAAGAGAATACCATAAATTTCACTGCGTACGAGTGAAACTGTTTGAATTCGCTTCTCATCTTCACTTGCATGAATTATTAATTGACGAGGACTCAAAGAATTATTCAATAAATAATTACTTAAAAATTTCCCATTTCTACAAATCCGGAATTTCCTGAAAAAAATGAAAAAAAAAACCCTCATTAAATGCTGCATTTAGACATCCAATGTTTTTCTTAATGAAAAAATATGTTATTGCGTTATTTTTATTGTAATCATATAAATAAAGAGATTCATTAATGTTTTATATATGTTCCGCTCGTTGCAACAGGGATGAGCCTTGAGTTTCACTGGATACTATGGGGATTTTAACGACGCGCCTGGCTAATCTTCATAACATATATAAAGCCACAAATGTTTCATCGAGCGCTCAGTTGAAAATCTTTGTTATAACTGTGAAAATTATTTAACTCTAGTCTCATTTGTTAAAGAAAAAAAATTAATCGATAACTTGTGGAAAAGGGGAAAATTATTTAGGAATGAGGAAGGAAAGATTGGTAAGTATGGTATTGTTGATGCAGTAGAAGACATCACCTCAAAACTAAAAGGACACAAGTCCTTTTATCTTGTTAATTAATTAATTTTTTTCTAGTGTTTATTGGCATTTTGCATCGTCATGCTCATGCTCCAGGAGCAAGCAGAAGGGTAATAAATTCACTCATTAACATCAAAATTATCAATAAAACTGTGACTTCTTTTTTTGCAGAAAAAAAGTGGTGATTCATGTACCTTATAAAATCAAACGTATCAAGCATACCCACACTATTTACAAAGTTCTACCCAGTCACATACACGAGGATAAGAAAGACACTGGTATTGGTGCAAGTGAGGATGATGAAGAATTTGATCACTTCAAGAAATAATGATTGGAGAGAATAAATGATTAGGAAAATTTTGATAATTATAATGAATAAATGTACAAATTAGAAAATTGTAATTTATATTAATTAGAGGAAATTAAAAAAATATAATTAAATAAATTTTAAGTGTCACTTTTCTTTCGTAAATTCACTACTGAATTTATGAATTATCACAAAAAATCATAATTCCCAGTTTATGTCTATTTCAGGCTGTTGCCTTATTTTTTACCTGAATTATTTACCGTGACGGATAATTTTCCCCACTTTCTTATCTATTTGGAAAATCAGAGAGAATCAATAGCTTCTGGAAAGAACTTGGGCATGAAGATTGAATGGATTTTTCTACTTAAAGAATACTGCAACAAAAAAAAAAGGAAGAATTGACTGGAGTGTCAGAATCGTTTTACTCCAATTCCCGTTATTTCTTTGGTGACATTGAAATTAACTTCTTTCTTGTATTTTACCCAGAGGGGAAATCGTGCAAATCACAACTACGGTTAATCGCGAAAGTGACTTCTTTGTCATGGAACAATATCTCAAAAGAATCTGAGATACTTCAACTGAGTGAGTGACAATTGAGAATATTTCTTTGTTCTCTTTATAGTGGGTAGAGTTTAAAGGAGATGGGTGGAACGTATAAATACTCATTCCTCTAGTTCCACAATCGACAAATGTGGTTGAGACATTGAGAAGATTATTAAAATCATCAGCAAATGATGGTAAACAAGAAATTAAAAAAAACTATTAAATAAACACACACTAATTGACACATTGATAAATGATCATTAAATCTTCACGTCACTTTCAATCACCTTTTCTGTCATTTAATTATATACTGAAATAATTGGCAATAGTACTGACCATGAATTCAATAGTGAAAGTCATTACAATAATGTGCACATAAATTTACTCTGTCATATGGAATACAAGTGTTTACATAATTTTTTTTCCCTCAGGGATCAAAGGTGCTTCTGCTAATTGTGCTTATCGAAGTTTTTGGAATATTTGCGGATGAGGATGAACAGTAAGTTTCTGATTGTCGAAGACTACTGGAGAATACAGTAATTGGGTGGAATTTATTTAATCGGTAAATTGAATGGTAGTGATGTGTAATTTACATAGGGTAATTTAATTCTATGGATTTTACACAGAATATGTAATTTTTCAATTGTGAAAATTATGGAGAACTTCATGGTGTGTAAATTTGAGAGATTAACATTGAGAGAGATAGAATTTATGAATTTTTTCGTTTTAGTGTTCATTTTAGAATTCACGTGCCTGAAATTATTAAGCACCACGTTCACACACACACTGTGTACATTCACGTTCATCATCCTGGGAAAAAGAAGAAGACGAAGAAACCAGAGCACGTTTACAATGATCACGAGGATTGGAGCGTACATGACACTTACAGTAAACACACAGGATATCATGAAGAATATGGGTCAGACGAGGGGAATAACGATCATTTGACGACTAATTACCCTTCGCTGGTGACTCATAAAAGCACGGATCAGGGAGAGCCTCCGATTCCATTTTACGACGATTTTACAGGTGAGTCCTATGATTTTTAAAAAAATATGAAACATCAAAGGATTCATCCCTCTAACGATGCTGTTAATCTTCGTTCCAGGTGAATACCAGAAGCCAAAACATGTTGAGCAATTTAAAACTTTTCACGATGGTGTAAGTGGATACAATTATCCGCCACAATACATTAACAGTAATTACGAAGTTACCGAAAATGTTAATGAAACTCCGGCGTCCTACGAGCAATCAAATTACGAGGAGAGCAATAAATCTGGTGGAGAGATGCAGCATGGTTATATCTACAACAGCAATGTTGAGAATATTTATAATAATAAAATTGAAGAGTCCTCGGAGCAGATTGGTGGTGAGAGTGAAGAGGAGAATTATGGGTACTTGGGGAGTAAGTACATCAGGAAGCAGCATGGATGATATTAGATTCTCCTGTAATTTTCTTACTTTTTACAATAAATATTCTTCAGGAAAATATTGTCTCTTCTTCATTTTTCTTTAATATTCAGAGTCTTCTGCATTTTCGTAGCCTTCTCCAACGTAATTATCACTGATTTGTCCAGTTGACAGTTCTCCTCTATTCTCAGGCCACACTTGGCCATGTTGTTGGGAATCGATTGGATGGCCAACTGTATATCCAAGCACTTCGTAATGATCATCACCTCTTGATTTATCGGCAACGTGTTTTGTTATCGTGTGTGTGTGCTTAATCGTCTTTATATAATAGGGTACGTGAATAATTATGTGCTCACTGAAATAAGAAAATTAGTATGAGTCATCAATCATCGAGTCATTTCCTTAATTCGTTTGATGGAGAATTTAATTCATTAAAGAGGAAAATTTAATGCTGAGAAATTTATGGATTTTTAAATTAGTTATAAATTATTACTCACTGTTCAGCTTGACACAGGATCATGAGAATCCCCAGGAAAAATAGAATTATCTGAAAATAATAAAGTGATTTAATTCTGCTTTTTTTTTTTCTATAATTTTTAATTATGAAATTTTATCAAACTTACCAGGAATTTGTCCATCATTCAGTCTCAATGATTTCAATCTAAAAGTTCTTTGTAGTGTCCTGGCATTTATACACTGAATCATTCCATTCTGCCCCCAAACTTGCAACTGAAAGGTAACAATATTACTTAGAAAACTGTGAAAGGATTTTCCATCAAAAAAAAAAGCACACAACAATCATTATTTTCTAGAGACAATCAGCATTCGAATTTTTTTGATTCCATTACACAACCTGCACTATTCCAGTGAATGGCAGGAGATAGTAATTTTAATGCAATTAGACTCCTTTCACTAGTGGAGCATTCGGAATGGGTGGATCCAGAGGATACAATGCAACACAATTGACACAAATTGTAGTGTTGAGGTTCAAGGTCAATTTAATTGACAGATCGAAGATAACTGAATGTGAATTAATTTGATTTTAATTTGAGGAATAATTGTTAATTCAATGAATTTATAAAAGCAATCTCGAACGAAAGCAAATGCCTTTCCATTTACAATTGGATTTTTTTTTTTGAGATTCTGTGTGAAAGGGAAATTGAGAGCAGAAAAAATGTGGGACTTTGATGGTAAAAGTGATTTGTGGTGAGAAATTGAAACTGAAATAATTTTATTTCAAAATAATTCAGATTTTTCATTCATTTTCAATATTAATTTCCTATCGATGGCATTATGCTTCATAAATTGAAGGAATTATTCGATTATTTTTCCATTAAACGAAATTTTCTTCAATAATATCTAAAAAAATCATCAGAGCTGTTGCTTTCATTTAGTCCTGAGAGAAAGGCGATCAATTCTGCGTAAAAATAAAATTAATACGTACGTTGGAAATTTATACTGTGAGTGTTGCATTGCAAGTATGAGGAATTCAGTTCGAAGATGAAGCGAAGAGGAAATTGAGATGCATGATAAGATAGGTGAGAGGGTGGGGCGGGTAAATGTGGAGAAAAGTAAATAGAAAAAATTTCAGTATGATAAAGTTCAAATAGGGATAATGTGAGAGTACTTTTCTTTTTTTTACAATCGTTTTTTAAGTAGATGGGGAATTTTTTTTCAGGGAAAATGTGAGAAAGCTCATGTAAATGATTGATGGAGGATTTATAAATTCTAGAGTACGAAGGCTGATATTATCCGAGTTTGTGAAGCATTTATTGCATGTTCAATGTTTCACGGTACTTGTACACAATTAATTTGAATTTTTATGAATAATAATTGGCGAATCAATCAGCAAATGTGATAAACAATTTCCATAAAATATTCACTTGAAATAAATTTTCCAAATTTTGAGAAAAACATTAGTTTTATTGTCTTAAGAAGAAAATACTTCTCACATTTGGTGAGAATTTTTTTTTTTTCATTTTTGAAACCTAGATTTCGCTTCTTGTGTGAAAAAAATGTTAATGAGCACTTAGAATGTAAAAAAAGAAGGGTAAATGTCTTTTGTTATTAAAAAATATGACTTTCTTCAAACTTTCGTCATGAAATGGAATATTCAAAGACATTGCATCTGAATTTCGTGGAAAACTTAATTTTCCAGTTTCAACATCTTTAATTAAGGAAAAAGCGACTGACTACTTTGATATTAAAAAAAAATAACACGCTCATTTGAAAATCAGCAAGGCGATGACCGCTCATTATGATTTTATCGTTTAAATGAAGTTTACCAATGATGGTAAAAAATATTAGTGAGCGTAAAGTTATGTGCTCCAGAAGATATGGAGTGGGAGGATACTCTCGGTAGTTTTGCTTGTTTTTATCATCTATAAAAGCTATGCATCCAATCTCTTCCCTGGCAATGCGTTCTAAACACTCGAAGAGTTGATACTCCAATTCAGTACCGAGGAAGAAGAAGAGAGAAAAATAGGTAAAAAGAATCCTTCACTGAAGTTGTTAAACTGGAGCAACTACTCGACGCATCTAATCTCATTCTGATGGAAGCTGCTGACTCGGTGTTTTGCAACAATTCTACGTCTCCTGATTTTGCTATTGAAGAGGTGATACTTGGACTGACATATTTATTGGCTCGATACTAGGGTAAACTCATTGAATATGCGGTTATTGGTGAGTAAATTAATTTAAAAAAATTCTATTATTAACGAAATTGAATTTTAATTTAATTAAAATATATATTCCAGGTGATATTCGCTTTTTTCCTGGGAATATGTGGACCATTTCTTGTCTCTGGACAGTAAGTAACTTGAGAAATACCATTTTTTTAAGAATTCTATTTTCTAATCATGACAACCCTCGAGTCTATCCACTTTCTCTTTATCAATTATTAATGAATCAAAGATTAATTACATTCTCCAATAATTAATTCAATAGAAAATATCAAATATCATTTTCTTTTATCACTATCCCCATTCATTAATTCAATTTTTCTTCTCATTTTCAGCAAAAAAATAATGATAATCATACCAAGAACGATAAGACGTGCTCACAATAGTCCCTGGCGTCAATTTACACGTCCGCCTTTTTCCAAGGCTCCAAAATTCCTGGACGATCATTTTCTTCCATCTCAACGTGATGCAATGAACAAAAAATTCATGCCAAAAGGTAAACCCATCTCTTTCAATCAGCATTTACCCCAGGGTGGCGATGACTTTGATCAGGGCCATGATGAAGTAAATCACGTAGTAATTCCCCATGGCAAAGGAATCAGTCATGCAATAACATACGGTCATGGTTACGTGCCCCATGGAGCACTGAAAGACCATGCTGGCTTCTCCGAGGCTGCTGGCTCCCCTGGGCGAGCTGAAGACAATCGAATGAATTATTATTCACTGCCGCATGTGACACACCAAGCCGACAACTATCTGCATCAAGAGGAAGGGCCAACTAATCATTATAATAATCAAGTGGGTATGCATGAGCGTAGGAAGGATGATAGAAGACTCAGGCATTTTTCACCGAGTCCACGTGATCAATCATTTAATAAAATTCAGGAAACTGTGAAGAAGCCTATTTTTGCAACGAATTTTGGAAAGGATAAACCAATTTTTTTGGGTGGGGAAATTGCGGAGGAGAGTAAAGGGGGAATTGTGCTGCGTGATAGCATTGATCTTGGGGATTATCAGAAGAAATTGATGGAATTAACGAGAAACTGGCCAGCAGCATTGAATATCTCACCCGGATTAAACTCGAATATTGGTCCAGCGCCGCAGGAATTTTCTGGGCATTTCAGACCAAGTGAGCATCAAGGTGATGTCTCATCTTATGCACCTCAGCATCAGGGTTATGAAGTTAAAGAGGACGTGCAGGATGTTCCTCGTGATTTTCATGGAATTGTTCAGAATCCCTCGAGTGAAATTCAGGCGGGTCCACCGAATTTATATGGAATTTCACAAATGCCATTTACTGGAAATCTGCAGCATTCTTTTGGACTTCCTGGACTTCTGCAAGGATGAAAAATTTGTTATTTCTTAAATTCATAGATTTTATAGTCTTACCAAAGTATTTAAATTTAATATTTCTTTTCTTTTTAAATGATCGGCCATTTTTGATACTTCAGACTAGAAAAAAACATTGTGATAATTTTTAGTATTAGAATGTTAATGTTATATTTTTGCTTTTCAAGTTGTTATTTTCTGTTAATGAAAGTTGTTATGTTGATATGAGAATTCTTTGATACTATCTATTTGATCTATCGTGAAATGCATGATTTTTATCTCAATTCTCTCAATATCACGGTCATGGTCAATTCACGCTTCTATGCCGTTTATTATCCAATAATTACAGGTATTCCAAATACATACTTGGGATATCTTTAATACATGTGTATACACATTTTGAGATATCGTAGCACTTTCACTGGTTTATACCGACGACCAGTTGAGTGTTTGAAAGTCTAGAAAGTTTGTTGCAGCCAGATGATACAGCATTTGCAGTCTCTCAACTTTTATTTCTCCTCTTTTATCTGCTTTTTATAACAGTCTTTCATTATTCATGATTTCTTGAATAAAAATATGCGAATTAATGTAATAAAAAGAGAAAAACAAATTGATCAATAAAATTCAATTCCTCTCATCAATTTCCAAATTTTTTTGGCTTCAAAAAATTGAAATTAATATTAATAAAAATGGTAAATAATTGTTATGCAAATTTTTTTTATTTGTAATAATAAAAAAATTAATAAATAATGAAAATTACATTGTATTATACCTTTTCGTTGAATTGGGGGTCGAAGAAAGTGTTGAATTCCTTCCTGACCATGAAAAAAAAAAAAATCTCGAGGCCGCACGTTTAGTACAGAGCTTATTGAAAGAAAGATCGAGACGCGTTGCTCGTTGTACGCTGAGTGCTCAATGTTACTGCATTTCCCAGACGTATAACCGTGAAAGGGAAAAGGGGCGGCGAGTGCCTGAGTGGGAGAGCAACGAATAAATGAGGGGAAAAAAAGGCGAAAAAATGCAGCAAACCGGTAAGAGAGGCCAAGGAGTAATAAACTCTTCTTCATTTCTCCCACTCTCTCCCAGAATAATGCAGAAGAGCACGAGAATGAAAAGGAAAGGTGGTGTAACGGGCAAATGAACTCCCAAGAACACCGACAATCGGATGTTTCTCAATTTCAGTA
The DNA here is from genome assembly GCA_963565655.1 of Aleiodes testaceus. NCBI lineage: Eukaryota > Metazoa > Arthropoda > Insecta > Hymenoptera > Braconidae > Aleiodes > Aleiodes testaceus. The sequence goes on from OY751428.1 coordinate 2,650,373, forward strand.
TTTCCTCTTCTCCCATACTCTCCCAAACGAGTATACGGACAATTTGGCAATGGAATTTTCGTTTCGAATTGTTGCTAATTAACTTTCGTTATCGTGTGAAAGCACTATTTTAATTTATGAGAGAATAATTATTTTTTTTATTCGGAAGTCATTAATTGTTGAATATTTGCATTATACAGGAAAATTATTAATTTATTTATCATTAATTATTGCAGTTTATTTCTTTATACTGAAAATTTCTAGCATTGGGATTGAATTATAACCATTATTGGCTTCAATCGCACTGCGCATGCGCATTATTCTCGCTTGATCTATGGCGCATGCGTACTTTATTATATTCTTTTTGTAATTGCGTTTTCACCTGGAAAATGAAGCCGGCGCAGTCGACCCTGGCTTTCATGACTTCCGGCATGATATTAACCTTATTTTAAAAAAAGGAATTATTACGAATATTTAAGAGAATGAGATGTTATTACTGGTTGAGTAAATAAAGCTCATTTATTGTCTCAGTTAAATACTTTCTTTGTGATTTTAAGAACAATCAAGAGAACTTGGAGAGACATAAATTAATAATTTAATATTAATTATCTCGGTGACGTTAATTGGAGGTGCTTCAAGGTCGTTAGAGTTAATCAGGATTGAGTTGAGAAATTAACAAAGTTGTGAAAAGGTGGCTTATCTCTTTTCATGCGTTTACTCTCTAACGCAATTGTCTTCAGAGGAAAACAGCAAGTTCATGCAGAATGCAGCAGTCTAGGAGAAACTGGGAAATGTACATATACATTCAATTTGTCATGCTTATGTTCCGTTTAGTGTAAACGATCAATTATGTCGCTTTAAATAATACAAAAACTCGATGCATTAGTGTTCATGTAATGACAGGTTTAGTTCATTGCCAAGGACATTTTTTTAGAAAATTCCCGGTATCATTTTTTTTTAAATTAATTATTTTATTTAAAAAAAAAGGATTTACTCTCAATTTTTCATGAATAATATTGAATATTCATTTTTTTTACAACAATGTATTATTTAAATTATTCATGCATTGTCGTAGACTTCCATAATTTCAATTGAAGTGGAAAGCAGCAAAAAGTACTTCACATATAAAAGATTTCACGATGAGTGAAAGTCAAATGGTATTCTCAAGATAATAAATTTGTCCTGTACCAAAAATCTCTCACTATTCCCTCATGTTTCTCATCTATTTTCCATTCAAATTGCAATAAATTGCATTATTCATAAATTCGAGGAAAAAAAAGGAGAAGAGAGTCGGGAAAGGGCAAATGAGAATCTCCCTGAAATGCTCATCCCACAATTCCAACCACTTTCTATTTCCTCTGATGCTAAAATCACATACAAAACTCTTGACTTTGTTAAACCATGATATGTAACATGAGAAAATTATAATTTCACGAATTCTAAGGGAATTTACTTAACAAGCATCAATGATGATGCTTTCACAAAAAAAAGGTGCAGAGTATGACCTTTATTTTTTTCATGATTTCTCTTGATCCTATCATTCATAAGGAATCAACTGAAATATTTAATCAGATTACAAAAATTACCCAGTAATTTATAATTTAATTTTTCAATTATTAAATTAAGCGTAATAGAAAGTACAAGTGTATTCCTGAGGTTTATCATGTAAATCATAATAATTCTAATAGAAAATTGAGGATGAGAGGAAGTAAATGAAGTACTCCATAATAATGACACATTTGAGTACACTCAAGTCATAATGCATGTCGTTATTGTCTCCAGTATTTAGCTTGATGCTTAACGACGTGGTACTTCATCTTGTCACATAAACGAAATTGTATAATTTACTTTAGAAGCAAAGAATTAAAAAATAACCGCAGAGTGTACAAATTAAAAGTTAATGTCACACTAGAAAGTGTAGACAATACATGATGATAGTAATTTTGAATGAATTTTTAAGCATGTGGTTTTTATTGTTGAATGAATATTAATGTCACTGCCACTAGAATTACTTAATTCTAAAGGCAAATGTAGAATCAGTCTAGACACGCACGTGCATAACGTAAAAGATCCTCTGGGGATGGATTTTAATCCGTATTATTATGTGAAAACACGTCTAGACGTAATGCAGTTTACCTGATTCAATGATTCAATGGACTATCGATTTAATTAAAAGCCACGAGGGATTAGTAATGCATTAAAACCATCAACTCAAGCTTCTGCATATTCACAAATTTCTGAATTACAATATTAATTCATCCTCATTCTTGCAGAACCTAGAAGAGCCTCTTGTGATAATGATTATTGTCTCATTGATAGAACACTGATGTTAAAGTGTAAATTGTTATTGAGGAAGCTGATACATCGAAATGATCACGATGATTGGTGAATGCCTGGAGCGCGAATTTCACTGGCTGTGGGTCACGGCCGGTGGCGTGGGGTCCACACACACATCCACAATATTTCCTCCTCGTCTTCCCATCGGTAAATCCCCTCAATGAGAAACGGAACAAGGAACGACGATCACTCGTGCACAATCATGTGCCCCTCAATCCTGCCCCACTTCTTTGCAGAAACGTTTAAGAAGCATTCCTCCCCTTCGGCTTATTTTCTCACTGTTGGGATATATAAGCGAGAGGTCGGCTTTGATATATATAACAGTGAGCATCTACCTCGTGTCGTGTGAGGATCAAAAACAGAGTAGAGAAACGGATTTATTTACAGACGCAATGACGTCGAGGCTCACTGTAAGCTATTACTCCTATTATTTTACTTAATCCCGAGGTAATTTGTATTATTTCGTTATTTCAGGTGGTACTGCTGGCTGCGACAATTGCAGTTGCAGCAGCGACCTTTGGAAAGGAACAGTGAGTTGATTTTATTAAATTCGAAGTTCATTAACAGAGGAAACTAATTTTTTTAAACTTTATTTCAGTGTTCACATAAGAATCCACTTGCCGATAAAAGAAGAGCATCACGATGATCATCATGGAGGTCATGGGGGTGGTGATCATGTGGAAATAACTAGTCCAGGGATAGGCGGAGGTTTTGGAGGCTCTGGTGGACATCATGGAGGTGGTGGTGGTGGATTTGGAGGCAGTGGAGGAGGTGGATACAGTTCTGGAGGTCATGACGATCATTCTCATGGCGGTGGTGGTTTTGGTGGGTCCTTTGGTGGTGGTTTCGGTGGGTCTGATGATCATTCACACGGAGGCGGAGGGTATGGAGGTGGTTCTGATGATCATTCAGGTGGTTCCTTTGGCGGTGGGTATGGGGGTGGCTCTGATGATCATTCGCACGGTGGTGGATCGTTCGGCGGAGGCTTTGGAGGTCATGGAGGATCAGGAGGTCATGGTTCTTCGGGCGGATTCAGTCCCAGTAGCTTCGGAAGCTCTGGACATGGAGGAGATTTATCATCGAGCTATGGACCACCTTCTTCGGGTCATGGGGGATCTTCGGGACATGGAATTTCGTCTAGCTATGGGCCACCTTCCTCGGGACACGGAGGAATTTCGTCTAGTTATGGAGCACCTTCTTCGGGACATGGAGGAATTTCCTCGAGCTATGGAGCACCGGTATCAGGTCATGGAGGATCTGGACATGGCTCAGGAGGTTCTAGTTATAGTGCACCATCCTCAAGTTATGGAGTACCTTCTTCAAGCTATGGAGCACCATCTGGAGGACATGGAGGAGGCTCATCTGGACATGGAGGAGGCTCATCTGGCCATGGGTTATCTTCTTCATACAGTGCACCATCCTCAAGCTACGGAGCACCATCCTCCAGCTACTCAGCACCATCATCAAGCTATGGAGCTCCGTCGAGTCATGGAGGTGGAGGAGGATTCTCCTCGGGATTTGGAGGAAGGTTAGTAAAATCCAAATATTCATTCAATAACTGTAATAAAAAAAATAAGATTTTCATGTTATTCTTATAATTTTAGTGGACACGGTAGTTTCGGGGGTTCTTCGGGTCATGGAAGCTCCTCATTCTCGTCTGGAGGTCATGGATCCTTCGGCGGTGACTCTTACTCCTCTGGACACTCTTCTGGAGGTCATGGATCCTTCGGCGGTGACTCTTACTCTTCTGGAGGCCATGGATCATTCGGCGGTGATTCTTACTCATCCGGACACTCTTCCGGTGGTCACGGAGGTTTCGGCGGTTATCACAAGAAGTAAAAGTTGCACATGAGAAATTAATGACTCAAAAAAGAAATTACGATGAGAGAGAGAGAGAGGGAAGGAATATCCTGTTTCCTTCCTTCGTTTCCAATCCTTTCACACCAATGGTGATGTCAGGGGCTCTCGAAGAAAGCCCCAGAGGCATTAAAACATTTCCATTCTCACCCCAATGTGTTTCCCACTCAGTTTCATGTGACAACAGACTGGTCACCTTTGTGAAAGTAAAGAGTAATGAAAAAGAAATAACAATTTCACTGATCTCATGTGAAATTTCCGTTCATAATCGATACTCATACAATTTCAATTCAATTTATCTCTCTCTTTCTCTCCATACATATTTCTCCGTATTTCTTTTAATTGTTATTGCGTTGTAATTGTAACATAATGATTTTTGTAAATATTTATGTGTCTTGTTTGTGTGTTTTGTAATAAAAAGTTTTTATATATTTTTTAAAATCGTGAAATTCCACAATAATTCCTCCATTCACCTATAAAATAAGAGAAATGGATAATTACTCGCGTGACATTGTGTGAAAGAGATAGTTCACACAATTTCACGTGTCATGGGGATCAAGAGCAGGCTCTCATTGCAATTAAAAACATTAGAGACTAAATTAAATTGAAGTAGGTAATACAGTAGTAAGAAATAGAAATTCATTGAAGTATCATATTTTCGTTGACTTTGAAGCATTTTCTACAATCGCGTGAGAAATTTCAGCGAAATGGAAAGCACTGTACTTGTGCCAGAACGAAGGTGAAAGAGAATTCATGTGTTTATCCTGCGTATATATATTTTATATGTTCTCCCCACTTTTTCGATGGAGAATTAAGTGGGAAACATTTCACCAGGTTCTCTTTTTATCTTCTCAAACGATAGATGAGTTGTACCGTTGCGTGAAAGTAAGTCTTCGATACTTCCGGTGATAATGAAATTGTCACTAGAATGTTCGAAAATTAAATAAAATTGTTGGATTGAATTTTTTATAATTTTTTTAATCCCAAGAAACATTAATGTTTGAATGAAAATTCAAGTTTCACGTCTAGACACATGCGGAAACATTTATTATGATTAATTTGCGATTGCCGAGAGCAATGAACTTGAAATTATTGAAAAGCAGTAATTTACTCGATGAATGTGTGAATCAAACGTAATATCGTAGGCATTGATGCGTAAAAGCCTGGTCTTGTCTTGTTTCCTCAAAACTTTCCCCATGCACTTCCGAGTTTCAAAATTTTTACAAGCCTCCTTTATTATAAACATACTGGTGTATGCTGCAAAACTGGCGGTATCCTGTTGCGTGTTTCACAGATGTTGCCACTGAAATGAGGAGTGAGAGCCAATCAGGAAGCTTCTTTTTCATAATTTACCATTTTATGATTACAGTTTGTTTACATTTATAAAGGCAGTGAAACGAGGGAACTTGAGTTTAGTCTTCATTCAACAATTCACGAGTGAACGAGATTCAGAGGAAAAAAAGAACATGTTGAGGATAAAAGTGGGTTTTTTAAAATCGATTTTAATTATTGGAAAAGTCGAAATTCTCACGTTCTTATGTGATAAATGCATTACGAAAGTTTACGTTTATTTACCATGAAAATATAATCTTTTTCCTGGTTTCAAAATTATTGAGCAATTTATTACGTTATGAAGCTTATTATTTAATTAGAGATTTTTTAAAATCGTTATTTAATTAAATTGTTGCAGTTACTGGTTCTCCTGATTATCGCAGTGGCTTTCGTCACATCAGCACCAGTTCCTGATGGAAAAGAGCAGTGAGTCATTTTCCTTCTAAATTATCCACTAATTTTATCATAATTTTAAAAGTTTAATTATTTCACCTTTTTCAGTGTTTACGTGAAAATCCATGTGCCCCATCATCATCACACACACCATCATACAATCGTGAAGAAAGTATACATCCCAATAAAAGAGGAGAAACACGAGAAACCAATTCACACTGAGGAACACAAGTATTTTGACGATGCTTGGTGAAACATGAGGAAATTGAAGGAGAATTTAATTTAATTACCTCAATTCACGTAATTTCAATGTTGCTAGGTTTTAAGGTACACTCATTGTTAACAATTTTACGAGTCTGTTGAATAATCAAAGAAATAAAGGCCTTTATTAATTAACTCTTGTTTTATTATTTTCAAAAGTATGAGTACAAAAAACATAAAATATTTAACGATTGAAAGAAATAAAAAGTATGTATAATCTATGTACATTTGGTTCATCAATCTTCCTCTGCCTCCAATTTTTTTTCTTGTTGCCGAAAATTTAATTTCCAAAAAAGCTCCACTTGATGCTCCTCCTCTTAACCAGAAGTTTAATACTGCTTAAAGCTAAATCAGATTTGCTTAGAGATTATCATCTGAAAATTGAATAGAGTCTTCAAGAAATATTTAAGCTCTTCATATGAATAATGAAAAAATCCTTCTATTGTTACTCACTGTCTTTGAAAAATTCATGATAAAACTTTTCTTTTGGATTTTTTGAACTCTCTGCGACTCTTCACCAACCTTCCCATCCCTTCTCCTCGTGAATGGGCACATGGACAGGCACTGGGACATGGACCTTCTCTACATGGTGAACTGGTACATGAACCTTCTCAACATGGTGCACTGGGTATGGTACTGGTACATGGACTTTTTCAACGTGATGCACTGGTACTGGTACGTGAACTTTTTCAACGTGATGCACTGGTACGTGGATTTTTTTCGTGTGGTGATGATGAACCGTGTGCACATGATATGGCACGTGGATCACGTGATGTTGGCTGAGGATGTGAATTAAATTAATTTTTATTGCTTCAATATTCAGGGAAAATTGAGCAGAATCAAGATGTGCCCATTTTACCCCTTTGCACCTTTCTCTAAATTGATTTGATGGGTTTGATACTCACTGGTGTCCCCATCCAGGTGCAGGCGCTGCCAAAGCAACTGCCAAGACTCCGAAGACGATGAGCTGAATGATAAAATGAAAATCGGTGTGAAATAAAAGAAAATTGGTAAAATCAAGCGAATAAAATTGATGCGCATAAATTCAAAGTGCGGCATTACTAGTCTTCTACGTGGTGACAATAAGAACAACGATGTACGAAATGTCCTAATTTAGTTATTTTATTGTGACGGTGAAAATTCACGACTTTCTTACGTGACGAGAATCAAGTGATTCCACTGTCATTATTTTACTATATAAAATGAATAAAATGAATAAAATGAATAAAATGAATGAAGTGAATAAAATGAATAAAATGAACAAGTTGTCATGCTAATTCACATAATTCTCTTGAATTCTCCAAAATTTAATAAAATAAAAATTCTCAATTCTCATTCACACAATTTATTAATAAAAAAGAATCACTGCACTTTGAACTCGATTAGAAATAACGTTACAATAATTATAGAAATCAATAAATTATTGAGTACTCACAGCGAAGGTGTGAGAGTACATATTTCCTTCCCAGAGAGACAAATTGATTTTTTTTCAAATCAAAAAAATTGGCAATTCGATTTAACGAATGCTGATACAGTTCTGGTTGTTTAGTGGTCAGCGATGGGTTTATAAAGGTGGGTCCCGATACGAAATGGTAAAGTTGGTGGGAGACAGTTGTTGCCTTGTAGAAGTGCCAGTACATTGGGGGATAGTGGAGTCGAAGGGGGCAGAATGAAAAAGCAACCACTGCCTTCGAAATTCCCATCTGTATCACATTTAATTTATCTTTGTTTTTGCTTTAATTTTATTTCAAACATGTATTACGTAAAATTACGGAAACGCAGTAAATGATTACGTGCGCGTAGTTTTGCGTAGCTCTGAGTATTCCAAGTGCTTCAAGAATGAGATTATATTGGGAATCACGGAAATTTCGATTGCAACAATTTTAGTGACTTTCATAATATAGGAAAATTTCGAGAGGAGATATACGTGACAAGTTCCACGATTCTTTGAGAAAGAAGTAATTGTCGATTATTTCGACATTACCAGGTACTTCCGGAATTGAAAGTTAATTTGAAGGGAACTAATGTCAAATTAATAGCAGTTATTTTTTGGAGATTCTGAGCTTAATATTCATTGAAAAAAAAAAGAAATTCTCGACAACTATAACCGATTATTAAATAACTGAGGAAAGAATTGAGCGTTACACCGGTTGCGTGTTCTTCTAGATATTTCGAATAACTTTTTACGCAATTCGAAATGAATTCGACGAATTTCTTCTGACATTTTCCCATTAATCTGAGGTCCATTAATTCGATGCGGATTTCTCGCATATGTCGATAATAAAATGAGGGAAAAAATCAGAGTATTAAATATTTATACATCTTTGAGCTTTTTCTTTTGTTAAATGTAGGAAGTAGTGCGGTTTGAATACCCAAACGGTTATCCATCATACAAGAGTGAAAGTGTTTCGTAATTCTTTCGTGTATTCTTTTTTTTTTTTCATCATCTATATACATGTGGTGGCAGAAAAAGGGGGAGTCACCATGGCGTGTCCGTTTTGCTGGAGCAAATTTCCGTACTCATCCTCCTTATTCTCTCTGTAATAAAAATAAAGGAGATTCTTGCGCAACACGGTTGACCGAGCTTTATCCCTTTCAACAATAAATTACAAGGACAAACTGTACCATTTCTCTTGGCTTATTGTGAAAGTCACGTAAATTCATCTTTTCTTTCTTTTTTTTTCTTCATCTTCTCCTCCTCTCTTCGTAAGAATATTTATTTTATTTTCACAATGAAAATATACACATTTGCTGCGACAAAAGGAGAAAATGAAGAAACGTGGCCGATGAAAGTCGGCCCGAAGCTGGAACAAGTCCAATTGCAAATGTATTCGTTATCTGATGTTTTAATTGTCGGTACTCAAGTCTGACCGATTCTTTTACTTATGAATTAAAACGAAAAAAAAAAAACATCTTCATTCGCTAATGATTAAAGAAATAGACATTATAAATTATAATTCAAATATTATTTCAATAAATGCACAAATTTGGAATCAAGTCCTGATATATAAAAAAAATCCAGAATGTAATTATTATACAATACGTTATTTTACAAACAATTATGAGAGAATTAATTAACAATTATTAAATGCTTAGATTCAGTGAAAAATCGTATCTATTTTTTCTTCTTATTTTTCGTTGGTGCTTCAGCCTGCGGTTTCTGCCAGTCCAGTGGTTTGCGCCTGTACATGGGCCATGGTGGTACTGTAATAATAGCTGCCATAACACAACCGGCACCGAGGATATAAAGTGCCTGCGAGAATTCCTGAATTACGTATCCCCAGATCAATCCTACGAACTAAAGAGAATCATTCTCATTAAGAATTCATGTAAAAGGATTTTTATGAATGAGAATTGTAAAAAAAAAGAGGCACTCACTCCAAAAAGAGTCACGATGATCCTCGACAGTTTCTCAGCTCTCGCCTGACCATCATAGTCCTGAAATAAAATCATAACCGTGAAAATTGGAGGAGAATGAGTCTTCAACACATGATCAGTCGTGGCATACGGTAAACACTGTGACCTAACCTCAACATCAAGTGCACTTGTTCCTTGGGTGAGTTTTAACTTAATGATACGTTGCGTCTTTTCTTTTTCCCCCTTTTTCTCGAAATATTAAATAATAGAAATAGACAGTTGTGTTAACTTACCATGTGCGTGGGTATAGACTTTATTGACTGAATTAACGATGCCATTATTAAAAAAGTAAGCCGCTGACAGTTTTCAGCACAAGACTCCGGGAAATGAGTAAAAAAATGACGTCTTTTCGTTGACGTGGTAGTCGGGTGAGAGTGAGAGAGAGAGGAGATTAAGAAGGCGCATGCGCTGACGCCATGATGGGGGTACGAGTATCGATTTGCCCGGGAAAATTTTAATAGTAAACTTTCGCTTTGTGGATTATTTAAAGGATAATTGAATAAATTTAATTGTTAGAGGGGATTAATTCATGGTATTTAATCAGTAAATTCATCGGAATTTTATTAAAATTGAAAAATTTCTATTTTGACAATAGGTGATTCAATGATTTGATTTGGTTTATCATTCGTCAGACGTATTGTCGTTTAACGATAATGCGCCGGTGGAAGTTAAATGCATTTTTTTTTTGTAGAGCTCTGTGAATTGAATTCAAATGAGTTAAGAAAACTGTTAAATTTACAATTACGCATCGTCTCTGAATTCCAAAGAATGCGCAATCGGTGAATCTACAGAAGAGGAAGGCAAGAATGTTACAATAAAGATAAAAATAAAAGAGCACGAAATTACGAAACTACAGAGAATTTCCATTTTTTTTTTATTTCACTGAGAATCCTTTCACTCTTTCCGAAATTTTTAAAAAATATATAAGTCACATTTCTCTTAAACTATCAATCGAGAGTTGCCATTAATTTATATTTGCATTTTTTTATTTTTTCGGTAGAAATAAATATTAATGAATATTACAAAATCGATTATTCGAGTTTTATCGTTTTTTTTTTTAGAATGAATATTTATGAGTATATGAGTCAATGAAGATGAAAGGATTTTTAACTTAATATTTACATGAAAATTGGAGGATTAATAAATTATTTCATCACTTGAAATGTTAACTGCTGATGACATTTACATTGAAATATCAATTATTGAGGATAAATTCAGTGAGTACTTTTACTCGGAAACTAAGCGAGATAGCGAAATTTTTGTAGAGACCTTTTTTGTAGCCCTTGAAATTTTCTACAAAAAAGGTATCTACAAAAAATTCCCTATCTCGCTTACTTTCCGGAGAATTCTTAAAAAACGAAAATAAACCAAAATTACGTTATTTCCCTTCTAAATTAATTCATTAATTCTTTCTAATTTAATGCCTTAATTCGATATCACAGTCGACTCATGTTACTCTCGAGTTGATTATTTCCAGGACATGTCCACAACGGAGAAGACGGAATTGTTATTTGCGGAATAATACTCTCGTGTCTAGCATAGTTCACTGCATCATTCACAGTTGGGAACATCACGAATTCTTCGGTTGTTCTTTCAGCTGCATTGCACTTTCTCATCGTCTCGAAAACGGGACCTGAAGTATTCAAAAGGAAAAAAAAACATAAATAAACTAAAACGTAAAAAAATGTTCAAAAAATTATGGGAACAAAAAATTCCACGTAAATTTCATGGAAAAGAAGTGATCGTAAATTATAAACAGCTAAAACTGCTTCAACTCTATTTCTTCCGGTCGAAAACCTGAAATTCAAGTACAACTTCCTTAGTTGCAATCATGCATTACTCAATGCTGTTATTGGATATCATCTGTTCCTACTTGTCTCTTTTTTTCCTACAAAATTTCCGGTTAATGCTCGACTTTCGAAAAAAATAACTCGATAAATTGTCGTTGGATTACAGTGCACCGGATTTTTTTTACTCATTTTGGTAATTCAGTTATGTATATTTACCGGAACAAGCGGCGAGATAAACTGTAACGTTTATTTTCATGTAATCGTCAATGAGACTTCTCAATGCAGCAACACCAGCTGGATCTATGTGAACGAGGGCGGAAAAGTCTAGTATAATAACTCTCAACTGTAAAAAAAAAAGAAAAATTATATTAAACTATTCATCAATTTCTATTAAGAATTAAAAATAATTTTTTTATTAAAGTAATTGGATTTTCTCTCTTAATAATAATACTGCAATTTCCAATTATTTATAATAATAAATCCTAATTAAAATAATTGAAATCCTTTTTTCTTCAATTACTCACATCATTAATATGCACTGATGCATTGTCCTTATAATTCTCCTTCGCCTGAGCCTTTAATCGACGACTCAATTCAACCTGTGGATTAACTCCACTAACTCTAAATACTTCTTTCCGAAATAATAATTTCGACGCAAAATTAAGTCCACCGCAGTAATGAAACATAACGATTCCCGGTAGTTCAATAGTCTGTGAAATAATTAATAAATAATTATTTTTATTAAATCATGAAATCGTAATGAGGTTTACTCGCTTGTTAATTACAAACTTTACCTTTTCATAACGATTTGTATCTAAGTAGATTTCAGTTCCGGGTACGAGCGCCAATTTACAAGTATATGGTTTCATGGAGAGTGCAATGAGCTTAGCAAAACACAGTACAGCACCAATTAATAAACCATATTCGATATCGAATATAACGACTGTTAAAAATGTTATAATCCAAAGGAGTCCATCGGTTGATGATAATTTCCAGAATCTCGGAAGATCTTTTATTTGAAGGAACATTCCCTTCAATGCAACGACAATAATCCCAGCTAGAACAGCCTAATAACAATAATAATAAAAGCCACATAAATATGAAATTCCTTCAGTTTTTTGAGGATATCTTGGAATCCAAGAGAGATAGAGCAATTTTCATAATAACCTTTTTTGTAGCTCTCAAAATTCCCCACAAAAAAGGTCATTACAAAAATTACACTATCTCGTTTAGATTCCTAGTTATCCTCAAAAAATTGATAATAAATTATTTACCCTCGGAAGTGGCTCCAAAAATGGGCCAATCCAGAGAAGCACAAATAGCAGGAGAAAGCAGGATATGAGACTGGCTAATTGTGTTTTTCCACCAACAGCAGTCTGCACGAGGGATCGTGACAGTGATGCTGTGAATGGCATGCAGGAGAAGAATGACCCAGCCAAATTACCAAGACCCTGTGCCATTAATTCCTGATTTGCATCAACCTCGTAATTCATTTTTTGAGCGAATATCAGAGCCATTGACATGGAGATACTGTATGATACCATTGTTATCACGAAACAATCTATCATTATCTCGGGAAGGAGAGATATTGATGGTAATGATGGTACTGGAAGCCTAGAATTATTTATTTTAATGTATTTCATTGAAAAAGTGAAATTTATTAATGAAAAAAAAAGAAGGAAAATGAACTCTTACCCCACTGGGATGTGCCCAACTACTGCAACATTATAAACTTCATGCAGGTTCATTTGAACTGAGACCAAAGTTCCAATTACCACAGCCATCATCTCAATGGGAATGGGAAAAGAACAGAATTTCGAGACTCTCGGCTATGATGCGAAGAAAAAGAAGATAATAAGAAAATAATTGAAGTTTCATTCGTAAAGTTGGAGATGAAGTTTTAATTTGTTTTACCTTGAGTACTTCGTTGTTGAATACAACGGAGATGATGGTAATCGATGAGATTACAAGTGCTGTGATATTTATGTCGTCAAGGGCATTGAAGACATCGTAGTAAGTCTGTTGATTAATAATGCTATTAAATGTGATTATTTATTTTTGATTGATTTATGAAGTTATTTATTATTAAAATGACGTTCAATGCAGGAAATCAGTTGAACTGCACATGATCCATGGAAAAAAACATTATTCGGTGATTAAAGAAAGTGGAAATGATGTTTTACTGGTTTGATAGACGTCCCATTAAAAACTTTTACTCGCATTACTGAGAAAAAACCAGATGCAATTATCCTCAAGAGACAACTATTCACAAGGTATTTGTCACTAACAAATACTCAAAATAAATTCATCCCAACTTATTTCTCCCATTATCTATGTCAAATTGAATTTAATCGATGAGATGAGGAAGTAAAGTCATAAAGAAACTCGTTCTCATTTTCATTCATCAAGTTGTGTATTACATTTCTGTATTACTCGAGCAGAAAAGTGTAATATTTTTTGCCATTAAAGGCTACCCGACTTTAGCACTTAAATCACATAATAAAAGTGGAATTCTAGAAACTGCTAATTAAGGAAATTCCTTTCTTCCAATTCAATTCCCCATTCTTTTGAAAATATCTCGATAAATAAAAGAGATACGTCTTTCTTGCACTGAACCTTTTTTCTAGCATTTGAAATTCTCTACAAAAATGATTAAGACCAAAAAAGACGTATCTCCATTATTTCCGAAGATAATTATAAAAGAGTTTGGAATAAATAGATTTATTCTGTTTTAACAATTTCATTGAATTGATATGTTGAATAAATACTCACGTAAACCACTTTGAGTATACCACGTCGTTTTGGGAGTTGTAGACCCAAGAGGTCCTTGATTTGCGATGTGAATACGTGAACGGCCGCTGCAGTGGTGAAACCGCTGACCAGAGTCTCTGACAGAAGTGAAGATATCACACCCAGACGTAGCACGTACATTGCCAACTGGGACAAGTGATGATGAGTGAGTGATTTTCATTTTGCTTTAAAATTCAGTGATAATATCTTATTGAAATTTAATACTGTGAATTCATCAGAATCATAGTATCACAAGTATCTTCATTTTTTTCCATAGATTCCTGTACCTGGAGCATTGAAACACCGAATGTAACTACTGTTGCAACTTGAATTGGTGTGTACTGATGATTATCGTTTAATTCAAAATTTACATCTGCTGTTACATTAGCCTGTGCATATCCTGTATTACTGTGTGCTAATACAACTTTTCCGGTCATCATGCAAATTACTGCGAATGTACCTACGATTAAGGATCATTAATTTCCGTAGATTAAATCGTATTTAGCCTGTTTGATTCAATATTAATTATGAGAGTTTGTGGAAAATTTATTGAATTCATTTAGTATCGAAGAAAGTCAAGTAAATTCAGAAAATTTGATTTTATCAGTCTTCCTGCATTTGTCATAACTCTGTGAATTTGTGTTTTGTTAATGAGTTCAGAATAGTGTAAATACGAGGAGACTCAATTTCCAGGAGTATTATCAGCACTTCTGATCTTTATAGGAACCCATAAATCGACGGTATTTGTTGTCCAATGAGAATACGTTGAGTACAATGCCGGAGGAATTGCTCAGGACAATAATAACAGAGATATGGAAAATCGTATTATATTATGGGGTAATAAAAGGCTTAATGTTTAATTAACACAGAAGTGATGAATTTAATTACCCATTGAATTGTGCCTGGATGTTCCAAAAATCATGTAGACGAGAACTGGGAAAAATGCCATGTACATACCAACTACTGGTGGTACATTTCCCAGCATGGCATAAGCCATTCCTGAAAAATCAAAAATAAGAGAAAATAAAAATAGTAAATGAAGAAAATAGAGTTTTATGCTCACCTTGAGGTATGTGCATGACTGCTACCGTAAATCCAGCTGCGATATCTCCAAGAATATTGGCCCGCCAATCATAATTGGGCAACCAATCGAATATTGGGATAGTCTTCTTGATATTCTCTCTAACATCGAAATCTCGAAATTTCTTCTCCAATCTGTGTTTCACTGAAAGCAAAATCAATCTTATCAACAAGTTCTAATTGTTGGGGATTCAATCGATTTATCAATTACGAGTTTTGTTCGGTTTTGAGTAGCTGCAGGCACGATCTAGATCCTCCTGTTGATAAACCGGTCGTCTGACAATTAATTCTGGACTATTCAACATGTCAGACTCTTTCTCTGCAACAAAGAACATTTTTGAGTAGAGTGTTGGGGGTTCGTTTAAAAATTCTCCTTTTTAAATGACACAATTATTTTATCAAGGCACGCTTCATGACTATCTCATGATAATTAAGTACATAAGAATAATAAATGAATTAATTGAGACGTTTCTGACCCTCGACTGGCGCTAACACTTTTAGTTTTATCGAAAAACAAACTTGACACTATTTTTCACATTATTTATGTTAAAGATTATGGGCTTGAATCCATTGGAGCATTGGAGAAAATAAAGGTATTCTCGGTAATGCTGTTATCTTACCAAGATGACAGTGAGAATCATCACTCAGTAAACATCCAGTCTCCATGTCGCTAAGAATTATTGCATACACACTTGATCCTATTTGCTACTGATAAATTATGCAAATTTACGTAAATATGATAAAGGTGTTTAATGGAAAAATGTGAAAAATCCAGTGAATTCACGTAATTATTTTTTTGGGAGATGAATTATTGTTTTTATACTTGAGGGATCGGAGATCGAAGACAGACTGGTGAGGATAAATTCTTCATTACGCAAGGCACATTATTATCGTTAATGTAACAAAGACAATCACGTACACTGTCGAAACATGTCATATATGTATTAAATCAAGAACTCGTGGTTTTTATATCAGTTGATTCAGCCACGCTGAATTTTTATTGAAACCGAGCCGGTACTCAGACAAGATTAAAATAACATTCAGATTGAATTCACTCGGAATTTTAATGAATTACTGGAGGAGGAAATATGTGCAGTGTTATTCCAGGTGATTAATGAATATTTGTACAAACTGGAAAAATAATTGGTGACAAAGGGAAAAATAGTAACAAAGCGTTTAAATTCTTTTGACATTAATTTAGATAATTTAATGAAACTTACTCGACTTTTTTCACCAATAAAATCCTCAAGATTTCACTTTTATTCCAAATAATCACAAGACACTGAAATCAAATGTTTCTGTAATTTAGAGATTAAATTCAGAGTTTCTCTTATCACCAACAGCTTCTGAATCACTATCTTCCGAGCCAGTACCAGGCACACTGTGATAATGAAAAAAAAAATATGAATGGAAAATGATTTTGTAAACTGTCACATTTCACGGATGCAAGAGGTGGGAAATTAATGAAGCAAAAAGAATTGAGAGAAGGGAGATAAATAAGAGAAATAAAAACTGAACAATTCAAGGCCTAGACCATAAAACTTTCAAATCAATTAACATGGATCATAAGTACTGTCATTGACTCATTCGTTATAACGCCGAAGTAAAAAGGCCTTTCACGCATCAACTGTCCGAGTAATTGACTGTTCTGTCACAAATTAATAAAATTCTCACCAGAAGATTTTAAAGAAATTATTTATTCACTCACTGAAGAGGTAATGAGCTTTTCTGTGTTTATTAATTCAATAAAATACGTCCACTTATTTATTTTTCACTTATCTGCAAGACTTTGACAATGAGACACTAAACTCGGTAATGAAAAATATTCTAATCAGGCGCCAATGATTTTTTTCTTCATGTTGATTGAAGCTTTGGCACTTCTGGTGTAATTATAAATTTAGTTGAGTTTGAAGGCATTAAAAGACCTCAAAGTCCATAATAGTTTAACGTGAATTCTGTTATCATTAAATTACCTTCAAAATAGATACGATAACGAGAACTTAGAATATTTATTCTCCTTCGTTTTACCACATTTTTAAAAATTAATTATTCAATTCGATTAAAGAGATAGTCTCATTCTCCATGAAATTGAAATGCCCTATTTTTTTAAGCTTCTGGATGATTCCAAGAGGAAAATAATTCACTAAATTCATTACCAAGTGCATTTAACAATGTCAGGGTCACTAATTGTAATTCGAAGAGCGTTTGCACTTGTGTTATCACGTTTTGACGATCTTGGCACGTTCTTTGATGCACAAGTAGAGAAGGTAATTACACATCTGTGGAGGCTAAATATTTGTGAGCCTCAGACTCATCGATTGTACTCACTCATATTAATTAATGCTTGATGCTTTTATTTTCGTGTCAATATCAACGTCTGACCTTTGTTGTCGCAACTGGTTGAGGCATTTTTCAGTTGCAATTGGGAAAGCCGAAGGGGTTTTGATCGGTGATGAGAGATTATTTAATGGAGACTGTGATAAATTCAGGATTACCATCAAATGGAGCTGTATTATTTTTAATCCAGTGGAGTTGATCTTCCAATCCGGTATTATCCAATGCATTCGTCATATTTAATGCCAGAAGCCGAAAAAATTCAAGCCGATAGGCCATTGCGGCTGTAAAATCAATAAATTTAGGGAGAATTCTATTTTTTCATTGATTCAGTTGAAAATTGTTATTACAAAGAATTCATTGTACTTATTTATTTAAATTGATTTAATGCCTTCTTTCTTCTGAGATTCTTCGTCTTATCTAACACGAAAGATATTAAAAACTCGAACGAAACAAGTCCATTTACTGTAATAAAAGTATACCCATGAATCGATTATAACCAACAGGTGGTTCACCATGGGGCATTCCTCAGAATGATGAATACTCTATTGATTTCTTCAATAAACTAAATATTTCACCCCTGATTCATCAATTTTATCCTCCACAAATTCCTACTAATCCCCAAGATTCTGGGGAAAGAGTTTATGGGGCAAAGTTGATGCATTGTTTCATATTGGTTCTATTAATCAATTAATGGGAAGTTACTGAACTCATAGGGAAACAGTAATAAGTCAAAGTTTTGACGTATTTCTAGCCACACGAATCGTAATTATTATTTGCGTGTGCTTTGGTTCTTCGTGCAATAAAATCTTTTATTTTTTCTATTATTTCTTTGAATAATATCGAATTTTTAAAGAAATTAATTCGATCTTGTCTTTACTTTCATTCAAATATCTCGGAAAGTAATGGAGATACGTCTTTTTTGGTCTGAACCTTTTTTGTAGAGAATTTTAAGAGCTAAAAAAAAGGATTCCAGTAAAATTCCTCTATCTCTATTAGATTCCGAGATATTCACAAAAAACTGGAATAATTTATTTTTTTGCTGAAATTCAATAAAGTTCTCATCTTTAATTAATTCATGCAGGAAACATATGGGTGTAAGTATGAACAATATTCTCTGGATACTGTGTACACACGTTTTATAGAAGCTCTTATTTACTCATTGTATTAATTCCAAGGCTTCTAACAAAATAAAATGCACGTGATTCTGCAACAGCTGGTGAATACATGATTTCCAGTATCTAGAGTATTTCTACTTGCACGTGAATTTATTGGCAATTTCACAGTGTTTTTATCAATGAATAAGCTTCTGATGAGAAATTTAATCAATATTCTCATTATTCGATGCTTTTGAAATGAATAAAGCTGGAGAAATTCTTGATGGTGCTTTGGAATGAGAATTTTTCGTTGAAATCATGAATATTCAGTATTCATTTGTAGTATACATATTCATAACCATCAGTGTTATCGCAAAGGAATAAAGTTACTCAACGAACAATAAGGAAGTGCATTTATGTATCGGATATCGATACTTGTGAACAACGAGAATTAAAATAATCCCATTGATTCCATCAATAAATTCATGTTAATTGAAAGTGAATGAAGAGAATAATTTAAACGATTTCACAAATATATTTAATTACACTCCAAAAATACAATTATAAATTTATAAGTGAAGAAATGAAAGATTCAGGTCAAAAAGAGTGGAGCAGCCATCAAGAAATTTTTCCAGTGGATCACCTCCTGCCTCTGCCATCTCCACATCCATGTCAACAGGTCTAGGTCCCATTTTATAATTCCTCGAAATTTCCAAATGAATTCCTTCAGTCCCTGATGGACTCCAAGTGACATTCAGGAGAGGATCTGCTCTTCCTTTCGGTGTCGGATTCCTAAAAATAAAAGAAGACTAAAAAAAGCTGCTCTTATCATCCAAATAAATTGAGTAATTCTATTAAAGTAAGAAGCTTACGTATATTTAGCAAAATTCGCAAACATTCGAGTCATCCTTCGTCTTTGAATACTGATAGCACTCTGGAGATCCAATGCTTGATTGCAATCATTTCTCCAGAATATTTGAAGGAGATCATCAGCATGTGCACTTCCTGCACAATTAAAATAACCATTTAATGATAAATTTCCTGTGATTAAAATTGTGAAAACTAATTATTTCCAACCATTTAAAGGAACTCCATTCTCTTTATGCTGGGACGTATTATAATCGAATGTATTCCGATAATACCAAACCGGTGCTGAACCTTTGCTCCTGTATCTCTGGGTCTGATCAATACCCAAAATGAACAATAAATCCGTAGTTACCTGTGCAAGAATAATTGCACCATGTAAATCATTATTTCGGGATAATTCATTAATTCCAAATTCTCACCCTCACACCTTCCTGTATCAGACTGTTACGAAGGTCCACTGCTATTTTATTAGTCTCTCTCTCCATTCGCATAATCTCCTCCAACAATTCATCATAATACTTGAATAACTCCAATTCTACTTGTGATTTTGAATTTAATTCATCCTGAAGTTCTCTCGCTATTTTAATTCTCTCGGCCAATTGTTTATCGACTGTAAATCATAATTCTATTGTTTCATCTCTTTTTTTAATTTTATATTTCTTACCTTCAGTATTCGAGGAATTAACAAACATTGGAGGAATAAATGCGAGAGTTTCTGACCCCAAAAATCCTAATATATGAGGCAGAAAATTCGCATTTTCATAGGCTTTAAATGCGCATTCAGAGAGGAATGGATTTTCCGTTATTTTGGAATTTTCTAGAGTTGGTTTGAATGGAAGATCCAACTGGGGAAGAATATCAAATTAAATAATGGAATTCTCGCTTGTAATTAAAGGTTTCAGGATTACCTGAATCATTTTCAGAGTGGCTAAAACAATTTCTTCAGCAGAAGCCTTATATAATGTCTTCAGAACTACGTTTTTATCAGTAGTAATTGTTCCAAGGTTCATACCAAGACTGAAGGCACGTTGTTCAGCTACTCGCATTGGAGAAAAGCCCCAATAATCCAGAGGTGATCCACTCATAGCAATTGAGCTATTAAAAAGCCCTAAAAATAGAATCCATTCAAAATTCAATTGATTTTCTATTTTTTATGAATTTTTCGGTTTAATACCTCTCGACATATCAGAAATTCCATGAAGTTCAACGCTTACAGCTCCTGCACTTTCTCCAAGCAGTGTAATTCTCTTCGGATCACCACCGAAATTTTGAATATTCTTTTGAATCCATTTTAAAGCAAGGACTTGATCCTTCAAACCAGCATTACCAGTTGCATTAGGATGATTAAGTGATAAAAATCCTAAAACGAAGAATCACCTCTTTTTCTCTATTTTGTGAAAGATAATTGAAAAAAAATGATTGAGGATTAGATTGACAATTACCAAGTGCTCCTAAACGATAGTCTATGTATGCAAGTACCACGTCCTCTTCGATAAAAAAATCTGGACCATAATAGGAGCTATCAGCAGCTCCTGAAATAAATGCTCCACCATGAATCCACACCAGAACTGCTTTTGCATTATCACGACTCGAATTAAAGGCTGTCTGGAGTTGGATATAATGATTAAATCGAAAAATACAGAAAGACTCTAAAGAAAATGATTTTCTTTTACTTTTGGAGTGTAAATGTTGAGATATAAACAGTCCTCATCTCCTATATATCCATTTGAATATTGTGGACATCCTTGTGAATGCAATGTAGCTTCAAATGTCTCGTGCCAAGGATCAATTGCAACTGGTGGCTATTAAAGTCGGAATTAATTTTAAATAAAAGGGAATATTGTGAAAAAATGACTTTTTTAGGAATAGAAAGAATTACCTTGAATCGAAGATAACCAACTGGTGGTTTTCCATAAGGAATTCCATTGAATGCTGCATACTGAACTTTGTTCTGAACAGTCGTTAATATTTCTCCTCTAACTGGACCTGTGCTAGTCACAACAATATCTGTACTCAGAGATGCTCCCAATGCTACAATTGAGGATAACGAGAGCAATAATGTACGACACATTCTATTACTTTGAAAAAAATTCAATGAAACCTTGTGGAAATTGGTACAGTACTTTATACCTTGTCTTCGATAAACGTTTTGAAATTGTCAAAACGCTTATCTGGATGAAAATTGTAAACAAGCTGTTTAAATAAATTACTGTCATAAACTCTACTGAATAATGTATTTGGAGATGAAACTAAATAATATTTAAACTGATAGCGAACAAGGTGAAAGTTGTAAATATACTAATTTTTCCGTGTACTAAATTTGTCAATTATGTGGATTACAAGTGTTTTATTTCGTTGCATAAAAATCAGGGGAATTATTAGTGTCAAGCATGCAAATCATTTAATTTATTAATTTTGCATTATTCAAAAAACGGAATAATTCAATGATAATTATGTTTAAAAGGCATTGGCTTCTTCAACATAATGGAAATCTTAGGAATAAAGTAAAAGAAACAAGGAGTTATGTTCAAGAGAAAGAAGTAATTAAGTCGAGGAATTACCTATTTCCATGATACTGTATAATTCATTACAACTGTCACATAATCTTCAATTAAAAAATCCACTTCAGAATAAGAAAGATTAATTATTTTTTTTCTCTACTCCCAAGAGCTCATCAGTTCAAATGAATTCGTGCTATTCCAAGTGGAGTGCAGATTATAAATTACAGACACGAATATTTAATTGTAGAGAAGGTTTATCCTGAGATAGAATCATCAGTTGCTAATGGGAATATTTATCTCCCAGTCAACGATGAACATTTGTTGATCCAAATTTACATATTTTTATTCACATAATCTAATGCTGAAGGGAAGAAACACTTGGAGGCTCCTTTGGCATTAAGCACTTCATAGATTTCAAAAGGACAAAAAAGAGAAGAAAGTTATTCTGAATCTACTCAATTCAACAGGTTGTTTGCCATAAGGGATTTCTTTGAAAGTCCAAGTTTTCAACTATTGTCAATTTTTGCCTGGAGCAAAGTGCCTCTTTGTTTCAACAATATAATGCCTTTTTCTTTACAATGGACAGAAGTTTTGGGGGAATGAGACATTTTATTCATTGCATAAAACTCCAAGAAATTCAACGTTTTCATACAAATCAATAATTCTCCTGACCTTTCGAAATTGTCATCATAAGAATGACAGACATTAACAAAAAAAAAAAAAAAACGTGAGACGAATTAGAAATTCAGAGGAACTAAAAATTCTCTCCCTTGATTTTATCCAGCTCACGTTCATCCATAAGGTCAAGGTCTCTCCAATGTGTAACACAATCTCAGTTATATATATTCGCATAAAATATAGCAACACGCAATCCTCAGTTTGTATTAATTACTGGAGTTGTAATTGAGAGCACTCTGTGCAGAGGATTCGTGGGGTATCTGATCAATGATGATATTGAATCTTCATCAAGAATAGATTAGCAGAAATGGGAAAATCGTATCACTGGATGATAAATTAGTGAATAATATTGAGTAATGATAATTAATGGATGATAATTGTGATGAATACTTTCTAATCATTGAATTAATAAAACTCCTTCATTCTTCAATTTTTTTTTATATTGGGGAAGGTAGGATGCTCACTGTGAAATTGTATATTACGAGAAATCAAGAGAAATATTGGAGATAGAATTTTTTTGATGATTCCATCGGAAGGCTTAGGAAATTTAAGGCGGAAAACATGTGTCGAAATCAATTTTTTCGAGTTTTTTGAAAATTCGATTTTTTTCACCCAAATTCATTTTTTTCTATTGGTCGTAGAGTAAAAATTCCGATTCGTGGGGAAAGGTGAGCTCATTTGCGATGAATTCATGTGGTTCAAAAATTAAAAATACGATTTTTTCAATTACTTATGGGGTGTTTTATGGCAATCAGTTTTGTGGAAAAACTGATTTCCATAAAACACCCCATAAGTAATTGAAAAAATCGTATTTTTAATTTTAGAACCACATGAATTCATCGCGAATGAGCTCACCTTTCACCTCGAATCGGAATTTTTACTCTATGACCAATAGAACCCAAAATATTGGGAAAAAAGTGATTTTTCCCATTTTTTCCAAGGTAAACCCCTTTAAATCTGGGTGAAAAAATCGAATTTCCAAAAAACTCAAAAAAATTAATTTCGACACATGTTTTCCGCCTGAAATTTCCTCACCTTTCCAATGGAATCATCCGAAAATCGCCATCTCGAACTGTTCAATCAGAATATCCATTTTACCCCAATCTCCCCTAATAAAAACGAAAATAAATGTCTGATGAAAATTGCCACGATATTCAGAAGCAACACAATATTCCTCTCAGCCTCATCATTTCTTCAAAAAGAAAAACATTGTTTCACACTGGTGATGAGAAAATGTTTGAGTTGCTCTATATCGAGTGGAGGTACGTGACCAGGTGTATAGATGATGCGCGGTGCCACTCGCTTTAACCAGAGACTGAAGAATATAAAAAAAAATGATAAAAAAAGCACCACTTGATGCTGTACACGATGCCTTCAGTAATGATGAATTCCTGGCTCTCTTGTTGGAGATTCTGCTGTGAGATTTTAAAGCAACAGCTTCGGTAATATTTTCTCTGTTGATGTTGCTGATGAGAATGAGAATTTTTTCACGATTTTATCGAAGTTCCTAATGACTTGGAAGGGGTGAGAAGAGTTTTATTTCACTTTTGGAACGAGCATGTGCGAGCACAACTGACCTTAATTGTCCAACGAAATCGATTCTCCAAGGCCCATTCAATGATAATTATGTTTAAAAGGCATTGGCTTCTTCAACATAATGGAAATCTTAGGAATAAAGTAAAAGAAACAAGGAGTTATGTTCAAGAGAAAGAAGTAATTAAGTCGAGGAATTACCTATTTCCATGATACTGTATAATTCATTACAACTGTCACATAATCTTCAATTAAAAAATCCACTTCAGAATAAGGAAGATTAATTATTTTTTTTCTCTACTCCCAAGAGCTCATCAGTTCAAATGAATTCGTGCTATTCCAAGTGGAGTGCAGATTATAAATTACAGACACGAATATTTAATTGTAGAGAAGGTTTATCCTGAGATAGAATCATCAGTTGCTAATGGGAATATTTATCTCCCAGTCAACGATGAACATTTGTTGATCCAAATGACTTGGAAGGGGTGAGAAGAGTTTTATTTCACTTTTGGAACGAGCATGTGCGAGCACAACTGACCTTAATTGTCCAACGAAATCGATTCTCCAAGGCCCATTGCTCTGACTCTAAATTCACTGATTTCAGGGGAAAATAATGGAGGATTCGTGCTTAATTAAAGGGTCAATCATTAATAATAACAATTAATTATGGTTAATACATTGTTTTTTTTTTTCTACGTTTCTATTTATTATGAAAATATAATACAAAACATCCTATGTCGTATTACATAGATAACAATGCTCAATTAACGTTTTTTTTTTTTTTCTCTTTTTTCCATTTTGTTGTAACATTACCATCCAACACTATTTAAAAGCATATGTCGGGTTGGGTAAAGTTATTTTTGCATATTTTCTTGTGATTATTTAATTAGTTTCATCATCTCAACATTTTCCAGCTTTGACTTTTCGATTTTATCTTTCAAATATATTTAGTAACACTGAATGTTTTTATTAAATTATTATTCTGGATTAATGAAAGAAAAAGAAAATTGAATTTTGATGAATAGAAAAGGAGGGCTGTTATTTTTATTATTATTCATATTTTTTCTCTGTACGTATTTTCGGTTTTCTGGACAATTTATTTTCACAATTTTTTAAATTAATTTTTTTACTCAATCCTCACTTTTATTATTCTCTCTCGTTTCTTCAGACGTGTCGATGCAATGGAGTTTTGTATTAGCGCTATTATTACAAATAATACAAACGTATGTAAATATTTGTTACAATAATATAATTTCTCCGTTAGCGAGAATGAAGCTTAAGATTAATAAATCTAGCGTCACTATCATTTTTTTAAAATTCAATTATTATTTTTTCTTCAAATTTAAGTATTAATTTTTTTGTATTCTCACACCATGCTCTAACATCACGAGTAATTTTTCTGATGCTCATGATATTCTGAAAATCGTAGAACCACAAATAATTCATTATTAAAAATTATTCCAATGAATTTGCCTTTTTTTTTGGAAATTCCTCATTAAAAGCATCAGAAGAAATACTCTGATTATCTACATTATATCACTACCTTGCAAGCGAGCGATGTTCGATTAAACCGCATTTTTTTTTTTAATTACAATTTAAAATAATTGAATCTGAAAATTTGCAAAAATTTGAGCTTCAAAAGAAGTTAAAGGAAATTATTGAATATTTAATAATAATCGAACAATCGCGCTTACTTTAGGCATATTTAGTGTAAGTCTACGGTATATGCTAAGTACAATTAGCACTACTGTTTTTTTTTTTAAATTTCTTTTCACTTCAATTTAATTTCTATCTTTTCTCTTCTCATTACCTTTTAATTGCGGTACTTCTGCTTCACTGGATAATGCTATGATTTTTTTTGCAGCTTCTTTTGTGGCAGTAGCCCTACTTAATCATGCAAAGATATAATTGAATGAATTTTATTCTGAATCGCTTCATTTTTTAAATATAATTCTTCAAATTGATCGTCTTTCTCATAATTCATTAATTTGTTCTCTCTTAATATTCACTATGCACTCTTTAATCAATGTATATATGCATGTAATTACCGTTTTTTTTTTTTTTTTTTTTCATAATTTCTCATTTTTATTTAAATAGAATATTTGAATTCTTTATTATGCAATTTTACTGTAATTTCACGCGTTGGATAATATTGCTTTCTACTTTTTATCATAATTCAACTAATTTTAAGTGGATTTTTTTTTTTAGTTTTCAGTATTTTTTTCCCCTTTTTTTCATTAATCTGATTTTAAATATTTTATACTATAATAATTAGTTGTCAACATATTTCTATACATATAGTTAACCATCGCGTGGCTTCTCGACGCGCCTTCAGCCATTTTGTTTTTCATCTCATTATCTCATTTTTCAGCAATTTCCCTTTTTTTTTTATTTTTTTATTATTAACTGCATTCTTAAATAAAAGCTAGAAAATATGAATACATTTTTATGTTATATATTTTAATTGAAAACTATGATTTTGCTTTACTAAAATCAATTTATTTCTTAATTTCATTAATTCAATGGGTTTTTTTTTTTTTTTTACAATTAAAACGACGTAATGCAAGTCTCGAACAAACGAACTCTGAAAAAAATGTTCAAATTCAATCGCATTACGTCGTTTTTCCTCTTAAATCTATTCCCAAAAAAAAAAAATGAAAAGCCGACTATTTTATTTTCATTAACTGCAGCAATTTTACGCTTCTATAGGCATTTTTTTTTCTCTCAATTTATGATTATGATCGTTAAATATTTAATCATTAATCGTCACAATGATTTTTACTCAATTGTGATGCAATTAAATTGAATTATTTCAATTTATTAATCGGCGTAAATTAATTACACATTGATTTTAGTTTTGACAAAATGAGGTCTGTCCATTGGCGGACCTTTGCCCCTTTTTCCCTCGGATTTAACTTGGAGCGATCCAAACGGAACAATATCCTGTAAATATCAGTCGTGTTATTATTAATTCATTTTTTTAAATTATTTTCTCTTGAGGGCTATCACAATTTATTGCGCAATATATTAATAATAATCTATATGCGCATTAATGTTGAAGTTCTTCATTATTTTTATATCACATCTGTCTAACTGCGCCCAATCACAAGTTACGATTTTTCAATTAATCCCATTTTTAATTCAATTTTCATTTTCACTAATGAAAATCACTGTTCGCAATGAATAATAATTATAATCACAAATGTAATTGAATTCTAATGAATCTCATTCGTTAACGGCATTTTATAATTTATTTAATGTTTTTTTTACTCTCTTAATTTTCGTACCTCTTCTTTTATTTTTTAATTACTTCATGTTTCATTCATTCTGTGTCCTCGTTATACTCTCGAATGCTTCAATCAATTTCGTTCGGAATAACCTCGTTTTTTTCATTTAAATCTATTTCTAATTGACACTGCCGTTACTTCATGAATTTAATGGGTAATTGGAATATTAGGCACTTTTCAAATATCTTCAACGCATTAACAAAATAATGTATTATTTAAATTTTGGTGAATTCTCGTATTATCATTAATATTAATTATTTCAGTGAAAATTGAAGGAGACACAGAAATATAAGAGAATAACGGAAAAAGAAGCAGAGAGAGAGCAGTAGTTTAGACAGACAGTTCATTAGGATTTCATTCAGAGTGAAGAGAAAAAACCACTGAACTTGGATTCGATTACAGTAGACGCATTTCAAGCCTCTCTATTTGCGACTTCCCCTCAGACGTAAACCCCCACCGCCACCGGTTTCCCCTGACGCGCATGACTTACGGGATCGTTCTGCGCAGTTACTGGGACGTGAGGGGAAGATGCAAATAGAGTTTTAATTCCTTTTTTTTTCTTGATAATTGCGAACTTTTTTCGACGCATTTCGAGCCTCTCTATTTGCGCCTTCCCCTCAAAGGTAAACCCCCTCCACCTCCGGTTTCCCCTGACGCGCATGATTTACGGAATCGTTCTGCGCAGTTACTGGGACATGAGGGAAATGCGAATAGAGTTTTAATTGCATTTTTTTTTATTAATAATTGCGAACGCTTTGTTCTTCGTTCGTGGTTCGAGTTTTTCGAAATTTTGCGAAAGTGACAATTAGTGCTTCTCTTTTTTAAGAGATTCGAGGTTAATTGCAGCCCCGATTATCATCAACAACTCGAGTACCTCAGAAATATCATTTGACATTTTTTAATCTTCATTTAAATTCTCAAGAAGTTTTATTGACTAATCATGATATTGACTATTCACTAATTGAATTATTTACGTCAATTGCACATATGCAATTTGAAATTTCATATTTTTTGTTTAATTTCATGAATATGAGAATTAGAAATGACTAATTTTAAGTAACAAGAGATTGTGAGCAGATTTATTAGAATTTTAATTGAATTATTAATTGATTAATCTTCAATTTCATTGACTCATTTTAATTGTAAAAATATGAAGGAAAAAAGAGAATTTCATTTTTGAAGATTAATTCATCGAATTAGAGAGAGAGAAAAAAAAAGAGTTTCAGTATTTCATAAAATAATGAAATTTTTCATACCGATATTTATTGAATATTGGCCCACTGGAGACCCAGTTTATCGCCATAATTCTTATAATAACTTATTTAATTAATAATTAATGTTTATTCCGCCTCAATTAACCTATAATTATCAATCATCTATTGTTATTATTATCCTTACAATATTATTAGTAATTATTATTGTTATTATTTATTAACTCGCCTAGGGATCACTATATTTACACGCAATTATTATTATCATTATTATTATTGAAAAATTTCTACAAGAAAATGAAAAGGGAATACCTCTAAATATATATTAAAAATATACGTAACAATGTGCGCGTCATTTTAAAAAATTACAATTATCATATAATTATCATGTTTTTTTTTTTGTTAATTTATTCTCAATAATATTGCGAGGCTTTTTCTTTTTTCATTAATCGCAATTAATTCTTGTTTTATTGCCCGGATTTATGAATCGTGAGAGGACCAAATAGTATCGTCAAATATATTCAACGATTTATCGAAGTGAGAGCAATATTTTAATCACACGACGCTATTCCAGTGTTTCATCGATGATAACGCTCTTGTTGTTTTTTTTTTTAGTGTTTTAATCCCTTCCTGTGGTCAGGGATTTCTCGTGCCACATTGTACATCAACGGATGTAGGTGTGTGTTGTGTTTGTGTGAGAAAGGGTGAAAGAAGGAAAAAAAATGGGATTAAATTGAACATGTGAATGAGCAACAAAATGTAATGCTTTTTTTTTTTTAATTGGAGTAAATGAAAGAATGGAGGTGTAAATAATTGAATTGCGGGTTTTTTTTGGTAATTGTGTTATTACTTAAGGCTAAAACTGTTTGAACACATTTGTTCTCTAAGTGTCGTGACTCGTAAGCGCATTATTCCTTTTTTTTTCATTTAATAATAATATATTTTTTTTTGTTTATCGACGGAGTCTAAAGTGTTATCGCGATACTTTGGTAATTTTTTTTTTTTATCTACCTCTCACAATTTTTCATATTTTTTTTACTCATTAAGCATGACAAATGCTAAACAACGAATGACAAAAAGTGTTCCCTCAGTGAGCGACATCAGTCTGACGATTTTTCAGGTGATGAATTCGTAAATTCAGCGGGACGGTAATAACTGCCTGTTCCAATTATGATGCGCTATTTTTTTGTTAATCATTAAATTATGATTAATTATTTTAAATGATTTTTTTAAAATTCTACTCTGATATTTTTCCTCGATTAATTCAGTTAAGAGATAAACAGCGATTGAGACGTGCAGAAGTGCGAAATAAATGTTAAGCACGTGCATGAAAACTACAGAGAGAATTATTTAATTACGATATTAATTTTTAAATAAATTAATTAGCTTCTCACTTCGTAATGGTTCATTGAAAAATTGGGAATTTTAATCTCTGAGAGAATTCAGGGAAATTAAAAATACGAGAGCGAAACAGGAAGTTGTTATTTTTTAATGAAATCAAAGAGTTTTTGATATTAAATAATAATAATTGAAGTGGCAAAAGTGGAAGCTTAATCTATCTCGTTAAATTACCCCGTATAACAATAAATATTCCATCAAATTTAATGATTTTTTTTCTTGTTTCATTCGCTTAATTCTCTTTTCCTTTTGTTTAATATAATTTTTCTTGTTTGTACACACTTCTTTGAGCACCTCTAGTAACGTTGAACTTGCGATAACAGGGTTGAGCTTTTGTATATTACCATTTCTATCAATTTCATATTATTTTTCACATTGTTTCATATAAGCTGGTTTTTCAAAAATTTATTTAATCTAATAACTACACCGAAGGACGAAACACGGATATGCTCCTCTT
The DNA here is from genome assembly GCA_963565655.1 of Aleiodes testaceus. NCBI lineage: Eukaryota > Metazoa > Arthropoda > Insecta > Hymenoptera > Braconidae > Aleiodes > Aleiodes testaceus. The sequence continues at coordinate 2,680,972 of OY751428.1, forward strand.
TCGTAATTTCCTGTTATCGTTCCCGTGTATAATTAAAATAAAAAAATGTCAATTGTTCATTAAAAAGAAGAGATGAAGGAATAAAAGAATGAAATCAACAAAAGGAAATGAATGAAAAATTAAATAATAATTCAATAATTTCGATCGTTGTATCGAGTCGTTGTATTGTTACAATTTATGTAAATAAATCAAGAATACAATTAAATTAAAATAATAAATAAATACATTAAATTGATTGACTAGAATTACAATCAGTCACAAAATTAAACTAAAATAAATTAAATAAATAATTAAAAATACAAATTATATCAGTTTCTTATTCTCACGTTTTTTTTTTTTTTTATTTTCTTTTCCATTAAAAGTTGAAGTGAAAATTCCTTAAATATATTTCTTTAATTTCACTATTTTCCTCTATTCCTGTTGAATCAATAATTTCTCGCGTGTTTCCTTTTTTATTACAATAATAATAATGCAGTATTACTGCAGTGGAATGTTTATTTATCACACGCTTTATTATTTATTATGTTCTCCTCGTTTTTACTTTATCCTAATGTTAATCGAAGGAAAAAAAAAAGAGAAATAAAATAAAAACGTGAAATTATAGTAATTGCAAATGGCTCTACTTTACATGCAATGAGATTACCCTTCGTTTACATTATAAAAAAAAAAAAAAAGAAATTGTAGCAACTTCATTATTCAATTTAGTGAGTATTTGTCAATTTTATTGGTTTCATTAAATTAATTTCTTTCTTATTTTAATTCTCTCATTATTAGTACCGAGGGCGTCGAAGCTTCAGCGATTAATAAATATTAAAGAGCAATTGACACTGCAAGTATGTTCATTCATACAATAATTGAAAAAAAAAAAAAAAAAAAATCCATGAATTTAATCTATAAATTTATTTATTATTTAAACATACTTGCAGGACAAATAATTGCATTAATACGAAGCATCTTAATGATTATATTAAACCTCACCGATAATATTGGATTTCGCATTAATTAAAATTCATTTCGATGTTTTTCATTGTTAACTCATTTTTTTTTCTATTTATAATAGAATTCGTTGTTTCGAAACATTGCTTTTGAGACCGTAACATCACGTGTCCTCATATATAATACTATATTGGGACTTTTTTCATTTAATTCATGGTTTTTTTTTGGCTATAAAATATGCTCGTAACAGTATAAACTCGATCGCAAAATCCGGAGTGGTTATCGTTGAGTTGAATTATCGTCAATTTGCGTTGATTTTAGTTAATGAATTTAGTTGGAGTATTTTCACAATTTTTCACAAATTTAATGCAAATTTAGTGACATTTACACTTCAAGACGTAACTCGATATGATAAAATGGAAAAAAAAACCGCATCCATTAACACGCATCACGACGCGCCCCTTTTTCAGCCAATTATTATTATTATTATTCGGCTTTTTATTATTTCTGGAGGAAGATAGTTGGGGCTGATGTGTTGTGAGAAGGGTCACCGCCCCGGAAATACGAAGAAGTTGTTGTAAAGTATTGAATTTCTTTTTCTAATTCATTAGAGATTTTATGATTTTTTTTTTTTTTTGGGGGGAGAAGAAAGATATAGTTATTAGGTTTTTTCGTTAGAGTAGATTCGCGAAGTTTTGCGTTCTCATTAACGCGCATTATTAAACTTCAGGCAGCTAAAAATCTTTATCATAATCGCATAAACGCTTTTCATTAGCGTGACTAGAAAATCTCGCTTTGCGCCCTAATGATAATATATAAACTATGTTTAGTGACTTTTTTTGTTATTTTTTTTTTTTTCAGTTTTTTGTCATTTTTTTTATCCTGTTTTATAATATATCCTTTTGTATATGTATAGAATATATATATTCGTGTATATATAATATAATTATGTATATACCTGCGGAAAAGGTATAAACAAAATCGACTAGAGTGACTAGGACTGTAGCGTTGTGGACGTCATAATTTCGACGTATGTAATTTTAATTTAATTCTCAACGATTATTCATCGTTTTAATTATTTCTTTTTTTTTTTTTTCGTTTAAATTTCACTTAACAATTACTGGACGTTTTTATTAAATGTTAATCATTTTTATTTGTTTCTACTGGCACTTTTCTACTTAATCTACAATCTGCAAATCTTCATTTCTTTCATTCATTAATATCTATTCAATGGCATAATAATAACCACATTATTATTACTCTTTTTTTTCTTTTTTTTAATCATTTTTCATCAAATTTTTATCCACTAAATTCATAATCTTCATTAGTCATAGCGTTTGGCAGTCAATGTGAATCAGTTTTTTCCTCTCCTCTCACTTGATAAAAGTGAAATGAGATGAAAAAAAAAAACGTGGAAAATACATTAGTTTTCTTCATTTTTTCTTTTATTCTCTTGTCATTGAGCTTCTTCACGTTTCCCATTGCTTCCTCTCCCCTCAGAGCTTTACCTTTCTAATGCCCAAAGGGGAATTGATCGACTACCAACGCTCCTAACCATTTACGAACAGTCTTCCCACGCGGACTCGAAGACGCTTAAACGCTCCGCAAACTGGCACTTTACTACTTAATCTACTACTCAAACCTCTTTAGAACATTGGCTGCCACATTCTCAGGTCTCATTTCCTTCTCTTCTTTTTTTTAAAAAAAATTCCCCTGCATTTCTTGCCCCTTATTTCTCTGATGGGTTATAACTCAGGGCTGAATCCGTTGAGTTATCTTCAGGGTTACTAACACGTAGTTCGTGCACTTGTTGCTAATCCGTTAGCCTCCCCCTATTTCCCCCCCCACCCTGGCAACCGTGTGCCACTGTTGCTGAGCCGTTGAGAGACCGTGGCGCCATCTGCGTCGTCAAATTGAGGAGGTTTCCATCAAAAGAAAGACAAACAAAAAAAAGAACTGCAACTTTTTCTACTTAAATTATAATGAAAAATGAAAATACTCTATTTGCATGAAACAACCTTTACATATACTACTGAATGCTGTCGTTAGCTCTCAGATTCTGACGATCTCTCATCATCGTAGTTCTGCTACAATCCACGATTAATTTGCGGTGAGTGTTGTCCATTTGTTGTCTCTTGTTGTGCCAATTGCTGCTGTGGCTGTATCTGCATCTCTTCATCTCTAAGACACGCTGACTCAAGGTGCTTATTCAGGTACGACTTTAGGGCAAATGTTTTATGACACCTTGAGCATTCATAATTTTTATCAGCCGAGTGTGTTTGCATGTGTGCCCTAAGATTTGAACGATCAGCAAATGCTTTGCCACAATGAGCACAACCATACGGTTTTTCACCCGTATGACTACGTAAATGTCCCTGTAATAACCATGGACGTGAGAACATTTTACCACAAACACCACAACTGTGTGCCAATTTGTGTGTCAATACGTGCATAGCAAGAGCTGGCATACTGACATACGCTTTACCACAATGAATACATTTTTTAGCTGACTGAGAATCTAAACTTCTGTGTGTCTGTTTGTGTCTTGATAAATTTGATGATGTTGCATACTGTTTACCACACTCTGTACATGTGAATTTTGGCCTCTCTGGTTGTGCAGCTTCTTTTTCTGGTACAGCAGCTGTACTTGAGCGTCTCTTGGATCTACCGTCTGACACGAAGAATGCTTCATAGGTGTAGGCAACTGTTTTATTGCTTCCGCCATTTTGGCTCATGAGTCCGCCATCTTGTGACTCTTCGTCGAGTGATCTTGTCTCGGGTTCACTGTCCTGACGCTGTTGATTATTGTGGGATGGTACTGGTACTAGTACAGAGACTGGTATTGGAGCTGGTTGGACCTGCTGCTGTTGGACTATTGCTGTGGGTGGTGGTGCGACTGGTGGTTGAGCAACTGGTGCTGGCGGTGGCAGTGAGAGTGTATGAATGAAGACGGAATGCGTTGGTGCTGCTGGTGATGCACTCAAGTCGAGTATTGCTTGGGCTGCTGATAGCTCGTCTTCTGGAGAACTGCGGATTACTTCTGTACAAGATTGTAGACTGTACGGACGATAAATGTCTTTTTTCTTTGGTGGTAATGATAAAGCTGTTCCTGTACTTGTGAAACACATTGCTAGGCTCTTGTTGCGAGGAAGATTCTGGCTCTGTTGTTGCGGCAGAGTGGACGATGTGAGCGCTACGATGCTCGGTTGGTCATGTTGTAGCTGCGGTAGTGGTGGTGGTGGTGATTCAGAGACTGGACGTGCCAATTCTGCGGCAGAACGGAGGGTTGCATACTTTGGCGGCTCCTCGTGATTCAGCCAGGACTCATGGGCATAGCCTAGAATTTTGAAATAGTCACAATGATTACTCGGAATATTTCTCATTTATCGATTCAATGATGAATTGAGGGTATTAGAATTGTCTGGGAATAGGACAGAGGAATCAGTGGGGTGTAACAGAAACTGAAGGGGAAATCTAATACAATTGATCGAGTGGAAGAGAGATATTCTCAGGACTAATGTGGATCCACACATTCACCAAGATCCCCATTATCTGCTGTATCATTCAGAATTTTTTCCCATGACACGTGACTGAACGATTAACAGTTTATCTTTCTCAATTTAAAGTGTTTCAGGGGCTGTGATTTCGTTTCTGTTTCTCACGAAAAAGAAAAAAATTACTAGGGAAGAGATTGGGGAGGAAAAAGGCAAGTCCCTGAGGGAGATACAGGGAATTGAATCTGAAAAACATCAGCGGCCATTCGTGTTGAAGAAAGGGGGATGAAGAAGAAGAAGAAGAAGTTTGAAAGTCTCAAATGTCCTCGAGATTTTTTCCAAAGCGGATTCACAAAAGTTTTCTTTGTACAACCTACCAATGACATTCTCCCACTCATGCTGTCTTTTTTTTACACTTTTGAAGGCCTTGCAGCAGTGCTGGTGCCAATTTCGAATTTCAACTCTCTCCTGCACTCACGAGGTGCTCACGTATTTTCTATCACAAAACCCTAGATACTCCTGCCACTGAGGAGTGTAATAAATCGCTCCGATCACCGGAATGGTACATTATTCATTCAGGACACGCCTCTCGGTCCCACAAGGATTTCTCGTCCCGTCTGATCATCCTCAAACTACTTTGGCCCTTCTGTCCTCAGCCTCGTCATGGGTTCACGAAGGAATTTAACGTTTAATGACGAGATAAAAATCGTCTAGGATTGCATTAAAGCAAAAACTTTTGTTCATGGGGAAAAAGGGAAAAAAAACAAGATATAGATGGAAATAAGGCTCAAGTTTATATAAATATTTGAAACAGGGTGAATCAGCCCCCCTGGCGCCTACTGCAGGCCGTTCCATTTCCTGGCTCGTGCGACAGCTGTTTCTGCCATGTGCCGCCATTATCGGCTCTCCTCACACATGCACACGTACTACCAGTAGCTCGGAGGGGTGTGCATACGGATATTATTTAATATAAAAAATGATTATTGTATTATGCACATAAATGAGGACACCTCTGGAAAAATATAGGGGAAATGGGGATTCTGAGGAAACAGCTGGAGGTAGAATTTTTTTGACCATTCCATCAAAAAGCTGAGGAAATTTCCGGTGGAAAATCATGGTAAAAAATGATTATTTATATTTTTTGCAATGAAATTATCAAAAAAATTCCACAGATTTCCTCCAATTTCCATCTGTCTACTTCACCCCTTTCCTCCTTTTTCCCCAACCTCCCCTTATCTGTTGCACAACCAAAGAAAAAAAAACCCTGCACCCAGTAATAAAAAAAAGCCTCCAAGACAATAGAAGAGACGGAAATATGAAAAATAATAAAACGTGACGGCCTTGCATCTGTCGTCGCAAAAAAGCGACACTGTTCAGTCCCGAACGATGGTGGTACATGAAATCGTACCAAGGCAAGCGTTCACGTGATTTTTATCAAGATCGTGCCGTTTTGACGTTCGATTTTGAGGGTGCCACTTGGCTTGTTCTATCACAAATTTTATTTATGAGGGAGCGCCACTTTTTTTCCTGTCTCCCCAGTCCCTGAATTTCACGCAATTGCAAATGCATCGAGAGTGAGAATGCCAGTAGTTTGATATTGATGAAGAAATAAAGTAGATTGGATTGATTTAAGAATAAAGAGAGAGAGAGAGAGAGAGGTGGTAATGGTAGTTGGGAATGAATGAGGTAAAAAGAGAGAAATGTGAAAATGCAAATTATCGAGAAATGGTTCCTGCGAGCTCGTTTAGAATCCAATTTGTTACACGCCAAGGCGTTTCACACTTCCGCAGGTACAATACGTACATTATGTGCATATGTGTGATAGTGGAGAGGGGAAAAAAAAAGGGCAGAAGAGGAAAAGAAGTGAGGGAAGGGTGAAATTGAAGGAGGGAGGTTTGAAAGCAATAAATCAGAAAATTGTGCTATCGATCTTCGACTCTGGTTGGCCCAGCTATTATTGGCTTGAAATAAAAGGAAGTCAACAGATAGGACTCTAGAGAGCCCGATGGGGGCCGAGGGGGCTCTGCGGAGGCTAGGTTAAAGAGGTAGGAGTCCCACTCTGTATCTAGACATGCATTTCATCAACAGGAGGGGAAAGGATCAATAACATCGAATGGACGCTCGGCTGCACGCCGCCGGGCTGTTGATATTTTCCAATGTTCCCCCCCAAACCACCCCATGACCCTCCACAGCCTTTCGCAGAGGCCGAACAGCTCTTTCTGCACGTACCCTAATGCCTATATTAAATTCGATCCTGAACGATCCAAAGAATTGCGAATATTTTTGGTAAACTTGAGAATTTATTAAAACTTATCTCTCTCAAACTTTTCCTGCTTTTGTTTTCCTTTATTTCTTTTTTTTTTATTAGAAATAATACTGGAATGTAGTGATGTCAACTGACCACTTGTTGAGTAAGTCCATAGCGTCTTTGACTGTATTAATCGATTTTAATATATGAATTAAAATGTGAAAATAAATTTAATCAGATATTGTTTTTTTTTTTCGTAAAGTGGATGAAAATGAGGGGTAATTTTTGTGCTTTATCGTAAATTGAGATTAGGCATTGGAATATATGGAGAAAATATAATCCCCTGGCACAAAGGTTACTTTTATCGCGTGGGAATAATAATAGAGCTCTCTGTGTATGTGTATGTGTATGCACAGTGGCATAAAGAATTGAAGAAAAAGAAGAAGGAAATAATACTTCAGAGAGAATAAAAAAAGAAGAAATGTACTCTGGAATAGAATGGTTGCGGGTTATAGTAGAATCGGCCCGCGGGCGCTAAACTGGCAATGCGCCGATCGGATCGAAGCCAAGGAGCCCCTATAAAGGAGGCATTACGTGGATAAAAGGTGAGAAGAACTCACGCCATACACTCTCTTCATTTATTCTCAATTTTATATAAGATAGAATGGGTATTTTCATTGAACTCTTGAAAAAATAGATTTTCCCCATGATTTCATTAAAATTAAATGAAATTTTTTTAATTATTCAATTTTAATAATCCTAGAAGTGGATTGAACGCAGTAATAACTGTTTGACGTACACGTAAATCCATTTGCCCGAGTGATAAGCTGTCAGGCCATGCTGTTGATACTGTCAATCAAATTGATGGCAATTAAACCACTAAAAACCTGACGGGTATTCATTAATTTTTGTCAACATTTTTTCTTCTCATTTGACGCTTTTTTTTCCACTGAAAAGAGAAAGGGGAAGACTTTTTTGCCCGGTGAATTATCATCCCTCAAGAGTGATGTGATGGGGGTGTCCTTTTGATACAATGGAGGAGCGGTAATGAAAGCGGAGGAGAAAGAAAAGGTTGCGGAATAAAAAGAAAATTCTTTCATCAATTCTCTCGGATGTCATTAGAGTAACTGCGATATCAATTCCAATGGTTAGTAATGAGAGGGGGAAAATAATTTTTGCTTCAAGCGAGTTTGTGTAAGAGCTTTTGTATGATACAGGCTAATCCCATTGGACAATAACATAACAAGTAGTATTAAGGGCATGACTCGGAGACATTTCCAAGTTGTATCACGTCTCATGAACGCTTTGCTTCATAGACAATCCCTCTTTTTTCCTCCCCCTTTTGTGTGTATTCTCTATCTCTCTTTATACCACTCAATTGCGTATCGTGGGTGTAAGTATCTACGCACATTTATCTTCCGTATATTGTTGAGGGTGGATTTAGTATTTCAAGGATAAAGAGAATTCCATCTATTCTACTGGCACAAGACAAGTGCAAAGAGAGACAGAATTATTAGAATTGAAGAATGAAGGATACAGAGACAGAAATAACACGCTGTGAAAGTCTGCGCAACACGCGGCCTCGCCCGGAGGAATTGGCATAGGCGTCATCCACAAAAAGTCGTTGAAACTGCTACGGAAATAAAAATAATGGAAAAAGAAGGAATACCATGGAGTATGAAGGAATAAAATAAAAATGAGGAGAGGAAGGGGGGTGGAAGAAAAAAACCAGAGATAAATGAAAATAATAAAACAAAGTTGATGAAATAAATCCGTAAAGTTATGAACAACTTCTTATACATTGTTTTCACAACGGGATTTCATCTATTTTACTATCGGAATGGAATCGGGGCTTGGGCGTGGCATAGATAGGGATTTTAGGAGCACATGGGTATGATAACAGTGTTAACAAGTTGGGGATAAATATTTTTGCGAGAATTTCTCCCGGAGTTTCATGAGCTTTTTCGTGGCCCTTCTTTTTTTTTTGTTATTCCTGCGTCTTCTTACCGTGGTAATAGAGTGCCCCCGAGGCATTGAGCGGCGGTGGACTAGGGGCGGTGGTGCCGGCAGTGGGGCTGTGTGGTCCCCAGCATGTCTGCTGGCTCGCCCTGTTGCCGTCACTCGTGCTATCACCAACAACGTCAATCTCCTCCTCCTCCGTATCAACGATCATTCGTCTTCTATCCTGGACGGTGTCAATCAACTCACTACTCACTGTACTCGTTATCTCAGCTCCATTATCTTTGCCATCGTTATTATCGTCGTCGTCCTGTCTGTCCGGCCAAGGATAGGCCTTCCATTTTTTAGCCATCAAGCAACGAGGCATGTTGAATCGATTACAATTAATTAAATTAAATTATCTTTCACAAACTCAATTTTATCCCCGAATTATTTCTCCTCAATTTTGACTAAAACTCACGAACCCATTTTCACCACCACAATAACCATCACAAACACAATTTATTACTGGATTTCCACCACCGACAACGCGACACCGACGGCGTCTCCGTCGGCTTCGTTTAACGCGAATTTTTAGCCTCCTCTGGTGGTGACTCGCGTTAGCCGGCTTCGGTGGCGTAAGCGAGCCACTGTATCTCGTCATTCGGCCTCACAGCAAATTAAACCATTTATCCACCATCATCCCTTTATTATTCTTCAATTATCATCAGCATCTAATTTACCCAGAGATTATTCACTCATTCACTCCCCCAACTTTTCACGCTCCCTCTTCGAATTGAAAATCCTCCGTTACATCTACTAAACTATTATTATTATTTAGAATTTACGTTTCTCTTTTTAAATCGTTATAACTTCGTTGTGTTATTTTTTGCCGTGAAAACGATGAAGAGGACATCGATGTCGTCGTTGTCGATGTTTTGTGTCTGTGTGTGTGTGTGTACTCAGTGGTATAAGTACGTTATGCGTTTTCCACTGGATGATGTTAACTCCTCTGCTGTCTCTCACAGTGTATGAGAGAAAACAGTATGATTTCAGCGGGGTGGGTTTTTCACTTCCCAATACCCGCTGTACGGGGTGCAGCAGAGACTGTCAGGCGGTGGCAGAGTTAGTCCCCCCCCAACACACACACACACACACATAAATGAGGATTCAGGAGAGAGGGGGCATGAGTACAATACACGAGAGGCAGTTGCGCGCAGACGTTCCACTTCCTCCTTCACTCTAGCCTCTATATCTGTCCTCTACCCCTATCTCTCAAACTCCACAATTTCTCCTCTCCATTGCCCCCTCTCCTCGTCCCTCGTGCTACTTCGGTGTACACTGCGGCTCGGCCCGACGCTTTTTTTTCCCATCCAGTGTGTCCAGAAATGAATAGGCCACACAAACACACGGCTTTCAGAAATATTATAATTAATGAAGAATTACTAAACAGAAGCACGATGAGAGAATGAAGAGAGAACAAATATGAAAATGCTACGTTTCCCCACGTTTTTTGCCTCACATTCTCTTTTGTTGCAACAAGACAATGGGGGAGGAAAAAAATTGAGGCCGAAAGACATTGCTGGTTGGCAGAATCGCTCGAGATGTACGGAGGAGAGGGGAGAGGCGGTGGCCGGTGGCGCACGCGCGCCCGATCACAATCGACCCAGAGCAGCCACTGCCGAGGCAACACCTGGTATTGCCCCACGTGCCACGATAGGGTGGCACCACCACCCCTCAGCACCACGTATCGAATATCCCACTGGCCTTACTGCGTTTGCCGTCTACTGACCCACGCCAACGCGACTCCTCTGAACCTCTCTCTCTCGGTCTTCCTCTCTCTTCCTTCGGTGCTTATTTTATCGTCTTTTTTCCTTCGCCCCTTGTTCAATCGAACGGCACACGTACGTACAACTGTCAAACAGTAGGCTGTTGAACACCTGGACGTGAACTGGTCGATTTCTCTTGCCTCCGTGTACTTTGTATAGACTCACTTGAAACCCCACCGATTCTTTCCGTTCGAATTTAAAGAAAAAAGAGATGGATTATGGGGGGCCGCCTTTTTTTAGAGTACGGTCAATGTTTCATGCAATTTATTTCTCGGGTTTTATTTTTTCTACTCGGGTCAACACGGAAGTACAAGTTGCGATGGTAATCGGTATGAACTCTCTTTGTGTTCTTTTGTATTACTAATACATAATTAAGAAAGAGTAAAAGACTAAGTACTACAGAAATTCATCGATTTCATGTACTTTTTTTTATTAAAATAAAAGTTTTGACAGTAGCGTGACTCTTTGAGAATGACTATTGATTTAATTCAGTCAAGAGTATAGAGGAAATATTCTTCCATTTTTAGATCACTTGTGTTTTTTTTTTTCCGTAAATTCAGTGACAAATTCTACATTTGAATTTATTCGCCGTCTACTTCACAAGGATTCCTCGTAAATCCAACTTTGCCACAATGTTTTTTTTTGCCGCAAAAAAATAAGCTCCCATTATCTCTCGTCTCTCAAACTAATACATAGAAATGTGTTTGCAAACACTAATACATGTGAGCAAAAATAGGTATATGTATTGTACACACGAAAGAGGGCATGGGCGTGCGCGCGGGCGAATGCACACCAGTTGCGAATCTTTGCTCCCAGAAAACACGGCCAGCAAAGTCAACTACCTGTGGATACCACTTGAACCACTGCTACCCTCTGTCTCTCCTCCTCCCCGCCCCCCCCCTCCTTTAACGCTCTCTCGTCCCTTTGCGTTATGTACACGCAGTCTACGTTTACCTCGCCTCTTCTTCTCTTCATTCTCTTTTTTATCAAAAAGAGAATTGAGATTTAAAAATAAACACAGCTCTATTCGTTGAGACGAGATGCATTCATTAGTCTTATTTTTCCTCATTTTCCCCCCCAGTGTTTTCATCAAGATTAATCAGGACAACTTCAAAGCCGAAAATTTTGAATAATTCGGGGTTTAATGAGGTCATTAGTCGGGGAAATAAAGGGAGATTGCGAACGATATCAATCATTTTTTTAAGCCATTATTATTATTGAGTAATTGAAGCTTTCACCTTGAGGATTTCGGTGATTCTTCAATTCAAATATTTGCCATTTTTTGTTCGAAGGGATAAACAATGATATACGACGAGATTTTGGATTCTCTCGTAAATTTATAAGGCATATATGAGGGGTAATGAGAAAAATTGATGACAAAGTTTTGGGATTGGAGATAAGAGATTGAAGAGGGGAGAAGGCAATCTTGAGTGAGATATTACGAGATTGATAAGGAGAATTTATTTATTTGAGGGAATTGGAGGGATTAATTTGGAGGTTTCTTTTTTTGTTGTCTTTCTGTGATTAATTGAACGGAGGGGAATTGTGCGGGTTAACATTGTCATTATAATTTTGGAAATTGGTGAGAAGTGGCTGGTAGCTGCAGTGTGGATTTAATGCTTTCGCCCTTAAACACGGAGTACGAAATCGGGACCTAAATCAGGAGGAGCTCTAGGGCCCTCATAAATTATTGCGAGCATCGAGCCAACCCCCCTCCCACCTCAGCCCAACACACATGGCTGTTGGTGAATAGAAGAGGGAAAGGGATATGCAGTATTGCACATACACGTATACATTGGTTACTCGGGTGTTATATACATAGTTTCCTCCATGATTCTCTATCTCCCTCGAGTTCTCATCGATTTCACTGGGGTGGAGACTCTACTCGGGCCTGCCCACGAGCCTAATCGATCCCACTGCCTCTTGGAAAACCATTTCGAATCAAAGATTATAAAGATGCATTAAAAATTAATACTTAATTGATTTTTTTCGCATTAAAGTAATTTCGAGTTTACGAGAGTTACAGAATAGTTAAATGAAGGAAAGAATTATATCTAGACTGATTGATCAGAGGGAAAATTGGAGGAAGCCGATTGTCGGAAAGTATTGTACGATGGCAATCGGTGAAATTGCCCGATACCAGTAGTTTACGAAGAGTAAAGCGAGTACGAAGTTGCGCGAGAGAGAGAGAGAGAGGGATGGGAAGAGTGGAATCAAATTGGAGCCGATTGAACGACTGCATTGCACAGTACAAATTAAACGCTGATGGCACAGAGTGAATAGTGGATTCTACAGTAGACAGTAAAATCATAGATACGTTAACCAGTTTGAGAGCTGTTGCAGAATGGCAACACGTCCATCATTATTCAAGTCTCGCTTCTCTTTTACCGTGGCCCCCTGTTGGGGTCGTCGAACTAGTTGGAGAGGAAGCACAAATTTCCCATGTGTGTGTATGTATTTGCGGTTGTATGTGCGTCTGTGTCTATTCGCAAAGGAGCCCAATAAACTCCCCTTCTTCAGTTGGACAACTTCAAGGGGAAGAGAGAGACGGAGAGACAGAGGAGAATGACAATGGCGTTGACTCTCAGTGCCAGGGTTTATTTTTTCTCCGCTCATGGGGGGGGATGAAAGAGGGTAAAAAGGGAAATGTAGGGAACATGCCAGAGACATCCGGAGATTCCCCTGGTACTTTGCGAGGGACAACTGTGATATTTTCTCTCCTTGCCTCTATTTTTTCGACTCACCCCTCTTAAATTCATTCTCTCTGTCCTCGATTTGTCCCAAAATCGTATTCTGAGGAATACCATTCTTTTTTGCCATGAGTCATCTCTCCCATTTACGACTTGGAATCAAACACTTGACGTACATCACGTTCCAGTTTATTTGAGCTTTCACATTGACGAAATTTGAGGGAGGGGAGAGGCAAATTCCCCTCTGACTATTGCAGCGTCAGCTGAACATCTGCAACAGTTTTGGGAATTAAATTTAATCAATATTTATGATAAATTCATGAATTTAGGGGTTTTTTAAAGGGGGAGAATTGTTTTTTTTTTTGGTAATATTGTTCTTGTTCTTGTTCACTTGAGGTAAATCCATTGGCAAACGACAAACGACGTCGTATCGGTCGCTCGGCAACGGTTCGTGTTTCCGTGCACCTCGCATTCAATAATTCGCGCTGGGGGGCAGCTTGCCGGGGCCTCCTCTCTTTCCCACCCTCACCTCTATTTCTCTCTCTCTCTCTCTCGCTCTTTTACTCCTCACAGTGGTTATATACCGGACGAGTGTCTGCAGCACTGGCCCCCGGGGCTGGTTTATAGCTTGCCAACTGCGGTCTGTATATATATATTTTACTTTTTTTTTTTTTTTCCCTGTACTCCGACACCAGCCAGACTGCTCTCAAACATTTTTATCACGATAATTAACGTGTCACATGAAGACAAAACGAGCTATAAAAATGCCGAATGAAAATGTTTCAAAAAAAGGAAATTCCAAACAAATGTGTGTGCACCTCGTCATTTCTGTTCTCAGCAAAGAATTTAACGAAAAAGAAAAACCTGATAAAAACGACACCCCCTTTTTCACTCCACAATTTCTATTTTTCCAGCCTCCACTCTTTGAGCTCTGGAAAAACTCCCTCTGGCCCACCAGAGGGGTTGAAACTGGAAAGAAATATATAAAAGAGGAGTGGAAACACCAGACTAACCCCCAGACACTGGGATAAAAAGCCAGATGATTAAATCCACAAATAAAGCCTAAGCATTAGAATAAATAATCGTCAATCATGAGATTCCGTGTTGAAGCATGAAAATTATTTAAAAATATGATGAATATCATCGGTGAATAAAACTCCTCGATATTTCATCCCCAACTGGTGCTATTACCGCACAAAGCCATCATCATCAATCAGAAATGATGGTAAATTCTCCTCTCTCCATCTGTACCTGAAGATCAGGCAGAGCCTCACACGCATTTAATCGAGGAAAAAAAAAAGGAGGAAAGGGGCGAATTTGAGAAGAGGGAAAAAAGCCCAGAGTGGTATTGCTTGTGCTCGGGGGGTGGCGCACCACTCGTTGCCGCGTCTGGCGTCGTTATCGATTGGTTGTAGAGGCGCACACGAGGGTTGGTTGGAAAAAGGGGTGCAGCAGAGAGAGAGAGAAAGAGGTGGGGGCAAAAGGGGAATAGCAAGTACAGAGGGAGATGGAGGAGCATTGCAGAGGATAGATTGAAAGCGGAATAACGTGCAGCGCCGTACTATCTAGCGGTAACAGGTGTTGGTTTGGTGGCCCGAACTTGTAAAATCGATGGATGGCGCATCGCCGAGGCGACGCCGTAGGAGAGAGTTTACTCTCCTCCGTTGGGCTAACTCTGAACACTGGGCCTGTCCCGTTTGGCCCTTTGCCTCTCGCTCTTTCTCATATTCATTCTGTTGAGGTTATTTTGTTTTTTTTTTTCACAGTCCGAGGCAAAAGGTGGCCCCACTACGCCTCTCATTATACCTGAATTCGTCACCAAAAGGGGCTCTATTCCAATGGTTGAATGTCGGGGAAAATTGGAACGCAGGCGCGAATAACGTAGGCAAACGGGGGGCGTCGTGAACGCGGCAGTTGCACCCCAGCCACACCCGGACGAGCCATGTAGTCGGTCTACCCTCCGCACTACGGCGGACCAATTGTTGCTTCTGCGCCCACAGGTGGGTATACTCTTAATACTTTGATAACCATCGGTCTTTTAAGTCAAATTATTTCAATAAAATGACAATGCTAATGATTAAACTTCACCTGGACAAAATAATTGTGTTTAATATTGAAAAACAGTGGGTGATGAAACAGTGATTGAATTCAAGTGCAACTGCACGCAGTGTAATATTAATAATTTAACTGTGAAATTGACAAAGTGCAGAGGGATAAAGAGACAAAGAGAGAGAGAGAGGAATTGAGTAAAAAGAAAGTTGTAGTGTATTTTTTTTTTTCCTTTTTTTATTATTTGATTCTGAGAGCCGTAGTTGTGTGTGACTCGGGGTGTATATATGAATGCAGTGTGTGTGCCTTGCCGGGTTGTGCACGGTATACGAGAAGGACTGGTGGGTAGTTGGTGGTGGTGCTGGCGTCGAGGGGGTGCTACAGCGTATAAGGGGGTGGCCAGCACACTCTTGCGGGTGGGAGTGAGACCCGGCTCGGTGGGGTAATTTCTTCCTCGTTTTTCTCCATTTTTTTGCGCCCCTCTGCCTGTTTCCCCGATTCGTCAGGCATTTGCGCAATTCTATTCTTTTTAATGTATTTTCATATACATTGAGAGAGAAAGAGAAAGAGAGAGAAAAAGGAATTACACGAAGCCATTTTTGCCGGAGGGCTAATGCCACCCGGTGAGGGGATGCACTCGTTGCTCAACTATTGTATAGAGAAAGAATATTAAAAATATCTGCATTACTTGGAGTAACGGAAAATTCGAACATAGGAGACTTTGTGCTATATATACTGTGAGAATTTGCTGAAGGTGTACACTACTGGCGCGTTATCGACCAACAGTTTCAAAGGCAGTGTACAGCCCCCCGACCTGTTGTCCAACTTGTTGCTCGTCCTGTGTGATATCCGCCTTGGGTCTTCAAAGCACTCTCGTATCTATATATATATATATGTTTATGTGTATTGAGGCATTGAAGTTTACAGTCGTGGTTTTTCCCAAAAGTCTGTGTGCCAATTGGCCCGAGAGAGACAGAGAGTGGACATTTTGTTTACATTAAAACTTTTGAGTCATGTTGACAGAATGGAGGATTTTGGAGCGTTTGAAATCATGTTATGGTCAATTTTTAAATTGCGGCCTCATCAATTAAAAGACATGCGAGAATCAATAAGATACTTTGGTGATCCTAGATATATTATAAAACAAGAATTTTATCAAACTCATGATATCTTTAGACCGTAGTTCATTATTTATTTGGAATTTAGAGAATTAAGTTTGTTTTTTTTTTTTTTTTAGAGTAATAAGTTTTGAAGTAAGGAAAAATAAAAGTGACTGACTTAGTAGATGAGAAAAGAAAAACAATTTTCAAGTAGTATTTAATGTAAGTAGTTTTATCAATAATTAATCTTCCACCCACGTGAATACAACGAAAGCAATACTTGAAACAAGGTAAAATTAAAATTACTAATATAGTTTAATAATAAATGAGGTTAACTCGAATGAATTAATGAAAATAATGTAATTATTTCCATAGAATTTGAGAAACTAAATATTGTTCATTCTTTTTTGAGGTGAAAAAAAAGGGAAAAACATTGATAGGAAATATTTGACAGGGGTCTCTGTTCACCTTCAATTTTAACAAAGTCCAATTTACGACCAGAGGGTTTTTAATTAAAAGTTAAAGTTCATTAGCTCACCCTAGCTCACTTTTTAATAAAAAAAAAACGTATTTTAATAATCGAATTCATAAACAGAAAATAAACTAAAACACTCACTGTAAAATCGTGCAACGACGTAGAATTTATAGTTCAACAAGTGAATAATAATAAATTAACAGAATTAATTACTTTACCTCTGGTTTACAATAAAAATAATTAAACAATTGCCCAATTGATGTGAAACCTCTCCAACAAAAAAAAATTGGCGTTTACATTTTTATATTTAAAAAAAAAGTAGTTCAAGTTAGAAATTAGTGTTAGTTTGTTTGATTAAAATCGTTAAGAGGATAATTCAACTGAAAACTTCAAGAGAATAACAAAATAATAAAAATGCCGAGGTGTTACATGGTGAAGAAGGCCCTGTGCAACAAGTACATGAGCGTGAATAGAAATTTCGAATCATGGGGAAGAAGCAGGGATTCGCCATCACCAGAACCAATTCCATCGCCAATAGAGCCATCAGCACCAAGTCCATCGCCAGTCTCTCCTCCGCCAGCTCAAGGTAACGTTATTTCCCTCATTAATAAAGTCCCATTAAAACTCATGAGAATGATGAAATTTATTTATTCAACAGAATGTATGGAGATAGATGTGGAAGATGTTAAAATCGAACCAGTTAAGGATTTACCAGAATGTACAACCCAAGTGCCACCAGTCGAGGAGTCACCATCATCACCACGAATACCAACACCTCCACCCTCATCATCGTCGCCTTCAGACTCGAGTAAATCAATTATACAAATAAGCTCATCATCACCACCACCCCTAGTGCTAATCCAACCAGAGCCAGTTTATCATAATATCGAATTAACTTCGATAAAACAACCACTACGTAGTGTCATAAAAGAGACACCAGGATTATTCAAAGACAGATCGCCAGCTGAGACTGAGGCAGCTCATGATTTACTTGAATTATCAAGATCATTGCCACCATTACCACCTCCGAGTATTGCTATTGGTCCACAGAATGTTATTGAATCACCAACAACAACAAATAATGTACAAGAAATAAGTATTTATCAACCAACTGAATCGCCAATTTATCAAGTTAATACAATAGATTACGGTGGTAATCCAGCAACTGTTTATCAGCAGTCAAATGGTATTATTTATGAGCCAGCAACAATTGTACAACAGACATCAGCTGGTGTTTTTATACCATTGTCACCAGTTCAAGAGATATTATTTGCATACACTGCACCAACAATTCCATCCATTATTACAACACAGTCAACAACGATTGAACCACCGCCATTGACACCGCCAGCATCAGAATGTAGCAGTGATATTGAAAATAATAATCCAAATTCACAACCAACACAGAGAGATAAAGAGGTACAGACTATAACAGAACAGGCTGAGGTTAAACCAGCTAGTTATACTTATGATACACTGCTAGTTGCTGATGGTAGATCAAAGAATAGAAAACAAATTACTAATGGACAAAGGAATACGAGTGAGGCTGAGAATAGTTTGGAACAACCAGAAACATCAAGATCTGGACGTTACGTCTGTTGTGAATGTGGTGAGTTTAATCAGATTAATTAAAGTAGAGAAATTCCATTGGATTATTTGGGCATTCACATGGTAATGATGAAAAATAAAGGACAATTATTTTTCGTGATAGTTTAAATTAGATGCAAAACTGAATACTAAGATAACATAAATTTAACTTGAATTATGGAAATATGTTTGAGGGAAAATTCTTATCAAAAGCCAATGTTTTAAGTGCTTTAATAATTAGAAAACTTATTTATCTCATGATTTTTTTGTGAATGTTTTTGAATATTTAAGTGAGAATGAAAAATACATGGAAGAAGAGAAAAAAAAAGGATTATAAATACTCCCAAGTTAGTAAGTTGCGGAGGGTTTTTGTGAAAAGCCCTCTCTGAAGACCCATTATATTCGAGTACTTGAAGAGATACGAGGGAAAACGTAATTTTCATACTGTCGAAAGTTTTTTATTCATTGTAACAAAAAAAAAAAAAAAAACAGTTTTCGTTCATGAAACAAGTGAGTCAGCAGGAGTGCCTTCAGCGAGTGGAAATATCCTTGGCTATTAAAATGGTACCAATTTGTGCTCTCAAAATCTTCAAAAGTTCTTGAAATTCTCACAAAAATAATTGGCAGAGTTATTTAAGGCTTTTATATTCTTTTCATTCCTTTGCGCAATTACATCCATTTGCTGACTAAATATTTCACATTTTTCCTGTACAAAATAATGAAGATAATGCCTATTTTTTTTCTTTGTTTCGCAGGTAAACAGTATGCGACATCATCGAATTTATCAAGACACAAACAGACACATCGTAGTATTGATTCGCAATCAGCAAAAAAATGCATTCACTGTGGTAAGGCCTACGTTAGTATGCCAGCATTAGCTATGCACGTATTAACCCACAAGCTGACCCACAGCTGTGGTGTTTGTGGTAAAATGTTTTCACGTCCCTGGTTACTTCAGGGACACTTACGCAGCCACACTGGTGAAAAACCATACGGCTGTGCACACTGTGGTAAAGCATTTGCCGATCGTTCAAATTTACGTGCACACATGCAGACACACTCGTCTGATAAAAATTATGAGTGTCCAAAGTGCCACAAATCATTTGCTCTAAAGTCATATCTAAATAAGCATCTTGAATCGGCATGTCAGCGTGAAAATGGTGATGACAGCAGTAATGATGTTGATACACCTGGTTATCAAATTGATTCACCAAATATCGAGGTAACTTGCTGAACTCATCATTTCCATCACTCATATATTTTTATTTAAATCCAACAATGATTAAATTATTTATCTGCTAATGAGCAAATCCATGAAAACACAATGTTCATGTCATGGTAAAAGAAGAGAGATAAAAATAAGAGCGTGAATTTTGACGAGAGATTTGATGCTGTTATGTGAACAAAACGCGGTGACCCCGATTGTCACGATGAAGTTGGTTTCATCCGGCCCGACGATATCGATTCATCCCCGGTATGTGTGTACCCTGTCGAGGCTTATCCCCCCGAGGTCCCTCCCCGCCTTTCCACCCCCTTCAACCACACTCATTCCATTCCGCATACGGTTTTTTTTTCCACCTCCCTCCTTCACTTTTTTCCTTCCGCTCTTTTCCCCCCAACCCTTCGTACTGTTTTTTTTTCTTCTCCAAACTCTCCTCCTCACATCTTCTGCATTCTTCTCATCCACTTTATAGCCGTCGTATGCGCGGCTACGTGGCCCAACGGAGGAGAACACTTGAGCCTATCACTGACACGTCAACGACTCGTGGGGACACTGAGGAAGTGGTGAAGATCCACGTATGAGATGGGGGGAAAAAATCGAGGGTGATAAAGGCAATGCAAGGGAAATAATTGAGTTTATGGGAAAAGTGGAGAAGAATAGGGAACAGGGGTAAAATGGATAGGTTTTAGTTTTGTGTTTATATTATGGAAATCGTGGGAAAATTAGGGAAATATTGGAGACACGTAAATCGTCCATTTTACCCCATTTTACCGTGTGGAATCTAGTCACTTTGGATTTACGCTTATTTATTGAGGGAAAAACGGAGATTTTAATGGAGAAAAAAAAGTGGAGTGATGAATTTATAGTTCTAGGTGAAAAAAAAAAACATCGAAAAAGAGACAGAATGACTAAGAAATATTCTTTTCATTTATTTAAACGTATTTTAATATTAAAATGAGCAGTATCGCGTGTTTCAAAATTTTCATTTATATTTATTTCTGGAAGGGAAAAGACAGAGTGTCGAATGATAAAGACGATCGTTGAATTTATTTATTACATTTTTTTTTTCTTTCCTTTCGTTTTTTTCTCCATTGTATTTCAGATTTCCCAAACGAATAAAAAAAAAAAAAGACGCAGGATAATACCTCGCGTGGGATTCAGGGTAGTTTCATGACAATTTTTATCGCTCTGAATCGATCGTCGTGAATACAGACTGGATTATTAAGGAAAAAAAAAAGAGCTAACAAAAGAAAAAGAGAAAATGATTATTTTTTTAGTTAAAGTTAGTGCACGAATTCCCCTCAATACGTCCAGAGTATTAGATTAATTCTTAATAATATTCCTCATAATTGTTATTATTTTTTTAATTATTTCATTTAACAGAGAAGCAAAATTACTGAATGAAGTAATTTTTTCTCTCAGTCGTTTCTTCAGTCTTTTATCATTGTGATTAATCTCGTTTTTTAAAAAAACCCAAATGTCAAGTTAATTCGAACAAAAATGCCGAAAAATGTCAGAGAGACAGTAAATGGCACTTAGTATTCCTAATGGTTAGTCATTTACAATGGATCATCATCAGCATTTAACAAGGGAATGGGACAACTCCACCTGTTGAATACATAGTGACCATTGGACGAAAAGGATCGGAATTGATCTGGCCTTTCTCCATTCTCTCTCTGTCTCTTGAATTATGAAACAGCATACACACCACTTGTATGGCCATAGATATTCAATACTTATTTCACCCAACTGTGTTAAATTGATTATGACTCACGTTAGACCAATCAGATCGATGTCTCTGCTTTTCCCCAGTCTTTTTCTTCAAGTACTTTATCAAGGACAAAGGATAATAACACGTGCTTGTTCTGGGGAGAATGTAGAGTACTGAAAAAACGAGAAAATGAGAGGATTCGAATTTATGGGTTAGCTTCTGCTATAAAAAAAGGTCACCAGTAATAAAAAAATCGTATCTCAATTTTCGAGAGGTTTTGAAAAAGTCAAATCCATCAACTGCACCTTTTTCTTGTTGGAGAAAATCAACTGAAGAAACGACTTTGTTGGTTTTTTTTTCTTAATTTGTGTTTTACTGTTTTATTTTATTATGAGTTTGTCCCTTTTTTTTTTTATTATTCAATTGTATGAATTAGGAAATAAATTGAAAGAATAATGTAATTGATGAAATGATTTTTCATAATTAGTGATATGACGAAGCTTTGCTTTTATACTTAAATTCTAGTCATAAAATTGCTTTAACAGTAGGAGAATAAAGAAATTATTTTTAATCACTAAAAAAATGCTTTAGAATCGTTTCCTCTTGAGGTCATAGAATTTCTCGATTAGCGAGATTGAATTTTAATAATAAAATTTTAATTATAAGAAAGACGATGTAGTGTAGTTTTCATGCAGGGTCGAATGGGCGGAGGAAAATTAATGGATTTTATCGTAAAATAAAACATTAATGGTTTTTCATTTACTTTTTTTCGAAAATTAATGGAGATTGAAAAATAAACAGACTCAAATAATTGTACAAGGAATGAAATAAAGAAATTTAAATGTCTTAAGACTTAAATAATAGAAAAGTATTATGATTTATCTAGAATAAATGATAAATAAAAACCTATGTGTAATAAAATACCAAAGTCAATGATTTGTCAGCAAAAATTAATCACAACGAGTATTTTCATATCGTATTGAATTAATAAATTCACACTATTAATTTAATTACTCTAATCATTGATGAGAAAATGTAAAAAATCAAATTTTCATTGATTCAACAAATTTATTTAATAAATCTCGTTAATATCGCAAATTGCCACTTTACTAGATTCAGTACTCGACAGTCAATCGAATATTTATACGAAAAAAAGCAAAAATAAAAAAAAAAAGATATATGGAAGAAAAAATCGTAACGGTAGTCAATAAATAATGTGTAGGCTTTATCTCGGATAATGAAAAATATATAAAAATGAAGTTTCTCAAAAAGATTTAATCATTGACCCCAAAAATGTTACAAATTAATTCAGAAAATGAAGTATTGTAAGAAAATGGCATATATTTGAATAACTTTAAAAAAAAATGGAGAAAAAAATCGAATGAGTGAAAAAAATAATGAATAATTGTTTTTTGTTCCACATTTTTGTTTTCCTTGAATTCATTTAATTCGTTAACTAATGAGAGTGTGAAAATTTAACAAGAGAATGTGAATTAATGGACTGGCTACAGAACTGAAAATACTCGTAGTCAAAAATGATTTATTTCATCTGCTGATATAATTATAAATGTGCAGATGGTATTATTTATATACCAAAAAATAAAGTGGAAACAATTTCAAAATAATAATAAAATAATAATAGTTAATGATAATGAATAATATTAGTGTAATTTTGAGCCTCATGTATTTACTGATAATTTTTTCATTCCATTAATTAGAATTAATTAATCTATGATCAAAGAATGAAAGGAAAATACTCAAATACGATCATATCTGACCTTGGCTTTTTTTTAGGTGAAAAAAATTAATTGAAGAAATTAGAGATTAAGATTTTTAGGACTAATAAAGAGCAAAAAAAAAATGGAAAAAAAAAGAGAAATTCAAACTCACAAAAAAAGACGTAGGGTCTAGAATTAGTGTGATACAAGGTACGACAAAAGCAATAATTTAGTGATTGTATGATATTTGAATTAGTGATCATAGAAAACTAAGTTATCGTACTTTTTCGGAACCTATATATTTACTCGATAAAATCAATATAGTTTTGTAGAATGGGCAATAAAAAATAAAATTAAAAAAAAGCAACAAAAAAAGAAGAGAGAAGAAAATATGAATAAAAATTATTGAGGGTTTTATCCATTTTACGAGAATCTTTTTTCGTGGGATCAAGAGATCGAAGGAAAAATCATTTTTTTAAAGAAATTAAGAAAAATCCAGTGAAAATGACAAAAATACTATTCAAATATTTACAGAATCCATAATGAACTTTGGAATTAAACGTTGATTGGAAAAATGAATTAATAAAAGTTGCACGTAACCACGATTTTAAAATGCAAACACACTCGAAATGTTTCACACGATAGAATGTTTTTTGGTTTATTTGGATTTTTGAAAATGAAGAGAAAAAAAAATTGCACAGTGAATAATGAATAAATGTAGGTGCCAAATTTGTATAAGTTTGTGAAAATTTAAATTATATACAAAAAATTTGAATGATCAATTAACGAGAGGCACCGCTGATTAATGCCAATTTATAATCAGTGAGAAACAATAAATCATATGATTGACAGAATTCTGAATGATTAAATTGAAAATTATTGCGAAAAATCATGAAACTAATGAATTTAATGAAAAATAATTGAGAGGGTTGCAATGGGGCCGATTAAATATCTGCCGGTGCCTTTATTACAATAATTAAATCTGAATAATTCATTGAAAAAAATTACAGTGCATATATTCTTTTTCAAATTATCTCAGTGTTAAAATTGCAGAAAAAGATCATAAATTAAAACATAAATTGTAATGAATTTTTGAGAAATTAAAAAAATGGACCATATCAAGGTGCAGGCGGGGCGGTGCCTAGCAACCTTCACAGATGAATTAATGGAAAAAAATGGAGTACTAAAAATAAATAATAAAATGAGAGCACTTGGCGTTTTCACAAACTCGTCGCAAATGAACACTGTACTTATATCACTATCAATCGAGAATTATAACAGCGACAAAATTTCATTGAGTTAAACTTAAACATGGACAGCCACACATGAAAATAAATTGAGAAAAAAAATAATACCACGTATGTACTTACAGTATTTAAGGGTAATTAAACAACAAAGAAAGACCTTTCAATTGCACCAAAATTTGTAAACTTTATTAATTAAATTATACGTTGCAAAAAGTAATTTTTTTTTTTTCGTATTCACTCGTTTTCCCAAATAAAATTATTTAAATAATACAGATGGTGCAATTATTTCGACCTCATGTTAATGCAAATAATTAATTGTGGTAACCAATGGTAAACAAATTATCAATGTATCATATAAATTTTTTAATCGCGTCGTTATTTTCTCCTTCAAAACTATTATACAAAGTACGAGTGAAGGTACATGAGGAGCTATGATC
Source organism: Aleiodes testaceus (assembly GCA_963565655.1). NCBI lineage: Eukaryota > Metazoa > Arthropoda > Insecta > Hymenoptera > Braconidae > Aleiodes > Aleiodes testaceus. Next base: position 2,705,653 of record OY751428.1, read on the forward strand.
TACAGGTGGACAAGAAAACATAATTACAATCTCTGTTGGGTCTCATCTTTCGGTGGCTTTGTAGGTGGTTGAGACACTTCCTCCTTCGCTAATGATCCTTTCGTCTTACCGTCTTCTCCACCAGCTTCATTAATGCCTTTCGTTACATTCCAGTCTTTGAGACCCTCGGGTAATGTTGTGTCTTCTTCAAAAGAGCCAGTTCCCTCAACGAACTGCTCGTAAGTTGATTTTTCAGGGAAGGGACGTGGACCAAGTAGTTCAATCATATCGTCCCTGCTCAATATTTCCTTAGCGAGTAATCTCTCTCCAACCTTCTTAACGTCCTCCTTATGTTTGATCAAAAGCGCCTTCGTTCTATCATACGCCTTCTTGATAAGATCCCTGACTTCCTGATCAATGAGCTGCGCCGTGAACTCGGAGTAGGGCTTATCCAATACCATTTCGCCTGGTTGCGGCTGTTCGAAACTTATTTGACCCACTTTATCATTCATTCCATAGCTGGTTATCTGTGAGTATGCTATTTTCGTTATTTTCTGTAAGTCATCCTGTGCACCAGTTGTTATTCTGTTGAAGAACAGTTCCTCCGACACACGACCACCCAGTGTCATGCACATGCGATCGAATAATTGTTCAGTGGAGTAGAGGTATTGTTCACGAGGCAAGTATTGTGCGTAACCCAAGCCCTTTCCACGAGGAATGATTGACACTTTCAGAATGGGATCAGCGTGCTCCAAGTACCAGCCAGCAACCGCATGTCCAGCCTCATGATAAGCCACTGTTTTCTTCTCCTCGGGCTGTAGAACATTCGTTTTCTTCTCCATACCAGCAACTACTCGATCAATCGCTGATTCAAAATTCTTCATCTGAATGTCATTGGAGAGATCCCTCGCAGCAATCAATGCTGCCTCATTGCACACATTCGCAATATCAGCTCCAGTGAATCCAGGTGTTAGTGAGGCCATCTTTCGTGCCAATGCCTCTTTGTCTAATGTAGTTTTGAGGGGCTGCAAGTGAACTTTGAATATCGATGCACGCCCCTTGATGTCAGGCGCTGCCACGAATATCTGTCTGTCGAAACGTCCAGGACGTAGCAGTGCTTTATCCAAAATGTCAATTCTATTCGTTGCTGCTAAAACTACTACGTTTGTTGTTGTATTGAAACCATCCATTTCTACCAATAGTTGATTCAACGTATTCTCTTGCTCCGAATGACCAGAAAAATTCCTTCCACCGCGCTTCCTACCAACTGCATCAATTTCGTCGATAAATAATATACAAGGTGCATGTTTACGTGCCATTGTAAACATATCGCGTACCCTCGAGGGACCAACACCAACAAACATCTCCAAAAATTCAGAACCAGACACTGTGATAAATGGCACATTCGCTTCGCCTGCTGTTGCCTTTGCCAATAATGTTTTACCAGTACCAGGTGGTCCAGTTAGTATCGCACCTTTGGGAATTTTAGCACCAAGATCTATGTACTGCTGTGGATTCTTCAAGAAATTAACAAATTCCATAATCTCAATTTTCGCCTCCTCACAACCAGCTACGTCCTTAAATCTCACACTAATTTGATTCGGATTAATTAGTTTAGCTGTCGACTCCATAACACCACCAAATAATCCACCCGATCTTCCACCTTTACCACCCATAAATGAAGCTGATTTGCGCATAGCTGATATCAAAAGCCCTATTATTAAAAGCGTCGGTAGATAAGAAATAATTGTGGGCAGCTCGGTCTCAGATTTATAGACAACTGGAAGATGATTCTGTGGCTCAATATTTAATTCTAATTGTGCATTCTCTAGGTTTCTCTCAAATGTATCAGCACTACCAATATTGAACCACAATGATGTTGCACCATCGACACTCTGACCAGGCATTAATCGTACTCTCACCCATTTCTTATTGATAACTTCTAATTTATCAACAATTCCTCGGTGTAAATAGCTATAAACGAATTCTCTCCACGTTATTTCCTTACTATTAACTTCGAAGAACGACATTGCTCCAATTATACCAACAGTTCCAATGAAAGCCGCAATTAACCACTTATCTCTATCTTTTCCTTCAAATGGTTTACCTGTTCCAGGGCCACCACTACCTCCTTTACCACCAGCGCTGAACATTCCTGATAAAAGTTGATCAATCGGTGATTGAGAAGGCTTTTGCGGTGGTTGTGATGATGATGGAGGTGGTGGTGGTGGTGGTGGATTACTCGATTTCGGCTCAGACTCAGGTTTTGCCTGCTTCGGAGCAGCTTGTTCACCTGATTTCGGTGGCTCCTTTGCGGCGCCTGTTAAATCAATGCAATTGTTCAGAATTCCTTTCAATTGACGGGAAAACGGAGGGATTGGGATTTACCCGGTTTGAAGAACTTCTCGAAACCCTTGGGCACCTTTTCTGACAGCAGTCTCCATTGTTGCTGCAGTGAACGCTCGAGTATTGATAATCTTGGATCGTGTCTCAACAATGATAACGTTCTGTCCAGCTGGAAATGAATTTATCAATTAGTCACACGATTTTTTTTTATTAGAAACATTGAAAATGTTTTGTTTACTCCGAAACATTTATTGAAGGACAAAGTGGAGCAACTGCACTTTTTTTGGAAAAATGAAGAGAGTGAGAGGGTGAAGGAATTAATGAAGAGATTCGGGATTATTGCAGGAGTAAATGCAACATTTTCTGTCATTACAGTATTCCCTGCTTGTTATATCATAATAGTGAGTATTACAGGTTATGAAGTACTGGCCTACCTCACTTCGATTAATACGACCATTCTGCACTGATTTTAATACGAATTTCTCTAATTTGCACGCCGATGACAACAACTGATGGGCCATAGTACACTATTAAATACTTTAATTATCATGAAGAGGATGATGTAAATTTATTAACTCGACTGATATCGTGATTCACTTTGTAGTGGTGGGTGAACTACCGGCTGGGTTGCGCCATTTTTCATCATGTGCAATCAGTGATCATGATCGTGAAATAATTTTTAATCAAATTTTGGATTATTATTTTTTTACATTTTTTTTAATGTTTTTTTTTTTAGTTAATTTTTCGATGAAATCATTTTCCGAATAATATGAAACGACATTGTTTTTTTTTTTTTCAATTTTACAGGTCGAGGGGAATTATTTAGTTGTGAATTTGACCGTGTGGTACTCTCCCCTCAACCGTGAAATCAAAATGGCCGCCGCAGGGAATCGAGAAGCTGCACGTTCCGTATTCCTCTCCTCATTATTATTCTTTAAACTCATTATTTTATTAAAAAGTTGATTAATTATGAATCAATCCAATATTCGAGACCTCCAGAATGATAAATGGTAGATATCACTCCTAATTATTAATCTTAAATTAATAAATTCTGAGTAAATAAAAATCACCAAAGAAGTGGCGCGAACAAACGCCAATCAGGGGGCTCAGTTCCGAATACGGCCACACCACACACTGCGCGCGTCGAGCGAATCAAAATGGCCGCCGCAGGGAATCGAGAAGCTGCACTCTCCGTAATCCTCTCCTCATTATTATTCATTAAACTCATTATTTTATCATAAAATTCATTAAATATAAATCAATCCAATGTCCGGGACCTCCTGAATCATAAATGGTAGATATCACCCCCAATTATTAATCTTAAATTAATAAATTCTGAGTAAGAAAAAATCGCCAAAGAAAAAGCGCAAACAAATACCAATCCGGCGAGAGCTCAGTTCCGAATATTGCCACACGGCGCACTGCGCTCGCCCAACGAATCAAAATGGCCGCCGCACGGAATCGAAACGCAACACGTAGAACGTTCCTCTCCTCTTTATCATCCTTTAAACCAATTATTCAATCGATAAATAGATGAATTATGGAACAAATTAATGTTCAAGACCTCCTGAATCCTAAATGGTAGATATTACTCCTAATTATCAATATTAAATCAGTAAATTCTGAATAAAAATAATCGCCAAAGAAATGGTGCGACAAGTTGCATATCTGAAGGCGGGATGGAAGGGGAAATTGAATAAAGTCGAATGGCTAGTGGAACCATAAATTATTTAATCAGAATAAATTCATAATAATAATGGAATAATAATAATGATAGTAATAAATAAATAATAATAGTGTAATGCACAATGACACTATCACAATAATTGTCAGAGATGAATAATATTAGTGAAAAATCAGTTTTAAATAATTTTAATATTAAAAGTAAGTGAAGAATAGTGAATTAAGTGGAAATAAGTGTTTGTGAGTGTTGTGAGTGCCTTTCTGTCATCGAAGGATGTTTCCAGCCTCAGAGACGCTTTTCCAAGGACAATGACCTCAAATATGACTCAACAACGGTGAGTACCTGATAATAGAATAATTTTTCATCTGAGGCTCGTATTTTTTATTTGAGAATGGATTGTTTACTTCTAAAATCCGTGAAAATGAGGGAGAGACTCAAGTCTCAATTTTCCATCATTTCGAAACGTTTTCACCAACCTCCAGTAGAATGCGCTTTACGAAACTCCCAACACATCCGCCAGCTGATCCGAAAATAGCCCCAAACACTCCGCTATACCCCCAACACAAATCGTATATCTGCCCCTTCAAAGTAGCGCGGACAGTCACAATGAAAGCTGGTGATTGTCGTTAAAATCCCATCGTCTAAAATACAATAGTATCACCATGAGTGACAAAGTGCTATTTAATTTTAATTAATGAATTGAAAATCAGTTTTATCGGGATTCTCAATTCTGCATAATTTGATCCTCATTTTTGGGATCTCTCGGGCTGTTCCCTTTCTTCTCTTTCCGTGTGTGTTAAGTGCCTCTCGTGTAACGTATCTGGACCAATGAAGAGAGGGAGTAACTCTTGAAAATAACGAAGAATATTATGATGCGACAGAATGCACTATTTTTGTCCACTCGTACTCACAGTCTTGGGACTGGTGAATGAATTGAGAAGTATGTTTTTCCACAATTATTTATTTTGAATATTCTTTCTATTTTTAATTCTCCTCTTTTGGAATTAAATTTAGGCGTTGAAGTAAACAACAATAATGCCACAAATCATTGGCCAAGAGCAAAATTGGAGGTATCTCCACAAGTCGTCAATGGCCTGGGCTTCGGCCAAAAGCTCATACTTGGTAAAAGTAATGAATCCCTTAATATAACATGCAGAGCAGTTTACCAGAATCCAAATGGAATTGAAACATCATTGGATTATGTTGTTGATTGGAAAGTGCCTTCTCACTTTAAAGATAAGAACCTGTGAGTTTAAAATTTTACGTAAATTCAATCTACATGAAGCATTGGAATCAATGGAATTTCTTTATTTCAGCTCTAATAAAATAATACCTGGACAGGGTAAAAATATAGCATGGCTTTGGTTTGAGAGATTGTCCGAGAGTGATGCTGGAGATTATACCTGCAATGCAGTCCCGAGTAAATCAGTTGGACAGCCGTTCTTATCAATGACAATTAGTCTTTCGGTTAAGAGCAGTAAGTGGGAAATAAGAGCGCTATTAATCATTTGAAGGACAAAAAAATCCTTCAATTACTGAGGAATTTTTTTCTCCTATTTTAAGAAATGATAGAATTAATTAATTAATTTAGTGAATAGCTCAGAATAACTTGGACCGTAAAATCAATGAAATCATTTTAGAACCAACGTATTGTGCACAACAATGGTTCAGATGCCGTTCATCACATTGCATAATGGAGAGATATCTCTGTGATGGTAAACCAGATTGTGAAGAAGGTGAAGATGAATCTTCAACAGCTGGCTGTAGTTCTAATCCATGTTTAGGTAAAGTAGTCTGTGATGGTAGATGCATACCACCTGAATGGTGCTGTGATCATCGTAATTGCAGTGGTACTTATGGCCTCAGGCCATGGCCACCAGAAACACCAGAGATAAGTTACGTACAAACAGCATTCTACACTGTCATTGGTAAGTAGCAATCACGGTCAATTGAGCATGACAAATAAACATCGTTTTTTTTTTGTTTTAAAAATAGGAAATTCTTCATTTGTTGTAGGCTGTGCAATGGCATTTATGTTAATTGTAACGATATTAGTAATAGCAATATGCAGGGTACAAATTAAAAGAGCTATGAACATGTCTAGATGGACACAACAGAATCGTAATAATTGTCCAAGGAGACGAAATGTACCAATGCCAATTTATGATTTAGATGTTTATTTAAATCGAACTGTTGATAATTATTCAAGAGGTATTTCAATGATTCTCTCTGTGTAATTAATTCATATAATTAATGTTAATTCCCTTTTTCAGGTGTAAGTATAATGTACAATATCAATAGTGGTGTACAATTCGTTGGTCGACCAGTAGAACCACCTCCTTACTCCGAAGTAATCGCCTCACCACCAAGAGAAGGTCCCCCACCTCCCTACGTATCATGCGAAAATCTCATCGAGCAGACGAGTGCTCCCAGTAGACAATCCGAGAATACAACAACAGATCAAACTGATTCAACGCCACTAGAAACTTCACTCTCTGTACCAATGCAATCAACCGAGTTACGTGATGATCCATCTGGTTTCTCTGGTGTTGTAATAACATCGAGAAGCATACCAGGCCCTCAAGTACCAACAGTCTCTCACATATCAAGTACCAATGGAGATAATTCATCTAATAGACCTAGCCATTCATTACCACAAACATTTGATCTAGAGTACGTTGAAACTGATGCATTATTATCAGAAAATTCAAATGTTAAAATATCAAGCCCAAAGGAGACAATACGAAAGCCATATCTACGTTGTGGTCTATTGAGAGATCGTGGAAAGGATCAGAGTTTCACTAAATTCTGGTACTACGGTGAAACTGATAAAAATAAAGACAATTCATCATTAAGAAGTAAGGATATGTCGTCAGCTGATTCTGAGAATGAGGGAGTATTTTTAGACACTGATCAGCAAGAAATACGAGGCGACACGTGTCGAGAGCCAATTCCAAGCACATCAACGAACAATACAGAGCAATCTATCATAGACAAGAACAAAGTAACGGTTGAAAAAACCAATAAGAGATCTAATGAATCAGGAAATGATGATCAATCATATCAGCTTGATAAAATTATTGTGCCATCGAATTTAGATGGGGCTATTCAATTAGATACATTATCAGCTAATTCTAGTCAAACTAGAACAACTTTAAATGATACACGTGCTAATAAAACCAACGAGTCTTCCACAACTATGTCTACCATTTTAGTACCACCTAGTGATCATCAGACTGAAGTTAATGTCGAAATAACGGCCAATGAACCCCTTGTTTTACCATTACGTGAATCATTCATTGGAGTGCAGAGAAACAGTTAATTTCAACGATACATTGAAAGTTAATTAGAATTATTTCTTAATCATGCTTCCACTTAATTTCTTTTTCTCTCTTTTATCTCACAATTATTTGCTTCATTGTATATTGTAAATATATATTGATATTTGTAAAGATGTATCTCGTAATTAGTGCATTTTTCGAGTACTATTGTACTCATACTGATTAATTTTATTGTTAAATGTTACGATCAATACTAATGGCTTTCTAATAATGCTTTGGAGGAATTATAGTATTTTCGTACTTAATGGCATCTGAAGCACTGCATGTTCTTCATTTTTTTTCTCGCTCTTTTAAATTATTTTTTGGAATGAATGGGTATGTTGATGGGACCAACATTATTTTTCTTGTTTTTGACATTTTATCATTGGGATCATTCTGTATCCACGTCATGGATGAATGGGACTTTAATTTTTCGGTTTTATTGCTGAATTAGTGCTCTCTTTGAGAAAAATTTATTAGTTCTTGTACACTTGTTTTGACGTGCTTCCGAAGATTACGTGCATTAAAAAGAATGATTTTTTTTTTTGGACTTTGATGAGCGGATTTACTCATCGTTGGGTGATGAGTGAATAGGAATTTGAAGCTAGTGATTAATCGAACATGAAGATTTGTTAATTAATAATTTTAGAAGATATTGAAGATTTTTCGTGCATTGGAATTTACGTTATTTACGTTTTCCACTGGCTTCACTCTTTGTAAGTAGAAATAAACAATATGATTGTTACATTGCGTAATAGACAATAAAATTGATAATTATGTTTATTTTTTAATAAGAATTAATCGATTTTAATTTTTAATTCCTTTTTTTATGATGATTCAAGCATATCAAGGTAAATATAAATGTTATAATCGGAAGAGATTGATGATTTCATTGGAAATTTCAATTGTACTATGAAAAATAATTGAAAAGCTTCAATAGAAGGTTGAATAACAGCCAATTCTATATTTTTAATACAGTTGCACACAAAATCTATCGAATTGAAGATGCACCAGAAATGAGGAATTAAATAATATATATTTTTCAAAATTCCCGCAGCATAGAAGAAAATAAATATATATTTGAAGTGGCCTAGAATTCTCATTGGGCTCATATCACTGTTTACTTAAAGCACACTCGATTATACACGAGTTGAAAAATTGTTTAGTTGTTCAAAGTGTACAATGTATTTTAATTATAACAATTGTAAATTGACAATGATGTAAAAAAATATATATACATTAAAAAAACAATACATTGTAATCTATTTAACGAATTTATCGGTGAAAAAAACATTCCTGAGTATATCCGTAAGTCTTTATTTTTCATATTTAAAAATAAAGTGGCACTTTTTATTATCAATCGTCCAGTGTCTCGTACGATTCATTAGCATGTACTTGTTCGTTTCCACGCGAAGACTTATTATGATTTCTGTACCAAACATAGCAGCCTGCTGCTATCACTGCAATAATTAAAAAAACCCCAAATTGAACCCCCCAATTACTCGAAGAAGGTTTTGGTAATTTCAGTATGTCCCTGTCGAATCTTCTAGCGTAGAGCCCAAGTGTCAGTACATTTTTAGCCGGTTCATTCAAGTTTGCAACAATGTGTACTCTTTTATTTTCAATTGTTTCATCATACGTCCAATTGAGTGGGAGGATATTTATATCAGTAGAACTTGGCATTATCAGAATATCTTCAGGATGTGAAAACGTTGCGGTTATTTTAACACTAGAGAATATAGTCTCTGATTTTAGTCGGAGCCCACAACTATTAATGGAATTATTCGCACAGAGAACAAGTCCACATGCCTGAACTCCAGCGATAGGGGCTTCCCCAAAGTACTTATTGCCGTTCATTATAATTAATTTATAAATTGACGTATTATCAATATTCGATGCTTCAATAGCAAAATCACAGCAAAAGTCTTTCTGACAAATTTCTTGTGACTGTGATACATTAAAATTAACGCCAGTTGATTCATATGCTTTGAGATTATCTTGCCAGAGCAAAAAATCACTGGTTCCATTTGCAGCACGTTTTCTCCTTAATTCATCATGAACATGCTCTTCCATAACGACTTTAGTTTTTCTATTATTCAATTCTCTCCTAATGCTTCCTGTTAAAAGTTTACGATTCTTCTTTGGTACATCAACGATAATAAGTTCATCCCCAGATTTTCCTATCACAACTTTACCATTTCCTGTTCGACCTGAGAATAAAGTTTCGAAAATAGATTGAATAAAAGGATTTATCGAGACTTTAAATAATAATAAGTAGAGTTATGGGAAGCACATACCTAAGTAGATTCCACTTCCTGAATTACTGAATTCTGGTCGATTATAGCCTGAAACAAGGAGATTAACGTCCTCGGCATAGGCCCATCCACCGTGTGCTTCTATAGCTGGAAGAATAGATTATTTAAATATAAATTGCTTCTTTTCGAAAAAATGGGGACTCACCAGTTAAAAACGGAAGTTCAGAGAACCAAGCAGCTGAGTAAACGATGTCAGTAACATTGTGAATTCTTGTGAGAGTCGTTGCTGGTTCTTTGAAGAATATATCGAAGCAGATAAATGTACCGAAGGTCACGTTGAAGTCCGTATCGAATGTTACGACATCGGGAATTGGCGGATAATTGAACTGTGGCTCGAAAAATAAATGACTCTTCCTATATCTGTAATGAGATAATTGAGTTAGAGTTAGTTGTTGAATTCTACCTGATGAGCATCTGAATGAAAGAGGCATTAAGCTCAATCAACTGAATTTACCTCCATCAGTCAATAATAATCAAGATAAAGCAAGAGTATAATGAATTTTGAGTGAAAGTCAATATTTGAGAAAACGAGTACTTGAAATATTACTTGGCTATTATTTTTCCATCACGATCAAATACAGCTTGGCTGTTGTAGAAAAATTTACCATCTTCGGGACATTCATCAACATCACATGGTGCTTTCTCAGCGATATTGATGACAACGTAAATCAATGCATCTTTTGCTGCACATGATATCGCCTTAAGTGCCTGTCAATCATAAATTTAAATAGCAAATCGATTTTCATTGTTGTTGAGAAATGCAGGATGGTAAATAATGCGTTAATAAAGTGCAGCATGACCTTCTTCATTTTTCTCTCACCTCGTGAACGAGTATTTTCTTCTCTGTGCAGGGATTGTAGTTAATTGGAACTAGTGTTGACCAATCATTCATTTTTCCTCTCACTGGTAAATTGACAGATGTAAGGCCATCCTCTGGGAATACAATTATATCGACTCCCTGTGAGAATTCAAGATTCAATTTAACCTGTGCACAAGTGCATCGTGCCTTCAACTATTGGGCACAGTCCCTTGTTTACCAAACCACGTTTGCCCAACATCTCATACTACTCAATTCAATTCCCATTCCACTTTCGTCTTTCGTAATTCAAAGTAGGTAAAGGGTATGCAGATGTATATATCTGTGCTACTTCACGCCTGATGAGCACAAGCACGGTCATATAGACATTTCTCAACTACTATCACTACCTTTGACAAACTTTCACCAACGACATCATACCCACTTGCTTTTATGCGATAATGCCATGTCTTCTTTTTTCCATGACATTAATTTATTAATAAATCTTGTGGAAAGAAAATTCAAACTTTTTAACAAGATTTTGAAATTTCTCCTCAACGCAATTATATTTGCGAGAGCACTCAATATTTTTCACTTTGTAAGGGAGAAATCAAAGTATTAACAAGACTCTTTGCTTCAATTTAAATTAATGGCTCCCTAAATGGGGAACAGTGATAGAACGAAAATATCAATTACACTGTATCATCAATGAAATTGAATTACCGTCGTTTCTTCAATGCGTTAAAAGCCCGAGGCAACTAACCATAAACCTCTTCCTTATTTTTAAATGGATTTTTTTTTATTTTCAACATCTTCCTATTGGAATGGTGTCTCTTTTCATCATTACCTGGTGGGGAAACTCTCTGAGATAGTTAATGGAATTATCTGGAATATTGCGGGGCTCTCCGCAGTTAGTATGCCTGGTCGAGTGTCTCAATAATATTAAGCTTGAAGCGGCTATATTTTAAAGATTTTTCCTCAGTTTTACTGTGCAGTAGTAAAATAGAGAAAAACGATATCGGAAGCATTTCTACGACATTTCACATCATAAATGAACAGAATCATAATTACGTGCCTGAATAATTTATCGGGCAAAATAGGGTGAAATAGGCTCCATTAATAATAACAAAATTGAGGAGTATCGTGAAGGCAAATAGCAAGAAGGGAAAATGACAGGTGACACTTCCCGTGTATAGGCAAATAGAATGAGAAATATCAACCGGGAGACATTGACCTTAATTAAAAGAAAAAAATTCCTTCCGTTTTAGATATAATTATCTTTAGCATTGTCGACATAATAAAATTCAAATTACCAAGCTTCCGGCCTCTTTGATAAACGCAGCATATCTCTCTGCATTTTTACTAATTGGTATATCAGTCTCATTGAAATAACTAGCAGCAAATTCCACGACTCCAGCTCTGTATGTATCAGCCTCTGGAGTGGATCTCTGAAATAATTTTTCATCAGTATCTTCTTTCGATTATCACTGACCCATTCTTTTAATTAATTACCTGATGAGATAATTGGATAATTGCAAGGAAGAAAATGAGGAGTAATTCCATCCTGACACTCTGCAAAAGAAACAATAAAAGAAATTAAAATAGAGTAAAGAGAATTTGCTCGGAACAAACATCATCAGCGTGTCTACACAGTCATCAATGTTTGTACACAATATCTATGTACACAGAATAGTGTCACGCATCATGTGGTTGAGCATACGTAGTTTCGTTTGCGGACAATTCCAATGTATTCACGCTTGGACAAGTAAAATCCACTGACAATGTTATTGTTATGTGGAATGTAAAATCAATAGCAATAAGTGAGTAGGTTATTGCTTTTCTCCGCTCATATTCTTATTCAATAAATCCAATGAATTTCAATTTTTCCAATAAATTATTATAATAAATCCCATTTGAAGAGACGTACCTATTGTACCATGAAGTGCTCTTTCGTGGGTAGATTGAACAAGAGAATCAATTATGCGTGAGAAAAGATCAATACTACCACTCACATTATATACACAGAAACAGCAATTTTCCTTCTTATTTATCATTATTTTATTCAGAGAGAAATTCGTATTCCACACTCCATTGTCCTAAAATAATACTGATATTTAAATGGAAATTGTTGAGTTCCTACGTGTTCATTCTCTATTCAAAGGACTCAGTAGTAATTTCTTGTTATCTCAACATTATTCAATTTCTAAAGCCAGCACTTTCCATTGCGGTTGGACTCTGTCATAAACAACAAATTGATTTATTCATATTTCTGTTTAATTCTCTCTCTGGACTATGCTATTGGTATCTTCATTATTGGAATTTTGATTACAAAGGTCAATGTCATTAGCACATGATAAAAAAAAGACAATTGTTTTGAAATTAATTGAGACAATTTCAGTAATGAGGTTAGGATATCTCAAAATGTTCTTTTACCTCAGAAATTGTAGATAAAATGTTGTAAAATTGTGTTATTTTAAGCAATGAGCAGCAACATGCGCTGAAATGCGCAATTCAACTGCTTTGTGTTACAATTCTCTGAAACTGTCTGTTGTATCCTCTTGTAATACGACATTGACGCAGTCTCCGTATCATTCTATACCGAAACTGGCGAAAACATTGGACATCGGCTTTGTTCGGCTTTTATGACCTACCATGTAACACATTCACACGTTATGCACATGAGAGAATCGTAAAATATGAAACTTGAGTACCGGGGAATCCCAGAGATAACGAGAAGCACAAATATCGAATTGATGATTCAAAGTACATTGTAAAAGAGGAATTCCCATGCAATTTAATTTTCTAATGATAATTTTCCGGTTTCGTTTTTCCTCTTGGCAGATAAATGAAGGAGAATTTTATTGAGCGGAAAAATGTGATGCACAGATGAGCATAAATCTCCAACTGCGGATGACAATATTTTCTGAACAATTTATTATGCAGTTTGCATGAGAGTTAATCTACTGCAATAATATCTTATTTTCTGCCTTTCTGATAAAGCAAATTCATCAAATTCATTCATCTGAAGAATAAATTCTTCATAAATTCCTATGAAATTTACATTTATTGTGCCTCATGATGAATATCTTAAAATGTGCATGATGCATTATTTGCTCTGCCACAAAAGAGCAAACAAGGAACTTTGTAAACCCCCAAAAGCGAATCCCAAGTTGAATTGAAGTCGACAATGTTCTGGATAAACGCGATACCACAAGGAATAACGCAATAAGACATTCTTGTCTACGTTACAGTCTTTGTTTCCCTCCAAGGCACCAAACTGAACACACAGATGTTGTGTTTCATGCCTGCATGTGCTATTTTACGTAAATACACTGTTTCCTCATATATTCTATGATATTTACTCATGTGTCAACACTCCACGTGTTAGTGCTTCTCTATATGACAATTTTTTCTCTCCTTTCAAGAGACAATAAAAATGAATTCAAACACATTCTCAAAGAGCATTTATGATTCACATTTTCACTGAAGAAAATGGGTTAATACAATTGCTACAATAATGCGAACTTAGAAATAGAGTATTTGAAAATTACTGTACTATGAAGTCATGCCAAGTGGAGAGGGGGTGGGTGTTGAAGTGCCAAGTTCTTTCGTTTATGCGAATGTTTTTGGGGAAATAAACATAAATAAAGAGAGTTTATTGCACTGAGACAAGGGAAAATTGAAATTTTCCTTGAAATAGAGGAAAAATACTGAAGTCAAACATTGAGTTTTCATAAATCCATAAAGATGGAAAATTTTCAAGAAAATTGATACTATGGGGCATTTGTGTGCTATCGTTGAAGCCTTGAATCGTGTTTCTCACTTGGATAAACTCCTATCATAGTGAATAGTGGCTTCCACTATCTGGGCAAAGGGGATCGTTTTGCATAAGCTATCAGCCTGATAATTCGGAGGTTTTTTGTGGTTTTATCGTGAGGAGTGAATGAGGGGGAGTTATGCTGTAAAGAAAAATGGGGAAAAATAAAAGGAAATTCGATAAAGCCGTTGTTTATTTTACATCAACATGGAGTGAATTTTTTCGATGATTTCTCCTTCTTTTCATTAATCCAAGGAAAAGAAAATATCTAAGGAAGCCATCATTGTCCAATACTCAATGCATTAGAACTCGTGTCTATGTTCACTCAGTGCCACTTGCATAGAAGATAACTTTGAAATCAGGCCATAGCGATACGTTTGATACTTGATAATATCACGGAATTCGTAAGTGCACTCGGTTACCCTGGTATAAGGCAAGTGCAATGAAATTATAGGAGAAGAGAAAAGCCATTTGTGGCATTAAACAAACGCGAATTATTGTCAAGATGGTGGAGGAGAGAGGTACTCTCTGGTATTGGTTTAATTAGTAATTGTCGGTTATTATTAATTGGTGATTTATGATTGGGGTGAAATAGTACTGGTGTAATTGGACAGTTTGAAGGTAGTCGATGAGAAACTGATTTATGAGAGTTGATTGATGAGATTTATTGGGAAAGGAGAATTACTAGTGAGTGGCATGTGATTGTATTTTTTTTTTTAATATTCAGAGGTAATAGAACATGGTGCACAAGTTTTTTTTAATCAATGCAGAGGAATTTAATCAATTTTTTTTTCAATTCATTGAACGAGAATTAATTAAAGTTGATGAATTTTGTGAAGTTAATTTCAAACTCATCGACGAATGGAAATAGTTGCTTCTTTCTGTATTCATGAGCTTTCGGAATGAGTTTATTTATGTGAAGTGCGAGTAATCCGAAGTTTTGAGACCCATTGGCTTTTCCCACTATTTCTATACAACCAAAAACGCTCTGTGAACTCTATCGACCTGTTTCAAACGCCGAGAGCTTGCAGCATAGGGTTATTATCTATATGTCTTTCACGTGGCAAGAAGAGAGAGAGGAGAGATAACAGAACGATGTGTCCTGAAGTTGAGAACCGCGGAATTTCAACGGGAGAGAATTCAACGACGCGCGTGTGCATCCACCAAAGTGACCATTAAACCCAATAGTCCGAGAAAGTTGTACCCCTGGTAGTAAAGTTGTGAAGAGAAGAGTGGCAGAGGGTGGGAAAGGGGAATGAGTCGTGGGAGTGATGTTGTCCTGGGATATCAACGACCATCCGATACCTCGGTCTCCAACAATTGCCAGCAGCAACATACATTTCGGTTGCGTGGGCGGTTTATTTATTGTCAATGGAGTAATTGATTTCTTTTCATTTACAATTTTTTATTTTCATTCAAAACTGTACGAAAAAATATAAAAAAAATTGGAAACACACTCACACATGTCTGTATCATTGGTTAAATTTTTTTCAATACTTATTTATTTACTTTGTTTTCAATAATTCTTCTTATTTCCGGAAAATATTTTCATTTTGATGAATAGCTTCAACTTCTCTGTTTTTTGGAAAATTCAGTGGAAGAATCAAAAGCGCACTTGAAAGTTTTTCAGTAAAATGTACATAAACTTTGTCAGCATAGTTTATTTTTCACTGTTTTTTTTTTTTAACTTGTTTACCGAGAGAAGAGACGATGCACTATCTCAGTCTCTATGACGCTGTTTACGATAGCTTACGTGCGTTTTCAATGGTACATGAAACACTTGAGTAGATAAACTCTCAAACATTATTGGAAAAGTTTATTTGATAGTGTAAATAACGCGAAATTTTCATTTCTCCGCATTTTGATTTTTTTAATTTGAATTGTCTGCTCATTGGAAGCTCCAAACCCTTTTATCTATCATTGGAATTAATAATGTGGCTTCGTGCGATGAATGTGGCTTCTTCATAATTAACCCTGATGCTTTAAATCCATTATTATAAATAATTTATCGAATTTTTTAAACGGAAAATAAATTCAATGCCTCATTTTACCACGAAAACTTGAGATAGACGTAACTGTCGGTGAGGAAGTTAAATTTTGTGAACAACTTCCCCTGTAGAGTTGGTAACTCTCTGAAAACAAATTTAAACGTTTTCATGATCAAATATTCCGTGAATTTTTCATTTATCCATTCAATATGATAAATATTCAATTCCACGTAAATCCCTTTTCATTAATATTTGATAGCTTATTTTATGCAGTGTAGTGAGGGTGAGGGGTAGAAGGGGAGGGAGTTCGATGCAGTGGAAAACATTATAGAAAATACAACCTGGCACCTCTTGGATGCCGTTGATTGCAAGTCACGTGCCTTTTCAATGGCGTGCCAGGAGGTTATTGAGCGAGAGAGTGGGAGGGAGTTCGTTAGCGTGACGAAGTGTATGTGTGGTACACCTCTCGGCAATATTTCCTATTTCTCATTTCTCTCAGACGTATATCTGCGGATTTTACTGTTTCACAAGCTAAAAAATTATCTCCGATTTAATGATTTTGTTGAGGTTTTAAAAAAAAGGCGAAATTAAGAGAAAGTTGGGGAAACTTTTTTAATATTCTTTGAGAAATAAATTCGAGAATTCTCCGTTTTTTTTAATTAAATAGAAATATAATTTTGGGTCTGCAAACTAATGAACATGAAATTCAGTTTCTTTGAACGAAAATGAGCATCTGTTTTTAATTCAAATAATGCACTGCTTCAAATGAATACTCTTGTTAACAAACGTATTCGAAATAACCTGTGAGGATCACGTACCAGTAAGCATCGATTATCCATTCCCAAAACGCATGTTGAAACTATTCCAATAGCACTACGTGACTATTTCCCATAACAATTTCTTGGAATAAAAGGCTTCATCCCTGCAATCGAAATTAAATTGACCCACAAATAATTATAATTACAAGAATTTCATCTTCATATAAAAAGAGAGTCCTCAAGATGGATTTTAGTGAAAACAAGTGATAAGAAAAATTGAAGAATTTCAAAAATACAGAAACAAAATGTCGGAGCCATGTCGAAAGTTTTCTGGAGAAGAGTAATACAACTTCTGTTCAAGTATCGACGTCCTTTCTCGGAGTATTTCGTATTTTAAAACTCGAATTGCCTGAAGGAAGAATCGTGGCTGTGATTTTTTCTCTTTTAGTCTTCTCCCTCTTCTTCCCCCTTTTCTCCTCTTTTTCTTGGATTAATTCATTCACCTCATCTATGTCGAGAGTGTCCAGTCTCGATTTATCGTTTTGCAAAAAAAAAAAAAATACCCGCGGATGATTTGACAATTGGCCCGAATAGCCATTCGTAATATTTGGTTCTGTGCATGAGATAGTGAATGAGTAGAATGGGTAAATGGATGGCTCGAGAGTTGGATGCCAACTAAACTGTCACAGTGGGAGTTCTATCTTCTAGCCAATGGGAAATTGGACGGGTTAGTCCCGTATTTTCTATATTCACATATGCATCTGTGTATGTGAATGAATTTGAAACAAAAATTGTAGCTTATCGATGAGTTTTATTTTCGTTTTCATTTTATTTTCCATTTTATGGTTCAGCTCCTTTAACTTCAGTAATCCCTTGAATTTTTCCTTAACAACAGATTAAACTCGAGTTTTGTTTAATTTAGTTTGCAACTTTTTTTAAAAAAAGCGCTGATGCCCTCGAGCGTCAAGCCAAACGTTCATTTGTGTCTCTGCCATTTTTTTGCCTTTTGTATTTTTTATTCCCCCTTAAACCCCACCAGCATGGTACACAGCCGAGAGGGACAGGAAAGAATCCTGTTCCTTCGTTCTAGGTGTTGTGGACTCTCTTCCCTCTTTCTTTGTCCTGAAGAGAAAAAGGTCAGGCGTGAGTCGTGGGGAGAATCATGAAGAATGCTAAAAGAGCCGTTTCCTCAAATGGCACTTGTCTGTGATTGAACGAAGGGAAAATGGGTTTCAATCTCTCGCTGAAGAAACTAGTTTTGCATGAATCGTGTCCATTGGGGGAAAGAATTCTGGATAAAAAACATTTTCTTTGCATCGAAAATAACAAAAGTCTGATTGACTCGGGTGATAGGGGACGATCTTTGGGAATTGGATCACAGTTGAGGTGTGCAAATGCACCAGCTGGAGGCTGTACTACTGATCGGATCATCAACCCATCGCCCAAGGGCTATATCCCACTGGATCCGCCAAGGGATTAGCCGGGCAAAGCTCAGCATATATCATCCTCGTATCTACTCAATAATTCTCAAGTGCACATTGCAATTTGTTTGTGCAAAGTGACGTTTCGTGGAGTTCTTTGATGTTACAGCCAACAGCAATTGTGTGAATGACATTACGGGGATTATCAAAGGATTACATGGAGTAAAGGAATAATAAACAAGGCATAGCCTCTGGTGCTACAGTTTTTTTAAAATCTTTTGCAAGGCTTATTCGTGTCCTCATCGACAAAGTTGAAGATATTATTCATGAGTTTATCCTCAATTCTTTCCTTTTGGATTCAATTTCTATTTCTATTTTTTTTTTTTGGTATTTCATTTCTTTCATTAGGAAAACACTTGACCCACTTGCTAAATCGTTAGTATTACTGTCGACGATTCTGAATTTCACGTCTCTTCACCTCGTTGATTAATTTCTGTACATCAGTGTAACTTCGAGTGAATGTAGAAGGATTCATGAAGCTTATTTTCATTTTAAACGTTCGCTTATCTCTTCAAGAGATGAATTAAATAGATCCTTAAAAAATTTCACCGCTTCAGTCTACTTCGAATGAAAAGTCTCTCATATTCCTCCCAATTTTTCTCGCGACCCTACTAAATAAATTGAAAAAATTCACCAACAATGTAGACATCTTCCAGAAGCTTCTCAATTTTTTTCCGATTTTTCCACAAACTTCTTCACCCTTTAAAAAAATCCAGTACCATTAATTCCCATTTTATTATTAATTCGTTTAAATTATTCTCATTTTCTTCATCCCTTCATTAAAATTTAAAACCCCCGAAAATTCACGCTGATGTGTAAATGCCTCAAACGCGAATCGTCAATAAATTTTGGGGAAAGGACAGAATAAAGTGGAAAAGCGCAGCTTAACGTATATGTATATATTCGGGTGAGTTGCACGCGAGAAGTCGAGGCATGTAGGAGAAAAAGAAAAAAAAATAATATAGAAATAAAGGAGCTTGAGAAAGTAAGGAAGAAAGCGATGGGGGTAAGTCACGGGTTTCGGTAGCCCATTCCGACGTCTCCCCACCCCTTTAGCATCGTGGGGTTGTACCATTCGTGAGAAGTGGGGAGAGCAGTGGGGCGCTGGAGGACGGAGTGGGGCACTGGGCATCCGAGGAGCAGCAGTGCGACGCGAATAAGGCTACCACGCGGTTGCCCATCAATCCTTCTTACGCTATTGTCAAAATCTGAATTTTCCCAATTAGTGAATGATTAACTTAATCTTTCTCTCTCAATTGATTTTAAAAATAATTGAGTTATTCTTAATTCACTAGAAGGTGTTTGTCATTGAATTAATTCATTTGTATTTCTCCCCTCTTCTTCTTGAATTAATGAATATTTAGATTAAATTAAGAGATTAATTCCAGAGGTGCGTGTTGTGTTGAGTGAAGGTAAAAAAAAAGGAGGAGAAAACGTGAGAAGTGAATTAGTTTTTATTTTTAGTTCTTATTTTGCTGGAATTTTGTGGATCGTAGCTTTCGAAGGCTCTCCAGACCCCTGGAAGCTACGAAAGGTTAGTTCATTCATTCTCATTAATTTAGAAATATTTATTTCATATTTTTACGTATTCTCAAAAGTAACTTTAATCGAATCACTACTAGTGGTTGTAACTCTGATTGAAATTGAGGGATTGTTAGTTCGACGTGTCGTGGAGTTTCTTTGAATTCGCATCACGTACATTGAGACGGTAGCAAGTAGTGTGAGTACTGAGGGTAAACAAATTTAATAATGCAGAAGTTACGGGGGGATATGGCAGAGTGGGTTACGTGTGGTGCTGCAGAAGGACTTTTCTTCTTTGACAGCAAAAAGAAATTGAGAGGAAAAAATAAAGGATAAAATTTACCTTGCATTCTGACATGTACGTGAATTTTTTTGGATCGATTTTAGCACGTGTTACATGATAAATTTATGATATACATGGAAATAATATTCAATGTATATTCCATGGAATTGATTGAAAATTATAAATCAATTTTTCTGTATATTTTGAGGGAGAATTAATGGGAATGAAAAAAAAGGGGAATTGAATGAAGCCTCGGATATTCGAGGAAACCCTCTGAACTCATGAGTCTGCCTTTTTTTTTATATTTAAATGAAAGGAATTATTCACCACTGAAAATCAAACATTTCCATGAGTCAACAGAAATTACGGATTTTTTTTGTAATCGTTACGTAATTAATGACTTCATGCCACAGCAAAATGTTTCAGTCTAATAACAGAGCTCTCCCTCCATTTTAAATGGGTTAGTGCATTTAAAGAGAGAGTCAACTTGACCTCTCTGGTTATTCTGCAAACGCATGTCACCCTTTAGGGAATTCGAGCACAAATATATGCCAGCTTTTGGGGAAAATAAAAGCAGCATTGAAACTACCCTTTTCTTCATGTGTCTCGGTCACAAAACACGTTGTCACTTCTATTTCACCATCCTTTGTTTACATTGTAAAAACACTGGGATCGTAATCCGGAAAAAATTCAATGGCTATCGCAAAAGGAGGAACAATAAAAGCTGTGAATTATATTCCGAATTTTTCCGGTAAAAAAAACCGCCAGATGCACATGTTACATCGTAAAATAAAAATAAAACATTGGTGAATAACGATATGCAAATAATTTTAACTGTATCGAATATAAATCCCTGAATATATTTAAAAAAAAATCCATGAATTATTAATAAAATAGTTGTGATGGTATATGAATTGAAGAGGCGTGTTGTCAAGGCGCATTAGTTATCGTTCCTCATAATTTTATCTAGCCTCTAGGTAATCCCTCCTTTCATCGATTTTATTTCAATTTTTTTTATTAGGCAGAGGAGAATTATTATACATCATGTATGCGTTGAATCGATAATAAAGAAGAGTCATGCGAGTGGTTTGTGACGAGGGGCTAGTGTTTATCATCCCCTCAATGTTTCCCCTCCAATTAAACACCCCCTGCGAATGTTTTTATTAGCATTCCCTTCATACCACGAATTTTCGGGAAATATTCGGTGATAATATCCCGAAAATTGCCATGAAACTCGGGTAATTTTCTTCGAGAACAATTTCAGATGTGACACGAATTTCCCTGAAGATTTTATCGTAACGCGTAAAGGGGTTAATTAATCGCGCGTAATGAGGCGGGAGGAGTGATGAACAAGATGTTAAATGTGGTTCCATTCTTGTAGATACGATTAATCAAAATTTCATTAAAGTTCGGAATTATTTAAATAATTATTGCGGATGAATAGGGGAATTGTATTGAACTCTCCTTGAAATCCCCTGAATTCTTCGGATTTTTGCAAAGGGTGAGGAGGATAAAAATACGAAGCATTATCGAAATCACATTCTGTGTCAGGCACGATGCCTCGAAGGTTTAACTCCTTTTTCAATCCCTCCAGATATTTTTCTCTGTTCTCCCGTGAAGAAGAATGATAAACGATTTATTGTGGAATAATTTAGAGGCTCTGATTCATCAAGGCTAGTTATTACCTCCGAATTTTTGGGAGAAAGATAAATAAACATTGATAAATTTGGGATTATTATTATGTTTATTGTGTCATATTGTCTCAATTTGATTTATTACATTTCTCCTCGTTCCATGAGAATAAACAGACATTACGTCTCCTCAAATATTTTTCTACTCTACTGAATTCACTGAGGATGTCAGATATTATGTACATTTTATGATGTTTTTTTCGTTCTTTTTTCCCCCTTTCTCTGGGCTTTTATTCTAGAGAGTTTATTCTTAGGGACATGAATGGGGGGAAGGGGTGGAGAAATTTGTATTTGTCAGGAAGAATGGTGCGTAGGAAGAAAAAACTTTTTTTTTTTACTTGTGGTGGCATGGATAGGTTACTTTTCACGTGTAAATGTCATGTAGATCATTTGTTATTCAGAAAATATTATAATTTCATTGAGAACTACAGAAATTCGTGGATTTTCCACAAATAAAATTATTTAGATAGAATGGAAGAAATTCAAAAAAAATTGGAAAAAATCCTCGAACATGTTGACAGTGTTCTTGGATTTTCTAAAAAAAAAAATCGTAAAACCTGTCACTTTCAGAATAATTCTAGTTTTATTTAGAATGGATTCCCTGGAATTCACGTGCAAATGACAAATTTCATTAAATTTAAATAAATTTATTTTTATTCAGGAAAAAGAGGATAAATTATTCAATTCAATTGGAGAATAAAAGAGAGAAATGTAAAACACTCTGGAGCTCGTTAAATTATTATTTTCCCAACAGAAATAGAAGTCTTTGGTGAAGGGATCCCATTTCTTTTTTCCCTATTTGTATTTAAGGAAAATGGCATTTTACTCGATCAAAGAGTCTTTTATTCCTCCTATCTTAGAATTTAATCCAGAGACAATGAGACTCTGGTTGTACTTGAACCATTCCACTCAGTGACATTCAATTCATCTTAATTTCCACTAGAGAAAAATAAAGATGATGTAATAAAGAAGAATTCAAGTGTTTCCATGAAATTCTTGGAGTACTTAATTCATTCATTTGATCTTTCACAAACTGTTTCTCAATAAAATTGTTTAATTCATTGACAAATAATTTGCAGAGTAATTAGAATTACTGGTAGACTCCAGCGATATTACAATGTGACTTGTTGGATAAGTTTCTTGGTTAGTTGCCCAAGTAGTCGTGGCAACTTTGAACGAATTTTAGTAGAAGCTGGAATAGTGAGAGGATGAGGCCTTCAGCAAGAATCTCATTATGTGGTGAAAACATTTTAGGAATTTTCCTGGCACAATCATAAATTATTCTCTCTATCATTAATTACAGATTTTCATGAAATTTATTGGGATTATTATTATTCTTTATGAGTCATAAAAATATTGAGAGGATAAAACGCCTCCAAAGCAGAATGAGGTGTCCATGACTATCATGATAAAGGAGCATTTTCATTGTTAATTCCTGGCCTTTGTGTCTGGATAAATATGCACGTGGTCTCTCTCATGATATAAATGCACGAGTAAGTGCAGGACCCTGATTATAATAATACACTATTGATTTAATAATTATCATGCTTTAATGAACTCGGTGAATTTTTTTCTCTGAAACTTCACAGCTTCTTCTTTTTTTTATTCCAAGGGAAAAACTTGATATCTCATCCCATCAATGTGAGAAAAAAAATAATCCGCTTATATCAGAAAATTATCATGCTCTAATTATTCTTAATTAAAGATGTCAATTTCAATATCTGACGTTGAAATATCCATTTTTATTAATGTCCTTTGGAGATGGTGCTTTTAGAATAAATTAAATCACGAGTTTTCGTGTATTTTAATCTGTGAAATATTCATTCAATCAATTATTTCTTGAATAATCACTGGAGTAGATGGTGCCATGTTATTGATTGTGTTTTTAAATCTGTGACCACTTGATGAAAGACTTTAAATAAAAATTTTCTCAATAATCGAGAAGTACTTCTGAAAATAGTGCTGATGGTACAAATCGTTGAGTTTATTCTCAAGAGTTAAATTGTGATGGAAAAAAAATGTTTTAAAAGTGACTTTGATATTTTAAGGTAACATCTGGAGCACAAGTTGAGAGGAATGTCGTAAAGTTGAAAATTGTGAGGGAAATGATTTTTCTTTCTTACTGTTATAAAATTCACTTTTACTGCGGAAATTTTGAGTTAATGGTGAATTTTGTTGGACAATTACAGTTGAAGGGAGACGATTTAGGGACTTGGGAGAATTTTTTTAAAATTCATTTTCAGTGTTTGCCTTTTTTTTTTGAGTTTTCCATATTTTTCAGTTAAATCCATTTGTCTCCAGACTCTTTGTAAACGTGCTTGTCGTTTCAAGCTTATGCCTGCTGCAACTTTCCTATGGAATAACTTACACACTAGTCAAGGGACTTGATTAAGTTGGTAACTGGAGCTGTAAATTGCACAAGCGAGTCCTCATACAGCCATTAATGGAGTATGAAACTTATACGTGCTGGAAAAGCCTCGTGTAATTGCCATTTCAATTCTTATTATATTCGTGACTGAAAGAAGTTAACATATTCACTCATCTTTCGTGATGGAGTTTGTTACAATTTTATCATTTATTTTCTTTGAGTTTTCTCTCCAAGTTCAACTTAAAATTTCCGTCAGTATTTAAATTTAAATGGAAATCGGAACAAGGATGAGAATGAATAATAGAATGATTCATGAAGATGAAAACTGAAGGTAAAATTTCACAAAACTCTTATTCTTTATAATAAAAAGAATAATAATATTTATTCTCACATTATTTTAACATTTTCAGTGAATTTTTAACTTCAAACTCTTCACTCTGAATATTTTTTGGGAATTTTTTAGTTCAAATAGTTGAAAAGGAGGTTACGTAAAAATATTTTAAATTCCATTAAAAATTGAAAATATATTTTCGAGTTTTGTAGAGAATGAAAAATCACTGGAATCTCAATTATTTCACATTAATTGCTTTTGAGGAATTAACAGTGCTGAATGTTTTAGTCCCGAGTTTTTCAATAAAACCACTTATTACATCGGATAAAACAAGGATTCTCGGGGCAAAATAAAAGCTATTACATTTATCTTTCGTTGAAACTTGGCACAGAGACACTCTTTATATTAGAAAAAAATTTCCTCAGCTTTTTTTTTCTCTCCCATTGTTCTCTCCCTCATTCTCATCAATTTTCCTTTTATTTCTTCATGTGGAGGTGAAGAGTCTCAAGTAAATACAGCGAGGAAATGTTACTTTATTTCGAGGGAAAGAATTATGAAAGTTTTTGCCATTGAAATAATGAAACAAAAACATCACGAACTCTTGGAAAATTCGTTCAATTTTTTTTTCCACAATTTTTTACGTTATTGTTATCATGATTAAACACAGATCCACTTCTGGCTGCGACGTGCTCATTTTTTCCAATGGCTTTTTTTTTGTCAAACCGCTGAAACAGACACGTCAATAAATAGGAGCAATTCAATATTTACATGTACGTCATATGAGCCAATGTTTATCTTTGTATGAAAATATGCGATTCAAAAGTTGATGTCCGAGTGTAACTGAACGGGTTCATTCGTTCAATATTCTACGATTCAATGTATTTTCAAAATAGAAGAATTTTATTAAAATTACGAGTGTATGGTTTTTAATAAAATTGTATTTAAAAAAAAGTCCTCCAATTTTGAAAGGAAAATATTGCGAACAATAATGTTTTTATAGGGGAATTGATATTATCTTCAATTTATTGAGGAAATATATATTGCGGAAATGAAAAAAAAATATTGGTACAAAAATTCCGAGGGGAAGAGTGATTCGGGATTTTTTTTTATAGTGAATGTCTCTTCCTGAGGATTTTGAAAAAATTACAGAATAATGTAGACATGCTGCAGAGTCTTCTCAATTTTTTTCAAAATCTTTTATTCACTCCTTCATTAAAATAAAAAATAAAATCACAAGTTTTGGAACAAGATTCGTGCAAACTATTGCTCGCACGCAAACGAGTAATTCATTCGAGCAATTACTTTCACTCGCTTCGCAGAAAATCAACTCTGCCGGTTCTCCCAAGTCAAAATTCTCCGAATTTTGGCAGGTGAAGAGCGGAGAAGATAAATAGATTGCTCCAACGTGCAATAAGCCGGATATATTTGTTTTCAATATGAAACACACTTGATGAAGGCAGTTAATTTACGTGACTGAAGAGGAAAGTACAGAGGAGCGTGCTTCATACGATTTCAGAGTGCATTAGCAAATGGATCGGGGGCCTTTAACTGTGTCAATCAAAGCACTCACTCGAAATTTCCACATTCATTTCAAATTCAATGAAAGGCTTTCATCAAAAGAATTTCCGAGAATTCGTGAAACGACTCTAAAATTAAAGAACGAAACAATCTAGAATTGAAACAATGTTCAGTTTAACCAGATTCATTGAATCTCCGATAAATAAATGAAATTGACGGATTGAATTTCCTTTTTATTCTGAAACAAGACTTTTCCGGGAAAAACAATTCGTAAATATTCTTTCACAAAAAATAAACGCTTATCTGAAAATTAAATTTCCTTCAATCACGATTGAATCATTCGTAATCGCATTAATATCATCAAGTGCTTAGCGATCGGAAATTATTCGATGGGTACATTTCACGTGAAGTTATTGTACGTGTCCGACGGAAATTATCTGCCGCAGATCACCTCTCTTTGCTCGATTGAGTAGTCACGGTAGTACACGTGTTAGACATAGAATATTCTCATCGAAACAACCACTATTATCATTATTATTTAAATAGAAATATTTTTATGGTAAATTTAGAAGCGATCGTAGAGATGCCTGCATTATTCGTTCAATGCAAATTGACATTCACTCAAATATTCACGTGGAGACGCTTTCACGTAACGATTTATTCAACCGAGTTTATCTAAGAAAACTTTTATGGTGTCCACAGAGTAATTTCAAAGTTCGAACTACGTCTCATGTATATCGCAGTGTTAGGTGACAAAGTGTCTTTCAAGAAATTCCGTGGATCTATTGAACTGGAATAAACGAAAGCCTCAAAAATTGTAGTGAATGATGGGGAATAAAAATTATTCAGTCAGTGTCACAAGTGCGAGAACTTTTATGAACTCTTTTTTTTTTTTTCTCGTTAGGCGAGAAGAATTGTTGAACTATCGAATTAGCACTCGTTAACGTATCTGGCCTATTCCAACATTGATTGAACTCAAAAATGTTTGAGAATTCTAATAAAAAAATTCTCTTTATTAATTTTCAGGTGCATTCGAGACTCACTCAAGTGGCGATGTAATGATTCCTCCTGCAAGCAGTTGGGCAACACAAGTGCCACTCATGCAGGTGTGAATTGCAGCGTTAACTTCAGCTTTTGGTGAGTAGGTGCTATTACACTCGTTCAACAGTAAATAAGTAATTTTCCAAGTCTTAAAAAATACGTCTCGCTACTCTGATATTTTCTGCTTGCCAGAGCGAACTGAATGCCTATTTCCACTACTTTAACGTGCTGTGAGAAAATTTAAATGCTCAAACGATTTGAATTTCTGTGGTTAGGCGAATTTCCTCGAGAGAAATCTATTTTTTTTTTTTTTATAAATCTCTTTTCCTTCGGTGAAAATGGAATATTTGAAGAGGAAAACGTCTATTTCCTTCAAAAGTTTTCAATTAACATCCGAGAATATTTCGAATTATTAAAACAATTAGAATTTACGTACTTCAGAACTTTTTTAATCTCTGAATTTTTTTTTTTGGGAAAATACATTTTAAACTTGATACTGAAGTCTCCCAGCGTTTATCTGGAGTTGGCGCACCAGAATTCATGAAAATAGTTAGTAGGGCAGTTGACCAGAAATCGATTGCAACAGTATTATATAGCTCTTTTACGCTCGTGTTCGATGTGCAGACACTTCCTCTTTTTCCAGAAGAAAAATTACCGGAGATATACTCGATATTACACGACTTAATCAACTTTCCGATTATCTCCGATTGAATTAATATTTTCCAATTCACTTGCCTTGCCAGAAACCTATCCGCATTCAATTGAAATAATTTCACGTGCAAAAAACCTGATATTCGTCCTCAATTCTCCCCCTCTTTTATGTCCCCATTTGAACCCGTTTGCTTTGTCCACTTACCAAATAAACGAAAAGACCCGACTACACAGCTTGCACTGCCTGGCTACACATCCGTGAATCACTGAAAGGATGAGCGCGTGTACACAGTGTAGAAAAAAGGAAATTTTCTCTCAAAGGGACCTCGATAACCGCGTTTTTCCCCCATTAAATTCCCATTTCATCTTTTCCCTGAAATGCGAATGCCCATTGTCGACTGACAAAGGCAAAAAATATTTCCTTCTTTACTCACGTAACTAATTCATGATGTTTGTTCATTCTAATATTCCTGCTTCAGTGATAATCGATAAATCTATTGCCTCTCTTTCCTTTGTGAATATACCAGTTCTCTTGGGAACATGTGGCTCGAACGCGGAAGTTTTTTCAGATCCTCATTCTTTCATTAATTATGTAGTTTACGATTTTTTCGTGGCTTTTCTTCCACCTGCATCACTTGGATATTGTGCAGAAAAAGAGGGATTTGTTGGGGCTTGTGAGGAAACACTTTCTGCGAGAATTGCGAAGGTGTGAGTGAAAGTGGAAAAGGGCAGAGGGCAAGTAGTTGGCAAGAGTCAAGTGTAAAATGTAATTTGGGCCATGTCCTTTTGAAATGTTCCAGAGAACAGTGGAAATGAAGGATCCTTCAGTGAATTCATTTTGTTCCCACTGGTTTCAGTTATAAACGCTTTTTAAGTGGATAATTGTTCATATTAGACTGGATTTTTCTGAAGGAATTTATGTCCAACGAAAATCCCCTCAATAATCTCCACTTTCATGTGATAATTCATGTCATCATAGACATTGACGACACTAATTTAATCGCCACCAGCAGAGTATTGGTTAATTGCACTTGGTAGGAGTTTGCGCTGTTCGGAAATATACGTTTCTGTACCATTAATTGCTCTCCAGAGTACCGTGTCCAGTTATAACCTAATTGTAACGTGTTTTTTTTTAGAGTCAACTTTGAACTAATGTTTCCCACATCAGGGGATTCTATTTTTCCTTCATGAATCTGTTATTCTTTTTTATGTCTCCTCCCCTGAAACTCTGATACAAGTAACATTAATCCACTTCATCTGTATTCATGAAGCATTATCCAGAGATAATTCAGAGAACAAATATTATACTTTTTTCTTCCTCGAAGTATCAGAAAAGAGAATGAGAAAAATATCAAGGATTTAATGAAAATAAGAGGAGTGTTTTCGTTGGGATAGAGTGCATGATACAAGAGCCTTTATACATTCGTGGTTTTATCCTGAAACATTAACGCTCAGTCCTGAGATTTCCTCGAATTAACATTGCGGTTTTCACTTTATAGCTTTGAGCTGAAAAACCACTAAACTTCTATCATTCTCTGTTTTAAAAAAAATATGAAAAATTAATTCTACATGAAAATAATAATGTTCTCGATGTCATATCCCTTCATCTACACATTTTTCCAGTCTAATTGCACAATATTATCAAACGAATGTCTTTCAATAATATTTTATACTCGATTGCATTCTTTCTGCTTCGAATAACTCGTCAGGAAATTTATCCTTCATCAATTACGTGATATAGATTATAACACAGAATTCTCTATTTTCCAATGCTTTAGTTTTCTCCATGAACTCTCACCCCAAGGGATCCAATGAATGAGACAAGAATTCCTTGTTTTTCATATTGAAACCCTTGGGAATGATTCTTGGATGGGTTATTTTTATGGTGCATTTTTATCGTCAGTTTTTTTCCCAACTCATGAAATGAATTTTTATCGACTTTTTTTTATCGTTATCAGTTGAATTACCAAGATAAGCGATTGAATAATCAGTATTAATCCTGATGATTGGAGCTTTGGTAATAATTCGTGCGTATTTTATTGATCCGATATTCTGAGTAACCTATTCTCATTCCTAAATTCACCAAATGCATACTGAGGTCATAGTCATTGTGGTTTGAGTTTCACATTTCCCCAGTGGTTTTGCGGCATAC
Organism: Aleiodes testaceus; assembly: GCA_963565655.1. Classification (NCBI taxonomy): domain Eukaryota; kingdom Metazoa; phylum Arthropoda; class Insecta; order Hymenoptera; family Braconidae; genus Aleiodes; species Aleiodes testaceus. Next base: position 2,735,693 of record OY751428.1, read on the forward strand.
ATATTTACTCTTTCCAAATGTCATACGTATGACAATGAAAAAAAAAAAAAAACAATTCACATTATTCTCATTTTTAAATAAAAATATCAGTGAAACTGTGAGTTCGATGATCTAGAATACCCCCGAAAAAAAATCCTATTTCCGCATGAAAAACAAAGAAACTATTGTGACCCGAGGCCGAACTTTTCTACGATCCATCACAAAATAATAAATGAGCAATGACAGTGTGCTTTTTACTCCACACATGACAAACATTGAAACTTTTGTTGATTCAAAATGGAGAACAATGGACGTAACATTTTTTAACGATGAAAAAACCTTCCAAGACACGTAATGGCGATTGCACTATAATGCAAGACGAGTATTAAACTCAGTTAAGGATAAGACAGACAAAGAGAGGAAGAGAAAATTGAATGCGAAGGCGAGAGGACGCCTCTATGTATAGGGCTACTTCATCTGGGTGCAATTCCCATGAGTCAGCGGCTGATTTAGCCGGAAGCAACGCCGAAGAATTGCCTGGAGACTCCATGCGGCTATGTGGGCATGAAATCTATTGCACAATACTAACTTCATTATCGTTAATGAATTTAGGAAATTTCATTATAACCATGACGCAGAAGCTCTTCCCACGTTTCTCCTTATTTTTCGGTGGCTTTTGTGCACTTTTGCGTCTTGAAAGGATTCTTGAGGAATAATGAATGATGGCTTTTGTTCAATTCGAAGAATGTAACAGTCTGAGCCAGGTCATGGACATCAAACATTTAATAGCAAATAGCTATGAGCGACTGTACAAAAGGGAGGCTAAATGCCTCCGGGAAATGTTGAATCCCACCTAATCGAAACTTGCTGCTACCAACTGTAGAGTAAGGCTCCTTCCCATTATTCTTATTATGGTAACTTGGTCCTCAATTCTAACCCTTTTCTCATTTACGTAATAGCAGATTGAAATTATAGAGTTTAGGTGATTCAGGGATTTTAGTGCCAATGTCTTCAATATTGTGATATCAATAAATTCAGGTTTTTTCATGATTACAAGGGGATAAAATTAAAGCAATTACGTTTCATTGTACTCCATTATTCTCTTTCTAATCTTCTGAGCTGAGGTAATTGCTGGATTATCCATATCACCAATTAATCATAAGAGATTTCATAATCCCCTGAGAATGTGCTTTTGATTAGATTAATTGGACAATTTCATCTAATTATCTTCTTTATTTGGATTTAAATATTCTAATGATACATTTATCAAGAGCACTGAATCATTCGCTCATTATCTTTGTGATAAATGGATGGAATATATAAAATAGCATCAAAGAGATGAGAATAATTTTTTTTATTTCTTGAATATACACGCAGATCGCATGCCACTAAATTTTCACCAGCAGAGACTCCAAAAATGCAAATGCATCCCGTTACCTCATGAATTTTTAAGTGAATTGCGTTGGGAGGCGAATAAAATTTGCAAATTCACCAGAATTAGTAATGATGCATGCTTTTTTTTTGGATTGACTATGACGTGGTTCTTATTAGAGGTAGACCAAGGCCAGAGGCTACAAGCTGTGCGTGAAGGGGAGAATATTTCGGTTGAGAAAGAGGAAAAAAAGAAGAGGAATAAGAGGAAGAAGATGGTAAGGGTGTAATTTGTCAGTTGAGACGGCAGGCGGTCGATTGAATAGCCCAGAATGAACCGGTTGATGATAGCAATCTCTCTTGACCGTCCTTCTTGATACTTTCATGTGTATTCACTGCTCTATCTCATCGAATTGCTGATATTCTACTTACAGCACTCTTCATTATGCAGTTGAGCAGGAATTAAAAGAGATTGAAGCAAAAAAAAAGGTGGGACTCCATTAGTTTCTTGAAGTTTTTCATGAAAATAATTTGTTATTTATTCAATTAAATTATTCTCTCCTCAAACACTTCGAAATTCCGTCTTTCAAGAGGAATTTCAAGAAATTATATCAAGTGGTACGCTTGAGGAATTCGAGAGAGACGTTGAGTTTAACTGAATTATCTATTCACTCAAAGTACATGTATCATTTTGAAGGATATACTTGAAGAATTTTTAACACTAAAGTTCCCTGAAGAATTGAAAAGAACTGTAGCATGTTATTTGAAAAAAGTTTTAAGAAATTCAACTCCAATTGTCAATTCTCATGTTGTAGACACTGTGCCATGTCTTGTTATCATTCTATTCGTCCTCTTCGCATTTATAGAGGGTCTCAAAGTACCAAAGGATCCAGGTCAACGTCTCCATGCCCATGTTCCTGTCTGGAAAATTCTCATGCCAAGTATCTACTCTATAAAATCACATAGATTCTCATTACATCAGTACTACTTCATACATAAAATCTATATGAAGAACATTAATGTTCAGTAAAGGATATACGACTTACGAGACATTCAACTCACGATTCTCCTCACTCTCGTAAATCCCACAATTTCTTCTTTTCCTTCTCTCTGTGTCATAAGTTTTTTTTTTCCACAATTTCCTCTAGAATTCTTCAGCTTCCTTCTTCTTACACATCTTCACTGGCAGAGTGTCGTTATACGACTCAGTGAAAGGCGCATGTAGATAAGCATCCGTGAGAACGACATAATCTTGAGAAAAGGGATGAGAGCTCAACCGAAGAAATCTCATTCAACAACATGCGTGAAGTTGAATTTTTCTGCATTGAAGTTGGGAGTATTTTCTGGAGTATTCAAATTTATTGAAGCTCTTATATCTCAAGTATCCACATTTTTTGCTAGTAAACCGGAAATTTTAGGTTCAACTTTAAATAAACTTATGCAGATGCACCTTTCTCAACTCTTAATACCAATTAAATGAATCCCATAAATCTCTTTTATCTCTTCAATTTATGACAATGAAATTTAATCTAAAATTCATCAATACCAACCGCATGGATTAACACGATAGTTTCACACACAATTTACGTTTCATGTATCACATAAGCCATCAGCCATTGTCACGTTCGTACCCCGTTCACTCGATAGTACTATCACTAATAGTGTCATATGAAACGTGTATAACAGAGGATTGAAATTAGCGAGATTAATGGAAAGATTAGGATCTCCAAATGATTAAACTTGAGTCTCTTCAGTTGAGGCTTGTGCATCATAGAATTTGTTGAACAATGAGAAATGCTGGTTGTTTATGGAGTCTCAGTGGACTGGAGTTTATCGACTGGCGTTAAGTTGCTCCCGCATAATGCGACAGAACTGGGGTTTACGTTTGTTAGTACTTCAAAGTTGTGCTGTATTGACACGAGCTGTTCATTACGAAACGCCTGGATAAAGTCTCCAGGGAGCTCTCCAACATTTTGTAGAACTCTATCGTGATGGCATACATAAGTATTCTCATTCAGTTTTAACTCTAAAGTTTTCTTGCTTATTCGAGTTTATTTAATATTTTATTTGAATATGCAAATGTGGGAGAATGTTGGAGATATGTTTTTTTTCTGATGATTTCATTGAAAAGGTGAGTTTTTTTCTGTTGAATTTCCACTTGAAAATTCCTCCATTGCTCCTTTGGAATCATTAAAATCTCCATTTTGGCCCATTTTCTCTCATGGAATGATAATAAAAAGGAGAATGTGTTCTAAAGGGATATTAAGTGCCTCGAGGGTATCTTATTTACCCTCGAGCCTGAACACGATGCTTTCAGACAGGTGAATAGTGCGTCTATTTCGAAAGCTGCTTATCGACAGACGAGTGCATCGCTTTGTGATAACACACACGTTTGCCCTATGAGACTTGGTATTATCCCCAGTGTTATTTCCGAAACGCATTAGGGGCTCAGTTGCGATCGAACCTGAACTGTGTCACACATTCGTATTCCCTTATCTTCATCTCTTTGTTTCAATTGCACGTTTGACGTATACAGTGGTTGATGAAGTGTTACGTAACGGTGAAAACTTCTTTAGAGAAATGTACAGGTTTTTTTTTTAAAATAATTTCCCCTCTTCAACTCTAATTTATTCGGAAACATTTGTAATAACAGAGAAAAGAAGCTCATTTAGAAGCATTATGTACTCAACTTTTTCATGGTTTTCTCATTTTATAATTCTGAGAATTCAGTTACGTTTATAATTACGACTTTTTCTCTTTAGAGAGTAAGAAAAAAGGAATTTTATTCCAGGAAATTAAGGAAGATAATGATTTTTTATACTGCACCTTTTTTATGAAGAAATTGAAGAGCTGCAGAATTTTTACGGAAGTATTCTTGATAAATTGATGGAAAAAAAAGGATTTTTTCTTGTTTGTGACTTAATTCTGATGAGATTTCCTCAAACGAGGGAGCTTGACTATTCTTTTATGGTCAAGCTCTTCTCCATCCATGTTTATTGCGAGGAAAATCATATTTTCTTCTCATGAGTGTCAAGGGATTGAGATTCAGGAGAATAGGACTTTTCCGGGGTGTGATCTCCCTCGGCGACAATCCCACAGAAACCGGATGCGAATTTATATTTGCAAGCACCGAAAACTCCTCTCTCTGTATCTGGAGGAGGCCTGTCGCCAAGGCGAGATAAGCCGAGGGTAATAAAAAAAGAGACACGAGGAGGAGGTTAAAAAAAAGGTTTATGGATTTTAGTGGAGAGGAGAAAGAAATGGAGAATACAAATACGTTCGAGTTTCTCGTGTACTCGAATGAATTTCTCAGGAGGAGCTTTGGGAGCGAGATTAAAGCTGTCCCCGATTGAATAATTCGGAGAGCAGAAGATACCCTGAGGTCCAGAAATTGCAAAAATTGAGTTTCCAGACGGATCGATTTTGTTGAAATTGTTTTTTGAAGATACCTCTGAAACCAAAGGAGATAGAAGAAATTTCATAATCACTTTTTTTGTAGCTTTTCAAATTCTCTACAAAAAAGGTCATTACAAAAATTGCTCTATCTCTCTTAGATTCCGAGATATTCTAAAAAAAACTCTGGGAAAATGGAATTAATTAATAATTAATTTGTTGAAGATACAATTTCATGTTTTTACCTCTCAGAAAAAACACATGGGTTATGAAAGTCAATTTATTAACTCATGCATTGAAACTCTGCATAATTCACAATCCCGTAATTTCATGTTTGCGTAATTATTGGAGAATGTATAAATTTCAATGGAAAGTATACACAAATTTCCATATTAGTTTGTACACAGAAATATTCAAATAATTAATTGTAATTAAAATCAATTTACTCTGACATGCTGTCTCATTGAAAAGCTTGAATGCATTTGATTATGTTGGACATTGGTTGAATTTTTGAATAGAACTCTATTGACAATTTCGAATGCTTTTACATTTGCTTCGGTTCAACAATTTCACGCTTCCAATTTTAATCGAATTTGTAGATATATATTTCTCGTATTTCAAGCCACTTTATCTCTTTATTCAGATTAATGGAGTGTTCAGTTTTTCGGGTGAAATAAATCAAGCAGATATTGGAAATTATGAGATGAGATTGTAAAAATTGAAGGAATTGCTATTTTTTCCGGCAAAAAGAGTTGAAACTCATTTCAGTTAAAATAATTAGAGGAAAAATGGAGGAAAAAAAATGGAAATTGGGGGAATTATCATTTCCAGTTTTTACCACGTGAAAAAAAAAATTAATGTGAAACTCTCGGTGGAAAAAATAAAAAATTGAGAGTAATTGCAGTCGGCGTGACATTCGTACCCATTACCTGAAAATTAAACACTCTGAATTTAACTGGTAGCTTCCAAAAACAGAAAAATCACGTCACTGATCCCAACGAAACTTCCATTATTATTAATGCCCTAATTTACGTTGAATTGTCATGTACAGAGTGTCATACTGCAACATCCTGTGAAATTACGAGAATTCAGTGATAAACTACCGTGAATTTATGACCTCAATTATCCAATGTTCCAACTCATTAGTGCGATGCGAAAGAAAGGGATAACGAATGCTTCTACTAAGATCCTTAAAAATAAAATATTATTGAGGAAGCCGAAGGCTAAAGGAGTAATTAAAGGTTAAATGAAGACATTTCGATGCTAATTAATATTTAAAAAATTCAAAAAAACCGAAAAAAATCCACTTTCATCAGAATTCACATTTCTTTCTCCATCTTCAAATGATAAATATCAAATAAAAAAGAGGCAATAGAGATTTGAAAAAGATGATTCCTGCTATAAAAGTTGAGATACCAAATAACATTTTGGTTGATACATTTTTCGTCAAGTGGAAAAGATGAAGACTCGATTACATTCTAGAAGATGGGGTCGTTCCAGGCAAGAGGGTCAATTGTATACTGGTGTTATCATGATAGCAGCAGTGGCGAGATGAAGAATGTGCCTACATAACGTGCACTTATATGTAACGATGCTATAGAGTTTGTGCTCAAGTGGTTATCATTCCTGTGTCGAAGCTCTGCTAAAATTCCTGAGGTTGTCCATTGGAGAATCTCCAGCTTATGGCATGACATACTGCTATCAGCTGGGTCGCATCTGATGACTGGCTTCTTTACCAACATTTGAAGGAAATTTTGAATATCTGCCTTTTTTTTAAATACTTAATAAACTTTGAATGAAGCCATTCATCTATCAACTTTGCTGACAGGTATTACTTCATCATCCTGATAAGCACACGTCTAATTCCCCCATAAAACCACATACGAAGTATCCCAAAAGCCTCACACAATGTTGTGGAGCTTCTGCCAGTTTGTAAACTGATATTATCCACCCATAACTCTTGTACACTCTACACAATTGTATGTACTCACGCATATTTCATGTCTTGCGGTGGAGTAGAGAAGATTTTAAGCTCCGATGCACGAATTATTTTTCATTGGCTTCGTGCAGTCATAAAAAAATTATAACGTGAGGTAAACCAACTCCGTCAAGTAACTCCCTGGTTTTAATTCTTTATCCCTTCAGTAATCTCAATTACGAATTAACCGATGTGGTCACCTGTTTGACCCCATCTACCACAAGTCCGGTTGAACCGCAGCTTACTATGAAGAATTTATCGGGAATTATATACTCTACTGTAGCAAAAGCGACTGATCCCTTTTTTTCCTGATATTTTTTATCAGGAACTTCATTTTTTTATCTTGGAAAAGGATCAAGATAAAAAAAAACTTTTCAGTTTAATTCGTAGAAATTTCAGTGAATGCAGGTGCCCGTACGTTTAATAATATTCCAATTAATTAAATAAACGATATGAATTTTCCCTCATCAAGAACTTTGTTATGACGGAAATTTCCATTAATTTCTGACTCTCGAATGATTGCGTTAAACCGAGGAATTGAAACGTCTTAATGAGATGGCAATAGCCCCTGCGATGTATTGAGCTACTGAATGACATTCCTGAGATTGCTTCGAAACCACAAGTAAACCATCGGCCCCTTGCACATGTGGCCCAGTCATTATCCTCAGCGTACAAACTTGAGAACGATAGCCCACACATTTGGCTTCCATCTGCAAATGCGACGTTAAAGTGGCCGTAAAGCCATTTGGATAATCTGTAGGTTAGGTGAAAGCATGGGAAAGCTCTTCAAGTACTCTGCCAACAAATTTCAAGATCCAGCGTGAGGGTTTTATTCGATTACACTTGACAGGGGAAATTAAATTAAAATGCTGCAATATGCCTCCTTTTCTGTTGAAAAAAAAATAATCTAGATCCTGCATGGATTTTCCCTAATACAGATTCATTTCCAATGATCCCAATGTTTCTCCTCTCATCCTCCAAATTGCAAATAAGTCAAGAGTGCAGGGGCTTAAGTAGCACGAGAACGCCAGCCGTTGGCAGATAATATCAAATCCGGAGATGGCTCGATATGAAACCCCAGTCTCTACCCCACATTCTTATATTTCATTTCAATTCTTTCTTTTTCCTGGGGTTTACATTTCGACTTCAGCACGTGTGTGCACAGTACCGTAAAATACCGCCCATCGCCTCTATTCTGCCAATAATAGGGGTCTTGTCTTACTTGAGACGAGTACATTGGGCTGACGCCAACCACTATTGTCAGTTGGAGTATCTTGAGGAAGGAAAACTGGGATTTATCAATTTTGACGTATTAAAAATTTCAGTGTAATTGGTTTAGCATTTAATTGAATTCTATTTCTGGGGAAATCTCGTTTTAAATTGTTCTATTTACGTCTTGCTTCTCCATTCCTTTTTTTTTTTTCATAATTCCATTAACGAGCGCAATTGGAATTTTTATTGCTGTTTCATTCCCTCGGTGTCTCAATTAGTAACGATTACACTCGTAACTATATCAATTAATTTTACTCGACGAAACAGCCCCCATCTAATTCTCTCTATTATCTTTCTTCTCTTGTGGCTTATAATGAGAAAAATTTCGTTTATCCCAGCAGACAAATATCAGGCCAAAGTTTATCAATCAAGACAGCCTCTGCGGTTAACTATATATGGATACAGCAGAATAGCTTGGTCAAGGTCATCCTCCAGTTTCTTTCACCAGCTTGAAAGATATTGGAAATCTGTCAGGACAGAGGCAAGCCGTCCATGAATACTCGAATTTTCTCTCGATGCGGCTCTCAATTTATTTTCAACAAATCCACTTGATCTACGGGTTTTCTACTCATCTTATTTTCACGAAATAAGAGGAAAGCACGTTTTTATTTTAATTAGTGAATTATCAGGATTCTTTATTAGAATCAATAGTAAATAAAGAATTCTTCAGATTTACATAAATTTGATATTTTTTGTTCACATGCTACAGAATTCTTAACGTAAATATACCAGGCACAATTTATCACTCGAATTTACCTTGAATTTTTGAGAAAAAATAAAGGTAAATGTAAAGTTTATTCAGAAGTCTTTTTTCCTCTTTTTAAACCGGGTCAAATTCTGTGGGAATTATGTGATCGATATGAGGGAGGTGGTTATCCGCGACATCGCCGTCGTCTCTTTGCGAGTATTGTACACACCTGTGTGTGGACGAGCACAAGGTATACAAATATGTCACTATAATGCAATTAAATCGCAGGGTTTAGTACATTTGCGTAGGTGCGTGACTGTGAGTCACTCAACGACACGTTTCACAATGAATTTAATCGAGGGAACTAGCAGGTGGTGAAAAAAAAATTATTTTGCTTTCATAAGTTGAGTATCAATTGTAGATTCGTGTTGAGATTTTTTTTTATGATTAATTTCCTTTTTTTTTTAATTTAATTTATGTTAGGGTGCTTTATGCATTGTTGAGAATCACATGGCAATTTTCTGGTATTCCATTCCTTATCCACTCCCATGGGAAATTCCCCCGAATACATAAAAACGTAAAATCTGCACGAAAAATCGACGAGAGGTTATTTCTCATCTATAAACTCATTCGACACTTGGATTCGAGGGAAAAATAGGTCACCATAATATCCAACCAACTTTCCAATCATTCCTCAATCTTTCCTCTGGAATTCCATGAAATTTCTCTCTCCGTTTTTCTCGAAGAATAAATTTTATTGGCGAATGAAATAATTCAATCTGTTTCATTTGAGTTTCTGGGGTATTCTATTATTTCTTAGTTGCTCGGGGTGAGATTGTAGGGATTTGTTTGGCACTTGAGGGTAGAGTCAAGAGTGGCAGAAGGAGTCTTTGTCAATATTATTTGAGCTTCTGAAGAGGGTTGTGAGTGTATTAGTTGTTTACGATGAAGAATCGATTGATGGTCTTTTAATGTATAGTGAACTAATTCATGATTTTTTTTATAGTAAAGGAAATTCATAAAAAAATGTGGAAAAAATTTGAGAACATGCTCCAGAGTATCTCAATTATTGTGTAATTTTTTTCTGATTTTTTTTCCATCCCGAATCATTTTAATTGCCCATTCTCATATTCCAATTTATAAAGTTTCTAAAATATTCTCTCTAGGTACAGAACATATATATATTACTTTTAAAACTCAATTTTCCACAAACGTCGAGTGTGTCATTACGCATTCAGTACATCTCGTTATCTCATCCCGATTTTCTCTGACCGCAGGGGCAAAAATGGAATACAAAAAGAGTTAAAAAAAACGATCGTGAAGCGAAACGTTTGGGAAATAATCGAGTTCATTATCTCGAACTTGTTTGACACTGTGCGAGATATAAAGGATTTTAATTCGATTCAATGTGGGAATGGAGCAGGGCAATTTGCCACCCAAACATTCATTAAAATTGCAATTGGACATGTGATAGAAAAAAAAGGACACACAAATCCCGAGGAAATTGGGGCTTTACGTTGGCTGAATAAATTCATCGTCATTATTTCGAAAAAAAAAATATATGAAGGATTCACTCAATAATTTCACTCGATCAATACTACAATGTGCGAGATTTTTACCTCAAGGCTCCTTCACTTCATCTCTCTTTCATGAACACGAAAATATCTGTCATCCTCGAGGAATAAAAATAAAAAAAAAAAAAACCCCTAAAAAAGAACAAGATAAAATAGTATTCATCAGAATTTGCACTATCTTGCATTAAAACTCGAGTAAAATTTTTCTTTTACGAGAACACAACGAGAAAACTTGAATGCATCAAACTTTCCTCGAGTTTCGTGGCCCCAAGGCTCGTGTTATTATTCCAGAATGTTAAATTGTAACTCCGAAGAATCTTCACAATTTCCAGTTATAAAGCATGTGCTATGAAATGGAGGAAAAAAAAATGCGATTGAAAGAAATGACTTTCTTTATCATATTCCACAGCTGTCGTATCAACTCGTTATGTATTATGTGAAGAATTACGATAATGAGGTCCTCGGGAAAGATTTTCAATGAACCAACATGAATCGAGTTTATTCCATTTGAGTTTTATGATTTATTAAAAGGATTTTATCCAATATTTTTGATTTATTGTATCACATGACTTGATGTCTACCTCTGAAAATAATTAACCATCACATTCCTGTAATAGAAGCCTGAAGTGCATCTGAATACTCAACAATTGCCAGTGAATCCATGAAACATCTGACATTCGAATGCTCCATTATTCTCATTACACAAAGTTAGGCATAATCCCATTCAACGTAACTGCTTCCTCGAGAAACATTTCAATTCCTATTGAAGTCAAATACAATCCGCCATTTTGTGATGAATAATTAATTTTATTCTTGTGCATGGAGACTAATTAATTGGTATTCATTTATTTTGGGAAATTAAGGATATCTTTATTCACTTGAGAAACACATTTGAATTTAAATTGTAATTAAATTATACAAATATCGATTCAATTAATTGAATCATTCTTATTCTAAAGAATAAATAATTTAACGTCAATTTTAATTTAAGAAATGAGAAATTTTCGTTTGAGATTCTGTATTAACTCATTCATGAAGTTCATTAGCGTCTACCTTTCCGGAGTTTTTTTTGCCTCTATGAAGCAGAAAGGAAGTACTCGTTATTCCTGATTAAATATTTTCGAGAGGTGAATGGCTTCTTCTTCGCTTCTGAATAAATCATAGAAATGAGAAATGATGGACTTGAATTCTTCGTGAATTATGCACATAATAAAATGAATATTTCATAATATTTTCATTCATCAGAAGTTTGATAAATCGAGGAAGTTTGGAAATTTATCGGAGAAAAGATAAGGGTCGTTACAATATTTGTGTCTTGAATAATGCGGATCAAAGGAAAGAGAAATAAGGGTTACGCCTGTTAGCTATGAATTTACCGTAAACGTGTGAAGTAGCGCTTCGATAAACCCACAAGGAGGTGTTCGCGATCGATAGGTTATAAAAGATACGAAAACAAATGAGAACTCGGTGAAAGATATTGAGGGAAACTTTGAAATATTCATTCTTCATTTTTCTTTTGAGTTTAATTTATTTTTCACTCAATTTTTTTGGGTAATTGATGGAAATAGTGGAGATAGAGTTTTTTTGATGATTCCGTTGGAAAGGTGGGGAAATTTTAGATGGAAATCATGTGCCAGAATTAATTTTTTTAATTTTTTTAAAAATTCGATTTTTTTGGCCAATTTTTGAAGGGGTTTACCATCTCGAAATTCGAAAAAATCTGTTTTTTTGAAATCTCTCTGGTTTTGTTTGTCGTATCGACCTCCGGCTGGTCTTAAATGAAAGGTCTCATCATTCCCCACATTTTCGTTAAACTCCCATCAATTTTTATCAAAAATTAAGAAACTTATAGGCCAAAAACTGATTTTCATGAAATTGCTCATAAAATTGGCCAAAAAAATCGAATTCTCAAAAAATTAAAAAAAACAAATTTGGCACATCATTTCCATCCAGAATTTCCTCAGCTTATCAATGGAATCATCAAAAAAATTCCATCTCAATTAATTTCCCCAGAATTCCCACATTTCCTGTATTATTCCGACAATTCCAAAGGGTAAAAATATTTATCACCATTCTTCCAATACATCGTCTTTAATCCCACATTTTCACGGTGTCTGGTGTATCACGTAAGCACATACATACATGCTCGTTCTCTGAAAATGTGCGCCTGCAGCAAAAGGCATCCTTTCAACTCCTCCGTGACTTTGTTAACGGACGCAGAAGGTGAGGGAGGAGTCAAGTTGAGGTGGATAGTCCTGTTGGTTTCTTGCACATTCGTTTCTCGTATGTTCCTCGAAGGGAAAAAATGTGTACGCCTCGGCTCACAGAGTCTCTTGGGGATACGAGGGTTGGGAGAGACTTGCAGCACTAGAGAAGTAGCTGGAGTGAGGCAAAATGCCGTAAAAAAGAAAAGCGTCGACGAGTTACGTGAGACTAGAGATGATTTTGAGCGTGAGCATACTGTCTCTCAAGCTTCTTTATCATTGTCATTTTTGTGGAAGAAAAATGTCTTTTAATTTTGAATTTTTCATTATTTAATATTCAATACTGTTGCGATAAATTCACTAATGATATCCATAATTATCTCGAAATTACATCGTCCATTATGTAATTCCAATTAATTCACAAACGCTAATTAATTGATGAATTATTCATGCAATATTGTATTCCCATATTTTTTTTTTCAATCATTTCATTCAATTTCAACTCTTTTTTTTTGTAATAAAAAATTGTTATCCAATCATAGCCAATCCTGCGTCCATTTGCACGGAAAATTGTCGATCGATCATTTTGAACAGTTCTTTCCTTTCAACGAGAAACGGTGGGAATTCAATCTGGGATAAAATTTTATATCTGTAAAGTCTGAAGATAAGAGAAAATTGCTGGATGCGAATGTGGAGTAGAAAGGAAATTGATAGAAAAAAAATGGGCTTGATGATGATTGGATAAGTGGATGAGTTAAATTGTGTGAAATTAATTTTCCTAGTGCAATAAGTAATCAATATTTTCCATTAAATATTTAAAAAAAATAATTAAAAATTCAAACCCTTGAAAAAGCACATTTTCCATCATTTTTTGAGAATATCTCGTAAAATAATGGAGATACGTCTTTTTCATCTGAATCCTTTTTTGTAGAAAATTTTAAGAGCTACAAAAAAGGTTCAGTCCAAAAAAGTCGTATCTCCAATAGTTTCCGAGATATTCAAGAATAAAGATGGAAAAATGGACTTGTCCATTTTTTTTCAATTTCGAGAAAAAAAAATCCCATGAGTAATGTTCTGTAATTACAATTGGAGCTCGCTCAACATTTCGTAATTCCTCTGCGCTTTGTTGAAAATTCCGACAATGGCTGTTCGAAGTTAACACCAAGAGTGTACTAAAGAACATGAATGTACGAGAGAACTGCTGAAGAGTGATGATGACAAGAGTTGAAATGATGAGTAGAGTCTAACCACTGATGGCAAAGCCACACACATGAGCCTGTCAACTCGTACATATGCGTGATTATTTATTCGTAAATGGAACACACTGATACACAGCTTCCTGATACTAGATTAAACGAATTATGATAATGGTAAAACGCGAAAGATTTTCCAGGGAAGCTTTAGTCTTTGATAATGCCTGTACAAATATTCTCCTCATTAAGTGCTTTTCCATTAGCGTCTGAGCATTAAAACGAAAAAAAAAAAAAAATGAAATTCAATACAAACATTCCCCCAACATAAATCAATTAAATAAAAAATAGAAAAACCTCTCGTTTTTCACCCTCGATATAGGATAAATTCATCGAAAAGCTGGATATATGGACTGACAGTTGAAAAACGGAAAATAATCAAAAAAAATCGAGAGAAAAAAGGTATTTGAAAGATTTACTTTAAATTGAGCCTGAAAAACAACAGAATTCAACTGTATAAAAGAAAAATGCTCTGATCCCCCTGGATTTATCTCTTTTTCCACATTCTATTGACAAAGAAGAGTATATTGTACGTGACCTTGACTCTTCACCCCCCGGAATTTTCCGAGGCTTTTGAGTATCTGCCACTTTCCTCACGAGAATCAACGCCGCTAAAGCGTTCAGTGTCGAACCGCAATTGTCACGGTGTTTTGCCCCTCTCTCTCTCTTTCTAACTCTCCACAATTCCCTGGGATGAAAGCCAGGGATTTCGCTTGAAGAGTCTCTGGGTCCTCCAATTTGATCGCTGTGATAGTTGGATGGGATTGAGTGGATGGGGGAGAAAGGGCGGGTCTCTGTAGTGACTCCAGTGAGGATACAATGGCTGTCCCAGAGCACAATACCGAGATACACGTGTGCAGATATTCGGGGATTGTCACTGGGTCAAAAAGCTGGTGCAGTTAAAACTAGAGTAAATTGTGAATAAAACGAGGGGAATAAAGGAACTTAAATGGCCTTTCCTCCAACTTTTTTGTAGCAGGAGTTTAAATGTTGGGGGGAAAAAAAGGGAGTTAAAGTCATCAACAGTTTTACTCTGATGTTAGATCAGATGGAAGCACTTTTTACTCTTGGAAGCTTTATATTTCTCAATCTTCGTAACACCTGACCTCAATTTGCTGAGTGGATGAATAGAAACTGGACTGTGAGGCAGTTATCCTGGTGGAACAAGCGGGAATGGGTGCTTTTGTATGACCTACCCCAAAAACCAGGGAATTTAGTGGCCAGGGGATTGTGGAGGATATCACGGAACCTTGAATAACACGTTAAGTTGTAAAACGAGTTACTTACATTTGAGTTTTCCCCTTTTTTTGAATTTATTACAATTTTTTTGTTAAACAATTCTATGAAAAATCCGGGATTATTCATTGGGCTTTGATGATATCCCTCCGATATTCTCTTGTTAAATCGATATTAATAAACCATATGGGATTAGCCTTAGGCGCAACATTGTTGATGAAATATCCAGCGTTGGACAATGGCGCTGACTCGTACTACTGAAACGGGGGGAACAATATGGTGAATGCAAAGCCTAAAAGAGACATCGATATATCTGACACAAATCCGTGATCTCTGCTCACTGAATCTTCCGGAAAACTATACAGTGCTTATTTCACATGGAAATTTGTTTTTTTTTCCAGTTCAATGGAAGTGTAAGGTTAAGAAGTGAGAGAAAAAGGTTGACCCAAATTTTTTAAAGGAAAATCGTAGTTTTCGGAGGCAAGAAAGTTTCTGGTTGTTTGGAGGCGAGGAAAAAATAGGCAGAGAAGAAATGGAGATGCTATTTGAACATAGAACTGAAATTTCAAGCTAAAAATCCATTCTTCCACATTTTTTTGCGATGAGAATAAAAAGGGCATGGAGTAAAAGTTCACGAGTGCTCTTCACGAAAAAATTTACAGTCTCATTATTTTTAGATTTTTAATGAAAATTAAATTCGTTTGGAGTGAAATTGTCGTTGGATTAATTGCACATATGTGACGACCTTTGAACTTAAAAAAAATTGTGCCGAGAGGTGGGATCAAAGCGTTAACAATTCTCATCTCCGAGTAAATGGAATTCTTCCAATTTTTATAATGTCGTTTGCGCATCAAAGCCGTGCTAATTTCATTAACTCTGTAAAAAAAGTAATAATCATGAGAATTTTCATTTATTCTTCTTTTTTTATTCCTCAACTGTTTTTTAATGCCTCAAGTATTTTAAGCCCCGTTGTTATTGCGAGAATTCTCTCTCGTTTCATATTAACGAGACACAGAAACTCCATGTTTGCATGTGGAATTTAAAAAAAAAAGCTCCAAAATTTTCACAATTGTTAAGAGTGAACCAACATGCCTCGGAAAATAGAATATTAATTTAATTCTGTCACTCGCGTGCCAGAGAACAACGGACCCTGCAGAATGAGCCTCTGCATGCACTCGATATGCATTTATTTTTAGAAATTAAAGTGAATTTATTAAATAGAATTTAAAAAAAGTGTTCAACAAATTAAATTCTCTATTGATTCAAGCTTCATCAAATTATAATGAAAAACACTGTCAACGCTGATCCAATTGATAGGCATCAGTCGTAATTGATTCATGTAATAAAAGCAGATATTAAGCCACATGACATGAATTAATCCCATTAACGTGTCACTCAAACTCATTAAAATCTCTCTGAATTATAAAAAAAATCATTTTAACGATAATAAGATTCGTTTGGATATTCGTGAAAATTTGATAAACATTAAAATTATTCAGTGTGAGATTTTTCAGTGGATGCTCACAGGAAGTGCACAAGAAATCTTGCACAAAGGTGGTGCAGTTTAAAGCGGATATGAGTCCTAAAAAGAAGAATCTCACTATTTTCCACAATTAAAAGGCAGAGAAATTAACATCCGTGTGAATATTCCCTTTTTAATTCAATAAATGTCGAGGGAATTTTCATGATTATTTTCCTCCCCAAGTTTTAATGGAATCGATGGAATTAATCAGCAAAAAGCTCTCGGTTTCAATTATTCTGCGGAAAACCAGAGGAATTGATGAAGTTGAAGACTCTCGAAATCCTCAGGAAATGAGTGAACTTGAGGAAAACGGTGTACAAACACAGTGGAGACTCATCTTCACTCGTTTCCTCAAACAGATTTTGCAATTCTACCTCCTTCAAACCAAACGCTATTCTTTTTTTCCTCTCTCTCTCTGTTTATCGTTGTTCTTAACGAGTTTTCCAGCCCACAAATCGATATCTGCAGTTCTCCTCCATTAACTTTATCGCATTTCACGTCTCCTTCGTTCAATGCATCAGGGTCAAGATAATGCTTAACAATGGCAGGAAAAAAGGGAGAAAATTTATGCTCATTTGAACTCTAGAAAATTCTCTTCAACTCTCCCATATTATTCATAATTTATTTCTTTTCAATAAAACTGATGAGAGGCTTTACAGTTGTTGGTATCAACTTCAGTGAAACAGAGTTACTCTAGTCAGGCGCCAGTAGGTAAAATAATCCACAATTCTCTTCATTTCCTCCGGAAAAGTAACGCAGTCGGTAAAAC
Organism: Aleiodes testaceus; assembly: GCA_963565655.1. NCBI lineage: Eukaryota > Metazoa > Arthropoda > Insecta > Hymenoptera > Braconidae > Aleiodes > Aleiodes testaceus. The sequence goes on from OY751428.1 coordinate 2,752,929, forward strand.
AGATTTCGTAGACCAATTTACCTCGAAAAATCCCTCTTATCATCATTCGATTCAATTCACGGAAAAGCTCGTAAGCTTCTCTCTTTTATTATTGTCCCCAAGATGGCGAAACTGATGAATTCCTCATCCTCCAGAAATCCTTCCCTTGAAAAATGAAGATGCGAGGTCAACCGAATTACTAAGAAGCACTCTGCAACATTACAGAGCTTTCATCTCCTTTTCCCATCTCCCTGGGAAACAGAATATCCCTCAAAAAATATCACAAATTCATCAGCTGAATAACAACAGAATTTTCAATAAAAAAGGAAGCATCATTTATTCACTAAAAAGAGAGGCATCTTGAAGGGTCCCTCATTTCCATAGACTCAAGGAAAATATTTGAGGGTCTTTCTTGGATACTTTGGAGTGGTCCAACGTGATTGGCATTCCAATGCCCACTGAATCACCATTCGACAATTTTGTACACAAAAAAGAGAGAGAAAGAGAGAGGACCTACAGAAAGGAGTCGAGCTCGTGCACTAGGTCAGACGTGACGTCATCCGGAGCCCTGCACAGGGATTGGTTGAACTGGCTGGGTATATGCGCGACTGGTTGACGCGGTTCGATGTCGCCTTACACTGCACTCCCTCCCATTTTTTTAGTCCTTTCTTCCAGCCTCCCCTGGAAAAGAGCATCGCAATGGGAAGAAGAGAGGGGTAATGTTGTCGGGAAATTTCTTTCGGAATAGACCACTTCTGTGCATGAGTTAATCATGCACATGTTCATTCACCCCTTCCCCTTTTCTGCTCCTTATTTATTCACACCTCCATAATGGTGAAACTGAGGGAAAAGCAATGGCTATGAGTAAACTTGTTTGCATTCAACAAAACCCAATATTGCCGCAATTTTTCTTTTATTTCTCTTCGAATTCTTTCTCTTTTTTCATTGAACACAAAAAGAAAAGGAAATTGTGCTACTAATGTTTATTTTTGCGACTATACGATGCGAGAACTTCTTTAATTAATACATTTTCCTAATGAAACGAGAGAAAAAAAAACTGGAATCACGGAAAATCGTGGGGATTTTTTTTTTTGCGTTTTATTAATATGTACATAACCATAGGCAATGGAGTAATGAAAATCCTGTTCGTGTGTTTATACAGAACGATTCGTTTCTATTTCACTGAATTTATGGGACTATTTTTTTTTAGTCTTTCTACATGATTCTACTACTACTTATTCATTTACGAGATTGAGGTAATGGTTTTTTCTTTTATTGGGAAAATTATTGGATGAGTATATTATCATTTTCTTGGTAAAAGAAATTCGACTTGAATCACCAGTCCAATTAACAATTTTTCTTTATTCTCGTCTCTTTGGTATGGTTATCTTGACTTCTATTAATTCAAGCGTGAAGCCACTGTGGATGTATGTAAAATTCATTGTATTCTTTATTCAGAAAGGGATGAATCTTAGCTTGTAAATTGTTTAACCATAGTTGAGCGTGACCTTAACCTTCCACTGTCGGATTTATTAACCACAACGGTTTGCCCCACGCAGACGCATACTCGTGTACTTAATCAAGATTGGCATCTACACATACTAATAGCTTTATTCATATTCAAATGCTGGTTAATTTTATATTGAAAGAAATCCACTGCAATAAATCAATCATCTCAGAATATTTCATGCAAAGAAAAAAAAATCCAAATAAATCTCCATTTTATTCACAATATTGCCACCGAAAAAAAAAAATGTTAATTAACTCATTACAATCGAGTTAATTAAAGTGCCAGTATTAATAACATTAGAGTACAATTCTCCGTGTTTGTGAAACGATGAGGAATACTTTAATAAAAATTAAATGAGATTTGCACGAACGAGATGCATTTAATCACTAATTACATTGAAACTCTCACAATTAATTCCGCTCGACTGAATCCCAAAAAAAAGCCTAAAAAATAGGCATTAAAAAAGGGTAATAAATCCCCATAACGAATCCATGTAATTGAACATACCGAATCATTTCCTCCCAAAGTATCCGAGAAATAAACAAAACGAAGTAGAATCAAAACATTGGGGGTCACATTGGTCTGGGCCACATTCAATCCATCGCCCCTTCCCTATTATTTTTTTTTACTCCTATTGCGCGCGTCCTAGTACTACATTCTCTCTCTTTCTCTCCTTGCACATCATATTCGCCGGCGAAAGAGCACGAGCTCAGCCGAATAACCGCGAGTACCGGTCTCAACTAGACGCATCGCCAGAACAACTAGCACAGCCGGTTTCATCCAACTGTACCGTGTGCTTTCCTGCGCTTTTAACCGCGTGACAAATAAAAGGAGGGAGCTTACATACCGTTTTAATTTCCCCGTAAACGTTCGGATAAATTCTTCATTAATTTTCGTGTATTTTTAATTCCACGCGATCCTTTAATTAATCCTGATTAATTAAAGGCTATTTTAATCATTGAAATTAAGGAGAAAACGTGAGAATCAATAGGCAGTTAGGAGAAGTGACAGGTGCATACTCCATTTGTTTATTTTATTGGTTTAGAAATGAGTGAAGTTTAACCGGTGAGAATTTTGTAGATGATTAATCATTCTGTGAGGGGGAAAAAAAAAACAAGTGGTTGTTTATGCATTTCTTTGGGGTTTGAGTTCACTCTTTTTGTGGGAGAATTGCGCATTTTTTCGGGAGTGATTTATAGCGGCTATTTATCTCGATGCTAACACGTGGTATTTTTTTTTTATTCATTCGGGTGATGGGAGTTTAATTGTCGGGGGAAACGAGAGCTTTTAGGATGATTGAGAATAAATAATTATCAGTGCTTTAATGATGAATTTGGGAATTCATGATTGTGTTCAATATTTGCAGTAGTTTGGAGTTTCTGGGAACTTTGGTAATTTTAACTATTCTCGTTAGGGTTCAGGAGGAATTGTTGATTTTCGGGAATTTTGATGGAGAATTTTGAAAAATTAATGTAGATACTTTATTGTCCTCTTTTTAATCATTTCTCTGGGATTAATTTAATTAGTTTTGTCATCTGTCGAAGCAGACGTAAAAAAAAAGTTGTCGAAGATAATTAGAAGTTGAATGAGCTAGCATTACGTCTCTTACGTGACCTCTTGAAACTAACTTCTCCAAATACTCATTGACAGATAGAATTTCACAATCAATTGAAAGATGAACTCAGATGAAAATTGAAATAATTTTAATTAAATAAAGATTGAAGTAAATTCAACGGAATTCTCATCGGTTTTTACTTTGATTCGTTCATCAAATATTTGGAGGATTCTCATTGAATTACCTGGTTTCCTTCTTCTTTCTTTTTTTCTCTCCGAATTCAACAGAAATCTCATCGCAAATACGAGGAAAAGGGGAAGTACACTTGGGAGTTACATATTGTATTGAATTTTTATTTAGAGATATATTTTTCGTGCGAAAAATAAGATAAATCGTGGAGAATTGAAAAATGGTTATAACCGACGAGATCATTTATGGACTTGACCATATACCCACGGAAAATAATGGGCCGGATATTCCAGCCAGGAGACTTGTAAGTAAAAGAAATTGCTCTTGACTTATATTTCTCTCTTTCACTCTTTTTCTCTCTAAATTCAAATAAAACTCGGACAGTTTCCTTCGCCAGTTAGCACTGTCTTCTTTTCTCACAATCTTATTTTCTCGTCGAGATAAAATTGAATTTAGGCTTTTTATATTCATATAAATTGTTTTTTCCTAATTAAATTAATTAATTATTATTTTTTAATTTTTTTGAAAATCCAGAGTTTTTTAAATTCATTTGCAGCTTCAAATGAAAGCGACTGAGAATAGTAAAAACTCATTAATCATGCTACTCTGATTAATAATAATGAGAAACTGGAAATGATGAGAAACACCGAAATTGCGGGGCCTGAGATGTTCTGTCCATTTTAATACAAAGCACCTGGGACAAAAGCCCTCTGTAGGATTACTGCTCGAGTAAAAAAATATTAATCCTCAAACCCCTGGAAACATTGTCGTCTCGACAAACTCAGATAAATCCGCTTCGAACAGACTCTTCATATATTTGCATTATCTTTTTTATTCTCTACCTTCATTTTTGTGCGATTAAACAGATGGAGAAAGAGAAGATAGTGGGAAAATCGTAAAACTGTACGTTTCTCACACTCTTCATTAGACCCCTGGGAAATACGCTTTTATTCTCGAATGGGAGAAAAGGAAAAAAGAATTAAACGCGCTTTCATACATGTGTGCATTGGTGATTGCGTGTCGAGGTTAACCATGGATTTTTTTTCTGTTAATTTCATTTGAGACACGTAAGGATTCGTGCGCTTTTTTCAGCATTGCGTGTAACACGAAAATTTGGTGGATTTGGTGCCTTGCCCTTTTATTACACACATTTCGCATTTTTTTGAGGGTGAAGGGATTCACGCAGTGCTTTGAAAAAATTCAACAACATTCCCATCATGTTGGAGTGTCTTCTCAATTTTTTTTAGTATTTTTGATGGAGTCCTTCATTCCGAAGAAAATTCAGGACGTTCTCTAGTGTCATAATGAAAATATTTATCATGTAATTGAAATTCCCCAGTATCACTTGAGCACAAATAAAATCCCCGAGCAATTAAGGATAGTTTCTTATCCCAGAGTTCATTAGGTACATTTAGTACGTGATTTTCACATGAATCTTAGAATTCCTTTGCCACGCGCAATACTATGCAAATAGCTTGTATAATTACGTGGGTATTCCTAGAACTCAGTGTTTTCCATTGAATTTTCATGGCAGGAGCATCAGAACTATGTCAGAACATTCTGCTTCATGCTCTATGCTTCTGTCGTGAACTCCCAAACTTATTTACATTGACATGATGTGATTTATTCAGGAATGACCAAAGTTGGGTAATCCTGAATTTTGATCGGACTGAAGGAATCTGTTAAAAAATCTGAAAAAAATTGAGAGCATGCTCCAGCATGCCTCCATTGCTACTGAATTTTTTCACATTTTTTCATAGAGCCGCTGCTCTTTATCAAACTAGAAAAGAAAAATATTTTATTTAAATGATTTATTTAATTTCTTTAATTAACATTATTGATCTCTACAAGATTGACAGACGAATGAATGGAGTTGATCTCTATTAAACACCGCTGATCCGCAATCGTATTGAATACAACAATGAAAGACATTCGAACCGGACAATGGACGCTTTAAATCCATTGTTTGAGATCCCATATTATTTAATTTCTCCTCCACATCACTTTCCACATACAGAGAATCATGTACAGGATTATTCCTTTGTGCTCCACGTGATTTTTCCTTTTTTTCCCACAAGATTAATCCATCGATACATTTAATGAATATTGTCCATTGGATCCCTGCTAAACTCTGAATGAGAATCAACAGTTGATACTCCAGAAATCAAGCATTGAATGTGAATTCTACATTCTCCCTTGAGAAAAGTGCAGCACTTTGCTTAAACTCCTTGTTTTAATATTAACGTGAAACAATTTATCACCATCTAAGAGAATTTTCGAGTTTCCCAAGTACTCATGGGCCCTGGAATATTTAACAGCTTTCTTTGACTCTCTTCCTCCACGTATTATCGATTTTTCCCCAAAGTTTCCAGGCACTTTGTAGTTCTTTGTACAAAGGCAAGAGAAAACGGGGGAAAATTGAAAAATTCAGTTAATGGAGAATAAAAGTAATGGAATATTTTAATGAAATCATTTTAACGCATGCTCAGTGGAAATTTGTTCCGGTTTAATAATTACCTGATGCAGGGAGCCTATGCGGCAGTGTAATCGATCCAGGGTACAATCGATTGTTGGTTCATGATGGAAAAAAAAATCTGGGAAGGATTTAATTCAGGAGGATTTTGATAAATTGAGTTGTCGGGGCGGACACTGGTTTCTTCTACTTGGAAGCTCAGACGGGCAATGAATTATCGATTAATATCCGCAATTTTCCATTAATGAAAATGAATAATGAATGAATTAATTAATAATACTGTTTAAAAACATCAGAATTGATTTTTTGATTTTTTTGAAAATTTTATTCCTTCGTGCATGAAGTGTTAACGTTTTTTTCCCCACATTTCCCGGATTTACGGTCGTTTAAAATGTTCTCTGTTCGTAATTCAAGGGTTTCCACTCCCATTCACGATAATAGAGGTAAAACTTCGATCGGATATATAAAATATAAGTTTGCTGATGCCCAACACGTGGCATACCAATAACTATAATTTATTTTATCATTTTAAAATCTGTTTCTCTCTTGTGACACGTGAAATCCGGGGACGGGGAGAGGAAGGTAACGCATACGTGGAATACTGATGGAGGAGAAAATGCTATTCTTGTGTTTTTCCGTGTTTCTTTCCAGAAATTCTATGAATGCCGAATGAGTATTCAAAATCGGCTTTAATCTACCAAAATAATAATAATTCAAACTAAAAATTATATTTTATTATAAAGAATTCTCTTTCAAAGAATTTTCCCATTCAAATAAGAATCCGAGATGGAATTCAAGGTATTCATGTAATTTCAGAAAATATCGCAATTTTAAACGTATTCCAGCACTCAACATCACTCGGCTCAGTTTATTCGTTGAGAGTTAACTCCTGAGGTGCTTCTTTATGCGTTCCACGTGGAGAAGTGAGGATCCTCTCGACTCAGTGCACACACGTACTGTGATATCAATATTTGTCTTGAATGCAGGTTAGACACGAGAAATCTGAGAGAAGAATATAACAAAAAAGTGTAACTTTCAGAGTCCAGAGTCTTTTGTGAAAATTAAATATACCTCTGAGGGATAAAACACATTTATCTTCTCTCCAAACTCGAAAAATCCTCTTTTTCTACTTTACAGTATGTGAACTGTAAAAAAACTCCCATAATCATAAAAATCGGTACATGAGAAATTAAATGTCCTATTAAGGATCCACTAATATTGTCCTTTCTCCTCACTATTTCCACCCTTTTTTCCCCTGTACATTATACATCTCATTCAGTACAAGAGCAAAGTCATTAAAACACGAATAAATTATGTATTTTTATCCATTTTTTCACCTCAAAGAAAAGGGAAATTTCAAGTGAGTTGAAAAATTAGAGAGAAATTACTGCAGTACTTGGAATATTTATTTTGAATAATTTACAACAAAGTTTTTTTATTATTCAAATAGACCATGACATTCGAGGGAGATAATTATGAGTTCATTAATGAGAAAAATTAATATTTATTCAGAAGTAGAGATTTTTTGAAGAAGAATGTATGTCAATGGAAGTTTGTGACAGTAACTTTTGAAAGTTCGTGGTTTAACTTGATTAGTCAAAATTGTTTTCGTCGTCAAATTATTCAGACATTGATTTTCCAGATTATTCAGATTTCAATATCATTTACATATCGACATAAATTGAAGGTTTAAACTTTCAAACACATTTCTTTTGACATGGTTTTTCTATCAGAATCGAGATCAGAAACGAATTTCATTCTTTTCATGTAGAATCTCTTGAAAACTAGGAAAATGTTTGAGAGATACAGACTCTGTAGATACTGAACCTGGTATCGACCGAAAGGGCAACCTGCGAGTTTAACTACAAAGCGAGTTTCCCCTGGAGCGACTACAGAAAATGTTCACAAAATGAACAGTTTTCATGTCCCACAATTGTCCAAGACTCCCAACAATTTCTGGAATGATAGCAACAAGTTACTCGTTATCGAACATTCAGTGACCCTTTCCATTGATCTTTTTCCCATTCCACTGAGCCAAATGCGAATGCCAATGCTAATAATCACAAAAACATAAACAATTCCTTTGTTGAAGATAGAAAGAATAAACTTTTGATAATTACCCCATGATCTCATGCGAGAAACATTTAATTAAAAAAGCATCTACAATATTCTGCACAAAGTTCAAAGAATTAGCACTCCATTACTGAAGCATTCATTTTTCAGTAAAATTCAGTGCACTTCTTTTCTCCTAAATTCAACAGTCGTGAGCATGAATAATAACTGACTCGAGTGCTCTTCATGATCCTGAGACACACCCACATCAACTCTTCACAAATTCCCCTCAAATCTCCAAGAAATTAAAATGGTGCAAGTCCCAATAGACATGCTACAGAATTTCATGTTATCCCATTGGAAGAGTGAAGTTCCAAGTGCCCGGAGGCATTGTTAGACTGGAATATTCATTGTTGAAACGAGAGTTTGTGCTGCGTCATGAACACATGTAATTCATATGCCCAGTAATGACGCTAACTTTGCTTTCTGTGCATTAAATCCTGATTATGTAGAACACTAATGCGAATATCATTGCAGTGGTAAACAAGGTGATACTCTGTGTTACTCTATTAGCTCGGAAAATTTTGGGGCAAACCTTCACTTAACTCAACTGCCTCCCATTTAATTGGATCTGATAGACCAATGCCTCGTTTACATGCACGTGAGCCAATTTACTACATACATTTACTCGTATACTCAACAATTTTGATATTACATGGCCATTTGCCTATCCATTACTTCATTAGCATCTCATCTTCAGGGGACAGGCAAGATAATTCTTCCATGCTGGCTTGAAAGCATGCTTTTGAATCAGTGTTGGTGCTTTGTGCATGGTAAAGAAAAGGCGAAGGGGTGAAAAGGTGAGAGGAGCCTTGGGATCATAACATGCTGATGTATCGAGAAGACCTTGCCTCTTTATGACCAATATTCTCATCCAATTTATTCACATAACTCGTTTATGAGACATTAAATGATTAAAGCCAAGTGTTTATATAAAAGATATCTAATTCCAATGTGCAAACAAAGACATTATTCCAATGAATAAAAAAAAGGAGATTTGAGTGTGGCAGGTTATTGGCAGCAGTAAAAAATAAAGTCTCTCATATTGCTTCTTTATTGTCCAATACCCTCAATTCTTCATTGAGTGCATCATAATTTTCGTATAAAGAAAGAACCACTAGAGGTCATGTTCTTCCCCTCTTCCTTTATTCCAATTTCACTCTCCTGTGTCTGAAAAGAAGAAAAAAAATCCATTTCGTGAATATTGTATGTCGCTGTTCATTTATCCTCATGACGCTTTAACTTTCGTTACACGTTGGACATTGTTGTCTCTTCAACATTTTCTCTCCATCACTCCCTTTTTTCTTGCATTGGAAAAAACAGGCAGTTTATCCTTGTAGATTTTAAATTTTTATGGTTTTCTTTATTTTTTCAATTCTCCCACGGAAATAGTTAAATTTGAAACAAATTGGATTTGGGAATTTCAGGTGCTCCCTTGGGATTTTCTGAGGGTAGAGAAATCATTGAAGCATTCAATGAAAATGCGAGTTTCTCCCATTCATTTATGCTCGGATAAAACTTCCTGGAATTATTCATTCAGATTCTAAGAAGCTAATGAAGGAAAATTCTCATTTCCTTTAATTTCAGATCGTAATCTTCCAATTTCGCTTATTAGTAGATTCCTGATGTAATTGGATTAATTGTGTTTTACAGGTTGTTATGGAGCGTCGAGATCTGATCTTGACAGCTGTATTTGTGACATTCGGCGTCGTAGGCGTCTTACTCGGCCTCGGCCTGGCTGCTTGGCTTTATCTCAGGGCCAGAAGGTCCAAGGGACGTGACGGAGATCTAGAAGACCAAATGGATAACGGCGAGGGAACCAGCTGCAGTCAGCCGCAGCAGAAGAAGAATGGCTTCCTCAGTCTCAAAACACCGCTCATCAGTACGAAGGCACTTGGGTAAGTGACAGCAGTTCTTTAAACAGTATTTTTTATCGTCAGGAGCTTGAGAAAAGCTCAGTTACCATCTGTCGATAGAATCGTTTCCTTAATTACTCAAAATGGATATATCGACTGCAGTTCAAGAGCTTGCAAGCTCCTTTCCATCTTCGGATAATGCAGGAATCTGCACCTCCTTCTCTCATTTACCGATAATGCAGAAGTCTCTTATCGACTGTGAGTCTTTGAGCGTTCACGTCTGATAAAGAAGCGGAGTTTCTACTCCGTCTCCGCAAATATTGATCTCAACTACTTCGACACATGCTACTGCTATTGCTCGAGCGTTTAACGTTACAGATGACTCGCATTTATCGTGAACAGATGTTTCCTTTTTTTTGTAATTAACATCGATCCACTTATTTAATGAATCAACCCAGGGGACATGGGTCCATGGTCAGACAGTCTAAAAAAAAAATGAACGATAAATATTTCTTTCGTGAAATGGCAGAAAGCAAGCGTGTGGAAAATAGTAGCAATCAATCTTGATACGTTCGGTACATATGTTTTTTTGGGTTTTTTTTTTATGATAAAAAAAAATTGGCGGTTAATTTATTTTGCTTCTCATGCTCTTAAAAGACCCCTCGAGTAGATTAATCCTCGTTTCGTCTATTGAAATTGTGAAAATCATGGGAATTGAATTGACACAGTAACTTGGAAAATAATATTTCATATTTGAATAATTCCTCTCGTTTCTCATAAAACTTTTGTGAAAAAGAATTCCAACACTCTGTTATGATGGGAAGTAAGTCATAACTGAATCTCGCTATTCTCAATTGCCAAAAGTAGTAACAAGTCAAATTAAAATATGAAAAATTAAGAAAGTTGAGGCTGTTTAAATGCATCTGCCTCTTGTTCATAGACTTGAATATAGAGAAGACGAAAAGTGTTAATATATAGACCGGAAACTCCAGTGAAACGTGAATACGTCTCGAGTACAATGGTCGCCGGAACAAAGTAAACTTTCGTAGAATACATCTGCGAGAGTTTCGTCTCGAGGATGCAGTCACATGCAGTGCCTCATGCTATCCATAAATTTTCCGAAACTCTTCCTTTTATAAATATAAACAATAAAAAAAAGGGACGATAACAATGGACAGAGGAATCGTCTCGGTTCATTTGAAATTCTCAGAGACATTATTTACCTTTCTGAAAATCCTAAACTCCCTTTATCCCCCCTTTTTTTTATCATTTTTTTTTCGCTCCATTCCTCACACTGATACTCTCCCTTTTATCTCGGTGTAAATACGCGTGAAAATACGAGCTTCACTTCCGTTAAAATTGACCGCAACCACTCCGATGCTGATATACACGTCCGCCACTGTTTTTTTGTATCATTTGCTGTACCACATTTTTGATGCACAGAGGAGAGAGAATGCACAATCCACTGTGGTAAACTCCCGATAACTGCTGCACAATTTCATTCCTCTGACCTCTCATTATTTTATCACCATTTCTAACCCAATCTCTCGAAAATTATCCGCATTACGAGGGAGGCTTTAAAGTGCCTGATTTATTACCCACTGTGGCAATGAGATTAATTCATTGGTGAGTTATTAAATCAAGAAGAATCTAGGAATTTTTTTGAGACCGAAGGAATTTATGCAGCAATCCTAAAAAAAATTGAGAACGTGCTCTGAAAGGTCTCCTTTGATGTGTAATTTTTTCAGAATATTTCATAGAGTTCTTCATCCTCAAAAAAAATCCAAACTCTCCGTTATTAATAAAGTTCTGTATTTTCCCTCGAAATTTAATAAAACCCTTTATGCGTTTGAATTAATATTCTACACATGCGTGAAAATCCAATACACAGCACAATACGCGTGTATCGATCTGAGCTATCCCCTCCTTGATCCTCTTTCATTTCTTCCAGTTGTTTTCCGGCCTTTGTCTCTTCTTTTTTTACAGATACCATCACGGTTTTATGAACACAATCTCACTGCCTCCAATTCTCCCAAATGTGATCGATACTCTCTCGCTATTCCCTTCTTCCTCATTACATTCCATGTCAATTTATGATTGGGTTATCTCCGGGAAGATTAGGGTGGGGATCAATTTACACCGATCTCCTTCCGTCTGTTTCATTTATCTCAGACTTTCCTTCGTCGTCAATGTGTCAAGTTGAATCGTCCTTGCTGCATTATCAAATTAAGAATGAGAGAGGCATTAATGGAAGCGAAATGTTTTTAAATTTATCTTTTATTCATTTCCATCTTTCCCCTCTCTTCCTCCTCATCTTTAATCTTGAATGACAGTATCTCTCACAGGAATTCCGAGTGACAGGGAATAATTTATCAACGACAAAAAAAAGGAGCACTATTGCAGAGACAAAAATATCAAATTTTCACGTTTCGAATAACGTTTTTATAATTTTAGATAAAAGAAAGAGGAAAATTAGTCGAAAAATCGAGAGATTGAAAAGACATAAAATAAGTGAAATGGGGGAAAAATGCGGAGCAGACGAAATTTCCTAAGTTAACATCCGTTACAGTCCATTGAAAATGTCTTTCCCTCATTTATTCTCTTTTTCGTGAAAGGAAAAACTCTCGATTTCACATATCTCGTTTCAACACTTTGAGAATTCTCGGGTTTATTAAAAGAAAGAAGTCTTTGTATTCTCCTTTTCCTCGGGGGAAAACCCCTCATCCTCATTTTAATGAAAGACAGAAATAAAAGGTGGAGAATGAATTCTTAAAGAAACTGCAGAGCTCTCATTAATTCAACAATGAGTATATAAAAAATATTTTCTCTCTAAAAAATGGAGAATTAAAAAATTCATCATCATAAACAGATGAAAATGAACATGAATTCATCAGATAGTTGATATCGACACTTCAGTTGAATGAAACATCAATAATAATGTTGAATTCTCCGAGGAAAACGGGAAGTTTATTGTCCACGAGGAAAATATCTCTCGTTAACGTAAAATCGATTTCATCCCCTTACCCAAGTAGCAATGTAATACCCTCTTCTCCTCAATTTTCATAGGATCCATGGACAATAACCTACTGATTGCTTCTACCCGTGATTTACAGCCATAACTATCCACCTCACGTCACACAGGGTTATTCCGGTACTCTAAACAATTAATTCCCCTGTACCTAATCCATTTTGATGATTCCATTCAAAACACATTCTAATCTCCATAATGAACGCCCAAACTACTTATGTAACAGAATTACCCTGACGCCGTTTACGAATTTCTTCATTTTCCCTAAATAACCAAGAAAATTCTCCCTTTTTTCGCCAGTAATAAATTAAATTCCAGGGCTCATTTCCCTCAGCTTCAAAAACAAGATGCTCATGAAGGAAAAAGGGGATTAATCCTCTGTATTATCGTCCCTTCTGTAATCGAATTAAATTGACCGGAATAGAAGGGTTCCACCCTAAATTTAGTTCATGAAAAAAAGGAAATCAATGGGAGAAGTGGAATAATGGAAGTACTTTTTTTGTTGCAAAAAAAGGATAACTCTAATTGGATGATTTTTTTCCACTTGCGAGACGAATGTACCGTGAAAGTATGAAAATTTTCCATGCACCTGTCATCGTAAATTGCATTTAGTTTCACAAGCTTTTGGTTTTACTATCATAGAATTTTGTGAGAGAGAGGGAGGTGCATCGTTGGCATCGAGGAAATAGAAGATGTAAATCACGAACGATACGGGGTGTTGCCCGATGATGCAGAGTATGTGGCATAGGTGGGATGCATGTGTTCACCCTCGAAACTGTGAATACCGATATGCTCTGATATATCGTTACACCAGCATGGCATGTTTATGTCTCTGTTGTGGTGAGACTCTTGTTTCTACATACGGAGGTCACGATTAGCCTTGGGGGAGATGACTTCAAGTGGGGACTACTGGCCGTGCAGAATTGGGATTGTTGAGAGGATATCTCAACTGTGCCAATTGTCCGGAGATGTTTGACGATTTGGAGAAATTACCGGGATTAATTGCAGTGAATTTCTCATTATCCTGATTTTGAGAAAATTAGGGGGATTATTGAGTGTCTTCATTCTATTTGGAAATATCTCGGGAAATAATGGAGATACGACTTTTTTGTAGTGAACCTTTTTTGTAGCTTTTGAAATTCTCTAGAGAAAAGGTTCAGTGCAAAAAAAGCGTATCTCTATTATTTTTAGAGATATTTAGAGGAGAATACAGAATTCGATGGAGGTCCATTTGGGTCAAGGTTTTTCTCTTTCTCTTTATCCCGAAAAATCAATTATCATTATCTCCACACTCTCCTCAGATGGGGATAGTGACGAGAGTAATTTAACAAAGTTCTAATCCTTTTGTACAAAGTTCAATGAATGGTGATGAATTTATTCATTTTATTCTATTTGCCTCAATTGTTTTTGTAGAAATCAATTTCTTTTCATTCAAATAATGCAGCTTTCACAATTCTCCTGAAAATTTCAAAGTAAATTACAATGGATATTTATAACATCACTCATCTCCAAAATTTTCTCCAACTTCAACGATAAATTGTTTAAAATTCCAAAGTTTCTTCAGAGACGATAAAAAGTATTTCTCATGACGAAGAATCGCATGAAAAAATATGAGAATGAGGGGAAAAAAAATATGTAACCACAAGTTTTGTCACGTCGCCCCAATTATGTCCTCATTGTTGACATGTGTGTTAGTACGTGCCTCCAGGTGGAATTTCTTTTTCCGCCATTTTGAGATAACTGTCGATATCTCGTCTTTCACGACAAAACAAAAGGCCAATAAAACATTGACATTTCTCCTTTTTTCATCTCCAACTCATAACATCTTTCACTCCTCTATTTTTCCATTATAATTTTCATGTCAGAGTTGCACGTTTTTTCGACAGTATGCAAATTCATGCTCCATCTCTCTCGCACTATCAATTCACGTATAACGCATTTGAAAAAAAATAAAATTACGATTCTCGGAGTTTCGACAGAATTTTTCCTCCATTTTCCCTCATTCCTGCACTTCTCATTCTCCGATTAAGTCTGCAGCAGTCGAGGGTAACAGTGAAAAACCTCCACTTTTTTCACACACACTCTCAACTGTACTTTATGCATATATGTCAATTCATTCCTCTGTATTTCATGCTTTGTCGGATTTTTATGAAAAAAAAAAATGGATAAAATCATTTGATATAATACCTAACGCCTATTTTCCTCGAAATGGAGTCGAGAAAAAAATACGATTTATTCTCCAGCTCCAGTCCACTCCAATTTAATCATAAATTCACACCACAAATACGCTTCACCAATTGAAGCAATTAATGAAAGCCAGTAATTACATTCTGTCATGGGGGAAAAAAATTCCTGCGATTTTTCATTATAAATGAAGCCATTAAAAATATTAAAAATTCATTTATTTATAATTTTCAACGTGAAACAACATTTATTTTAAAATACTGATTTTACGAATTAATTTTCCTTTTTAATCATTAAAATTCTCCCGCAAATGAATTATTTTCTTCCACGGATATTAATTAATTTTAATGAGATGCTGTCGTTAGAATTATTTCACCGAGAACTTAATTAATTATACGTGGAAGCATATCCAGTGTTTTATCTACATTTCACATGTCATAATAACGAGAAATTCATTTTTCAAGTGCAGAAGATGAAATTAGAGTACTCCAAAAATATTTACTTCCCTCTATAACCAGAAGCTTTGAGATTAATTTAACCAGAAGTGTAATCCACTTATATTCATAACACACGAGTCAAGAGATTCTAATTAATTTCACAAAGACATAACGTCAGCTGGCATTAGTACTTGAAGGCCATCCGAGTGCTCCACGTATCTGAGACATTCGGCATCGTAGAAAATCGTTGAGAGGGTATTCCTCAACTCCCCAAGCTTTCTCAATACAATCCCCACAGTATATTCGAATATTTCGAATAGTCAGAGATCCTTGGACTTCTTCACTGTGGACTTTGAACATTCCAATTGGGCTTAATTGCATTTTCGTGATTCAAGTGAATAGAATTTTCTTTATTTTACGAACAAAATTATCAGAAAACCCTTTTCCCTATCTATTGTATCGATTATCCATTAATTTAACACAAATACACAAAGTTCTCTCATCTAACGTATAATTCCCTGGACATGTCCAGTAACCTCGTGCAGCAAATTGCACACACACTATAGCCATCCTCCATCTCCACCGATAATGAGACTTTGTGGATACGACAATAGCCTCGTTGACCCAACAATTAAGTTCACAAAACTTGTAATGGTCTTTATCTCGAAATGCCAAGTAACGAAGAGGAGTTTTAGACAATAACTTTGATAAATTCCAAAAAAAATCTGGATTTCATTCAAATGTTCTGCAAAGTAGCAATATACCCTCAATTTTACATACTAATGCATCATGTAAAAGCAGACTGCTTCCACAGTATGCCATTAGTGTCCTCGTTAGAGTTATCCCCCCATGAGAATTAAAGTAGCCACTATACGTGTGCAAGGGGTAAAAGCACTGAGGGTCAACTGGAAAACACCGAAAGCCCACGAGGGAGTTACTACCGACAATGAATTTACTTCATCTGGGATTTTGTCCTCAAAATCCCTCCCCCTTAACTCCAAACTTTACCCCTTTTTTTCACGAACTTTTGGTAACTGATGGAAGTGGTACAATGACAAATCCTCCCAGTGGAAAAAATTCAACTTTTTCTCAATTTTCTAAATTCAATTGGAGTTGGTAAAAAATTGTGGTAGAATAAAGAGAATGGGGGGGGGGGGTGAGAAGGAAATGAAATTGATTAACTAATGGACTTGAGCAGACTCCACCCACTATCCCTCGACCATTTACAGTTGGATAATTCCAGTACATACTGTATTTATATCTAATTATCATAAAAAGAAAATAGGGGAAATGATTATTTATTTATGATGATAGTTTGCTGGAGTACTCATGAAGGTTTTTACGTGCATTGAGTTGATAGAGTGCCAATTGGAAGCTGGCCAGGAAGTCAAGTGTTTCGTGGCTCACTTGAAGCATCCGACAAACGCAACAGATGCCACTTGTTACATTTTCAATGTTAAATCGTTATCTTTGTTATCGGGAGATTGTAAATGGTCATTTGTTAATTGGGCTAGTAGAGAAATTAATGATCAACATGTGCTACTGGAGTTGATGCAGTTTAACACAAAAGATACTGCGAGTTATTTCACCAATGTTAATCCATGATAGAGAACTTAATCGAAATTGTGTAATAGCAATGATTCATAGTAGCATTTATAACTAGCAATAGGCAAATGTTCATTGGTTAAATAATGAACAGCTGGCAAATTGCCTCGAGCAATTTATTCGATTACAAAATCAATACGATTCACCTCTCCAAGATAATTATCCTGTTCCTCAAGAAAATGCTGAGATTCGATTCCCCATTGTCGTGGTTAATGGCCTGAACTCAGCAGGCTCAAGTATTTTCAGTTGTTAAGGAATACAAGTACTATTTTATTGCCTCATCAGCCCTTCTTTTTTCTATTCGAATTCCAGAAAATTTCCATTATTTATTCCAGTTGACTAGAATGATTTTGATTAATTTCATTCAGGAATTTAATATTTACCAGACATGAAGCATCAGTTGATGGAATCATCAATTCTGAATCAAGAAAAGAGATTCGTAAAATCAATCATAGAATAATCTCTTACGACTCAACATTCTGTAATAATTCAAAGTTTCATTTCAACATTCTTGAGCACCAGACAAATGATTAATGCAATATGCATCAACTTCCAGTGCACAAGAATAGGTCGTCTACATCCTGAAGCAAATGGATGGTGCATGCGCCCAAACACTGCCCTTGATATCCAATCCACTCCCTCTGTCTCTCTCAGCATCCGGCTTTTCAGTTTCGTACCATGTCATACATCATGCTGATCAACATTCTCATGTAGTTAATACATCAAATGAAATACAGGAGTCAATTTCAAAATTCGGAGGGGATTTTATCAAAAATTTGACAAGTACGGATTATCACCAGTCGTTTAGAGGAAAAAAGAGAGTGACATGCCCATGGGCTTCTGCTTTTATTATATTCAGCATTTTCTTCCCTTTCAAACTGTATGCAAGAGGGAGAGTAAATCGAGATGTTTTCCTCCAGGTTTCCAAAGTCTCCATTACATTATCCTTATCACTATCTTCAAGAGTGGAGATACGGGTTTTCTTTGTTCCTTCTTTTTCATGAGAGATGGATACTGTTACTCATGGAATGATGATGACACTCGTTCTAGCAGTTACAGCTTGAGTGTCGTATCATGTAAAAGGTCATTCCTCTTTTTTCTCCCCTAAATGATGTGAAGCCTGAAGCTGGTGGACAAACACTGGGGTCAGATTTCACGATTCTCATGATGGATTTGAGGCTGTGTGCTATTATGGGAATTCAGTGAAGTGGGAAAAACATAAAGTACCATTTTGCCTCAAATATTGTGGAAAATTCTTGGATAATCATGAACAAGAGTAATTTATTCAATTTTACTTTAAATTTACCTGAAAAATGGCGAAATTGCACTTTTTCAATTTGAATTTACCGCAAGCGTTTCGAATTACCTGAATACTCACTAAATCAAAATGAATGGGCGCAGATAAGACTGTTTCTTTAGCTCGTTGCATATTTCCTCCATTTTCTCCTCCACAGGAGGAAATTGGGACGAAAAAATTGCTTACCATAGTCAAACAAATGGCCATACAGCAAATGGACTGGAGAGAATTAAAATCCCACGTTAAACTACATTGTGACTTTTATTATTTAATAAAATTGATGGTTAATCGATTGCAATTCACTCGTGTTTACCCATAACACGGTTATTGCTCATTGCAATACCCTTTTCACCTCATCCCCTCTACTTAGAATCCAATGAAAAGGGGTTATGATACCTGGCGATAAAATTTTATGACAAGTTTACTTTGTCCATCTGCACGAGTTCGCAATTTTATCCAGAAATTTAGGAGATTCTTCTATAAATGAAACTTAACATCCACATTCTTGTATTATCAATAAATAATGGAAAATAATGAAGACAGGGAATTTTATGAAATTCTTTAGAATAAATTTATTATTATTCGTTTCTTTGCTATTCACATCACGAAATTACAAAATGAAGCACAGTGTAACGTCGATGCTCCAATTTTCGTCATTTACATTGGTAAAATCAACAAACCCATCAACTAAATTTGCATTTGGAGTAAATTCAACTGTGTAACGCACGTGGTCAGAAGTTTCAACCATTTATAACAAAGTATGGAGTTGTGTGTGTGTTAATATTCTCGACAGGATACATGTACACTTGCTGAGATTTTGGTAATGTGAAACCACAAGCCTGTTTGGTACAGAGCATCCTCTGGTAACTAGGAAACACAGTCTCTCAGTTTCACTCCTGTTTTTTCGTGGTAAAATGACCGATCATTTTTCATCAGAGGGAAGAAAATGAGAAAAAACATTGAAACTCAATTCCAATTAGTGTTTACTTTTTTTTTTTTGATTTTCAGGAATTCTCAACAATTGGAAAAATTGGGAAATATTCGGAATTAATTCGATTTTATTAAACTGTGGATATCTGGGTGAATCAATACTTGAACTTTATCAAAGTTGCTGCGGGAAAATTGAGGGGAAAATTTCCCTCGAATTCCACGCGTTTTGAAACACTGAAATCCCCAGAATTATCATGAACATCATTTTATCTACTCATTCACGTAATTATTCTCGAATGAATACAAAACTTGATAATGGAGGGAAAAAAGAAAGAATTCTATGAATGCATGAAAAATACTCTCATAATGTATCGTGTACTCGTTTTTTTCTTTTTTTTTGTTTCATATTCTTTTCAACGATGATTTTTTCATCTCGACTCTCGTCCCACCCGAATAACACGCGTGAATATTACGAGCGTGACGAAAAAACTGGGACACGCTCAACACTCGTTTATCGTTTTCAATAAAAAGCTGAAGAAGAAAAAGCCATATTCCATAGATTCTCATAATCGAAAAATGAATGGAAAAAAAGAGTCTATTCATAGATAGCAATAACTAGAGTTGAATACTTAATGAGAAAAAGGTCGTTGATGAGAGTTTTTTATTTAAATTTTTCATTCTCTCTCAAATGAACTTTAAAATTTATCAAAGAAATTGAATTCACGAATATATCTCGGAAACTAAGAGAGATAGGGCAATTTTGGTCTGAACCTTTTTTGTAGAGAATTTTGCGAGCTACAAAAAAGTATCCCTACAAAAAAGGCGTATCTCCTATACTTTCGAAGATATTCTCAAAAAACTCGTTTTTATTTAATTAAATTGATGAAAAAAATTGATTGATTCAGATGAAGATAAAAAAAAAGTTGAGAATACATAATTAAAAAGAATGTGATGGCAGTTACCAATTAATCTTGTCTCTACCACAGCTCTCTATCACCCTCATCGAGTCATTTTAATTGTCACGGACAGGAGCCTAGTGTAATTATCGATACTGCCTCGTTACAGACGCAATAAATCACTTAAGAGCACGGGGATAACAAACGAGATAGAAATTTTCACCAGATAGATAGAGGGCGCCAGAGGAATTGAGGACGATCGAGTGGCGCCAGCTACCTCGTTGCCTTTATATCAGTGATCCGATAATAGCGTTCCTGTGCTTCTGATTAGCTTTTCTCGAATGTCTTAAGTTGAGAGGTTAATTACCGTATCGGAAAAAGAGATCATTCAAGTGCGGTTACACGAGGGAAAATTATTTTTTAAAGAATTTTACCTGTCGATATTTTGAATGATTATAATCATGAAAAAATTGTAAATAATTTCCTCAGTTTTTCAATGGAACCATCAGAAATATTACATCTCAAAGTCTCTCATGAAAATTCCCATTTTCCTTTATCCTCTGTATTTATAAAACTTTCCACTCATCTCCAATTCCATATTTTTCTTTCGTAGATATTGGAAGTAAAAGAGAGAGCCACTTCGGAAGATTGAAGAGTTCATTTTTGTTAAGAAAAAAGAGCCTGAAAACAACTGTTCAATGTTTCTTAAGAATCTACAAAGAATTTTCTCTCAATTCCAACTTTTCTCTCTAATTTATTCACTCGCTCCATTGATTCTCCACTGACTCTGACTTAATTGATGATTAATTCGATTGAATTAATAATTAATAAGTATTTGATTTGACGGAATGAATATTTGATTGGCTCTGGTCATCAATGCTAACAAAATAATTTCAATTAATCGGATATTCGATATTTATTGCAATTAAATTTCCATGAATTCGGGATTAAATATCATTGCACGTAATTTTCCACAATTTACATTCCAATAATTGCAATTAAATGTTTCATTACAAAATACTCTCATTAAATCAAAGGAAAATGAATGAAAATTCTTTTGAACTAAAATTCTTCTCTCAATTCTCATTTTTTTTTTTGTGATTCCGTGAATTTAATTAGTTCTCTCGGGATTTCAACATAAAATTAACCAAGTTTAACCTGATTCTCGTGAATTTAAATTGGAAATATTCCGATGGGACGATAAAATCAGGATTGAACCCGAATCCAGTGTCAGGTGTAGAAATACAAGTCTCAGTGTTACGAAGACATTGAAACAACTCTGAGAAACAATCTAACGAGAATTCAATCTCAGAATTTAACTGAAACACTAGAGTATCATTTTCACCCTCGATTCACCCAAAAACATCTCTTCGGGTTTTGAGAAAATAACAATAATGTCAACTGCTCTTTCCCACTGCAATGAAAATCTGAAGATTCCAATTCGCTTTCAGTTGTTACCAGCTTACGCTGAAAAGTAATTTACGGATTTTAGATTTAAAGCACTTCACACATGAATCCATTGGAAATTCAGAGAAAGAGTTTTTTTAATTCGAGGCTTTCATTCCCTTTTTTTTCAACAGACTCTGAGCTTTAATTATGGAAAATCAATTATCGAGAAAATGAGAGAGTTTATTGCATCAATTCTTTCATTAAAAATATCTCGGAAAATAAGTGAGATAGAGCGATTTTTGTGATGACCTTTTTTGTGCAGAATTTTAAGATCTACAAAAAAGTATTCTTGCAAAAAAGTCGTATCTCCATTAGTTTCAGAGATATTCTCAAAAATAGAATTGACTTCATGAAATATGTGAATTTTTTTAATGAAATTTATTCTTCGTCTGACTATTCACTTTCTTCAATCTACTTGTGTTTTATGGATTATGCAAATATCATTTCAATTAACTCGAACCTCTCATTCATAACACCATGAAGATGAAATAATGATAATAATGCTGGAGTTTATACCAGAGGTAGATCTTTGGGTTCAATCAATTCTCCTCCTTTTTTCTCATGACTATGTTTCACGTTAATCTGAATATTCAGGAGCTCGTGCCATTTTCCACCTTCGTAATTCTGTATCTCTCCGAGCATTGTAATTTGCATATGAGAATGAAAGAAATTACACTGACATCTCTTAAATCAAAAAAATTATGAATAAATTCAGGTATTTTGAATTTCAAATGTCTCCGAATTTTCCTGATGAGTTTATTTCACCCGAGGATTCTTAAAAAAATTCAGAGATAATGAAGATATAGAGCTTATTCTCAAATTTTTTCAGATTTTTTTGAGGACTCCTTCACCCTGAAAAAAAATTGCAAATCACTCTGCCATTTGGGAGCATTTTCCCCAGTTTTCTTTACGTTTATTTATACAGGTACTATAGGTGTGGCAGATGGCTCTTATGAATAGAAATGTCTCCGTATGATAGTGCCATGTTCACCCCAACTCTCCTCAATCCCATATTTTCAATTTTTCCAATGGTTTAAGGATAACTGCACAAGGATACATATAACCCTATGTATCTCCCCCATATGAAATATAATATTCTCCAAGTTCAATGAAACTGCAGAAGTAGTTTCAAACCTAAAAGTTTGATTTAAAAATGTTAAATCCGCAGTTTCAGTAGTGAGAAATTTTGTATCAGAATGAGAGTAATGATGAGAATAAAGGAAACCGGAGAACTTTGAAAATTTCATTTCCACTCATTTTCCTCGAAAATCATCAATTCTAAACGAAACGATTTCCCAATAGGATAAACAGATTTAAATAAATCGTTTCGTGATGAGAAATCCGAGAATTTCCACGTATTTAAGAACCATTCAATCTTCCAGATTCACTTCGTACAAAAAATATTCCCGACACATGAAAACCACTGGCATCTGGCTAAATGAAACTTTAAAACTTTTCTGAATTTATACGATAAAGAATCGAGGAAATAAAAGTAAAAGAAAATCCCAAAGATAAATTCTTTGAATGGAATCAGTGAAGCTGAGGCTTTACAAATCGATAGATATAGGCACGGGAAACACGGTAGTGAGTTTCCGAAGATTTCCGGACCACCGGCCGAGAAATCGCCTGATAGTTGAACAAAGTTCAGTGTTATGAAGAGAAATATATGGGCAGGCATGTATATGGCCGCTTTTCCATTCAAAAAGACGGTTACAAGCAGGAAATACTGACAATCTCGAGTTACATTGGAATTTCGAGGATACAGAGAGGCTAAACTGGACATAAAGTTTCTTCAGAAGTTTTCAGTTGGAAAAGTTAAATTCCTTTTTATTGGAGAATTCTAAAATAAATTTATCTAACGTTATTTTAATTTGCTTAAATTTTTTGTTATTTCATTATTATCTGAAATAAAATTTGACGTCTCTTCTATTCTGGATTATCTCGAAAGTATAAAAATTCTCGAGAGATTCGAATATTTCAGATAGACACGTACAGATTCTGAATAATTCAGTATTGATGAATCGTTCAGATCGTGAGATTGATAAATTTCCTCGAGATAATGGAAGAAATATGTTTCAATTGTTGTTGAATAAAAATCATTGATTCATGAATTATATGAAGAGGAAATTATTTTACATAATTTATCTATGATGATAATCTATATGCGGATAAAATTATCCACTCAATGGCTCATTAATTGATACTAGTCTATTAACATTTACCGCTTCATACAGCCATCTCTTCTTGTACTCTCATTATAATAGCGTAAAAGTGAGAGAAATGTATCGAGGTCAAAACGTTAAAATAAATTGATACTGCGACATTACCGTAGTACCGGAAAATCACAGTTGTAATTATAAAAGAAATTCATTAACTGCAATACTGTTTTTTTTTTCAAAACTCGGAATTTTTTTTCATTCATTAATTTTAAGAGAGAATGAATTATTGAAAATGTCAAGGATAAAGTTGGAATTCTCAAAAATACAGAGGAAAAATGTAAAATGTAAAATTCGTATCTCCATTATTTTTGGAGATATTCACAAGAAAAACAATTGGAATAATGGATTTATTGGTTTTTGACTTCTTGCAACTGAATTATGTAAGTTTATTCATGGAAACGTGGTTATTGATGCTGAATAACGATACAATGCCTCCGGAAATTGAGCCTGAGAGATGAAATCGAGTATGATCTTTGAGTATCCATGGTTTGTATATGCTCAATGCTAATGGACAACTGGGACACGAATATATCCGGGTCTGATGTAAGACCCATGGGAGTATGTTTCTGCGATCAATGGTTAGACAGTTGAATACACAAATGCATGGATAATACCAAGTGGTCGTTTGTCATTCATCAGTGTATTTAATGGTCAAAGTCAATTCCAAATGATAATCCAGCCTCAATCCCCATAACTGAACTAATCACTCCTTTCATCTGAGAATTTCTAATTATCCATTGAAACTTGTGACGCGATTGAATTAATTACATTTTGAAAGTGTATTTTACGAGAAATCGAGAGAAATATTGGAGGTAAATTTTTTTTGATGATTCCATCGGAAAGCTGAGGAAATTTTAGGCGGAAAACATGTGTAGAAATTAATTTTTTCAATTTTTTTGAAAATTTAATTTTTTCACCCAGATTTGAAGGGGTTTACCTTGGAAATTATTCCTAAAAATTAATCTAAAAAAATGCACTATCTTCAACTCAAATATTCCCAGTTAATGAAAAATAAACTTGACTCAATTTTTTTCCACTCTACCAAACTAATTAGCTTCTGCACAAAATTGTAATTGAATAGATCCAAGAGATGTGTGAATACAGCTGAGAGTGTAAAGTTTGTAAGCCCTGCATAACTCATTAAAGCTTAATAGCCTTATTCATCGGATTTGCTACTTAGAAGCTCAATTCCCATTCCATTATCCTAAACTTCCTGTTTTCTTCATTAATTTGTATCGTTAATAACTGAACAATACTTCCGAAAAATCAAAAAAAATTCAGGATAATGCATTATTGTATCTCCATTACTGGCACTTTTTTTCTCATTTTTATTTCAACAAAAAAATCGTTTTTTTATATTTTTAACAAAAGGGGAGAAGAGAACAGGCTGATCCTTTTCTCTCATTTTCCCTTGTGTTTCATGATGCAACAGAAAGTGTAACACGTGTCAATTCAGGGGCATAAAACGAGGGCTCTTGGTAACTTTAATGGCTCAGTACGTACACCGTCGTTTTCATCCGGTGAGTGATACAAATGCGCTCAGTCAGCCGCTGAATTGGCTCAATGTCACAGTCGGCTGCTCGTTTTGTGTCCATCTCCACTGGTACACGTGATTTCATCTCCCACCGTCTGGCAATACACCGTCGCCCCCTTTTTCCTGATAACGTAAAAAGCTCAGGCATAGGAGAACAGTGGAGCAATTTTGTGGTTCACCCGCAACGCGCAAACGTGCACGAAACTGATTGAAAATAGTGGAATAGGTCGAGTTATGGGTCAGACATTGAGTAGCATATAACCACACCCACCTGCAACTCTATCACTAATTAATCGGTATGTGTAGGCGTGTAGGGAGACTCATCGATTCTCCTGTTTTATACTTGATTGGGAAATTAATCAGGAAAAACTGGGAATTTCTTTTTTTTTTATTTAGAGAAATCTCAGGACAAAAGACTCTGATTTTCTTGACTTTTTTTTTTCCTTTTTTTTTTAATTCTCATTTGGAGTGATTGGAGGGTCTAATCTTCGAGGGAGAAAAAAAACAGAAATTAAAATCGTTTATTTTTTCAATGAATGGAATTCAATGGCGTCAATTTTCTTGAGCAATGAGAGAGAAATTTTTCGGGGAAATTGGATAAGTGATTTCCTGGAAATTCAATTTTTATTGAATAAACTCGTTTTCCTTCTTTTTTTTTGGTTGGATTGAGTGAAACTCATGAAAATTCAATTTTTCCATTTATATTTCGTGTATTCATGAATTGAATAATTCTGGAAAAAAACGATATAATGTCCACACCCTTTTTCGAGGGCACGTTTTTTTTTTTTTTTGTTTTATTACCATTTTACAATTCTGCAATCGAACATCCAATGGATTTCGTTTTATCTCAGTTATTTCAAGCACTAAATGTATTTGAGAGGCTTCAGACAATGAAAAAACATTGGGAATATATTTGCCGATTTTTATTGTGTTATACACTTTCTTTTCTCAGCACTTTTCTTCAAGTAGTTAAGAGGCATTCGATCAGACACCTGAGAATAAATGAAGAGAAGAAAAGAAACAACAATTGCATTAATTTAATTTCCTCAGAATAAAAAAATTCAATTATTCATTAAATTAATAATTAAAAAAATTCATTAATCAAGAGCGAAAAAATTCATTATTTCCCCTTTCAATTAAAATAATTATTCTATAAAAATTCATTCTTAATTAATGAATAAAATCACTAGAACCTCGATAAAAAAATTCCTCTCAAAACTTTCTCCATATTTTCATAAAAATGAAAAAAAATCCCGAATATTAATTACCATCGAATGTCCGCCCATAACCTCTCAATATCCCTCGCCTTAATTCTCCCCTTAAAATCCTTATTTCTCATAAAAAAAACAAGGTTATTCGCTGGATAATAGTTTTGACAGAGCATGGTTGCCACGATGTCAGAGACACGTTGATCCCCCACCCTAAAAGGGTGGAATGAGAGGGGATGAAGGTAGTGGAGGATTTTGCAGTGAGAAGTGAGGTTGCGCGCGTGAGAGACTGTGTGTTTCACTCTGGAGAAGAAGAGCGTTTGCGAGGGAGAAAGAGCAATGAAAGAGCACGAGTTGAGGGAGAGAGAAGAGAAGAGGGGGATCGGTGGAAAAGCACGATGGGTTGAAGCAGCTGAGAGTCCCCGAGTAGGTCACACCGTCGACCACAGCGGGAGTCCGCGTTTGGGGCTCGACTAGACCCGTCGATGACAAACAAATGTCATTACACGATTGTTTTTAACAACAATAACGTGATAACGTTATTTCAAAGAGGCATTGATAAATGCGAGAGCTGCGAGTGTTACGTAATAATTGAATTGAAAGAAATTATAATTAGATTGAGGGATGAATTGAAGGATAGAAATAAACGATGTAAAAAAAAACGTAGAAGAAAGAAGTGGATTTTTTATTCATGAGGACTGGAAGAATTCTTTAACGTTTATTTGAACTCGTAAATGTGGAATATTTTAATTAAGTAATTAAGGTAGAATTTTTTTATGGAGATTCATTGAATTTGTTGGTAATTGAAGTTTATTAAATATATTGTTGTTGAATATATTGTCGAGAATATATTAATCGACGCAATTCGAGAGTTTCCAAAGGCCTAAAGAATAATTAAGTAATTTAATGATAATTTAAGTGATTTCATTCGGTGGATTAGAAGAGAGACTTTTTTCGTAGATTTTAAAGTGGTTATGATACATTAAGTGTGTGGCTGTGACATGTGATTGGGGGTCTTTATTGAGAGACTGGGAATTTAGTACAAACTTTAAGCCAACGTAACAACTTGCCACTTAAAACATTTCGTACTCCCATTCTTCATTTATTTTTTCCTGCCTCTACCACTTCATGAAGTTCTTGGGAATATGTGCGTAATGAGGGAGAAAGAAAACACAAGAGTCATCGATTAAGGTCAATTCGACATGGCCATCGATTAAATCAAGAAGTTTCTCTTAACTTCAGCTTTTCCCCAGTGTCTGTTACTGTCATTCACTCGTTTTCTTTGAGCACAAAGTGAAAACCCTGAGAATTCCCACGACAGGTCAATCAACGAGAAAAAAAAACACGAGAAATATGTTTATCTGTCATTTGAATTGTCTCGATGGATAATAATAATAATACATAGGGGGAAGAAAAATTGTCCAATGAAAATGAAGTGAAAAATGAGTTACGAGTAATTGTGGAAATAATGAGAATTTCTTGACACAAATTTCCCCAAAAAAATCATCAATTAAATTGAAACTAAAAGAATTATTTTTCCCTTTTTTTTTCTTATTTTTTTCCCGTTGAAATTTGTGAAGTGACACGAGTCGAGAGGGCACACGTGTGCGGATTTTTCGGAATTTCATTTACTGAAAATTGAACTTCACTGAAAATAGTACAAAACGTGGGATCACGTGACTCGAGCCTGTGAAGTTAGTTCTTTTTATTAAAAAAAAAGAGAAGAGGTGAAGAGACTTTCGCAATGGAAATCGCTGCATCGGCATTGGACGGACTCAAGAACAATCGAATTGGCAAACTGGCACTCTCGCGATTTCTCTCGCAGAGTCTGTGAGTATTCCATTGTTTATGCAATTTCAAATCTTATTATTTAATTAAATACAATTGATTGAATTTTACAAAGATCCTTGATTAATTCACAGGTTTTCCATTCTTTTTCCATTGAAAATTAAATGAAAAAGATGCGTGTAAGAAGGGCGTATGAATTTTCGACATTTAAAATCTGTTTTTCTTAAATAAAAATGATATTTCCAAGTAAACTTGGACGATATGAGGATAAAAACTCGGAATTCTTGGAGAAGTTGAATAAAGGGGGGTAGGGAAATGGAGGTGGGCTCCAACTGGTTCTTCTGAGTAGGAAATGCGCTTCCAACTAATGCACGTACGCCCAAGAGTAACGGCTCCGTGCAGCACATCCCGAAGAGATGCCTTGTAGCCTCTACAACTCCCCCTTCCACCCTCACCTTCATTCTCTCTCCATCCATACGAAACGACGAAATAAAGCCTCCTGTGTACCAGTTATACGTCACACAGAGAGACGCCCAAGTGCGCCCTTAATTCCCTCGTTTTATATCGATCGTTTTCCTTAAAAAATGGGCCCTCGTCGAACGAAATGGGTGAGAAAAGAAATGAAGGGAATAACGAGTGAGAAATGCATAACA
This sequence comes from Aleiodes testaceus, assembly GCA_963565655.1. NCBI lineage: Eukaryota > Metazoa > Arthropoda > Insecta > Hymenoptera > Braconidae > Aleiodes > Aleiodes testaceus. The sequence continues at coordinate 2,781,831 of OY751428.1, forward strand.
CAAAAAAAGAAAAATTTCATTGGACGATTTCCCGGGGGATTTTTCACGTCTCGTGGACTCACTCGTTATTCCGTCAATCTTTGTTCTACTTTTTCAATTTTTATTTCCTCTCTCATGTTTTTTAATCAGGTGTAATGGCGAACGAGTGAATTACACGGGGTAAAATGGAACTCTTGGGGAACAGTGATTGGGGAATTTTATTTTGGGTGAAGGAGTGGGTGGAAAAATCTGAAAAAAATTGAGAAGATGCTCTGAAAGGTCTCGCTTGTTGTGTAATTTTTTCAATTTTTTTTATTCAGCTGCTGCTAAATTAAAAATGATCTAGTGTATTAATCCAATACACGATTTTTAATCCTTCTTTTCCGCACATTTCTTTCATTGAAGGAGAAAAAATTGAGTTGAGAGACTGAGGAAAGAGTATTAGAGAGGGGCAGTATGAAATGAGCGAAATTTATCCAAGTGGATTCGTACGAGAATCCATGCATTTACTCTCGACGAGTTCGACATCGATCGTTCTCTGGTAAACTTCAACTCTCCGCATTTCTCTGGAAAAAAAACGACTGAATTTCCCTTTTTTTCCGCAAAATTCAGTGGAAAGTCGAGGATCAAATGTATTTGCATTGAATTAACGCTGAAATAGCAGAATCCAATGTTTTTTCATGATTATTATCGGCCCACTCACTTCAATTGAGAATTTTTAATTAAAAACTGAATAAAATCATATTTAATGGTTTTTCAATTTTTATGACACTTTATATTACATTTTATTAAGTCCTTAAATACGAAATTAATAAACAATGAAAAAATGAGGAGAAAATGAGGAAAAAATACGACAACAGTGTAACAAGAAAAATTCAAAGGATTTTCCGCTCTTTTTCCTCTTTTTTCCTCATTGAACTCATGGATAGTAAACAGATATATATCAGTCCTGCTTTCAGAGCCAATGGCAAAGTGTACGATTCAGTTGGAACGATAAATATATCCACATCCGGACAGTTGAATCTATCGATATCCTGTGAATGCTTTGAAATGTAAATTAAGTGATCGGTTAACTCGTTGAGATTTATTAATTCAATAATAAATTTGATATTAAGTAAAATTCAATTCTCATCTCAATTTAAAGAAAACAAATATTTACTTCATTTTTTGAGCGAAGTGAAAAGTCTGAGAGAACGTTTTTCATCTCACACTACAAAGTTGACTTTTCATTTATTTTTTAATGAAGAAAACATAAGAGAGCATTCACACATTTTGAAGTCAAGTTTTTCAGTTACCACTTTAATGAAGAAAACAGAAATGCACAATGAAACAAGAATACTCAACGTGTCCTACATGCAATGGTTCTGTCGTTCACAATGAAATTCCATTATTCAGTTAAAATTCCGGAATGAAATTAAAGAATTCACGTGCATATTAGAGTCAGATGAATAAGTGAGAAAATATCTATTTTCCCTGACTTCAATTGATTAATCAAAAATATTTTGATTAAAGAAAACAATTTCCATGAATTAAACAACTTTACTTTACGACGAGAGTTTCATATTTATCGCTACTTACAGAGTGATTTATAACAGCATACATTACGAGCAATTTCTCCGTATCGTTCATCTCTCCTGGCACGAAGACGACGGGAGTTATTGCAATTAAAGTACAACACTTCATTAGACTCCTGACGCGTGAAATTTTTCCCTCGAATAATCGTAGATAACACATTGTCCGGAGGAATGAACAGCACGACAAATGTTTCTGCTCTCCATCATTCTTCATTGTAATCCCGGAAATTTCTGTCCAATGAGAGCTCTCACAGATAAATTTTCCTTATTTATCTATCAAATTAATTCTCCATTTTCCCGAGAGAAAAAAGGAATCATTCCAGATTACGATTATGGAAAGTGACAGTGGCTAGAATCAAAGTGAAAGGAGCTGTGTATCCGCAGCTTGATTAATGTTCTCTTGTCGGATGCAGGACACCAACTGGCGTAATTGCGTCCCCCACTCTTCCGCTCCTTCCCCCACCCGCTTCCGAATGCCTCAGCTCAAAGTAGCTGTATGGCTGTAGCGTCTCGCTCCACGTGACGGCGTGATCCCCACTTAACCAACACACTGACACTCGCCCGATTAAATTGATCAATTGCCCATGATTTTGCGGGAAAAATTGATTGACACTTGTTTTCTAGAATGGAAAGAGATTATTTCGATTGATTAAATTCATTCAAATTTTCCACTTCATATCTTTTCACTCGATTAACGACTACTTTTATCACTGACATCCATCAACCCACGCTCCATGTCTCTTCTCTAATGCCCACGTCCATCAATCCCCCTGGTTAATGAAAAAATAAATGACGTCCATCTTTTTTTTAATGAATTTTCACTCCTTCTATCTAACAATGTTTAATCATTATTTCTCCTTCTCTTTAAACACCCCAGGGGCTTAAATCCATAGTTGTGACCTCAATTCTTTATGATTAAATGAAAAAAAAAAATTAAATTCACGTGAATGTGCTAGACGTAAGCGCCTTTGAATCACTGAGAGAATGAAACTTTTATTATTTTTTCACGCTGTTATTATTTTTTCTACGATTTTTTCTCATCCTCATACAGAAACACATAACTTGCTGTGAGTCACGACCTTTATGAGGCAATTCACTGAGAATTGTGAGATTTTGTGTTGCCTCAGGATAATCTCTCTCTCGGGAATTGCATTCACTTTTATTTTACCGGAGGAGAAATGATCCATAACTTTTTGTCACTGAATTTTTCGTTTCTTTTATTTATTCCTCGAAACTTCGGGGAGATAGGAGGGAATTTTTCCTTGAGAAAAATCGGCAAAAAAAAGGAGGCAACAATACGATACTCGAGAAGTTTATTCCGAGAGATATCTTTGGAGTTGAGACAAGAATCTGATGAGAGTTAGAGTTTTAAAAATTCTGCACAATTAAATTCCAGATAGTTTCTGGTTGCTGATGGATGGGGTGAGCTCAAAGAACGGTATTTTATGAGTTAAACCGTTGAATAATTGCAGGAGAAAGCTCCTCCCCTTTTTTCATCAATTCCCAAGCGAAAGCCTCGAATTTTTCGTTTATTCAATATATCTCCGTAAATAAAAGAGTTACGTTAATTTCACTCTGAACCTTTTTTGTAGAAAATTTCAAGAGCTACAAAAAAGGTTCAGTGCAAAAAAGTCGTATCTGCATTATTTACGGAGATATTCGAGAAGAAAGATTGGGAAAAAAGCTCAACTACTGAAATGTGCTGAAATTCAATTTCCTCTGTTCTCAGGGACAATTCAGTAGCATCAATTATTCAAACACCACTTTCCCATTGAATTGACATTCACTAGTGACACAATGGCCAACTTCCTCGCTCGTTTTGCCAGCGTGCAAAATAAAGCACATTCTGTTTATTTTTTCGTCAATGCACACTTGTCTCCGCAGTGTTCTGTTGGTGAAAGGCTCTCTTGATGGTTTGGGTAAGGGGATACATTTTTTTAACCTCGAGATTTACTGAATTCAATGTGGAGAGGTTGAAGAAAGACTGAGCGAGTGTCCTTCCTGTGATTACACTTGACGCGAGAGATAAAATGAAGAGGCAGTGAGAGGAGAGGAGGAGTAAGTTCAAATGGGTTTCAAACTGGCCACATACTGTATTTCAATCTTGGGAAAATGTGTGTGACGTTCTTCGCCACAGACGCCAGTGGAATCCGGGTCAAGTAGAGAAAAAAAAAAGCCATTTCTCTTTTGGATACATTTTTCGGACACACAGAGTCTTAATTAGAAATTTGAAAAAATTATGGGATACTTTTATAAATAGAAATACTTTGGTAAATATTGATAAAATAAAGTTATTTTATTTTCGAGTGTAAAGTTTAATCAGTTTTCTTGAATTATGCGAAAAAACTTCTGTTCAATAATGAAGTTTGCATTGGAAAGCTGAGAAAGTTGTGTCTAGAAAATCCTCTTATGAAATAATTCTTTAGTCATTAGTTTCTTTTTAAGGTAATAATGAAAAGAGAGGATAAATTAATTCTCAACTGACATTTCATCGATTCTTTTATCCTTTGAGAAGGCGAATTTTTCATTTTATTAAGAGAGATAATTAATTCCTTTCATTCAGAAGATTAATTATTTCATGCACAATAAACTTCAATTATGAAGAGCAATATGATATAATAAAAAAGAAAATCTCTCTCGAAAACACGAATAAACCGTTTTGAATTAATCCAAAAGACACTTTTTCAGAATAACGATAAAATAAACTACAAACTCCTGACATTTTTACAACTTCAGGTAAACTTTATTTCCCTCTAAAGCATTATTTAACCTCTTCTCCAAAAAATTACGAAAGTAACATGTAAACAACATTGTGTTCACACATTTTATATTTAAAAAAAAAAACAAAAAAAAAATCGTCCATGACAGATTTATTCTCCTCCAGAAAAGCCAACTTTCCAACCTTGATTCATTCGAGTTATGATAACTCAGAAACTTTTATTTTTTCTCCAAAAAATGAAGAGAAAGGGAAAATAAAACTCTGTTAAATGCAATGGAAAAAAATGGACTGAGATAACCACTGGTGCTGAAAAATCATTGAGTCCTTCAGTGTTGACTTCCGGGTCTTCTGGCCATGGCCTTGGGGCTGGGCCGCATTTCCCTCGACCATTACGAATAAGTGAAATACATATATTCACTCCTCCACTTGGCATCCCCCACGTACGAACTGATAGTCGGAATTCTCGGTTATAAATGTCCCACAGAAATCCTCTCTCATCCTTTCCACCTTTCTCTCTCTCGACCTCTTTTTCCACTTGTGTCTTTCTCTCACTCTGTACAGTGACTAGAATCTCAACAAGTGGAAAACCGTACGCCACCTCAGGTATTCACCTCAACTTTACGAATCTACACTGCTTTATGATTTACTGCAGTTTTCGAGAAAATTTCGGGTTTAGGAAAACGATTTCTCATGAAGATTCCCTTCAACACACTATTTTTATTCATTTCGTTCTGACATCTCAATTTCTCGTTATTTCTACTCTCAAACAGTTTCATAAGAATTCTCCCCATTTTCCGGATTTTTTTTGGAGGATTCAATGGAAAAAAGGGGCAGACTGTTGGGATGAAATAACTCGATGCAGTGATTCAATTAATGAATGAATTCCGCTTGAAATATTTCAACTAAAAGAATTTTTTCATCCAATTTAACTCTTTCTATGGAAATATCTCCGAAAGTAATGTAGATACGATATTTTTGTATTCAACCTTTTTTGTAGCTTTTTAAATTCTCTACAAAAAAGGTTCATGGTGTAAAAGTCGTATCTCCATTAATTCCGGAGATATTATTGAAAGATGTTTTTTCTCCTGAGGTATGCAAGTCTAATAATGCGGCACATTAATCAAAGGGGAATTAAAGAGAAAGAGGAAAGCTACGTGAACAAAGGCAGTTCAAACATGACCTCTAAAATCGTAGAGTAAGCCACCTCATACAACACTTTATGACGTCCTTAGAATCCGGAAGTAATAGTAGCGTTTATTAATTTCCGCTTTGCTTAATGCCCACTGTCCCATGTGTCACAGCACCAAATGGCGGAATATGAAATCGACACGTTGAGGATTCTGCAGTGATGCTAAATGTGGTAATTTCGTTGCAATTCCAGTGGTGATTGTCAGGTGATAGCTACATGGAGAATGGTGATGGATATGAGAATGCAGATTAACACTTAACTTGATTAGACATTAATGAGATTATCGGATTATTTGATCATTTTTCAATAGAATTAAATTAAACCCAGAATTTTCAACATCAAAGTATCCGAATTCCTCTGGATTCCCGGAAATTCACGGAAGAATCCACGAATTCATCAGACACAAACGTTGAAAAATCACTTTGATCACGAAAAACCGGATTTTTTTTTTTTCATACCTTTGTTTCCCTTTTTTTCTCAAACAATTCTCACGTATTCGAGGTGATTGGAGAATATAGCTCCTGAGGCTGTGAAAAAGCACAAAGAGTTTAAAAAAAAATGAGAAAAGAATATCGGTACTGAGGAGAAGGGGAATAAAAAAGACATGGCTCAGTGATTTCACAAGTAGTACAAGAGTGCATCCTTTATCTGCACATGCAGAGTGAGAAAAAAACGTAGGAAAAAGTTTGTAAACTAAGGTGGAACAAGAGGGGGACTTTGAGGAATTTTATAGTGTCAACGTTGGATGATTTCTCCAGACTCTTCTCGAAGGGGCAACTATTAATATTTCAGAAAGGGTGAAAGGGTAAATTCTTTGATCAGCTGAGGGAATAAACTTTTCCCCTTTCGTGGATTTAGTCTCAGAATAAACTTCAGTCAAAGTGCATTCATCATGAATTGAGAGAAGAAAAGAGCAATTACGAGGAATCAAGAGTTCGTCAAAATTTTCCCAAGGAAAAGGCAAAAAAAAAAAACATTGTTAACGAAAAAATTTATGCATATTAAAGCAGTGCAAAACACAGGAAGCTCTGAATGAGCACGTAAACCTGAAAAACCCAACCGACTATAAATAAACAGAACAGTGGGGTGCCTGCGATAATGCGACCTTTTTTTTTGCGATGCTAGTGGAGTTATATATTTTTTTTTCTTTAAACAGGGAATTTCACAGTGATACATACACTGATCGATATTCAAGAGGAAGTGGCATTAAACTAGCTCCTTCACGGGGTTAATCTTTAATTTCATCGATTCTCATGCACAAATGAGTAGCACTTATCCCCACGAAATTCGATAGTAGCTTCTGATGGCGAGAAGATAATTAAAAAAAGATTCCCTTCATTATCTAGAAAAAATGGGGGAAAAGAATTCCCCTAAATTCGAATTAAATTCAATTATTCGTTGACATTTTTCCAAAAAAACAACTCTATCTCCACATTTTCTGATGAAAAACTCGAATTACGAAAGCATAAAAAAATATCTCTTTCATAAAAAAATTCCCCAGTTACGTTTGATATGATAAAACCTCTGTTTCTGAATTTTCCATGACAATGCGAAACATCGTCTCTCATGCAACACATTAAAAAAAACTAAAGTCCTACGATTTTCTGCCTTTTTTCCAACGATAATAACAGTTTAACGTCACCGTGTCTAAACGCCACGTGTTACTTATTCAAATGCTTTTTTTCCTCTGCGATATCTTCAGAGTCCTAGACTGGTAATTAACTTGATTACAGACCACTGGCAAAAGAGATGAGAAAAAACGTTTGCCTGCAACTGAAATATAACGCCATTTCCTTTTATGTAGCAGGATTTAAATCCACTAACCGTAAAAGAGGAGAAAAAAAATCCCTTTTTTTCTCTATTTAAAATGCCCCTTTAAAAATCGTATTTTTAACGATTTTTTTCTCTCATCCCTGAAACTGAACGGATTTATTAACGAATAATTTTCGAATAAGTCGTTCGAGCACTTGGCGGCGATGTTTTGTAGGTCACGAAAACGAGGAGGATTAATCGGGTATACAAGCGTTGTTAAGGGGAATGTGAAGTGGTTGGTAAGCCTGTTGAGAGACGTCAGGTGGCGCTCAGTCGATAAACTTTGCTCTGATCCGTCTTCTCTTCTTTTATCCAACCTTTATCATAACCGATTCTACAGAAACCGCAAGAGAGACTATTTATATCATCACGCACGAGGCCTCTGCCTCTGGGAAGAGAATTCCTCCGGAAATTTACGTAGATTTTTGGTTAGCAGTCGTCGGTAATGCAGAGAGGTACGCCTGCTTCTTCGCAGTGGATAAAACAGTCTCCGGGGATTCCCGGAAATGCTCTTAACGGATAAGTTATCGCAGAAGATAAACTTTATTTCAAGAATTTAATGAAAGATTTATCATCTACTTAATTAATTCCTTTTTTCGAATTTAAAAGAGTTATTAACAGATGCTTTCGTGTGATTAAACTCAAGATCCATTCACTCGCGTTTAAATGAAGTTGAAATACAATAGCAATGTATTTACGCGGTTTCTACAGAACATCGAGGGAATTGCGTTGGTCTCTTTTCGTTTGTACTTTCATCCGCTAATTAGAAAAGTTGTGTTCATTGCGAAACTTTAGCTGACGGCTGAATAATCCTCCTCTCTTTATTCTTTATTTTATACTTTAATGGAAGCCTCTGTTTTTATTTTCATTTCCATTTCACTCGAAACTGGTTAATTGGCCTCAACCACATGTTACACACGTTCAACAATTTTTTTTCCTCTCCGGGTTCAAGTTTAAATCAATAGTTTCACCTCTAATGGTAACGTATGACACATTTACCGCATGACAAACTCCAACGAGCTGAGCAACTTTTTGAATTGAGATATCCAGCTGAAAGTTAAGTACTGCACGAGACTACACGTATGATATGAAGAGGAAAAAAAAGTGAATACAAATATGAAGATGAACGAGTTGAAGTATAGAAGGTGAGAGAATTTTTCCTCCGAGTGTATAACCGTGACCTGAATATCTCGGTTGGCATGACTGGTGCGAAGGCACAGCATTTTTGAAATTAAAAAAAAAGGGGAAAAGAGGGTGAGATAGACACTTTTGTGAGCATCATTTTATCTAGTTTTTTAAAAGCAACATCACTCTGTCTGTTCTTGCTCATAAAGGACTCGTTTTTTTTTTTTTTTTAACTTGGTTTTTGTTTTTTTGCTCTCGTCGGCACAGACGCTGGAGATAATAAAAATTGTCACCGCAGTCTACTCAATTTTAATGAATTTCCTACTAATTTCGATTGTTTTGTGAATTTTGTTTTTAATTCATGCTATTCCAATCATATTTAATTGAATATTTTTATTTATTATTCTATGAAAAATAAAATATACATAAATGAAAGGCATAAATCGTCCAGGATTTTTTTACTGGTTAAAGACGATTACTGGAGAGCATAATAAAAATTTTATTTCATATATTTTCCTTTACTCACATAAAAACTATTTCGAGACGTTTTTTTTATGGAAATTCTTACTATCATGACACAATATTTTTCCAGAATTTTCAATAATATTTCATGAAGATTGAATGGGGGTTTTTTTTTTTTTTTTGAAAAATCTAATGAAGAAAAAACATGAATTCATTACGATCAAACTTATTTATAGCTTGGATGTAATATCAAACTTTTATGCATGTAAAAAAAAAATAATAAACAATGTAAAACATGGAATCATAAAGCATCGTTAATATTCTCCGCGACTTTATTCAATAATGCAGAAAGAATAAATATTAATTGGAATGATCAGGAGTTGAGTATCAGGATTGCAATTAATAAATTCTTTCATCGTAATTCCTTTTATTCATGAAATAAGAAAAAAAGGACAAAAGAGAGCGACACTAATTGAATTTTCCACATGACTGGTGGGATTAAAAATGCATTCACCATTTCTCATCCTTTTCCCCCTCTTTCTCTCCCCCATTTCTCCTTAATTCTTTTTCTTGGTGTCAATGTCTGACAGAACTTTTTCCCCCCAAAACGTTGAGAATCAGGAATGACTCTCCCCTCTACTAATAATCCATAATGACGTCGGAAAAAGATGGGAAAGCCCTCAAGCCCTCGTCACTTTTTTTTTTCCTTTGACTTCAACAGCAATCAAGTCGATGCTCTTCTAATGCCAAGATCAAAGTACCAAAACCACGATTTTCCAACAATGCTGTGACATTCATTAGAAAAAGAAATCCGTGGGTGGATTAATTCCTTACTTTTCATTGGAGTAATGTCACAGTCCAATTGCAAAAGTTTCATTCGAAATTGGAGCTTCGTGAGAAGATCACTCTATTTTCACAATTAAAGAAAATCAATAATTGGAAAAATACATAAATTGAAGTATTCAAGTGGTGAGGATAAAAAATGATTCATTTCAATCTATCCAATGATTGAAAGATTTTTTTTCATTCTATTCCAACACACATTTTTCATGAATATTTATTGTATAGCCAATCGATTCGGAGTATCCTCTGGCTCAAACCCCGGCTCTTCATCCGCGAGATATTGTTTGGTTGGCTAATGGAAAAGAAGAATGGACCTGCGGCAGCAAAAGGAATGAAAAATACATAATAATACAGTGGGATGGAGATGGGAAAAAAGGGGGAAGTGATAGTGTAGTATTGAGCGAGTTCCCTCGACTCCGGCATCGAGTGGAAGAAGAGCCCAATAGTCAGACGCTGCAAGGGGGTCCGTTTATCATAAATAACGCATTACTATTTTAACGAGAAACTTGGGGAAATCGTGTTTCATCACCAAGTCAGTGGGGTATAGCATCCTTACATAATCGGCTCACGCCGCATTTTTATTTCTTTATACTGGGTCTACGTAACTGAGTAACCTCTTTCTGTAATCCTCTTGTTTTGGTGGAGACGCAGACTGGGTAAAGTGCGCAGCTTGTAATCATCCTGCATGCAAATATAGTCAACACCTGGGGCTCTCAGAGACTCATTTGTTATTTTATTATTTAATTTAATGGGTTTTTTAGGAATTGGAGAGAATGGAAAATAATTGACCTCTGAGGAATATTGATTCAGGATTTTTTTTTTGGAGTGAAGGAATTAATTTAAAAATGTGAAAAAAATTGAGGAGGTGATCTGATGTGTCTGCATTATTTGTGAATTTTTTCCGATTTTTTTGATGAGGGATTCACTCTCAAAAAAAATCCGGAATATTTCCAAACCACTTTTTCTTACATTTCTCGGTTTTTATCATTTTAATTTATTCGTCTCAAAGGATGTGAATATGAAAGGAATTGTTCATTTTTTTATTTATCTCAGTAACCTCGAGATTATTTTCGGCAATTTTTCCTGGGAATGAGACACGAGAAAGTTGGAAGCCCTAACCTACCTCATTCGTGCGAGAAAAGAGGGTGAAAAGATGGTTCTATAAAGAGAAAAAAAAACGTGGGATTTACGTAGTCTCTGAAGAAAGTCTTTGAGGTGACATCCAGTAGTTTCAAACTTTCATTTTGCTTGTCTCTTTATACGATTTTTTGCACTTTCTCCTTTTTTATTTTTATTCTACTTGCGAGTAAAACATCCAGGTGAATAAAAAAAAAGGCGAATTGCAAGTGAGATCATGAGGCATTCTGTTCTTTCTCCAATTTTCTTCGTCTCACGAATTAATTCTCACCAGCGTGAATTGCAAATTACATTGCTCAACCTGAGTGTCTTATTCTTTCGACTCCTAATTCACTTAAATTTAACTATCTTCACAATTTCTTTATTTTCACATTTAAAATGATGAAAATCATTCGAAAAAAACCCTTCTCTTCATTATTTCAACACTCATATATCCAGAGAAAGTATTCTAATTACCATCCAACTAATTAAAAGAAAAAAAAATCCAATTTTTCTCTTTAAATCCAACGTATTCCAGTAATTACCATATCCCAAAGCTCATGAAAATTTCAACAAACTTTTAACTAATCATAATAAATGCCCATGAAACTCAAAACTCCATAATAATCAAAAAAATGTATAATTAACGTTGCATTGCATAAACATTCAACCACAAATCATTTCCAATATATTTTCCCATCACGCAATGTTCCATTTTCCATCGATTTTCACCTCATTAATTTTATAAAAAAAAAAACAATAAATTCACAAATTCTCTTATCACAATAAACCCCGTAATTTGCGGCTGAACATAATAACCCCAAAGAAAGATGGCGCCAACGTATCGAAAACCCGTAGGGACACGAAATGTTGTGAGGGTACACGCAAGGGGTGTTCTCGTGTTCCACAGGAGCACCTCTTTCCAGTTAGTAGTGCGACTCCGTAAGAGCCGGACTGTTATTCGCGCGCATACTCCCCGCTCTTTTCCACGCGCAACAGGAGAGTGTTTTTCACATTAGAATATTCCAAAAAAAAATTCCAATGATTCCCACAAAAGTGATAATTTATTCTGTGATAATTGCGAATTCTCCATTAAACCAAAAATGTCGATTTCCTCAAAATCCTGAGAATTAGGAAAAAATTCTGAAGAAAGTAATTTAATGAAATAATTCTTATTTTTATGTTAAAGTATTCTCACAATTTCTCTTCTCGTGCATATGTCTTCTTTCATCTTGATTTTGTCGCAAAAAAAAAACCTGGAATAACTTAATTTCGGAATTTAGAACGAGTCCTTGAACACTGACGTACGAGACTCTTTTTTTCCTGGATTATTTTTCTATTATCCTCCGGTGAATTGTATAGAAAAAAAAGGGAATTGTCAGCAATTGAAGGAAGAATTGTGCTCTTATCTCTTCGAATACAGTGTCTTCATTGGAGCATTAATACTCGTTGTAGAAAAATAACACAAATGCACAAGAAAATGCTGCAACACGTTGGTTATAAATCGATTGCTCATAAAAATTCAATTTTAAAATGAAAACGTAACAATGCTGAATAACGGTAATGTTGTTCAAATGGATTTCCATTACTTCGTGCAAATAAAATAAATAAATTTACTGTAGATAGTGTAATGGAAATGTTGGATGTGATAACGTGCAGCTGTCTAGGGTTCAACCGGACGACGGGGGAACACGGTAGAGCAGTAGCGCGTGTGTGACCGGAAAATCAACCTGAGAAAAGTTTAACGTAGCGTGTACAAACGGTTTATAAATATCAAAAGTGTATGAGCCTGTTATATTAATGAGAAAAACAACACGCCCTCATAAAAGTCATTTTCTTGAGCTTCATGCTTTTTTAATGAAGTTTGGATTAATTGGATTGGGGAATTTTTGGGTGGAACTACTTGTTGGAATTTTTTCAGTTTTATCATCAGTTTTTTGGGAATATCTCGGGAATTAAGGGAGATAGGAGAATTTTGGAGGAGACTTTTTTTGTAGCTCTTGAAATTCTGCACAAAAAAAGTCTCCTGCAAATTTTCTCTATCTCACTTATTTTGTGAGATATTTTAAGAAGAGTGCTTGATGTCTTCATTTTTTTCTCTCAATTATTTTCGTGATTATTGAATTTTAATTTAAAGTGATTTAATGAATTTTTGGGTTCAATTAAAATGGAGGAGAGCTACAGGTGTCCATATTAAAACTTCATCTCGACTTTTTCTCATTAAAAAAATTTATCGGCTCCACTGGGAATAAGAAAATCGATTAATTTACTTTTTTTACTCATTTCTCTCAATTCTTTACACAGTCCACTCATATTTTATTCCAACGACATTGCGTGATCAGTGGAATCGAAACATTTGCTTTCGGGTGAATAACAATTGAGGGGAATAAAAACGAAGAGATTTTAACGTTGGGCCTTGCGGCTGTATTTTCCGGCCACTGATTCTAACAAATTTTACGTTCATCCTATTGTTGAAATCCGGAGCAGCAGGAATTATCTCTTCCAACCCTCGAGAAAATTACCATGATTTTTTTATTCCCCTTTGTCAACACAAACATTGAATTCAGTGGGACTATCTTTTATTCGGAATAATCACGATTGGAGATAATATAATTTTTTACCCCCAGTTTTCGTGATTAAGTTCGCATTCTCTATTGAACTCAACAAAAATAATTAAAATCTCGGAAACTAAGCGAGATACAGAAATTTTTGTAGATACCTTTTTTGTAGAGAATTTTAAGAGCTACAAAAAAGGTCTCTACAATAATTCCTCTATCTCCCTTACTTTCCGAGATATTCCCAAAAAACAAAAATAATGAATAAAAAATCCATTAAATTTAATTTAAATTGATTATAAAGAATTCATGGACCTTGAATAATAGAGTACACTTTAAAACCACTTGAATGGATTTTCAATCATCGTTAAAAATGAGAAAGCTCGTAACTCATTCATGAGGTGAAAACCCCAACAATTTCCACTTTCATCACACGAAACGTTTCCACATTAAACGAGACGAAGTATCAACCATCACCGAGTCAATTTCACATTCAAAAAAATGCAAAATGCATTTATATCTTTCCGAAATCCTTAATAAACCTCTCGAGGAATTTCTGACATTTCTCCCATGAATATCAGGGATATCCGAAGGATTTCAAGAGTAATATGGCTTCGCCAGAGATTTTCAAACTATTTTCTTTTTCTCCTCAATTCTTCCCATACACAATAGTGGATAACGAATAATGAGCTTCGCCCACTTTACCTTTATCCTCAAAGGAAGAAAAGAGATTAACAAACTCGTCTTACGTGAATCCGGCAATCCTCTGAGTGAAGCCATTGTACCACTTTTGTTGAAAAAAAAATGACAGTGAATTCTGTTAATGCTGAATCCATCGGTATTCCCCTATTTTTTCATCATAAAATCAATGAGATTCATTCATCCATTTATTTGTCTGGTGAAATCAATTTCTGACGTTCTCAACTCAAATAGAGGATATTATACTTTGTAATTCGAATGGAATCGTATAAATTCAATATTATCACGTAAATTGAAAATTCAAGTGGGCACTTTGGTATAGTGCATATCTGTGTGAAGAGTACTGGACACTGTCGCATTTTTCCAATTTTATTGAATCACTGAATTTCATTAATGAATTATTGGAAAAAAAAAATACATTTTTATATCTCACTAATAACCATTCAATTAATTTCTTATTTACGATCCAAAAGATAGATAATAAAAATAATAAAATATCCGGTTGAATTCACAAAATCAAAGTAATTAATTTATTAACAAAGTGTCTATTGAACCATAAAATTGAATATTTCAACAAGATTTTAATAGCCGAGAATTATTTTTAATTAAAAACTATTTTCAATGGTCTCACGAGACTAGAGGCCTCAGGTCGATAATTAATTTAACCTAATTAAAACATAATAAAAGTATGAATCAATACGGTAAACTCCAAAAATCTCTCATAAAAATAAAAAAGTTCTATAAAATAAATTCATAAAGTAATGATGCGTTGAAACCATCTAAAATTCATCTAATCATTCCAAACGTAGAACACGAGTCTAGGGAATTTGGGAGTTGCGTCGGTGCAATTCCAGCTTACACGTAGTCCCATGAATCCGTTATGATTATGGCGTCTGACCGCGTGATCGCGCCAATGGAGCCAGAAGAGGCGCAAGAGAGGGGAGGACATTCGAAACAGCTGGAACGCGGTGAAAACCCCTGGGATAAACACCCGTGTATGCCGAGGCGTTTATACGTACCACTGAGATAAAGCCCGCAAGTGCGAGAGAGAGCCTTAGTCCCTGGATTCGTTATCAGACTCGCCGCAGAGCCCCCATTGCCACGCAACGGAATCTTTATTGCACCTACAGCAGTCGACGCCTTTTTCTCACTCATTCTGTACACATGGACTTTATTTTTCTTTCACTTCGGAGGACACGATATTTTCTCATTCTCCTTACAACAAGTAAAACTGAATTTTTTTTACGACAATGACAATATCCTTGATTTATTATCCTTATTTATGAATTAATATGAAATATGAGGGATAATTTCAGGGAATAAAGGGGCGTTGTTTTTTTTTGAGGATAATTAATTGCTTTGAAATTGAGAATGGAATTATTGTTATTTCTTCAATTGTTGTAATAATGTCCCAGGAGAAATTTTCACTTCAATTTCCACAAGGATTTATCTGCTGCTTCTTTATGCACATTGCAATTTCAACTGTGAACGATGTTGTGTTATATTTTCTTCTCATTTCCCTTTTTGTGGAGGATAAAATTATTTTTTATTGGTGGGAATGATTGGGAATGATGATTCGCATTGGATTCGAGGAATATTTGGTTACGTTTGGAAATGGAATATGAATTACATTGGTACTTGCATTACTACCGACTTCTCTCTATTCTGTTGATGAAATTCTGGAGAATATTGTGGTTATGGAGCTTCAATTTACGGTATTAAACGTGCCTGATGGAATATTCCATTGGGCAAATGGGACGGAATGAAATATCTTATTGGAATTCACTTGACAATTGAAAAATATTCAAATTTCCGTTTGTTTCAATTTTTTTTTAATAAAAGAAAAATTCATTACCTCTATTTCTCTTCTCTCTTCATTTCACATTTTATTCAAATTCATCGATAAGACGACCCAGTTTGTATTCTAATGGTGCGCATGATGCACGTACAAAAGACACCAATGCTCATTGATTTCTTCAATGTCTGTAGACATCAAACAATCGTTTCTCTTGTGCAACAATTGTTGTATTTCCCCAACTGTCACTGAGATGAGAAAAAAATGCTGCAGACGCTGTACTATCAACAGCTATTGTTATTTATTCTTCGTCTCTGTTATCTTCAATTATTAATTTTATTTTCCACTGTTTCTGTTTGAAAATTCTCGCTATAAATTATGATACTCTTGAGGCAAGTGTTGGAAAGCATCCAAAAAAAATCGTTCTATCGTTTTACGAACGAGTTGAGCTCTCTCCACTATCTCATTTAATCCGATTGAGAGCCTGGATAAAATCGAAATGGCATTTGATTCTCTTTTTTTATCAAAAATTCTTCAAGAGGAGCAAAAACAAAAAGGCTAAATTCAGAAATTACTTTCAGTAAATTTTGCACAATATTCCTAGCCATTTTTCATTGCTCTCTCACGCAAGAAATGATTTATGATGGAGCCTTGGAACATAACTCCCTATTATCAAGCTTCATTGTGCAATAATTTTAACGAAAAATTATATTATCTTTTTTTCATGATATCGTGTTGCTGGTTTTTTTTTGTGATGAGAAGAAATGAGCTTACGAGAATTCAGTTTTTCAAATCAAATTGAGGAAATTTTATTTACTTTATGTTCAGTGGAATGACTGAAGCTCATTGAATCAAGTTTTTCTGGTGAAAAATAAAGATTCAATTGATGCCACATGGAGTTTACACAACTCTCATCTAACCAATTGATTTTCACTGAGAATTATTTATTTAGCAAGAGCATGTGGGTGATTTTTTTTTCATTTAATTTTTCAAAAAACTTCATTCACTCGAGTTTTATCGAGCACTCGATTGACGAAAGAGGCCAACGACGTTGCATATGCATGAAAGTACAGTGAACATGGAGAAAATTTTCAGTACGAGGAAATAGTCCCGGGGACACGAACAACTTCTGCCTGAACTTCTGAATATCAGAGCTCCTATAAAGAGCACAGCCAAGTGCACTAGGTTCCTGTGAAAGTCCTCCGACAATTCCGAATTTCTCCCATCCTAAACTCCATTTCTACTGCATTTAGGACTGTATCATTGTCTCCACCACTTCAGCATGAATTTACCGGAAATGAAGAGAGTTTAGTAAAACCAGTGATAAAATATTTTATATTCCACTGAAAAAATTCGAGGAAAAAAATCAATTACCCCAGAATTCTTGTATCACCCTCAAGGGACAATATCCCCATGATCGATAATATCAATTTCATGATAAAAAAAACTTGGCAACTACTCTCTTCATATCGATGCATAAACTCCAGAAATATATTCAAGAATAGAGTTATCTCAAGAGCTCCCAAATGGTAGTACGAGTTATATACTCTCCGAAACTTTCGTAATTCCCTCGTTTCGAGTCAACTGGCAGAGTGTCCAACGACTTCTCCACCTGTAGGATAGAAGCAGTGGGAGTGAGAATTGAAGCAGGATGCTCCCCGGTAATTTCAGATGGATCACACACTCATTTTCCCCAGTGTGACCTCCGGGCGTCTCTAACACTCCAGGCAATAACAATCTGGACGTACTAATAACTCAAACTCCATTTGAAATTGAAACCACCAAGTAAACACAAAATCCCCTCCGTGGTCAAAGTAATTTGAAACTTTCATGAAATTCTTTGAAAGATTAATGAAAATCCGAATAAAATTGTGAATAGTTCTCTGGAGAATCTCCAAAGCACTTGGACCCTTTAAATCTTCCATGCTCTTTCAAACTCCATTTATTTTATAACAAAGTACTCTGAAATACGTAAAAAGGTGCTAAATTCAGCAGTTTGATAATATCCATCATAAACCAAAGGTATTATCATTGGATTTGTGCCGAGACTACGAATACCTCTGGTTTAAGTACATATGTAGCAAATACCCAGGTTGGTAACCTGTTGCTCCACCTCCTAACCTCTACTTTTCCACTATCCCCATCTGCCTCCTGTTAATCATTAACATTGATCACCTCTGGATGCACTCAATTCCCACAAGTTTCACATAAAAATCCTAAGCAGTCTACCACATTCTCCTTCAAAGAATTCTGACACACTGAACATTTGCATTCAACGAAATTGAACAGAAATTCAATCTCGTTTTGCTCCAGCAATTCTAAATCCTTCTGAACTAGTCTTCCACGTAAATTTCCCCGCATTTCTTACAAATGATTAAAGAGAGTCTCGCTTGTGGAACAAATTACTGAGTAAGAATTTCCACTGAACAATGAGAACAAGAAAATTCAATTTAGATAATTATCATGAAAAAATTGGAACTTTTTTGTTAAGAACCAGTGACCGCAGTTAATAAACTCTTTTACACGTGTCTCTTTGTGCTACCAAGGACATTTCATTCTATCCTATCTCTCTTCCACTTCATTCAGTGCATCTGAAGACGTAGCCTTATCGCAATTATTGAGATTGGATAATTGAAGAAATTGAATGGGAGATTCTCCTGCATTTGTGCATTTTTCCTTTCTTTTTGTGTTTCAGAGACTGATATTTCTTTGATATTGCCTGAAAGCCCCCATTCCCCTCCGACGTCTACCAATCCCTCCAGACAGTACTGTAGATAAAGATAAACGGGTGAAAGAGAGAAAATAGCAAGCGTAGCCAACCCCGGACCAAGAGCTGGCCATGGTGAGCTAGAATCGATCCACCCCTCCCTTTTGCCTCTTGTACCGGAGCACTACCCCCTCTCTCGTCACGCCGGATCCAATGTGAGGTACTGTGGCATGAGTTGCAGAGTCAAGAGCACTTCTCCAACACTACCAACTCTACTTCTCCCATTTCTGTCTCCCTCTATTTGCCATTCGCCATGGGAGGACGAGCGACTGACTGTAACTACTTTACACCTGTGCAGCTCGGTTTTAACTGGGAAATATCGGATTTTTGGGGAATTTGCGGTGATTATAGGGGAGTTTTGTTACTCTTCAATCAACAGGTTTTCATGGATTCTTTTCTTTGATTGAGGATTTTTTTGCTTAATAAAGGAGTTCCTTTCTTCTTGACTTTACCAGAGCACTCAGAAATTTTCCATACGTGAGATACGAATTTTTACATTTTTTTTAGGAGAAAGGAAATGTGATGTTCAAAATGGAACTTCAAAGAAATAGGAAGAGTGTCCTTTGTTCCCAGTCGAAGATTGCATAGAGAAATTTAAATCTCAAAGCGACTATAATATCAAAGTCATCAAGTCAACTTAAAAAAAATAGAGCTCCTAAACTTGTCAGAAGTTTTTGAAGGTGAGCTCGTGAGAATGGCATGTAATTTAGCCAACTTTTCGTTCCTTCATCAAAGTTGAATATTCATGAAATATGAAGGATGATATGAGTTTCTTTTATGTCATTGAAAATCATTCCTGAAGTATTTCATAAATCTAGAATTCTTCGAATTGAAATATTCCGACAGGAAAAGATGGTTTTGTCTCTCTGAAAATACGAATTCGTGGAGTTGTATTGTATTCCACTAGAATCTTTTCAAAGTCGAGTACTCCTCTCAACAAACTTGTTAATTATTCACCTTCATGGATACTCTTGCAGAATAACTGTTGCACACCTGTGTAACACTCCAATTTTTCCTTATATTTCCATGAAAAAAAGACTCACTCAGTATTTTTATTTATTCACCCTTTTAAAGCTTTGATCCCCAAGAAACGTCTCTTCCTTTCACTCATCTCTTTTCTTTTTCATGAAGGATTGAAAATGATGTCCATGGCTCGATAACCCATGCGCCTTTATCCTCATCAGAATATTTCTAGCACCTCTCTGTTCACCGGAAGAAAGATGAAAGCACTCTCTTTTAAAATGGTGTGAACTCGTAGAAAAACGTAAAAATATAAATAAAAAAAAAAAGAGACAAAGACTTGTGGTGTCCCGGGGATAATGGTAAGTGTTTTGACGGAATAAATAAAATTTCCATTATCTAAATGACTCAATTAGTCCGCGTTTTTATCATTAAAAAATCTAGTTTATTTTTTTTTTGATACAAAAAAGAGGAGACGATGATTAGGAAAGTAAAAATCGTTAGGAGTTGAATATAAAAAACCGATTTGTAGAGTGAGATTTATTGGAAGGATCGAAATATGTGGACTGCAATGACCAGATCGTTGGAGATACTCGTCGCATTCTTCGAGTATTATACTGCAAGGTAAGGAAATTATTGTCGATGAATCAAGCATTTCTCATGAATTATGAAATTACACCTTTTTTTTTTTCTCGATTATTGGAATTAACCTCTGCACTCAGATTCTACATGAATATGCAAGGGGATAATGAGGCTGGGAGGACACTGGTGACAGTGGATATTAGACTTGACCTCTTTCGCAAAATTCTGGCGTTCACGCAGACTTACCGATAATTTAACCAAACTCATTATACAAGCATTCCACCGTCACCTCCAGTCCCCTCCCACTTTTATCCCTTCCTGCAGCGTCAACGGGTGTTACGGTATTGGATATCGCACGTGTCAGTAATTATCCATGAAACCAACGGTAACTAGTGACAGTCTGTCATATATACTTCAACAATGATATTCAATATTTCATAATGAAAATTGAAGAATTAATTTTGTGGAAATTTAATTCTCTTAGTTTATTACAATTTTAATTAATGGTTTTTTAAATATTATTTTTCATATTTATTCTCTGGTATTTTTGGTATCACAATTCATTTTTTTTTTTTTTTTTTTTGAAACAGATTCCATGTGCAGTTGTTTTGGGAATGATAAAATCAACGGGAAAATTGATACCATTTTTTATAAAAACAAAGGTAAAACGAGTGAAACCATGTTTTTTTAGATAACAAAAAAATTGAAACATAAAACCTGGTTTTCGTTAGTGAATTCAAACTGGGATCGAGTAGAATGAACGAGTTTTTAGTCAGACACGTGCGCCGATTTCTTTAACGGAAAATTAATCAACTGCGACAGTGTAAATTGCCTCTAACTCACACTACCATGTTGATAATCGAGGACTCGTTGTCCCTCGTGTGAAAAGCATTTATCACGACCGAATACGACTGCCGAATTCTGTTGAAATTGAAGATTTATATTCTTTTCTTTTCCAATTGTTTTCTTCTCTCTTTTATCCGAGGGTCAGAATTACGAATCATTTTTTATCTAGACTCTGGAAATTCAGGGGTGTGTTTCAATCCGATATTTTCGCCTGGGGAATATTTTTCCAATTTAATTAAAAAATATGTGAAACTAGTGAACAGGAAAAAAACGAAAAATTGGAGAATCCGAATAGATAATTGACGCTTTTCCAAAACAAGACTATTTGAATAGACAAATGAATATTTCTCATTTCGTAAATCAATTGGGTATATAACAGTGCCCCTCATAAATGTCCAGTCGTGAAACACACACATCATGCATGAACTCCATAAATTATTGACGATCCAATATTCAGAATCATAAACCGGCCAAAGGTCACATTCAAGCTTCCCCTAAACTTCGAATACAAATTCTCCTAAAAAAAATCTCTATTCCTTCACTTGAGAGAACGAGAAAGAAACCCGGAAATTGTACAAAAATAAGTGAAGTATGAATTCTTTTTTCCTGTCACTTGGGAAATGAATGTCTGAAGAAACTCGGGTTCTTTGAATAAAGCAAAAAAAGGAGCCCCGAGTTTTCACGAGTGGCCGCCCACTCTAAATGAGAAAACTGCGTCGAATTACAAGGATCAAACGTTATTCTAAAATCTCATTTAAAAAACCCTAAGAGTGAGCATAAAAAAAAATTTACAGAGAAAATTACGTGTCAATTTTCCTGAAGAAATAATTGAATCACCCGATCTCATCCCTGTCGATAAAAAACATGGATAACCCAGAGAGATGAAAGGCAAAGAGACTATAATTCCGTAAAACAAGCCTGTGTACATTTAATACGATACTCCAGAAACAGTACTTTGTGTTTGAAGTGGGTTTACTATGTAGTCAACTGTCAGAAGCAATATCCGTTCAAGACCACTATGTGTGAACGTTGTCAAATGTCGATCGGCTACCAGCAGCTTTCTGATCCAATTCCAAACCGTAATTTTCGGTGCGAGTGCGTCTAAAGCTGATATGGAGCTACCAGAAGACACAACTATCACGTTCTGTCAATAATCAAGTGTCTCTCGAATGGAAAAGTGACTTGAATCTTCCAGAAGAAGACTCACATCATGATAATTTAATCAGATGGAATCAAATGGTTCAGATGACCTGAAATACTCAAAATTTGACACTATCATCAATTCATTTGATTTCCCTTCTCCCAAAGACCTGAATCACCACCATCAATCAAGTAATAACGAAATCACGTGAACACACTTCTCAAACTCTCCAATTCACCAAAGGATCATGAGGAGAATCGATATTCCAATGCACCTAATCGCTCTGCCCTGTGTACCAGCAGACAAACACAAATGTAAACAGAGTCCAACCAGCCCACGACTATGCTGACAATTCACAGAGTATTCAATGGTGAATTACGTTTCACGGTCAATACTGATTAACATCAGTCTCGTTGTGATGTATCGCCTCTCCCACGCATCTGATTGTGTGTGCTAATAATGCGGCTTCCAATTCAGGGTGAAGAAGTTAAAATAGAGTTTTCTTGGTATTCGTGCCACCTGTGGGACTTGGTAGCACGAGAATCCTTTGTGCATGGCTATTTCCATTGGTCCAAGGTCGTGCTCATTAGTTAAGCTCAATTAGGAATTTCTGATGTTTGTGTTCAACTGCAGAGGAAAAGTTCGATTGATACTTCGTTATGTCTGAGTGTAAGAAAATGAAAAGGAGTATCAAGTTTGAAACGAGATGGGAATTTGAAATCATGGGATTGTGGGAGGATTTTATGTCAATTGGGAAATACGATTCCATCAGGATCAGGTGGTCTCTCGGTTTAAGAGTTATTTAAGATTTTATTCAGGTAATTGTGCTTTAGGGAATTTAAAAAATGAATTCTCTGGTCTTTGTGCATTCAGTTTATGATGTTGCAATAGCGAGGCCTTAAATGCTGTTAACGACGTCATAACCAGGGAAACACTGTGGAAGCCTTGTAAACTGAAGAGCTATAAGGCTTATTGTAGTGCAGAAGCTTCTGCAGTAAAAGGAATCTCTGAAAATCCATCTAAATTCATCCAATCGACTGGATCCATCAAAAATAAATCAAATATTTATTTACATGTAAAAAGTTTCCACTGATTGCCAAAGTTTAATTAGAAAATTGTTGGCAGATTTACAATGTAAAATACATAAAGCGACTTTGACAATTAATTGAACAAATTTGCATTTATAGGAAAACTCAGGAGTTTTACTAGTACTTCATCTTTAGGATTTTATCAATTTTACTTCGAGTTTTGTCAACAGAAATAGCATGCTATATCCCTCACAACGCTCACGATTCTATCTGAACATTGCCATTGAGATTTTAGTTGAAATGAGGAAAGTTTGAGTAGATTAAAATCATTAGTTTAATAGTGAGCGTAAGACAATTGTAGAATAATTAAATTTAAATCATAAAATAAAATTAATACTAATTTACACTTACATTTTACATAATTTCAGTGCAGTCGATATATTCAAGGAGACGATGCCTATTGAATAATGAAATTAAAACTGTTTATTAAACGATGACAATATCATCAAAACTAATTATGCTTTTTTGGCTTAAATTTTTCTGTTTCATGACACCTCCAATGAATTTGGAAAAATAAACTACAGGGCTCAGTTAGAGTAAGTACACGAATAATGCGTTATGATCATGAAAATTGTGTAAAAATGTTTTGCAAAATTGAAAGCACAATGTCCAACTACTTTAATTTCACCAATTATAAATATTTATTTAATTTTTACTTATCACAATTAATTTTAAGAGAGAATGAACGTAAATCAGAGAGTAATAAATGTAAATCTGTTGATAAACTTTGAATAATAATAATAATAATAATAATAATAATAATAATAATAATAATAATAAATCGTGAATTTTCTATTGTCTATCTTTCACATTCAGAAAGCATCTTAAAGATTCTCTCTGCATGGGATGCACGTTTTGCACGAGTTACAGAGTGACGTCACAGAATAAGATTTTTGTACATATATATTTGCACCAATGATACAAAGTTTTCCTGAGAACAATCATTTCTCTTATTTACACTATAGAATGTTCTATTTTGTATCTGTACAACTGTGTCTGACGCACGTATTTCATTGCTCTAATAATTTTCATGCAATTACATTAAATGGTTACAAACTATTTGTAAAACTTCTCAAACTACTTTATCATAACGTCTTTCACGTGAAGAAGACCATTGAATATTGTTGAATGTGATTAATTATTTGTGAAACTCTATTGAATTATTATCAACTGAATTTCTCTGCTTCATGCACTTCTCTGAATGATCACTGCACCTTGATGACTGCGAATGAATTAAGAGAGAGGCAGAACCTCATTTCTATATCAAATGACCCAGAAAAAAAATAAGATTCTCTGAATATCTAAATGCCACGTGACCGCAAACATAAGACGGGATTAAAACCATGACGTGCATCCTCAATTTCAAACAAGAAACAGGAAAGCACAGAGAATTGTGCTCACAATTGCTCCCAGCAGGTTTTTTTCAATGGATCTCGATTCCAGTCTCTATTTATCTCATGATCTGTCCTCTCTTTCATTATTAACTTACTCTTTGTGTGAGTTTTCCAATTGTTAAACTGATTTTTTCATTTATTCCATTTAATTTTCAGTTTTTTAAGAATATCTTTAAAACCATTGGAGATACGTCTTTTTCACCCTGATTCTTTTTTGTAGATTTTAAAATTCTCTACAAAAAAGGATAAGAGCAAAATTTCTCTATCTCTTTTACTTTCCGAGATATTCCAAAAAAACTCTTATTCATGAAATTAAATGAGAAATAAATGAAATTTCCAAGTGATCTAAGAGACTCGATAGATGGTTATTGATTCGTTGATGAATGCGTTGTGGTTACGTGCCCATCCAACTATAACAGCCAATTAAATCCATCGACAGTGTTGATGCTGTCGAGTTGATGGTTGATTTCGTTATGTTTATCATGCACGTGTGATTATAGGGCCTGATAGGTTATTAGATGTTTCGAGAGAAGCGGATGAGTTTACTCAATGTTTTCATGTCTTCTAGGTGTCTCCCAAGTATCTCCATGAATTGGAAAAGATGTAACATGTGAATTTGATTGTAGATAATAACTGAAAAGACTTATGTAATTCGTCTCCATCTATTTTCGTGTAATCTATGTGTCTATTTTTCGATTAACATGTTAATTTATTAATACAACAAAGTATTGATTTCCAGTGATACTGTGTCGCCTATGTACTGTCTGAATAATTGTTGAGGGTCAGGAGACTGACATTTGGATGCTATTTTTGTATTTCAGAACAACTGGAAATCCTGGAAGCAAATCACCGGCTGGGGGAAGCGGCGGTACTGGTGCTAGCGCCGGTGGTGGCAGTGGTGTTGGTGGGGGTGGTGAACCGCGCACTCCAACTGCTGGACCACAGAATAAGCAACTGGCAAACGTTAAAGGAGACCATCCTTCGGTAATAATATTAAAATAAAGAAAAAAAAAAAAACAAGTTTTGTGATAATTTAGTTTTGAAGATAGGAAATAATTAAGAGGATTTCATTTGGTTTAATTTTGTTTCTTGCAGAAAGCATTCTTGCAAAGCAGATCAATCTCACTCGTGGACATGTACATCGACAATACTGAACCAAGTGAAAATGTTGGACAAATTCATTTCAGTCTAGAATATGATTATCAAAATACAACGCTTATATTGCGTATAATACAGGTACTTAATATTAAATGTTTCGGTATTTAATGAAATCTCGATGTTTTATTGTTTCATTTAATAAAGCAGTTTGCATTCAGACTGATGATTTTATTGATAACTAATTGAAATTTCTGTGGAAATGTGTGGTTCATGTTGTCACAGGTTTTGGAATTAATTTATTATGATGCAATGTGTTTATTTGAGTGTTTGATAAATTTATTTCAAATTTATCGTCGTAATTGATTGGAAAAAGTTGGATTTTCATCAAAATTGGAAGGAAAAATAAATGTTCGTAAAGAGCGGAACATTTTTAAACTTTTGAGTTCATTCTGGAGAAACGAAATACTTTTTTTTCCTCTCACAAAAAGTCAAATGTCCGAAACTCAAGAAACTGGGGCACATTTGATATTCAGGAGCGAATAAAGAAACTTGTAAATTGTTGAAAATAACATTTTTGGGGATGAGATAAAAGGGAAGAGAGATAAAAAAAATGAGTTAGTGTCTCGATGAACCAATGAATTTCTAGCAGTGTAAACAAACGCATAAATTCTAACAAAACTGTTGACAGCTCGTTAACCCATACAGCTTTATTCAACATGACTAGCTTATTGTTCGTGCAGTTTTAAATGGCTCAAAAAAAAAATCCAATACATTAACCACTGAACACAGATATTTTTTTCCAAATTTTAATAAAATCCCTTTAAATATATCCAAACGTTTCATTAAAAATTCAGAGGATTCCACTGAATTCCTACAACGTGAGCAAAAAATATTGACATAAATTACAATTTTACAGGGTAAAGATTTACCAGCGAAGGATCTTTCAGGCACGTCCGATCCGTACGTGAGGGTTACACTACTACCGGACAAAAAGCATCGTCTTGAGACTAAAATCAAAAGGAGAACCCTCAACCCAAGATGGAACGAGACTCTCTACTTCGAAGGTAAAGATAGCATTGGAAATAAATAAAAATCATATTTTTCCCATTCACCCTTGAATGAATTTCATTTTAAATAAATCGAGTGCATTCGTGAGTGTTACGATAAGAGAATCGCTTCAATTGCACCCTCAGCATAGTACGACTTGATTCCAAAGAATTTTAAGGGAAAAAGGTGAAAATAAATTCCACGAGACGATTAAAAATCTCTCTATTTCTCACCATTTTTTTTTATTTCCCAGAAACAATTGTGGCGGCCATTGATTGAACAATTTACCACCTATTGTTGATCAAATGGGCTATCAATGCCTTCAATTGAAATCATAGAACAAAAAATCCCAGATTTATTGACACAACATTCCACTCTATTCATTAATTACAAAATTCTCATTCTCTATTTTTTTATCCCACAAAAATCAAATATCTACTCTCTCTCTCTATTCATTTCTCGTTACCCCCACCACCGAAAATCGACCGCAGACTGCACCTCTTTTGTGCCCTCCCCATTGGCTTTTTTCTCCCACACCTCAATTTTTACTCTCCACTTTTTTTCCCCATTTTCATCTCCTCCACTCCCCTTTTTCAACGATGCCTCTGTAATTGCTGGCATTCTTTGTTCTCGAGATTTTTCGCTACCATGTACTTTCCTCCCTCACTCTCGTCGCAGTTTCGAAGCTCTCGTTACCAGTTTTTTTTTATTCCCATTTTTTCCTTTCATCGATCTCTCTGTTTTTTTCCCAGCCAGAAGCACCAAAAGCTCTTGTCTCCCCTGTATTTAAGGTCAATCAGACGATTTTTCTTCATCTCCTCGAACTTTGGATTATTGTCCATTGGAGATGTCAAAGTTTCAATTGCTAAAAATAGAATTAATCATTCTGAATTAAATAAAATCAGGATTTTTCCTTTCATCATTCTCGAGAAACTGCTTTATTCAGCATCTCCAGTTTCTCAGTTACCACAGATTCATTCGACCCATCGAACCTAATCCCTCCCATCAAGTGCTATCATTCCGTTTTATTTTTCTTCGGATTCTCCTCTACGACTCTTCGATATCCACGCTCACATCACCAAAGTAAAGTCTCTGATGTTGAAAAAAAAGAGGCATTAACTTCATTTCTTCTTGTTCGTTATTTACCCATTCCCTATTACAAGCAAAGAGTCAAGCCAGAACGCGACAGACATTTTCATTACTCGAGTTAAGTCTGGTAGGAATGAAGAAACAAAAGTAGAGGCAAAAAGACATGAAAAAAAAGTAAGGACAGACGCACTTGTCATGCAGAAAAGCTACTTCTATATCTCCTCCCTCTTTTTTCCACTCTTGCCACATGGAATACTCAAACACATTTCCCACCATTATTATTTCAATCGTTCTCAAAATAAATGTATCACATTCTTCATGTCCCTGAGAAAAAGCAACTATTTAAAAGTTCTCATTATTTCCACCTCATCACTTTCATAAAACTCTCCTCGTCATCTTCATTGAAAGCCTCAGCAAATAGCCATGCTCTTGTATCCTTTAGAGGTTTTTTTTTAAAAAAAAAAGGAAAAATATTTCTATGCAGTGGCCATCTATGCTGCATCCTTTATCCGTAAAAAGTCTTCACTAGAAATAGGCGAATTGCAAGGCCACTGAGCCATGAAATATTCAGCAAGTAGTAAGAGATGGCTACTTTGATCATTCACCAACTGTGTAGAGGCTTTTTCTTTAATCCAACGGAAACCCCGGTGCATCCGTTATCCTCGATCCAGATTAACTCGACTAATTCTTTGTGAATTAAATATCGCTCAGGTCTTTGTGTTATTGTTTGGAGCTCAGGGATTTTGTTCTAGTGTAGAAAAGAATTCTTTTTGTAAATTTGTTTTTCATTTTTTTTTAATCTCGATGGGAGCTTGATGCTAATGAAGAGTCTAATGGTGAAATGAGAATAATCACAGATGGGATTTTCAAACCAGATGTGATGTAGCTGAAACGGAATGGTCTTGATGGCTCTGAATGCTGCTATTACTACACCATTCACAAAGGAATGAACATGATTCTCATTTATCTCACTGAGTTCAGTTTTATCATGAGACTCAAAGGGTGCATTAATTATGCTGGATTTTGCTTTATTAGCACTTATTCTGTGATGGAATTTTCGAGGATTTCTTTCATAGCATCTCTCGGTGTAAAATTAATCATTTGTTAATTTCCAGGTTTTCCCATCCAGAAATTACAGAGTCGAGTACTTCACCTCCACGTGTTCGACTACGATCGATTCTCCAGGGATGACTCCATTGGAGAAATGTTCTTACCCCTCTGCCAGGTAATTTCGTACGCTCCCTCTTACATAGGGGAAGGTGTGGTAAAAAGGCCTCAAGGGTTGAGATGTACACATGCTCATTTTGAAATTGTATATTACGAGAGATCGAGAGAAATATTGGAGATACATTTTTTCTTATGATTCCATTGGAGAGCTGAGGAAATTTGAGGTGGAAAACATGTGTCGAAATTAATTTTTTTGGATTTTTTGGAAATTCGATTTTTTGAGTAACTTATAGTGCAAAAACTGATTTTCGAAAAACAACCGAAAAGTACTTGGAAAAATAGTTTTTTTAATTTAAAAACCACATGAATTCATCGCAAATGAGCTCAACTTTCACCTCGAATCGGAATTTTTGAGCTACGACCAATAGAACCCGAGATATCGCAAAAATGTGATTTTTTCCATTTTTTCCAAGGTAAACCCCTTCAAAACTGGCTGAGAAAAATCGAATTTTCAAAAAACTCGAAAAAATTAATTTCGACACATGTTTTCCGCCTAAAATTTCCTCAGCTTTCCGATGGAATCATCAAAAAAATTCTATCTCCAACCGTTCAATCAGAATGTCCATTTCACCCCAATCTCCCCTGTATCAAATTCCAATTAATTTTGCACTGAAGGCAGCTTCAATTTTTTCTTTTATTCATTTTTTATCGTACATCTGTTTTTTTCAGGTCGACCTCTCTGAAAAGCCATCCTTCTGGAAGGCCCTTAAGCCACCAGCGAAAGATAAATGTGGAGAACTGCTGTGCTCACTGTGCTATCATCCCAGCAACTCTGTACTTACTCTAACCCTGCTGAAAGCAAGAAATCTCAAGGCTAAGGACATTAACGGAAAATCAGGTGGGTAAATGACCTTTAGAAAGAGACTCTTACACAAAATTAAATTCAATAAAGTGCTTAGAAAATTTGAATTTAATTAAATGAACATGTGAGTGAAAATGTAAATGAATTTTAACAGAAATTTCATAACACAGTGTAAACTCTATCGAAAGGTCACTAAATTTCATTAACTAAAAGTTCAATAACTCAATTTTGAAGTGATAAAATCAAAAATTTTGAGATTAAATTGTTTAATGTAACGAGAATATTTCTTTTAAATTATTTTACATTAATTAATGAATTATTTTAATTTTATCTCGTAGATCCTTATGTAAAAGTGTGGCTGCAATTCGGAGACAAGAGGATTGAGAAACGAAAGACCCCAATATTCAAGTGCACCCTAAATCCAGTGTTCAATGAGGCATTCTCATTCAATGTACCATGGGAAAAAATAAGAGAATGTTCCCTCGATGTTATGGTGATGGACTTTGATAACATTGGACGTAACGAGCTCATTGGTCGAATACAGTTAGCAGGTAAACTGAGACTGACAAATCCACCTCTATATCCAAACCTGCCAATTAACAAAACTTCACTACTGTCTTTCCACGTGATTTTCAATTGTGATTCACAATGCCGGTTCAGTTTTCATTGAGTTAGTGAGAAAGTTACATCAACGAGTTTCTACCTCTCATTATCATGATTTGACAAGTCCATGAAAATTGTTTGATGGATTATGTAAATTCCGAGGAATAATCTCCATTTTAATTCCATTCATATGATGTTCATTATTTTTAATTGTTATTCAGTTATGAAGTGGAAAAAAGTGGAATTTAATTATTCGAGGCAATATTGCAGTTTTAATAGTTGAGGCAGAAAAAAGAACTCAATTGTGGTAAAAAAAAAAGTAAAGTTGGATTGAACTTTTAATAAAAATTAATAGGCTTCAGGTATTTTATGGAGAATTGATTTATTGGAGGAGTGTAGAAGCTGTCTGTGAGATTTATTGAAGAAATTAATAAAAATAACGATCATTCATTAAATTATTTTTTATTTTATCCTTTCAGGGAAGAATGGAAGTGGCGCCAGTGAGACTAAACACTGGCAGGACATGATCACAAAGCCACGACAAACAATCGTCCAATGGCATCGTCTTAAGCCAGAGTAGGAGAGGCGATGGATCACGGGCAAGCGTTTGACAAATGTAACAACAACAAATTACTATTTTCCAGCAGCAACAGCAGCGTCAGTTGTTCGTGTCGTTCGAAGTGGAATTGGTGGATGCTCACCAACGAGAAAACGCAAGTGGAACGATGATGAAGGGGAAATTATTGATATGGGGCATGAGAAATTATCGAATGCACGGAGTGAAGGTAATTTGGTGGTCAGACTCATCAAGAAGATCAAGAGGCGAAAACAAGAATTGAGGCAATTGAAAAAGGCCGAGGAGAATCCTTGAACTTGAATTGAAATGTTCGGTTAAATGAGAAGAATCTCATTTTTCAACACCTGGGGCGACGCAAGGTTTTTGCTGTCCAAATGTTTTTTGTAAATAAAAAGTGGGATAAAGGAAAATGGAGGGAATGGAAGATTCTCAGCGTGAAATTTAGCACGAAGGATTACACGATATAAAAAAAATTCAATTACCCGTTTGTTACTCGACAGAACGCCTCAGGCATTGTGTGCAAAATACATGTGAAAAATCTTCATACATGAATTTAAAAAAGCCCGAAGGCTTTGGGGATTTTTTTCATGAGAGCTGTGGAATAAATAATAAAAATAAAAAGCTAGCCCGAAGATCCGATTTCGAGATAAGGAATTTTTTTAATCGTAGAAATTTTTCCTTTAAGTCTACCAAATTTTTTCATAAAATTAGGGGAATATTAATATTCAAGGTTTTAATGAATATAAAAATAAAATATGTTGAGTTAAGTAATGAATGTAATTAGAGTTGAGGATTTTTACGATTTTAGATGGAAATAATTGAAGAATTTTGATGTAGTAGAGAGACGGTTTCGAAATTTTTAGAAATTATTATTATACTTTTTTTTTTCATGTGAAGAATAGCCGAGAGGTGAATTGGCACAATGATGGATTATGCTGTCATCCATGTAATGCAGAAAATGCCTCATTTTCTACGAAAAATGAATTGTCTATCCTCACAGCTTGTAAATTTTTTTCAACCATTTTATTTATTTATTGATGATAAAAAGAAAATAAAAATATTTCTCCTCATTATCTCGAATAAAACAGAATAATAATTTTCACCGAAAATCTTGAAATCCAGCTCTTGACATCTAACAAATCTATTATAATGAAAAAAAAAAAAATAGCGTCTGTCGTAACTCACAAAACCTTCGTGTAACCGAAACACTCAAATGATCCAACTATTGCTGTGCATCAAATTACGTTGATTCTTCTTATGAATGAAATGAAAAATTGAAAAGTTCAGAAATGAAACGATATTAATGCATAAATTCTTCTGAGTTTTACCAGTCTTGTGTGTTGAATTGAAATGAACTGAATTGTATGAGAATCTTTTTGATTATTAATATAGCAATCGAGAAAGGAAAGAATATTTTTGACGGAACTTTTTCTATTGAAAAAAAAAAAAAAAGTAAAAAAAAATGGGGAAAAGGTGTGAGACACTATTTGGGAGGAAATTCGAGTGAATTTTTATTGGTGTACCTTATCCACTTAATTGACACAATGATCATTGAGTAATGGATTTAAAAAATGAAATAGCATTAAATATATTGTAACTTGGTAGTCTGCTGTTGTTAACAATAAACGTAGTAACGTTTCGCCAAGTACCCCAACTCCCTAATAAAGAATAATGCAGACGTGACAATTGTCACATTAAAAAAAAATTGTGAAAATCAATTATTCCAATGAAAAAAAAATAACAAATTAATCTTAATTTTGAATTGATAAAATGTGAATTATTTACGAATGCGTAGTTGAAAGCAGAAAATGTTGAATTTTAAATGATCGTTGACCGATTTCGTGAATTCCACGAAATATGATAATAATTTTTAATAATTCGATGAGAAAGAACCTCGAAAAAAGAAATTGATCTGATGAATTTGAAAAAATCGTTCGATGGCAAAAAAAAATGGAAATTCTATTTCTTTTTAAAATTGAGAAAATTCAAAGAATTCATCGAAGAAGAAGCAAATTTGATGGAAAAACCGTGAAAACATAGTTATAGTCTGAAAATGGAAATAAAGAGAAGAAGTAGAGAGAAAATGACAAAAAAAACTTAAATGAGGCAGAAATAAAATAGTCTTTAATATTAAAGAACACGATTAAAATTAAGATAAATGGTTATTTATAATAATATCGTAACGATCATTGCGTAGCACAAAAAAAAGATGAAAATATGTGAAAATTAGATAATATTTCTATGTTGTAAATACACAATTAATCATAAACGTTAATTCATTATTCCGAATGAATATAAAATTAAATAATTAAATTGGCGATTAATTAAAATTTGCATAAAATTATCAATGGCATGTAATTTCATTTATTTCAATGACTAAATATTAATCTATATTCATTCGAAATAATTTGAATAATGTGAATGCCGCTTGAGTATAGTATTATTGAGTGAACAAAGAAAAGAAATGGAGCAATAGAATTCGTTTTAGGATTAAACAAATTTATATCGTGATTGTACATCAAAGGTGTGGCTAAACAGAGTCATGAAAAATTCAAATACGAATGAAAAAAAAATGCAATTAGAAAAGTTCAATAGTGTGGCAATTGAGGATTAAATATGTTCGATGTTGCAAAAAAAAAAAAAAAAAAGATTAAAGTTAAAATACAAAAATGTGGTTAAAATAAAAATAAAAGTTGTTGCGCTCTTTCCATTGCGCAGATCAAACAATAATTTGATTTGCTGAATAATTGTCATTAAATTATTGAAATAATTATCTGACCTATGTGGTACCTGAACCAAATTGAAAAATTCCGGAAAATTGAGAGATTTTAATTAAATAAAAGAATGATTGAAAAATAAGAGAATAATTTCTGCGTCTCTGGGATTAGAGTTAATTCATCTATTTGCCTTTCGAGAAAGTCCGGAGTTTTCTTAAAACTTCGATAAAACGATAATTAAAGATGAAATATAAGAAGAGTCAAAATAAACTTCTGAAAAAGGAAAATGAAGATATAACAAGGAAAATAAGGGATAAAACTCTTCTGCATTGTAGCAAAAGTAATGAAGCTGATGAAAAAAAAATAATATTTTTTACTGTATAACTTTATTTCCTCCATGTGCAACGTTGCAAAGCTAAAATGCTGTGATTTTTCAATTTTAGAGGCGAAGAATGTGTTTTTCTTTCCTCCATTTTTTTATTTAATAATCAGGAGCTAATTCGAATGATTAATCCAAATCTTAAATTATTTTTTCTGCGCAATGAATAATTCAGAATAAAAAGACAAAAAAAAACAGTAAAAATAATTTTAAAAAAATTTATTCACAAATGAAAAAAAATAATAATATGGAAATGATAGATTGTAGTGCGTAACTGTTTTCAATATACTTGTGTACAAGTTGAGTATCCATGAATAATTAATTTTTAATGAACATGATGAAATAACGGAAAAAAAACATATATGTAAAAAAAAAGTCTCAAAACTGTGGATGCAGTAAGGTCCTTTAGTAATGTGAAGCCACGCCTTCTTTATTGTGTCCACAACATTAAAATGAAGAGAAAAACAATGAATAATTTGCAAAAAGTAAACAAAGAAAAATTAATAATCATCATATAATTATGTATATTCATCTGAATATATAAGTCCTCTTTATGCTCTGAAAAGGACTTTAACTTAGTCATCCGCAAACTATTTTTATATCGCTGAAGTTTTCTCCCACGACTCTCTCATGGTGATTGAAATAATTTAAATAACTGAATGAAAAAAAAAAGAAAAAAATGGTAAAGAGAATTTAAAAAAAAAACAAAGAATTAATTAAATAATGAAAAATAAAGTACTAAATTTTTCACGCGCTCTATTCTTCTACGACAATTTGAAAAGGAAAAAAAATAACAGTATTGAGTGGCCTTTCAGCTCTATTGAAAAATTTATTTGTTTCACAATTTTTTTTGCAAATTAAAAGTGAAAAACAAATAAATAACATTCTTTTCAGAGCCTAAAGCAAAATAAAGAAAAAAACGCAAGAAAACAAATTAAATTAAAATTAAATTAAAATTGTCATACCAGTGCCAGGTGAAATACATGAGAAGACACATAGTCTGATATCGTTGTTCTAGTTCATTTTAAAAATAAATAAATAATTATTAAAAAATATATGTTAAAATGTTAAGTGTCAGCTGAATTGTGTTTAGATTATTTATTATTTTGTTAAAGAGAGTTTAGATAAATAGAGTTTATTTGAATTATTAAAATATTTTCCATTATTTTTTTGGTAGACGAGAGCTCAAGTAGCTGAAAGACCTAGATACTCATACAAATAATGAGCTAAAAAAAAAAACCAGCGAGTGTCTCCCTTCATAAATGCATATCTCCGTCATCTGTGAAACTAGCATGTCATATTGTACTCGAATTGAAAGAAAGAATATTAGATAAATATAGTGAGAATCATGAGACCATAGAAATATTATTTTCACTGATACGTGAATTTTTCTCCCATGAATTCTTCCTCGATGCAAATTATTTTAGAATATTCTTCTACTTCGAGTGCAAGAGATTAATTAAAATCGCAATAGTTAATAATTGTCCCTGAGTGAAGTGCTGTGTCTATATCACTTATTACATTAGTGTTACGTCGTGCAGCCTATGTCTAAAAAGCGCAAATTTAAAAGTCATTGAAAAAAAAAGGGAAATTAAATCTAGTAATGAGAGAAAAATGTAAAGAAAAATTATCGTAATATCCTTCATGAATTTTTCACCTTAAATATCATTTTTTTAATTCGTTACAAAGTAATTACATTGATGGAATTTTTATAGATCAAGTGCGACGGTATCACGTATGTAATATTGAGGATAATGTTGCAAAGTCAATATATATTTCGTTATTGGAGTGTAAGAGTATTTTAGTTAATGTTGAATTGTCATTGTATTTTTTTTTTTTCATTAGAAAAAATGGTAGTAAAGCTTTCATGTTTGTATAAAAGAGAGGAAAATTGAGGCAGATTGAAAAAAAGGGAAGGAATGGATTAATTCAACTATTAAAAGCATGAGTAGAGACTCCTGATTTTTATTTCATGTAAAATTAAATGCGTATTTATTTTTTTTAAATTAAAACTGTGGATAAAAATATTGGTTAATTTGTGAATTATTTTATTCTAAAAGAATACAAAAAAAAACACGTAGCCTTAAGTCATGGCACAAAATAATTGTCTGGTAGTGTTAAACTCTCGCCTGATGTTCGAATAAGAGGATATAAAAGAAAGGAAGAAGTTAAAAGTGAAAAAAAATTGTTTATAAATATATTTACCAATTATCTGAATGTAAAATGCATCTCTCTGTTTTCGTTGAGTCATAGTAATCATTAAGATATTGAACTGCAGGTATCCCCCATTTATAATAGTGAAAGAAAATATATATACGCATAGGGAAAGGTGGGGTGAAATGGGTATGTTCATTGAACGGTTCGAGATAACGATTTTCTGATGATTCCATTGAAAAATTGTGGAAAAATCCGGTGAAAAAATTGAATTTTTGAAAAATTCAAAGAAAATAATTCTGGCAGTCGATTTTTATCGCAAATTTCCTCAGCTTTTCAATGGAATAGGCAGAAACAACCTATCTTCAATATTTCCCTTGATTTCTCACGATTTTCATAATATACAGCATCAGAACTGAAATATGTCCATTTTACCCCATCCTCTCCTATATATATTTACGTTTAATAATTGTAATTCGCGAGTTGTGATTTATATGAGCAGACCCAAGTAACAGAGGAAAATAAAGAAATAAATTAATAACAAAGACATGATAAGATAATGCAACTAAAAAAAAAAACCTTGAATAAACGGGAAAAAAATCAGGGTTCAGGTCCTCCAAATGCAACTACTTCCAAAAATAATAAATTAATAAATTATATGTTTAAATCCTCGGATAATGTTGCATTTGAATACCATTTTATCACAAAAAAGCCCAAGTTCTGTAAATGTATAGTGATAAAATTATAAAAACAAATACAAAAAATTAAGAATCGAAAGCAAATAAAATTATTGTATGAATCGTTTGTGGAAAACACTGACTATTATTTCAAAAATTCCCATCCGCTCCTTTTTAAAACGCAAATCCAAGAACCAGTGCTGCCCTCTTTCCTCAAAGATAAGCAGCTCTTCTCCTGAAACTATCAGACCCCAAGGTTGCTAGATAACCCAGGTTAATACAACCGACCTGTCGCTGGGCGGATTGTCGCTTGCTTTTGAAGTTAGCCTTCAGGTAAAGGCGAATTTCAAAGGAAGCGATTTGAAATTTTCAAATGAAGATGAAGGCCGCGTTTAATTAATTATTGAGAATTAATCTAGACAGTTTGATTAGTATTTTTCATGTGTTCTCTTCGCTTTTTGTTTAATCTCTTTTCTTCATTATCATTCTAATGATAAATCAGATAGAAGATTATTTTTTTTTAATGCAAGGATTTTTCCTTTTTTAGAGAAAAAGTGGAAACTGCAATAAGGGAACCAAGTACTAGTCTCTTTGTAATTACTGCAATAGGGGAGGGGAGATATGTTCCTCTAAGAAAAGCAGATCCAAAATTCGACTATTGAATAACGGATAACGGATAACGGATAACGGATAACGGATAACGGATAACGGATAACATTATTTAGGGAGATAATCGCAAAAAACTAAAAAAGTTCCATTTTCCGGAGAAATTTTTTCCGGGGAAATTTTTTCCGGGAAATTTTTTCCGGGGGAATTTTTTCCGGGGGAAATGGCCGGTCTATATACACAGCCCGGGCAGTTTTATAGAGCGGCTTTTAGTGCCTTTAAAGTCCCTCTAAAATTATCTTAAAGGCACTCTAGCTACACTCAACGTGCACGCAAGGTGCACTCAAAAAACACTTCTGTACCTCTAGCCTTGTCGGAAAAAAAATCCACTATAATTCGAGTTGCCATTGGTAAACCTGCAAATGGTGAGAAATAACGTAACGACTTTATTTGAAATTTCAAAGTGAACGTTAATAATTGTTCAATCCAATTTATTTGCATTTCTCCATAATTTATAACAAAGAGTGATGAGCAGAGAATTTAACATGTTTAACCTCAAAGACTTGGGGAATTCTCTTTATTTATATTTTTCTTAATGAAAAAGAATAACCTAGTGGCTGTATCAAATCTGAGTCATATTTCACCAGTCAAGATCCCCTGGGAGCTCATCAGGATATTCCCCTGTTAAACAGGCAGTGCAATGTCCAATATAACTACTTTCTCTGTTGTCCATGCCATTCCTGACAGCCTGAACTAATCCTTCAACTGATAGGTAAGTCAGAGAATCAGCACCAACGTGTTTTGCTAATTTGACACTGTCCAATCGATTGGCTATCAGTTCTTCTCGTGTAGGAATGTTTATTCCCATGTAGCATGGATATTTGAGAGGTGGTGATGCTACTTTGACGTGCACCTGCAACAAATCACATAATTTACAAAAGTTTCAGGGGCTAAATCATCAACATAGAATTATAAAAAATTCCTAAACACCTCTTTTGCTCCAGCGTCCCGTAATAATTTGATTATCGGTCCAATTGTGTTCCCTCTAACAATGGAATCATCAATGAGAATTAATTTTTTACCCCTCACGTTCTCAGAGAGTGCTCCAAACTTTTTCGCAACTCCCAATTGTCTTAATCTTGTGCTCGGTTGAATGAATGTCCTTCCGACGTATCTATTCTTACAAAGAACTTCAGCAAATGGTATTTTCGATGCCCTCGCATAGCCATGAGCTGCTGCAGTTCCTGATTCAGGAACAGAACTCACAATATCTGCCTCCACTGGTGACTCAAGAGCCAGGACTTTTCCACACTGCATACGAACCGAGTAAACCATTTGTCCTAAAATAATAAGGAATCAATCAAGAGATTCCTCAAGATATTTCTTCAATTATAATTTATCTATCATAATTGAATACCTTCAAAAATACTATCACTGCGAGCAAAGTAGACGTACTCAAATATGCAGAATGCCTGTGGCCTCTTATCTGGCCTCTCTACAATGTCTATTGTCTTGATTCCCTCTCGCGTTAATTCAACAATTTCACCGGGAAAAACTTCACGTACATATCGTGCTCCAATACTCAAGAAACCACAGGATTCTGATGAAATAACCCAGCCTTCTGCTTCATCCTCATCATCAGATTCACTTCCAGCTGTAATTATTTACATTATTTCATTATATTCTGTTATTCTGGGATTAGGTGCAATTTTTAATTGAATGGGAAATTACCGAGTTTTCCAACGGGAACAATTTTACCCAGACAGAGAGGACGATTTCCATAGGGATCTCTGACTCCATAAATTTTGTCCCTCTGCATAATGACGAGGGAATAGGAGAGTGGAGCGAGCTGCATGAGGTGCTTGATACGTGCAGGCCAATCTGGACCATTCACTTCACCCTCTGGAGGATTCAGACAAAGAGCCTGAGTGATTAATTCAGAATCTGAGTGGGTACTCAAGCCAACTCCTCTCCCAAGTACCTGAAAAAAATTGAAATATTTAAAATTGTCGTGGGGTAATAATCTTCTTCAACGTACCATCTTCCTCAATGATTCTGTATTCACAAGCTCCCCATTATGAGCCACTGCAAGTGCACCATGTGCAGTGTGCACAACGAATGGCTGACAATTGACTTCTTCACTCGCAGCACTTGTACTGTATCTCGTGTGGCCAATTCCCAAATTACCATTTAATTTTTTCATATTTTGATCATTAAAAATATTGTTAATCATTCCCATTCCTTTGTGTACGTGGAAAGATTTGGCACACACTCCTTCACTCGTGACAATACCTGCACTCTCCTGTCCTCTGTGTTGAAGAGCCACTAGTCCTGGAATAATTAATTAAAAAATCAGAAATATCTGTAAGATAATTAATAAACTCATTAACGTACCAAGACAAACCACTTGTCCAACGTCAATTGATGAAGGCCAATCACCTGCAGCAATACATCCAAAAACCCCACATTCATGCGTCAATCCTGATGATTTTTGTCCTCTTGTCTCACCTTTACTCTTCATCGTCCTTTTAGATTGGACCACTGATAAACGTGACATTGCCTCCGAGCATTCGTCAGTATCCCCAATTACTGTGTTGCAAGACATTCTCCTATCTGAGGATGCAAAAAATATTATTTAAATAATAACGACCTCTTGATAATGATAAATAATATTTTCCATTAATCCACACAATTACGTATCTAGTATTAACACATATTTGGTTGTGAATATAAATAATCAGATAGAATGAATGATGAAATTATGTGAGGTCAAAGAACCAGCTGACAAATTACAAAACCCTGCTCTCATTATAACTTAAAAAATAAATGATTAATCTTGCATCAATGAGTTTTTGCGAGTAAATATTAATAATCAATAAAGCATTGGAATTTTGAATCTTCATTGATAAAAAATGACGAAAAATTTAATTATGAGTAAAATTAAATTAAAAAATTCTATAATGTGAAATAGGCAAATAAAATAATTAAAAAATTAAAAATGTATAGAAGAAAGAAATCGCACGTGCTCCGAAAGAATGCATCAACACGTCCATGAAAAAGTCATATTTTTGACAGAAACTGTACCCACTTGTTGGCCAACGTGTTCTCCAAATGATGAAGATGAGATAAATACCTGATTTACGCCTGTTTCGGCTCGTTTTTTTCTTCGTAGAAGAACAATTGAAGTAGCCGCAAGAAAAATCCAATTACGAGAGACTTCGACGATTGTACGAGTACGTCTGCAGAGCCACGTGCAATGCCCACACGTTTAGCTCAATGATCTCGTTTTACCCAGATCGAATGGGAATTTTCAAAGTGTGTGTTTACGTAGAGTCTGACGATGAATTAGTGAGTGAGCTTGAAGAATCGGAGCGTACTTCTGACTAGACCTTTGTGAAATTCCACATCTTTCCACCTCTCCTGTGCCTTTTTTCTTCTTTCCCCTCGCTCCTCATTCAGCTGAATCTGTCAATCTGTGAACACAAAAATAAATGATAAATATGGAATACATTATGAGATGATTTCTCTACCCCCTCAGGACTTTAATCTACATTTATTTCAACATGTTTTCGTTTTTATGAGGAAATCCAACGTAGAAACGCATATTTACTGCTTCAGTTTCATGCATTGATACATTGTTATTTTGTGGTAGTTTGAAGATTCAATAAACTGATTAAACGCGTGTTTATTCTCTCTTTGAAAATGTGAGAGAGAAATTATTACATCATACAGTGGTAGATGATAAAGCTATAATTCGTTTAATCGAGTTTCGAGTCTACTTTTTTTCCTTGTGGTGGGGGGGATATATAATATCTTCTGTGTGATAGCTGATACGTTCTGAAAGTTAGACGGCATTTCTGTTTCGACTAGAGTTCGTTGAGTACTCGTGATCATGGCAGGTAATATTCCGAATTTTCATTGAACGTAAATTGATAATAAACTTGATGATTTGGGTTTAGAGATATTTTTGTTGAGAGAGAATCTTTTTTTTTCGGAGTTTGAGTTATTTTTGACTCAACTATATTTCCATGAGGTTTCCGGCATCTTCGGGCCATGCGTATCTCGTTATTTAAAGGGAGAGGGGGAATTCTCAATGAAGCGGTCTGATATAGGGATTTTTCAAAGATTTCATTGATGACCTTTGATTAATTCTATCTTCACACTTTCCAGAATTTAAAACTGGAAAATTGCTCATTGAGGGCAAAACTAAAAAAGTGTACGAGCTTCTTGGAGACAAAGGCTTGTGTCTTCTCCAAAGCAAAGACAGAATCACCGCTGGTGATGGCGTTAAATCCCATGAATTATCCGGAAAAGCAGCAATCAGTAATGCAACGAATGCCAAGGTCTTTGAATTGTTGAATCAGGCTGGATTGAAGACTGCCTTTGTTAGAGTAGCTGGAGAGACTTCATTTGTAGCTAAAAGATGTGAAATGGTACCGATTGAGTGGGTTACAAGGCGATTGGCAACTGGAAGCTTCCTGAAAAGAAACGCAGGTAATAAAAAAGTGTAATTAAGTCATTAACTCTTTAAATAATCCATTAAAAATTCCTTTAGGAGTCCCTGAAGGATTCCGCTTCAATCCACCGCTGCAGGAGACGTTTTTCAAGGACGACGCCAATCATGATCCCCAGTGGTCAGAGGAGCAAATAATCTCAGCCAATTTCAAGCTCAATGGTGCAACAATTGGCAAGGATGAATATGATATCATGAAACGTATGACTTTGGTGGTATTTGAGGTACTTGAAAGGGCTTGGGCTACTCGTGACTGTGCATTGATTGATATGAAGATAGAATTTGGGATTGACGATGAAGGAGAAATACTCGTCGCTGATATAATCGACAGTGACTCCTGGAGACTCTGGCCCTCAGGCGACAAGAGGCTCATGAAGGACAAGCAAGTGAGTTATAACTAAGCTCGCAAATGTGAAATTATCGGAGAATCTTCCACATTTTTATGGAATTTTTTTAAATAGGTATACAGGAACTTGGCGACAGTGACTGATGCTGATTTGGACACAGTCAAACGGAATTTCCAGTGGATTGCGAATCAATTGGAGCATCTCGTTCCACCTCCAAGCTCCAGAGTAGTAATTTTCATGGGTTCACCATCTGACGAGGAGCATTGCAATAAAATTGCTAGAGCTGCAGCGACTCTTGGGCTCAGAGTGGAGTTGAGAGTGACGAGCGCTCATAAATCCACAGCAGAGACACTGCGAGTTCTTTCTGAATACGAGGGCACCGGGGAAAAGGTCATAATTTATATTAATACATTGAGATATGGTCAGAGATAATGGGGTATCAAGTATGATACTGCATTGAAATGACGCCAATGAGGGTATTTTTCGTAATGATAT
Source organism: Aleiodes testaceus (assembly GCA_963565655.1). NCBI lineage: Eukaryota > Metazoa > Arthropoda > Insecta > Hymenoptera > Braconidae > Aleiodes > Aleiodes testaceus. Next base: position 2,824,808 of record OY751428.1, read on the forward strand.
CGAAATTATTCTTTTAATTGAGTAATTTCTTTGTGTTCGGTTATGTAGGTTGTGTTAGTGGCTGTGGCTGGTAGGTCGAATGGTCTTGGTCCAGTTCTCTCTGGTAATACAGCACTCCCTGTCATCAATTGTCCACCAGTTAAGCCAGAGAATGTTACTCAGGATGTCTGGTCTTCTTTGAATGTTCCCTCAGGTGAGTTGTGCATTCTCGAGACATTTAAATCAAATGAATGACGAAATAAAATTCATTATTTCATAATAATGTTATTAATTTTTTTAGGCCTCGGTTGTACTACAGTTCTCTATCCTGAGAGTGCAGCGCTTGCAGCGGCACAGATTCACGCACTTCATGATCATCTCGTTTGGTCCCATCTTCGTGTGAGACAACTCACGAATTTCATTACTCTCAAAAAAGCTGACGCTAAACTCAGGAACTGAACGACTTTTAATTCATCTCATTGAAAGTAATTGCTCTTGTGTACTGATAAATGAATGAGAGAGAAAAAAAAAGAAAACGTACCGAATGTTCATGATTGCCCTAATTGTGTATGCCATACTGCTCATTTTTTTGGTAATTCTTTACTGGATCCAAATGTATCATATTCGAATTCTTCCGACGAAGCTACTCTTTGAATGATATCGTCTCTACGTAAGACATTCAACAAACATTTTGTTATGTTTCAATCAATGAATAAAAAATGTTGACAAATTATTAACACATCCTGTATATACAATCAGTTATCACAATCAATTGGACTTTGCGAGAGTTTCAATATCGGAGATTTCTTTTGGACAACTTTCTGTGAGAACTATTGGGCCATTATCTGTTATTAAAACATCATCTTCTATTCGAATTCCAAGGCCCCGAAATTCTGGAGGTGCCAATTGATTTTTCAAGTTGACATAAATACCTGAAAAATAATCAAAGGGTTTATACGTATTCAGAGGATTTTATTATGAATAAAATTACCTGGTTCAACAGTTACAATCATTCCTGATTGTGTTCTCACACTTCTGGGGATTTTACCCGTGTCATGTACATCCATTCCCAAATAATGACTGACATGATGAGGACAGTACAGATAAGCAGCAGAAATTAGCTGATTACCACTCATATTTTTTGAAATAAGTCCACCTTCCTGCAGCTTCTTTCCCAGAAGTACACACATTTCATGAAACAGCATATCTAACGTTGGAAATCCTGCTAATTGCTGAATCAGTATTTTTTGAACGTCCAAAACGATTTCGTAGAGGACTCGTTGGGGATCAGTGAATGTTCCATTGATCGGCCACGTTCTCGTGATGTCTGAAGAATATCCATGATATTCACAGCCTGAAACCGAAGGAATTCATTAATAAAAAAAAATTGCTGCAAAGAAATGAAGAAAGAAGTGAACTTACTAACCAGCATCCATGAGAACAAGACTACCATCCTTCACAATCTGATTATTATTAATATAATGTATAACATTTCCATTATTCCCTCCAGCAACAACTGGAAGATAAGCTAAAAATTCAGCTCCTTTCATTCTACACTCGTAATCAACAGTAGCAAAGATTTCATGCTCAGAAGTTCCAGGTTTTGCGAATTGGATTGTTTTAGAAATAGCTGCGGATCCGATTTCACAGCTTTTTTTCATCAATTCTATCTCACTGGCTGACTTGATCAATCTTATTCGATGATACAGAATTTTTGAAGGGGAAATATACTTCTTCCCTGTGGTTTTAAGAACTTGCGCCAATTTCTTGTGTACTTCTAGCTGAATAATCTCCTGATTCTCGTACCAGATGTTGCAGTTTTCGTGCTCCTTTATAAAAGAGAGAAGAAATGGTTCTAGATCCGTTGTGGGAAGTGATCTATCAACTGCGAAGAATTCTGATGCTAACTCGGGCCCTGTCTTTGGTCCATCCCAAAGCTCACTCTTCTCATCTTTATTCTTCACGAAAATCGTTGTTTCATGAGCATCACCATTGATCGTTATGACTAGTGCACTATCTGGCTCTTGGCATCCAGAGAAATACAAAAAATCCGTATTCTGCCGAAATACATAAGGGATTTTATCCGACATGTAGACTTTACTTGAGGATGGTATTATTAGTATGTGTTTGTCTGATATTTTACCAATATCTCCCTCGTTTCTCATCATTTCAATCAATCTCTCCCTACGTTCTTTGAATTCTTCCAATTTGAGGCCTGGCAGTAATTCACCAGATTTTAAAATATGAGGATGAGTCTCTGGTGTTGGTTGTCCATAGACGCGTGGAGTTTGACGTGTCAGAGGTGAAGATTTTGGCTGGGGATTCTGGGAGACGTTGTGGGAAGAGTAGAGACATTTCTCACCTGAAAAATAATAAATTTAAATTGTTGCTCATCTTAACCTCTACTTTTATCAATATCTTCATTAATTTAAATTAATTTAAATGTACTAACCTATCCTCTTTAGATGATTGTACAAAGTTCTTCTCATTAAACACTGCATCTCAATTTTTATTAAATTTATTGATAATAAAATGTTTTTTGTTGAATTTAGTTACATATCGAAAAACATGCAGCTTCCAAACACTACTCAAAAACCACGCATGCGCAATTGTTGAAAAATTGGCGGAAAACAATTGAATTACGAATTTTATAAGGTCTGAACCTTGAAATTAATTCTTTGAACGTCAATAAAAATTGAGATTCAAAATTTCTTGTGATTCATTCATAATATTGTTAAATTGATTAAGAATTAATTAAAATTACCTGTTAATATGCCACTTCCGTGTAAATATGAGTATTCTAAGGGAAATGGAACCGGAGTTGCTGAAGCAATTGGTGAATGGGGATTTTCTAGCCATCAAGCGAGTGCCAATGCTGGAGGAATCCAAAAGCTAAAATGTTTATTCAAAGAAATGGATAAATTGTAATTACGATATGTGCTAAAGAATTAGCAGAACTTTTTAAATGACTTTTTGTAATTAGGAAAGTGTCGAAGCCTCCTATGAGAGTAATTTACCGGCGAATGGAAGATCCTGGAGCTTGGCACGTGTGTCCAAGTCCTCACGAGTGCAAACCTTCCTGGACATTCCCAGAAAAACGTCCTCTCATCACCTTCAACTCCACTGTTGAACATATTCCTGTATCGAGTTATTTACGGGCTAAAAAAGACATGGAGCATCCAATTCCAGGTCGTCGTTATGTTTGGGAGGGAATGGTGAGTCTTTTCCCTGAATTATTTCAGGTATTTAAAGAAAAATTAATTTCTCATTCCAGTTTACACCAAAATGGTACAGAAGTAGTCCCAATCAAGGATGTGTCTCCACAGAATATTGTCCAATATGTTAATAACTGATTTAATCTGTAATCATGAAAATAAATAAAAAAAAAGATAATTCTAAATGCATTTTTAATTTATAATTAAATTAATCGATAGTTCTCCCTCTTTTTCATTTTCTCCAAAAAAAGAAGAACAGATTCACCTGAAGATACATACGATTCCCTTCAGCTGTTTTACAAAACAAAATAAAATCATTCAGAGTATGGCTCATGCACGAAGCAGCCTCTTAAATTAGCTTTCGCTATGTTTCATTGAAAATTCATAGTCTCCTTATTCCTTTTATTTCTCCTGAAATGCACTAGTACTCCCTCATCTTCTTTGATCACTGAAATCTAAAAATTCTCGTTCCCCATTAAAATTAATAGTGAAAAATGCCTTGTGACGGTAAAAACGCAAATTGTGAGCGCCGGAGAGAGCTGCTGAGTCAATTAAAATGTCTCGTCAGCTCCATGGACAAAAAGTGAGTTTCCAAAACTCTATCTAAACTCACCAAAATATTAAATTCTTTAAATTAATCCAGAAAACCATGTGAATGGGACGAGCCTGCGTGTCCTCCACCAACTTGTGCGATTAAAACTCAGCAGCAGTGTCCTCCATGTCCAGTAAGCTTCAATTTTGACCCCAGAACCCTTGAAAATCCTCATTAATCATTAAAATATGTATTTTCATCATTCAGGTTCCTCTGAAAGCCTGCAAGAGCTTCGAGCTTCGAAGCAGTGTAATGTATCGCTGTGAATGCATCAAAAGAAACGGTCTTCAAGACAGATGCATGATGTGGAACTGTCTAGGTCGTCCAGAATGCATGACCAAGCTTTATCCAGTCTGTGGACCTGGTAGAGCTGCTCTTTTGAAGCTGACTGATCTTGGAGACTTAACAGTAGCTCTGGAGAAATTCTATTGTGCTGATCAGGCTCGAGAATCAGCACTCGCTGCATACTGTCGTCTAGCTTGTCCCGATGTCAATTCCATGATACCAATGACAATAGCACAGCAACCTGGATGTCAACCACCTTGTGTCTACCCCAGTTTCATCAAATGCTGAAAGAATTTTTTAAAACTGTAAAATATTCGTTCTCGTGATTTAATAAAAGAGAGACACACATTCAAAATGGAGAATTATTAATTTTTACAATCACCTGCAGTTTTTCGTTAGAATAGTTCATTGGAAACTACCTTAATATCATGTAGTCCAATGGTGTCACCCAAAAAGATTCAAACTGGTTAGATAAATACAACTGGAACATTAAGAATTAATGCATTGAATGCACTATTTTTATTTATCATTTTGAATTTTTAGTTTCTGCACGATTTTTGTGTTACAACAAGTATGTTAATGTGAAGATAACACTTGTATTATTAACGTATAACCTAATTCTTTATTTGTTTAATTTTACAGTGGCTAATATTAATGAAGTAACTAATGGATTTTATGAAGCACTCTTGAAAGTACGTTATCCAGGAGTTACTAATATCGAGTGTGGAGATTTGGAGAATACGATACTGGGACAGAATGATAGGAATAAATTGTTGCATTGGTTGTTGGTTGAGAGTTTGAGAGCAGTTGGATCAACGAGTGATGAACCTGGAGCTGACGATGGTATCCATAACAATTTATTCAATTTATTCTCTTTGAATTAATTTAATTATTGGAGAATTAATTTGATAATTTTATTTCAGCGTCATTGGTAAAGTGGTATGTGCAACTGGGTCTCTGTGATAACAAGGCAGCTCTTTTGGTGAGTGAACACATAATTAAATCTGGAGAATTAATTCATTTTGAAACTCTAATTTAATTTTCCAGGGACATTGCCCTCTTAAGGATCAACTCGATACATTAATAAGACTTACTAAATTCATAATGAACGTGCTTGGAGTGAATGGAGAGGTGAAGGCGATTCCAGATGAGGCAGAGAACGTTTTAGACAAATATTTAAATACTCAAGTCAATTTAATACCACCCTCCTTCCAATTAACAACTCAATTGAGTTATAATGAGGCTAAACGATACATGAAGGAACTGAACGAGCGTATGAAGGAACATGCCGAGTCAAATCCAATTCCCACAATTGTGAGAACATTAATTTTATGTAATTGAGAGAGTGTCTATTTTACTGCAGCTTTCTCTGATTAAAAACACTCTGAAGTTACAGATAATTAATAATGGAGCCTATCAGGATGAGGCAGACAGTAAGAGGATTGAATCCGATGAAAAAGCTCTTCAATCAACTGTGGAAACTGTTGAGAAGTTCTGCACTGCCTTTCAGGATATCGATAAATGGACATCGAAGAAGCCAGATACCTCGGGAGAGTGTATCGATAATTATATAGAAAATATTCACACTAATTTCTCGATTCTGAAAGAGGTATAATAAGTGAGAATTAAATTTTTTTGGATAAAGTGCGGATTTAGGTGATTTTTATTTTTCAGACGCTTCAGAATCAGAATGACATCGTCACCGCAGTAATTCCTACAGAACGTGAAGTGGAAGAGTATCCTTTGGATCGAGTATTTCAAGACACAGTAGTTGGTCTAGAAGAACTCCGAAAAGTTTGTGATAAGGATGATTAGGGAAGGTGGGGTAAAAAAGGCCCCGAAGGGGTGAGATGGACACATGCTCACTTTGAAATTGTATATTAGGAAAAATCGTGAGAAATATTGGAGATAGAATTTTTTTGATGATTCCATCGGAAAGCTGAGGAAATTTTAGGCGGAAAACATGTGTCGAAATTAATTTTTTCGAGTTTTTGGAAAATTCGATTCTTTCACCCAGATTTGAAGGAGTTTACCCTGGAAAAATGTGAAAAAATCACTTTTTTGGCAATAATTTCGGTTCTATTTGTCGTAGCGCACTGGGGTCGTGCTTAAATTAAAGGTATCGTCATTCCCCACATTTTCGTTGAACTCCAATCGATTTTTATCGAAAATTGAAAAAGTTATGGGCCAAAAACTAATTTGCATGCCAAAAATGTGATTTTTTCAAATTTTTCCAAGGTAAACCCCTTCAAATTTGGGTGAAAAAAATCGAATTTTCCAAAAACTCGAAAAAAATAATTTCGACACATGCTTTCCGCCTAAAATTTCCTCAGCTTTCCAATGGAATCATCAGAAAATCGCTATCTCCAACTGTTCAATCAGAATGTCCATTTTACCCCGATTTCCCCTATAATTGATCCCTTGTGTTAATGACTAGTGTCGATTTTTCATACTTTTATAATCTCATATTTCATATCAACACTAATTTATAGAAACTCCGAATCTCAATTTTCAAAAACTCATATCGAGCATTTCTGTTATTTTCTAATATTTGTAATAAATCAATAAATAGAAATTGGTTGAATAAAAAAAAAACAAGAATGGATGTATTTCGTTCTTGATTATTGGTAGCCCCAGTAAAAATACATTTTTATTTCGAAGTGAATGGCTTATGATCTAGGACGCTCCTTCTTCTCTTTGTAAAGGGCGAGTAGTGATACGTTGGCAACTTTAACGACTTTGAAACGTACACCGGGAATGTCACCTACGGCATGACCCTTACGACCAAATCCAGCAACCAAAACTTCGTCATTCTCCTCGATATTGTTTAAGCAACCGTCACGAGGTACGAATGCTGTGATTTTTTTGCCATTTTTGATGAGCTGTACTCTCACGCACTTGCGAATAGCAGAGTTGGGTTGTTTGGCTTCTACTCCACTGAAAAAAGAGGAAAAATTAAATTTTAATGAAGAAATTATGTTAAAAGCATCGCTAGATGTTCGAGGATTATTCTGCACTTTTGTTAGAATTAAAAAAAAAATGCTTACACTTTCTCCAAAACAATTCCCTTAGCGTGAGAAGCACCTCCGAAAGGATTGGCCTTCCAACGGGTTCCTAGATGAGCTTTTTTGTAGTCTTTGTCGTTCCAACGCTGATCACGTCTGTGATTGACATGCTTTCTTGCTGTACGAAGACCACGGGGCTTACCTAAACATTAAATTCAATTTTAATAATAAATCCCATCGATTTTAATCGTAATTTTGTTGCACTGTGAAACTGTAATTAATTCATCGACACTCAAAACTTCGTTTACTTGAACTCAAACTCAAAAATGCGGTTTCGGAGAAACTAACCACGTTTTCACATTTTATTTTCCAGCAAAAAAACAAATTTATAGAATCATTATCCACAAGTTTTGAGTATTTCCAAATGTTGATAATAGTTAATTAATTATTATTTTCAATAATACATTAATTATTTATCATGATAAACAGTTAAAAATGATAAATTATTGTAGTTTAATGCACATACCCATTTTGATCGGTGAGTAACACGACCGGAAGAGATCTATCCACCATTAACGGGAAATAGAGCGCGCACTTTACCGAAAATTATCGGAATAACCCGAAGTCTCTGCGTTGCGCAGTTTAATCCGGGAAAATTGAAATTTAAAATTCAATTAACTCAAATAAAAGTCTTTGAATATTTTTTTGTCATATTTTCTGTTTATTTTCTAGTTGAGCAACACTTTCTCTTCATTTACAGCAAAGGAGCACGAACATTCTGTTCTATTTTTGTAGAAAAAATAAAATCTGGAATAATTATAATACAATTCTTTTTTTTCCCCCCATTATTATTTTTTTTTTTTTCATCACTTTTTCATTTCTCATTTTCTTTAAATAATAATGTTCTGTATCGAGGCTCATTTAATCTACATGATCTGTCTGGAGAAGCTCTCGAAAAGCTGTGCTCAATCAGTTGAAAGCATGAAAAACGATATTACAAGATAATATTTAATTTTGTATTAAATTATACCATTTTTTCTCTCTCTCTTGTTAATTATATTCATTCCATATTAATAGAAACATAATTGTTTTCTTTTTGTTGGGAGGCAGCTAATTACCTTAAACTATCTGATAATCATCTAAGAAATATCCCTATAGCAAAAATACTATGTGTTACGTACACAAATACATAACTAGATTTATTTATTCAGATTAAAAGTGCAGATTGTTTCATTCATAGGAGAATGAAGCATTCTGCATTAATTAATCGTGAATAGATCTCAATATCGAATATACTTTCTCTCTTATTCATAATCTACAAATACTGTCGAGATAGTAGACTAAAAAGGGCACATCTATTCTTCATTCTTTGATTCAATAGTGAGTATGGTAAAACGAGATAAATTCATTATTTCAAATTAATAATAAAATGGGATAATTTCGTTCTACCTTATCACTAATGAATTTATTTATCTTTAAATTAAAATTACCTGTATTTTTTTTTTTTAATATATCAAAATTCATTCGATGTTCCAGTTTCTTAACTATCAATCTATTATGATTAATTAAATCTCTTTAATGATTTTTTTTTTTCAAAGAAAATATAAGTATTGCAATATAAACCACAAAATTATTGAAACGACTCTGTTTAAATGATTATTTTGTGTTAAGATAATTGGGATTTTTTGTTTTAAAGATTGTCTATTAATTGGAGTATTTCAATTTTTTTAGTTTAATAAAATAAGACAGTTTTTTATATGAAAAAATAAGATTTCTCATTATAACTTTACAATTGAAAGTTTGCCAATGATTAGTAATTAATAATTCTCCTCAAAATACCAATTAACATAATTAGAATTAATCTTGCGCAAAGAACGAAAATATTATAAACAATTAGATTATAAAATTCATGAAATTTGAAATGATCTTTGATTATTATTTTTTTTCGAATAAACACAGCCGATGGATTTCGAAAACAAATAAATTCATTAACGCGTCTTTTTTCATCTCTCATTGTTTTTACTCCATTTGTGCACATGTTTCAAGTATTACTCTGTCAGTAGTACGAGGATATTGATTTCTCCACTTTTTTTTACATCAGAAAAATATGTAAATATGTTTAGATGAGTTTGGCCACTGAATTTTTATGTTTTACGTGTCGAGACCAAATACTCGTTTCTCTCGAGAATCAATAAAACATAAATTGTACATGCATGTATCCAGAACTTATGTGCATATTCGTGCTTACATTGCAAATCAATTTCCCATTCATGAGAACAATTTAATCTTCAATCTCATCTAATGAAATGAATTAATTACTATTTTTTCCTTTTTTCTCATGTATATAATAAATATTTCTCTGTTTTCCGGGAGTCTGAGTCGATTCGTTATAAATCTACTGATTTTTGTTCGAATCTCCTCTACACATCTCATATTATATTTTTTTTTTGGCTTTCAAGTTAGTAATAAGAATCATGAAAATTGTGATTATATGAAAAAAAAAAAAGAAAAATATTGTACGTAATAAAATATAGGGAGATGTACATTTGTATTCAATAAGTAAAACAATTTAAGAATAACGAGAATTGATAAAACATTAAAATAATTGCATACGTATCAAAGAATATTGTACAAAGAGGTACTGCAGTGTGTCAATTGATTTCAGATATTTTTCTCCTTTCTATCAGAATAAAAGAAATAAAAATTAAATGAGAGTTTTAAAAATGATAAAAGTTTGTGACATCCAGACTTCAAAATTCTTTTGGCATGCTCTCTGTGCCATATTTAAATCTAATTCATCATGAATTAAACTGAGAATCAGACAGGATAATATTTTAATTTTCATCCGTCAATTTAATAACATTTATGCTAATCTGCATGAAAATTATTATTATTCCCTTCATACTGAGAAAAGGAATGAACAGATTATATATTCTGTAACGTAAATTATTGATTATTGTGAAGAGAGATTAATCCATAGTTTTTATAAATTCAATTGCCGAACAGAACTGTGTCCACCAGTACTGTTCTTCACCTTCTAAACGATTACCATAGAAACTGTCAACATATTGTACTGTGGATAACAATGATGGTGGATTTGCCTGAAAGTGATGAATAATTTTAAATTAAGAGGCAAGTTCGGATAATTCAAAGGTATTTGACAATAATTAACATACCTTTATGATGACATAAACTAAAACAGGAATTAAATCATCAGCAGCTGGAATGCCTCTTTCTGAGGCCATTGAAAGCAGATTCATAATTGTTGTGGCACATCTAAAAACACACTGCAATTTATCCTTTGGTGTTTTATAAGCAGAGATAACAGCCAACTCTGCCTGTGCCCATGGCCAGGGGCACTCGTAATGATAAATTTTTGGAATTCTCAAATCCTTGTGATTCGGTGTGATCACTCTGGACAATTTCTTTATGTGATCATGAAGCAACTGATCCCGATAAATATCCCCATCTCCATTTGGATAAAGTGCATTATGATAAACTCTCGCCATAACAGTCCTCTCAACTACAGTCTTAGCTAGCTCCAATTGTGAATCACTCGCTGCCTGCCAAATAGCATCATTCTCCATTTCCGCATTAATTTTACCCAGGAAATTATCAACAAGATCTTGCTTCTCATCGGCAACTTTTAATTTCTGGAATTCATCACAGAATCTCAGTACATGTGATTCACGTTTCTCCAAAAATACACGAACACAAACAGCTACCAAGTGGCTGTTAACTGCATCACGATCACATTTAACTCTTTCCCCAAGTCTCTCAAGATGTGCAACAGTTGATAATAAACCCTGACGACATCTGATTAAATAAGCGATGTATGGTGATCGTTTTTGATAATCATCCCTCAATGATTTAAATAATTTCCTACAGCCATCGTCATTGAATAGCCTGACACATCGCAATGTCTCATGGAGATGTGCTATCAGAGGGCGATCCTGCAGATTAATTGCCTCAGCCAATTGTAATTGAAGAAATGCAACCAATTCATTCTCCTTCTGTATCCAAGAGTTCCGGGATGATGAGACACTCCATGGTATGTGTTGGAGATCAGCTGTGCTCAAAACCATTCTCAATTTACGTTTAGCATCAGCAAATGCAAATGATAATTCAACGTTATTAACGTCAATCAAGAGTCTCTCGTCTTCTACCTCTTTTGTCCTTGATTGGCTGCTCTCCACTGACGCTGTGTCACTGGCAGTACTCGGCTTTCTCCGATATTTAGCGAGAATATCCTCGGAGCTATCGCCATTGAGATTATTCGTTGATGAAGTGTCCTCAGACATTATTCTCCTCAATCGATGCTTCCCAACTTCTCCATCAGTCTCCTCATAACATCTCGCCAAATCATCACCAGCACGAGGAGATTTTCCCCTTCTATTTCTCAGAGACATCTTGAATTTGCTGAAGAACGAGCGTTTATTCTTCTGATCATCATCGAGCAACTCTTTGTCACCTCTCGTTGCAGTCATGTCGAAGCTTATGCTTTTTGGAATGGCTCCAGTTGATATACTCGGTTTAATTCCTCCATTAGAATTTTCAGTGGGATTCTCAGGTGTTCCATTGCTCACTTGCGGAAGACCTAATTCTGGTGTTGAAGTTATATTCTTTGTTCTTTCTGAGCCAGAGCTACTGCTCGATGCGAGACTGGCTGTACTGAGTCTGACAACCACATCATTTCCAGAATCCTCGTTTTTTACGTCACCATTGGGTAGTGAAGGAGCCGCAACATGATTGGCTAATAGGAGAGTGGGTGCTGAAGCAGCAGCTTCACTAGTATTATGCCGAGACTGTGCAGGCCTCTTGGAATTTCCATCGATATGAAGTTTATCAATTAAATTAACGAGTCTCTCATCACCCATTGACTTTGCGTACTCGCTGTTGCTGATGTTATTCGCATTATTATCAACATACTCCATTGTATTCTGTCGATAATCAGAACCAGTACCACCAGTCCCAGTTACATTTCTATCGAGAATCACTGAGGAAGCTGGTCTACCAATAGGATCTTCACGAATCGGCCTGAAAAGTGGTCCAGCACTATCAACAACAGCTCCAATTGGAAAATTACCAGGCTCTGGAGTCTCCTCGCCACCTTCCGGCTCACCACGACTCTCAACCTCAATTTCAGACCTCGCTGTATCATCAGAACGTGCGACACTTGCTGTATCATCTGTATCCACTTCAGTCAGACGTTCTGAATCACTTGCTAGGACATCAGTGCTCCATGCCTCTGAAGCTGTCTCGCTGACATCAAGGAGACCCTGTGAAGGCTCAACTGGGAGCACTGGTGGTACTTGTTGTTCAGGTGCTGCTGGTGGAGGGAAGGGAAAACGCTCCTGTTGCTCTACAATTTCACTGTCTGATGCTAAAACATCGGTTGACCATGTATCTGAGACGAGGGAAATTGTTTCATCACCTTCTATCAATTTCTTAATTTCAAATTTACAAAATTTGTCGTCTATCTCAGAGCGGCTCTGCTTAGTTGGAATTGTTGGTGGTGGTAAATCCATAGGCCTTGCATCACCCTCAGTTATCTGAGATGATGGTGTATCTCTGCCTGATATATTTGGTGTTCCTCTTCCGGAAACATTAGCTGATACCATGTCCGAGAGATTATCATTCTGATCCTCTGTTTCTAATTCTAGTGATGAAGCTACGGAATGATTGGATGCTGCCTCTGATACAGCCTCTAAATTATCGGAAGTATTGCCAATTGAACCCTCGAATAGTACTTCATCATGGGACAATGAGAATCTCGTACGTTTTTCTTGTGTTTCAATTCTATCAGAGCCATTACCTCCACGTCTTTCATTTTCATTTTGTAAAGTAGGTGTTAGATTTAGAGCAACTGATTCTGACTCAAGATTACTTTGAATTCCCATACAAAGAACTTTTTGTTCACTCAAAAGTCCAATAGATTCTCCGATTGCCGGGCCAAATGGAATTACCAGAACGTCCTGTGACTTATCGATGAATTCTTCCTCTGGTCCAGATGCACAATTCATGTCTTCAGCACCATCTGGCACACTGCCTGATGAAGAAGTGGAGATTCTGCTGCCACGTCCTCTACTAACTTTGCCCAATAATCCACCTCTCCTACACGGAGTCTCTGGTGAAACATTGTTGATGTTTTTATTAATACTGATATTACCCGGAGGTAATTGTGAAATCATTTCATTGAGTCTCTTTCTATCGAGACTATTATCATCAGCCTCTTCACTCGAGCCATTAGTGTTAATAGTTTGCAGAAACATTATGAGAGAATTCAATTCATTCTCAGTAAAAAGAGCAGCTGATCTAGTCAATCCTTGGAGTTTCGTATTATCAATAACTGTTGGCTCATCATCGAGATCATCGTTTATACCATGAAGCATGGCATCAATGATAGAAGAAATGGAATCCTTATCAAATTTCCTGTACAAATCCATAACTTTACTGTCGATCGACTGGTACTTCATGAACGACAGCATCTGGAGAATCTGTCCAACTTGCATCAGATTGAATCTCGCTACGTAACTGATCGGGGCATCAGTAATTCCGTAAGGTTCAGGATTAACAATTGCTGGGCAGATGAAATAAGTAAATACGAGATCTGTGCACATTGCATGAACCTCTTTGGGCTCAACATTACCACCTTTCGTTAACAATCCCGCCATTTGCCTCACCAGCCAGCAGACACTAGTCGGAAAACAGTGCATATTCTCTCGAATACTCACGATAAACCTCTGGACAATTCTTACCAATGAATTTACCGTCCACAGACGGTATCTCTGAAGTTTTGATATATATTCTGAGGTTCCCTCTTTTCCGAATCTCTTGAGTCGTTCTGCTGGTGGAAATCTTATTGGTGTTTTATCTGGATCAATATCCAGAAACATTTCATCTTCCATAAGGAGCTGAGTGATTGGGCCGTGAAGTGCAGCTGTGAGGAAAAGCTTTGCTGAGAAGAGGCTCTCATGGAATACTGCGTAGAATCTTGAAAATGCACATGTTCCATGTCGAAGAAGTCTTCTCGGATTATCCGATGGTACTATTTGTAGAAGCATCAAGTGTCGCAGCAGTTTCAGAACGTATAATTTATCCTCTGGCAGAAGACAACCACCGTATAATCCAGCTGATATTGATTGTATGATATTCTGCACTGCCTCAGGCATCAACTTGTCACCCTCAACTAGACACGATGCCAGGAGTTTTGGGGATTTACGGAGGGAACACAAGAATTCTCCATAAGTTAAACAAGCCTGATATCTCAAGTATTTGTATGCATCAACGAAATGAGAATTCTCCAGGGCATTAGCACGTTGACAGCATGATGCTGGTGTACAATCTGGTCTTGCCACTATCAATCTGTTCAAATTCACTCTCTGCTGATCTGTGACCCAGGCTTGTTGTGCTAAATCCGAGGATATTGATAAGACCTGAAAGTTTTAATATTTTTACACTGTTCTATTAATATAATTGAACAAAACTGAATTTTCTTACTTTTTCATTCAAAATTTGAAGATTCTGTTGTTCTGAATTAACGAATAATCGCTCCTGACGTAAATGCCCAGCCAATTCCAACATATCCCATTGAAAATTCCCGAGGGACTCCACACTATTTATCGACGACATTTCTGCATTCAAAAGTAATAAAAATAGAAATACAAGATTATCTTATCTTCCGTAAATACAATAGAACAAAAATTCACTATCATCTACTTTGGGATGAAAAGAGCAATAATTCAGATAACAATGGAAAAAAAAAACGATGGAATCATATGAGAATTAATTAAATACAATTTTTTTAAAGTCTGTTTACATAAAATCCTGGGAATACAGTAATGGCCCAAGTGTTATTGATATCCATCACACATACATTAGAATAAAATAAATAAACTAATAAGACTCCACATGCTCTCATTAATCCACAAAGCAGAATGACGTCACTTTTTTTTATTCATTCGCATGGATGGAAATGGAATTGGCCAAATTGGCCCATGAGTAGGAGTTATGACAAATAAAGTGACAGATAAATTTTAGAATAGTGGAAAATTTCCATTAATTTACGTGTGAAACTCACTGAATTACTAACAAAATTAATAAGAATGAATTTTTTTTCAACATGCATTGACTTTTCATTTTATGTTAATTACGGATGATAAGTGAAATTTATTACGGTAAATTCAATGAAAATATGTGAATCGTCATTTTTGATAAAAATTTTGATTGCAACGGACCGTTATGGCATCAGAAATGAGCCAAGATTATAAATCATGAAGCAGTTGTGTAATTTAAACAAATTCACATACCACAATTGAATTTTTTTACTTTTAATATTATCTTGGATATAATTAATTGTTGACGTTCAAGTGCCCCTTTCTGTTCTTTTTTATCAAACGAAGCACTCTCAAAGAAACACCCCCGACTGATGGACAACCATTTTCTATTCTAGGTTAGGTAATATTTTTTATTCCACACATACAAATACATTGACGTGTGACGTTGCGTGCGCTTTAAATCGAATTTTCGATTGATCGAATTCATGAGGCTTCAAAATAACCGCCAAAACATGGCTGCCTGTGTTGATGGGAAGAAAAATTGTAATAAGCTGTAACAATTAATTATTTTGATGAATTAATGGAGAATTTTCATCAAATTTCATTGAAATGTAAGTAACTAGATGAAGAATAAGAATTTGAGATAATTTTTTTTAACAATTTTCTCATTTTTATTTCAGAAAAAAATGCAGAGTCTTGCTGAATCTGGATTTGGTTTTCTTGCAAGACTTGCAGCAAAACCAAACTTCTTGAATATCGAGACAACACTTTTTCCCAATGGCTTAATTAGCGGAGAAACTGTGGAAATATGTGGAGATGTTTCTATTGGAAAAACGTTCCTGTTGACTCAATTAATGATAAAGAGTCTTTTGCCACTGGCAAACGAGGGTTTGGGCATCAGCATCCTATTCATCAATACAGACTGTCATTTCATGGTGTCAATTCTCTACAATCTGATGCATGAGATCCTCCGGACCACCTGGAACAAGTCTGAAGAAGAAGCAAAAAGAATCGTGAAGGAATCATTGGGGAATTTATCGATTCTCAATTGTTACGATAATTCCCAATTCCTTTTATTATTAAATTCTCTGGATTTGATGCTTCTGAATGACGAGAATATCAGTCTCGTGATGATCGACAGTATCTCCTCGTTCTACTGGCTGGAAAGAGAACGCCATGGGCCATGTATGCTCGATAATTACGTGAAGAAGCTCCTAAGAATTGTGCAGAAGCATGTACTTCGTGCAAAAGTGTCTCTCATCTACACAAAATCACGTGAGACAATAACGAGTAAAGAATTGATCAGCTGTGTGTCTGGGCCTCTTGTTGAGAGCATTAATTACAGATTAAATTTGTACGAGAGTAATAAGAAGTTCTATTGTGCAGTAGAAACGTCGAGCAGACAAGAGACCATAGAATATGCAATTACTGATGAGGGATTCAGATGGATAGCATGAAAATATATTAATATATTCATAATAAGTGAAGTGGAGATTTTGTTTTTAAAGAAGGTGAGTAATGACATACAAAAATCAGAGTTTATTCAATCACATATTCAAATTAGATAATAACACTCTGTCGACAATATCCACTGGAGTCAGTAATCTACATCCGGCGAGTGTTATTTGAGGAATGTTGGAAGATTTGGAGGATATTCGCTCTACAATTTGTATTTCCTCAGCAGTTATTCCTCCCATGACGTATATAATTATCCAGGGATTGTCTGTGGGATGATGCTGAGCTCTGCCTTTTGTTAATAAACTGAAAAAAAAGAATTACGTGAATTTATAGTCCAGATTGAAATTTGTGATAGATCGTACTTGAATCCTGCGGAGATGAGTGACTTGGTTCTTCGTTGGAGGTCGGTTACTTCTGGTCTCGATGGATGTATTAGATCCTTCAGTAATCGTTCAATCAGGCTCGTACATTCTGATATCTCTTGACGATCCGATTTTCCAATCATCGATCTAAAAAGAATCGATTATTTGAGTAGGTTCAACAGGAATTTTATATTCTCTACGTACTTATAGTCCTTTAAATCCTGTCTCTGAGATGCAATTAAGTGCAGCATGTCAATAATCTGCTCCGTCATCTTTTCTGCCGATTCTCTGGCTGCAGATTCGTTCATGACTCCTAAAAGCAACAGTGTCTGCTGATAAACTGAGACTTCGTGATTAATAACCGTGTCATTGCATTTTTTAATGTCCTCGTAAATAGCTTCTGTCAATGCCACTTTAAACTGATTCTCTTGTTGAGGATTAAAATATATTTCAGTCCCAGCGATTGCGTAAATATGAATGAGAAGTACGAGGAGATTTTCAATGTCTAATCCTCTAGCAGTTCGCATTTTTATTATATTACTTATCTACAAAAAAAAATTAAATTATTATTTTCCCTCGTACCATTTTCTTATAAAAATTAAAAATTTACCTGGGATAATACACTAGTTGATTCTCGACTGACTGTTATATTTTGTAGAATCAATTTTTCAAGACTAACAAGAAGATCCAGCTGTGCATTTTTTTCAGACTTCAAAGACTGTATAACAGCCATGATTATCTGCAATTTTTTACTGTACTTGACAATTTCCCTAAGATCCTGACTGCCACAGAATTTGTGAATTAATTTCTCAAGACTGTGTGCAGTGACTCTAGTGGATAACTTCGCTTTAGGACTCTGCAATTTATTCAGAGTCATCTCCATAAGCCACTTATTGAATGTCAGTAGTACGTCCTTCTGATTTTTTTCAATGAGAAGATTAAAATGTTCATGCTCTGAAGTAGCTAGACATCCTGGGACAGTCATTGATAATGAGCTCTCCTATACATTATTTAATAAATGATCTTCCATAGATTCTCCAATTTTAATTAGACAAATTCTCTATATTTTTACCTCTGAATCCGGACACAATAGCGTCATATTCACAGCCACATCATTATTATGATAAGGTAAATGAGGCAGTGTGTGTAATATCCGGGACAGAATGCATTCAGTATTGTTCTTAGTTGCAGTGCATAAATCTAACGTTCTGTCGATTAATATAAGCGTAACTCCAGCCTGGCCAATCAGCATCTGAATAAAATAATAATTCAGTCATTATATTCTAATAGAATTGTATTATTTCACAAATAATTCAATCACTTTTCTTCGATCCACTGCTGCTGGTAAATTTTCCAGTTTCTCAGCTACATACTCACTGAATTTTCCCAGTGAATAAATATCTTCTTTGATATTAAAATGCGTGAACAAACTGTGGAGTGAACTAACAAAATAATTAGCACTTGACTCGTGTTCTTCGGTTATTTTTCCATCTGTGGGAGGCATCAGGCCTTTTATAGCTGGAATTACGAAGACATTTGGGCTTATGGAAGCTGTGAAAATCGGCCTGAATAGAATCTCCACAAAAGGTTCCTGAAAAAAATCAATGATTTCTTGAATTAAAAAAATCAAGAATATTATCAGCAACTCACTTTAACTGGATTCGTTTCCTTCATCCATATCAATACATTTTCCTTCAATTTCTCATAATTATCTCCCTCATTATTCAGAATTGTGCTGTGAACTGCACAGACAATCGTACAACTATCAAACGTATTCTTCTCTATAATCATATTCAATGTACGTTGATAAAACGATGAATCTAATGAGGTAGTAATAATGATTGCTCTAGTTGTCCCTTGGACTCTGACATACTGCAAATAAATTAATGATGATCATTAATAAATAAATGAATCATCAAGATTCATTGACTCTTCTAATTACCTGAAAATTAAACATTGCCATTTCATGAACAGAATGTGCTCCTGCTTCAATCAATTCTAAATAAGCTCTGTCACCTTTGAACCAATGTAAACATTCTGTTGCAGCATGATCGATATACACTGCAGCTCCAGAAATTTTATCGAAAACGTCTTTCCAGCATGCATTTGAGAATTTAAAAATATCATATTTCTTCTCCATTCTATTTTATCTAAAATAATTTTTTTTTACAGTTGAATAATGTATTCACTTCAAAATCCACATGGACAATCAGCTGATGACACTGCCATCAAAGAATACTTGATAAATGTGGAATAAAAATGGAATACACGTCATGTACATTGATCTGCTCATGATAAAACAGTTTTCAAGGCACAAACTCAAATGGTAATGACCTGCAGAGAGAAGAGTGCAGGCGGAAGGGGTGAGAAAGGATGCAGAAAATGCCCCTGAAGAAATTTAGTGAGTGGGGGATGAAGGACCTCCCCACCACAATACCAAAAACGTGGCGCAGACAGGCCAGGACATGGTAGAGCTGAGTAGCACAAGGGTTAAATACTTTCTTCATACGTCAAGCAACCGCAATGGAACTACGTGAAATGAGTGTCTCGACGGTGGAAGATACCGTCGAATTAATTCCAGGACACGAAGACGATGAAGAGAGTTACTTTGTTGATTACGCAATACAGAAGGAGATAATAAATCGCAATAGAACACCACCGAGTCGTAAATTATTGAGCCAAGTTGCCTACACTGATCTTAATACGACAAATAGCAATCCACCAGCAACAAAGGTGAATGTCATATCTGATTATTTTTCTTAGTTGCTTTATTGATAGACTGGGTCATGTGCATGCAACTGCAGAAAACAGAGACTTTTGCATTCTGACGTAGAAAGAAGGCTAATAAAGAGCTCGTTGCTTTTTTAATAACGATTTTTTTTTTAATCTTGAAATTCTCGTTTCTTCCAGGACTTTCCTGTGATCAGTTTCATTCACACAGCAGGACCCAACTGGCCACCCTCTCGTAAACGGGAAGAGGCACGTGCATTGGAGAATTTACGGAAACGCGTTGAACAATCTAAACTCTGCAAGGCCATACAGACAATAGATTCTACGGAACCTGGTACTACATCGAATGCTCATCTCAATAATGAACAAATTCAACAGCTCGACAATCGGCCTAAATTATTCAAAAAAGTAATTTAATATATAATTATTACAGTTTTATTTAAAATTAAGTTATGAATTTTTATTTGTTTTTCTGGGGAGAGTATTCAATGATACTCAATAGATTTTGGAATAATGGATTCAGATCAATAGTTTTTTCTTAGTTGAATGGCTCATTGAATTTCAAATGAGTCTGGTAGATTGGAGACCGCATAAATAGATCGGCTCGTGTTGATTAATTCAATGACGGAGTCAAGGCGATGAATTTCAGAGGATTTCACCTCGATTGTTATTATTATGAGGGAAATTAGAGGTTTCAGTGGTAGGAAGGTTTTTAATTATTTTTTTTTAATAGGATTTCTTTATTCAATGTATTTTGGAACTCTATTAAGAATGGAGAAAATCGATATGCAGATTTTATATTTAGCTCGGTTTTGATCTCTTCCAGATTTTGAGCAACAAGGCCATGAGTATATCTCATGATCTAGCTGATTTAGAAACTGATTGGAGAGACAGCGAATTTATTACCGAGTGTTTATGCTGGCACAACGTTTACAGGCAACGTCACAATGTTCCAACGATGACAATGTCACCTCAGGTAAATTATTAATTATATACATCATTTTAGAGCACAAAAAAATGATCATTACCCTCGAATTTTTGTAGTCGAAATCATCCCTGAGGAATTCATCAAAACAGAATCGTGCGTATAAACCATTGGAGCATTCAAATTACGATTAAGCCTCTCTCTCTCTCAATTGTCTTCTTCAAATTCTTTCCGTAGTTGGGGATATTTTCATTCAAAATTTAATTCTCTTTGAATTTTATCATGAAAACTTCTTTGTACTTTCGTAATCTGTGCTTAAATGTACCTCCGAATTTTCTGCAGCGTTTTATCTTTCAAAACTGTGGATGAAACTTTCCTTTCGCGTTGTTCATCAAGATGCAATTCATTCATATCAACGGGCATTAATCAAATCGTAGATTCTATCAATTTTCCACTTCTAGACTCATTCTCCTCTTTCCACCAAACTTTCACACTTCGGAACAAAAAAAAAACTATCGATGCCTTTACCTGTACGACTATCTCTTCTGAAACTATTTCATCTATCTACATGTATCCATGATTGAGGAATACGTAATTTCTTTTTCAGCTGTGTGAATATGCTCAAACATGGGCAAATCATTTAGCCCACACGAATACATTCTACTATAGAAATAATCGTGAAATTGGACAGAATCTTTATTGCCGTCCAGGTGGTCCTGTACCTGGTGATGTAAACGGTCAAGAAGTTGCATCCTACTGGTACTCAGCAGTTAAGCAATACGATTTTTTCAAGGAACCCGATGTTCTGCATACAAATGTTAATGCAGGTGAGAAGAGAGACTACGAATTATGTTGGACACTAAATAAATGCCTCGACTTGTCTTCAGGTCATTTCACTCAAGTTATATGGGCAAGCAGCCGTTTTCTCGGTGTTGGTAAAGCACGTAGTAGAAGCGGAAAGGTCATTGTCGTTGCTAATTATGAACCAGTTGGAAATGTATCCGGACAATTTCAAAGGAATGTCCTACCGCCACTTCCGGACTGTGGGAATCTGCCACTACCACAACCACCACATATAGGACCGTATGAGGCACCCATGTCCGATGTATCGACAAGCAGCAACAGTTCAATCAGTATGCAATAAGATAGAGGAGCTTCAAGATCTCCGATGCTCTGTTGAGCGAAGAGAAACATCAGCGTCTTTTTTATCCCCCTTTTTTGTTAGGCATAGATAAGCGATAAATTTAAATAATTCCCAGAGTGCTCAAATGAAGGAATGATAATCATTCCGGTGAATCATAGTGATAATTATGTGGTTGAGAAGGGTTACGAGAATTCGCCGATTCCTGTTGCCTATAATATTAGGTCTTAGTTCAAGAAATCCCAATTCTATTTACAAAACTTCATGAGTGCGAGTGCTGAATCAATCATGAAGTTGAAATATGTTTTAAGACTTAGGCGCAATTACAATCAATAGGCAAATTACAATCGTTTTCATTGAAAATGAATTCTTCAAGCAGGCTTTGATTAAAAAAATTGTTATTATAACGCCAGGTTCATTCAAATATACGTTAGAGAATTATCATTGTTAACTAGCACAATGAATCACTCGCTTATAGAAAAAAAAAAAAAATTAGGGGAGGGTGGGGTAAAGTGGATATTGTAATTGATGTATCCATTTTACCCATTATATCCTTTTTACCTCACTTTCTCCTATATATATTTATCTAAGTTTAACGATGCAGTGCCTCTTAATCCAGGAGTTTATATAAAACGTATGAGGAAAGAGATATATGGATATAACGTGAAGATTAGTTTTATACTCTCCATTTCTTAGAAATATTTGAATAATGTGAAAAAATAATAGGTGCAAGTAATAAAGAGCTTCCATTATTTTTACTAATTAAATAACAGATGGAAAAAGCTCAGTTGTATTAACGCTCAAAGTATTGGAAATTTCCATCTTCCATCTATTCCATGCTTAAAAAAAAAAAGAAGAACATATAAGAGAGTTGAGATAACTCCTGAGTAGTTTTTAATGTAGAATTTATGAATAAGTGCAATGTGGCCTACGCAATTAGTTAAATACGTAATTAATAAGTGTATGTTAATGAATGTTCCAATCAAAATGTGAAACGGCTATCAAAATGGGCTCTCAAATGGAAAAGAATGTTTTTACGAATTTTCTTTAAAGATAAAGGATATTATCTGCTATGTATTCAAATATTCATAGTTATTAGAAACTAGAGACTTTTTTTTTTTTTTAAATCAGAAGATAATGAGATGACATTAAATGATCGCTCTGCACGTTTATCAATAATATTCATTATTAAACGAATTATGCATCCTATTAATCTAAGTAAAGCAATTAATGTGTAGGAGCAAGGTCTAGGAGAATCAGCGTCTGAATTCTACAATTTTCCCACTCTTATTGCTTTCCCCTGAATCATTATCGGTACTGAGGATATTCAAATTATGAATTTACAGGAGAAAGTCACACTTGTGATAAATCATGATCATCAACTAATGGGCGATAACACACAATTGTGATAAACATTTATAGTTTATAGGATGAAAAACGAATAAGAGTTGACTGATCCTAGCAAATGTGAATTGTTGAAGTCTTTCAGAATCGTTATAGATGATTAATTATTAATACCGTCTGATTAATGCAGAATTGCCCGCACTTTGTCCAATTTCTAAAAGCACTGTTTAATTAGTATTACCGAATACGTGAAAAAATTCGGTAAATTTTCAGCGTATGCTCTATTTGATCAAATTCGAGAGTTTAATTGTTTGGGATTGTTAATAAAATGCATTGAAAAAAAAATCCATGTATCATTATTATTCATTGAAGGACAAGCTCTTATCGGCAGTAGTATAATTTCTCGTGTGGTCAGGCTCACCCTGTTTTTATCTTTCAATGAATCGTCTCTGGGTCAAGGTCAGCCTCCATTTCACGACATTACCGACTTGAATCATGCGGTGAGGATGTAGTTCGTGCGCCGCCGCAGTTGAAAAAAATTCAATCGATGGCATTTCATAGGCCACAGATATCTCTCCTTTTATCACCAGTTGTGGTTTGACTAAAAAAGGAGGAAATAGAGGAAAAAGTCGTGTTTATAACTGCACAATCTGTTTTGAAAAATGTTGAAATTCTGCGAATTATATTTTCATCATTTTCTGAGAGCTTGAATCGGGGAAAAACCAGGCTCCAACATGTTTCATTTAACCTGAATAATAAAGTGTAGTTTTTATAATAAATTAGTGATTGTAAATTAATGAGTTATGTTTGTTTAAGCAGAATTTCTCGAATGTATATTTGGCAATGTACATGTGATTAAAATTGATAAATTCTGCGTATGAATATCTTGCCATCAGCTGCCATATTGTTTAAATAACCAAATATATTATTTTTTTCATTTTTTTTTATATAAAAATTTGAGAGGATTTATTCAATATGTACTGGAAACATGGTTTTATTGTGCTATTATTTATTTGCACAATTGAATCCAGTTATGCTAATGGAAGAGTATGTAATAGTCATGAAAAATTATTCATAAATGTAGTTTCTCTGTATATTTATTTTTTTTAACTTTATGTTTCAGTGTTACACTAAAAATATTTGCAGAAAGACAGAAGAAAGGGAATCTGTGAGGGATAATGTACAAAAAGGAACGGATGAAGAATGCAATCCAAATAATATTCCTGAGCATGAATTAAAACTGATGGATTCTGATAGAGGTAGTTGATAAAAACTATCTGATGTTGAGTTTCTCAATTACTGAATGTGCAAATGCTTTTTATTTTGAAATTATTCTAGGCACGTTGGAGGTCACATTCGATTTACTCAATTTCACTTGCGATTATACAATTACTCTGGTTATGAATTCGGGAATTGAGGATGAAGAGGAGTGCCAAAGGCATTTATTTGACGATTCTCCAAAATTTTATGATGAAATTCACACTGTGGATAATGTCTGCGTTGTGATTAATGAATTTGATGAGGAAATAGAGAATAATCCAATTTGCGAGGTATTATTTAACTATTTAGTTATCCCAATTCATTTATTGAAGAAGAATAATCTGAATAATTTGAATTCCAGGAGAACAGTATTAAAATGGGATACAAATTCATTTTCACCGGTTGTTATGCATTACGTTTTCACGTCGATGGCTACGATAATGTTTATCGTGGTAAAAAATTCATTGCAACAAATTACAAAAAAACTGAAATTAAGGACCAATATTTCCTCTGCACTTATGATGGCAGAGAAGTCAACGCCAGGTAATTGAAAAGTTAAATTTTCTTTATGACTTCTGCACTGCATGGATTGTATCAATTTAGCATTTCAACTTTGGAATGAAAAAATAGAGATTTATTGTAGAATTTATATGAATTTTACGGTAATTATTATTTTTTTTTCTCTTTTATTATTCTGAATGAAACAATTCACATGGGGCTGTGATATTTCTTCTTTTTCATTGAAAAAAACAATTGAATAATTCAATTTCAATGGGAGAACACAATAAAACTTTCTTACAGTAGTGATGCAGTAGCGTTCAACTTGGAAATTGGTGTGCCATCTGATTCTCTAGGATTTGAGGCTTTCATCCATGAAAAAAGAGGAAATAAAACTGATAAATGTAGAGATGCCTATAATCCCATACCCAATTTTTCCATTCCACTGGTAATAATTATGATTTTACATAAATTCAGAAATAGAGTTTTCAATTAAGATGAATTATTATTTTTAAAAATTCCTATTTAAAAAAATATTACTTTCTGATCACTTTTATTCTTTTTGCTAGTGTCTGAGTTGCATGTGCATGATTTAATTCGTTACTTAAGACGATTATCCATTCAATTTTTATAGAATAGAATAAATAAACCATTTTTTTTATGCAGAGCGATCTGAAGAACCTAAGGGAATCTCCGATAGACTGTAAAAGTGACGGTGGAATCAGTGAATCTCTCACTGAACAAATCGCATGTAATTGGACTCTTCCTGTGAACTCAAATATTACCTATTGCCTGGTAATTGTTCTCACGGATCGTCGCTGTTGCAGAGACACTCTCTGGAGGCCTTTGCTATCAAAAGAAGGAGCTGCAAATTGTAGATGGATAGATGGTACATTCTTTTGAAAATCAATTAATCTGTATTTATATCTAAATATGTTATGAACTCAATTTTTTTTTTTAGAATGCAGAGTAAGAAATGAATTTGCTTATCAAGGTCCAATTGAAACCAGAGTAGTATCATCTGAGACTATAACACTCTTGCCAATAACACTCGCGATTATTCTGTTAATTCTCGTAATTTCTGGAATTATCATGTCTGTTCATCGTTGGAGAATTCATTCACAGCAAGTTTATCTCAATGCTAATTTGAGAGAATTAAGGAAGAATAATAATGTGGACCTTGATGTCATTGATACTGACGATGAAATGAAGAAGAAACTGGGGAAATTGGATGGCGATGAAGGAGAGGCCATTGTACTTCTTTATGCTAAGGGATCTGCCTCTTTTATGGCATTTATGTCTGAATTTAGGCAAATATTGAAGCATTATTGTAAATGTCACGTGAGTTTAAGTAATTTATGACTCTGGACTTTAATAATTGAATGGAGAAGGGAGTTTACTCATTTTTTCTTTATAATTTAAAGGTTTTTGATTGGTATTCGGCTTGCGAATGGAATTCTGTTGCCAAAGTTGGTGCCTGCGACTGGGCCACTAATTTATTTAAGAAGAATAATCGAGCTGTCTGGATTGATACACCAACAGCACGATCACTTGCCTGCAGAGACTCTGATGATAAGCTGAATGACGAAGACATCAAAGATTTCCGGGATATGGCGTTATCAGCAGTTGTAGATTACGCGAAACGCAGTGTTTCGGATGTCAAGCAACAATACAGCAGGCATTTTATTGTTAGGTATTATTCAATTTCTCCTTTTTTATTTCATAATTTTTAAACACTTTCAGTAATTATTAATTGAGTATTTTCTTTCTATTCCAGACTCGAGGGATTCGACAATGGAAATTCAGCAGATCCATTCTCTGATCTTTCACCTCATGCACGTTACCTCATACCGTATCATCTCAGTCAACTTTGCTCACATTTGTCAGTTTTTTCAATTTTTTTATTTTTCTATTCATAATATTTCCTTATTCTCATGTTAATTGATAATATTAATTTCAGATCCTCGAGAAAATCAGACAGTCACGGCCATGCACTGATGATTGAGGAAGCCCAATTAAGAGAACGTTTGATACAAATTAAAAATGATACGTAATATATATGTAATACGTTTATATAATTCCAGTTATTATTTTTTCATTGTAAATTTATTTGATACTAAATAAAAACTTTGTTACAAAAACATCAATTATTTTTATAGCATTACCGTTTTCCTATTTTTTTTTTAATAATTAAAGGAGTACGATTTTTTGGAGATTTTAGTTTGCTCTATCTAATTTAATTCTATTCATAAAATCTCCCTGTGTGAAGTTTGAATTTCTCCCACCTTTGACTTCAGTGGTGGTTGTAGTTTGGCAGTCCTGTCCCCCCACTCCTCCTCCGCCCAACGTCTCATTCCGGCGTCGCTGCTTGTGGCCTCCGCTCGTCAATTTCTCTGTCATTTCGACAGTAATTAACGTAACAATACACCTCAATTAATTATTTAACTCATAAATTAATTAATAAGAAAGAAATACTCGTGAAATAAAAAGAAAAACTGTACCAAATATCCGGACAATCCCAGACCGATTGCCTTTGCTCGATCCCGGATTTTCCTTAATATTTTCAATAATATCTTTTGATCGTAATTTTTTCGTGCATTTTTCCTCGCTCACTGCATAATTACCTGAAAAAATGCATAAAACGTATTCAGTTGATACATTAATAGAACATGAGCCAGGAAAATGTAGAAGGCTTCCCGGGTTTTTGACGAACGCCACAAAACAAGATGGCGGCCGCTTCGGTTCGCGCGCGCATACCGTCTCCCGCGTTTCTGACGCCACAAAACAAGATGGCGGCCGCTTGGGTTCACGCGCGCATATCGTTTCCCGCGTTCCAACGTATCGAGGACGTCCTCGACGGTTTTTCGAACGAAAAAAGGAAAAACATGAAGAAAAATGCAATTGAGGCAATAATAATCAACTGGGGCAATGAAAAAAGAGGAAATTCCCAGTCCAACGACAACGCATAATCAAAATGGCGGCAATTGGCTGCATCGGAATATTCGGAAAAATGAAGAGGGAATGAATGACTGAATGTAATGGTGATTGGTGAGTGTCAATTTCCCCCATAATTAAATACTGTTATTACTTGACTGCTCCGATGTGCGTATCGGCGAGTGATTGCTCGGAAACTTGGAATAAATTCCTCGTTTGTGATGAATAAGAGCCTCAGGATTGCCATAATATCTGAGTTTGTACTGTTCCCCCATTTGCCACAGTTCGTTTTGAATATTCTCGAGCCAGGATTGTTGATGACCTATGACTGAACCTGGACGACAGATTCTGGTCCAGGCAATCGCCTCCTTCGCTGTCATTTTGTAGTGTTTTATTAAATAAGCAGCGATGAGTGAACCTGTTCTGCCTAGACCTGCCTGGAAAATGGAGAATTTTTGTATATTTTTTTTTATCGTTTTCTGTTGAAATCTTACCTTGCAGTGAACGGCGATTGGACCTTCTGTGTTCTCTGCGAGCTTCAGAAATTTATTTAGAATTTTTCTGGAAGGAACACTGCCATCAGGAAGGAATAATTCATGGTGAGAAATTCCATTTTTCGTGAATCTGTTGAAGAGTAATTTAATTAGTTGATTCAATAATTAATTGGTGTCTGAGGAAAAATAGGAGAAAATACCTAGAGGCATCGTATGATTCCCTGTTCAATCTCACGACATTTCTCACTCCGTTTTTCAAGAAATACTCTATGTAATGTTCTGGAGGGTGATATGGAGTGCCAGGCTCTGTACTTGGACCAATGAATGCTAGAAATTTCTGGGGGATTATCCAATTCAAGTCTCCGTATTTTAATTGTTGATATTTCTCGTACTCGCTAATGTCAAAGTCCTCGAAATTGAAGAAACCGAAGGTCGCAGCTTTGTATAGGGCATTGAGGCAATCTAAAATGTATTAATGAGCGAAATTTAATTTTTTTTTATGAAGAAAAGACGCTTTGCTCATTTTTTGAAAGGTCAATGAACCTTGGAGACGTATTGTGTGAGGTGATCTCCCTACTGATGCATCTTGGAAGTTTCTGAACTGCTGTTGATCATTTCCCTCGATTAAAATTTTATAAGCATCTTTCGGACTCATTTGTAGATACAAAATCGCGTATGAAGCAATTAAAAATGCTGCGTTTGATCTTTTTTCCTCGTTGGGAGTTGTGTAGTGGACGATTCTCTTGTGGTAGTAACGAGGATTGTTCAATTTATGATTCACTTTCCAGCAGTATCTAATTCAGATTTTAGGTGCAATTTAGTAGAGGAATGTGGGGCAAAATGGGGAGATTCATAATTACTTGTATAAACATGCGAGATTCAATGGCCCAAAATCACTATAAAAATTGTCGTAAATCAGGTTATTATCGATGCAAAAGAAATAAATATCAGCTGTGTGCTTTGGATCTTTTCTTCCGTGGACTAGAGTAGCGAAGTAAAATTTATTCTTGATGAACTCTGTCACTAAACTCATGTCAGAATGATAAAAAATACTGCTGCTCTCTTTTTGCTCCATTTTTTCACTCTCAGATTTATTTAAATTGAAATTTACGTGGAATTTTTTGTGATTCGTGTGATTCATTATTAGAGTCCTAGATTTATCAGGAAATTGATGTAAAGACGATAGTTTAACCAGAAATTTTCCTGCCAGAATGACAACTCCATTTTTTCAATCAATTGCTCACTTCATGGGAATTGACTTTTTTTTAAATTGGGGAAGGGATTAAATAAATTCACTGTTTACATTGTATATTCTTATTTTTATTAATTAAGAGTCAAACGAGAATACAATGCAATCCTTTACGTATGTGTTACGATGAATATTTCATAGCACTAAAGTTGATAACTTTTTTTTTATTCATGGGAATTGAGGGAGAGACGAAGGGGGTTATTATTTTTTTTTTGTCCATTCGAAAGCTGGATTCAAACATTTTTATTCTTTTTTCCTTTAATAAATAGATTTTTATCTTTCGTTTACCTATACACATACCTAATAATAAGATATGATTACTACAGAGAAAATGAAAAAATTAGAAAACCGAATTTGAGAATAATTACATAATTTAATAAATTTTATCCTCAAACTCGGTTCACTCAAGCTGGCCATTCTTCTGCATTACACATATTTCATTTTCCTTTTTTCCTCATTTTAAATTCTGTGCAACTTGAATATAAAAGAAATAAATAATCAAATAAGTCAAAGAGATAGAGAGATAGAATGAGAGAAAAATAATAATAGAATAGAGATAAAAAGAAAAAGGGAGACAGTAGCTGGAATTTTACTTCGATACTTTAAAACCTGAGCACAAGGTTGATAAATTTTTATATCAGGTAAATTAATTAAATCAAAGTCCCAGCAAACTCCACCCATTATTTGGTATAATTGCATTTTAAATATAGATTTTCCAATGGAAAAATCCCATCAGTTTAAATATGCCTATTTACATACGATAATTTAATCAATTCTCTTATTTTTTTTTGTTTCGTTTTCTTTTATACGATAAAATATAAATTGAATAGTTATAGACTCTTTATTGCTCCACGTCTTTATTTTTTCCTCCTCTTCAATCAAATTCATTTTAATGAAAAACAATTTTACCCATATATTAAATAAATTCATTTGAACAAATAATAATTTAATGAAAAGAAAAAAAAAAAATGTTAATTTTCCTACAATTTTATATCTTACGGTGGGCTTTAAATTCATTAATTTGCGTGGAGAAAAAAAATTCCTCAATTGTTTATCTTTTTCTTCTATTCACTTTACTTTTCCCCAAAAAAGAGAAATAGCCTTAATTGTAAAAACGCACCTTTAATTGCAGTCCTTAAATATTGAATGAAATGATAAAAAAAATAATAATTGAGACTAACTCATAGAACAGAATAGAAGATATGGCTACAATTAATTCATATAATATTCGTTGTTAGAACGTTTTTCATTTCGCTTATTCTTCTTCATTTGCTCTTTTTATCTTTGGATTTTTCAGTACAACCTAGCGTTCTCGCATCCCCATAGGACGAGGAACAATTATTGAAAAAGAAAATAATAAAACCCCACAATTAATTGAACCTCGTCATGCATTGACTTAATGATTAAATACCTAAGATATAATCGTACATGTAATTGAGAATCATATAAGTTTAATTAATCAATAATTCTCTAGACATTCTCTCAATTATATTAGCCTCACTCGTGTAAATTTCACACTTACACTTATTCTATAATAATATCTACAACTAAAAAAATTATATACACACTTTTGCATTTTTCTGGATTTTGATCCCACAAGAAAAACTTTATAATTTGTTGATTAAAGTTAATTGAAAATTAGACAGTACGGTAAATAATAAAATATTAGGCACAACCGACGTAAATGAAAAACTCGACGAATAGTGCATTAACGCCATGGATTACAAAGGCTAAAGATCCCTCCTTTTGTTTCAAACTAAAATACAATGGATTTTCTTTACTAATTTTTTTTTTTTTTCATTGATAAAAAGAAGAAATCAGCCACGCCCTTCGAAGCGTTTTGTCTGTCGAAGTTTATTCTCTTTTACCCTATTTTAATTCTATAGTTTATAATTCTAAATAATATGTAAATGCCCAGGGGTGCACCAACGAGATGATTTTATTAATAAAATCAATTTACTCGATGGATTAAGTAGATTCTGTAAGGCACGATCGTGAACGTGATGGGAAACCTTGATTTCACCTGGGTATTATACCTAACGATACGAATAATTCATTTTTTTTTTCTTTAAATCTTTGTACAATCATTTACTTAAATTCACCTTTCACTTTCTCATTTAAATATTACTTTATGAATCTAATTATTTTCTTCTCCTCTTTCTCCTCAATGATTCTCATTCATGACTTCTATTGACACCAAGAAGTTTGGCTGCATCGTCAGCAGAAGCTTGCAATACTTTGTCGATTATACTTTTGTCTCTGATACCAAGTAAATTGGAGATTAAGTCATTGTCATTGTCTGGAGTTGTCTCAGAGCCAAAATTTTGGGCACTTGCTAATTTACCAGTTAGTGTTGCAAGTTTTTCATAGGGATTGAACCTCATTAAGCTGTTTGGTGCTGCATCACCAGTTGCAACTGTTGCTACAGTTGGTAGAGAGATTCTTTCTCGAATTCTTGATTCACCAGTTGCAATTGATATCAATGGAGTTTGTTGGGTTCTTGGTGTTATCGTTGGTGGCTGAGTTGGTGCTGATTCTTCATCGCCACTCGTGCCCACGTACATTGTTGAATCAACAGATTCGTGTTTCTTGCGATGACGTAGCATACTGTGTTTCAATGTGAAACGACGAGAGCAAATGTCACATGAGAATGGACGTTCACCTGTATGGGTGCGCATGTGACGTCGTAGATCCTCAGCTGACCAGAAACGACGCATGCAGAATGCACACACGACCTTCCGATTGCTGTAGTCAGGGAAACGTCCTCTCTTCTCTTCTCCATCGCTGTGATGTTGTTGTGGTGGTGGCTGCTGATCCTCGGGATTCTCTGTATCCATGTCCAAGGCTCCTTTAGCCAATAACATCTCGTAGGATCTCTTGTGATACTCCTTTATGTGCTCCAAACAGTCTTGACGCTCTGCAAAACCACTGTCACAGAGATGACACTTGAATGGTGCATCAGTTGGTCCAGGTGAGGATCTTGGAGATGGTCGTCTTGATCGTGGGGTCTCATTTGTTGATGATGATGTATTGGGATTGGATTTAGGAACTTCAGTTATGGTTGATGAATTCTCCAAGTTCTCGGAGACACTTGAGGACTGACTCTCGTAGCCACTTTGATCATTTTGTTTACTAGTTGGTGTTGGACTTGGCTGTCTTTCTGAATGGGCTTCACTCATTGGACTTTCTGGTCTTGATTTACCCTCTTGCGAGTGCTTGGTAGATCTGTGCTTCTTCAGGTTTCCAAGAGTTGAAAATGTGGAGCTTGGGCATTGGTTGCATTTGTATGGTCTCTCTGGTACATTTCTCATTGAGAATGTGTTGTTTGATGGAATTTCTTGAGCCTCAGGTGATGATGATGTTCTGATTCTCCTCATTTTATTGGGATTTGCTTTGTGTTTTCTCAGGAGGTGACGATCGCAATTTGATTTTGTTGTGAAGAGGAGAGAACAGTGGACACACTGATAGGGTTTTTGTCCAGTGTGAGTTAGAATGTGGCGTCTGAGAGAAGAAGTCCAGGGGAATGGACGTTCACAGTATGGGCAGATTACTCGGTTTGGTGCCATTGAATATGCAGACTTCTTTTTCTTCTTCTTTTTCTTTCTCTTCAGTTTCTTCAATTTTGAAGAAGATGAATGGCCAGAATTTCCAGAATTAATAGAATCTGATTTCTCATCACTGCCGGAATTATTACAGTCACTTGTTGAAGCAACCAAGCCCTCTTCGTCACTCATGTACTGAGGCTGGAACTGTTGATACTGCTGTGATGCATTATCCAAAAGCTCTGATACACTCGCTAAATCAGCATTTCCATCCTCAGTTTTAATAATTCTCTCATTTATTTCATTATCCTCGAATTGTTTCTCCTTGCACTCAATTTCTTCAGGTTCTGACTTTATCTTCATGTTCAATACATCTGGATCTCGCTCCATTGGGGTTTCATAATTCGAAGGATTTTCATTTTCTTTCTTTGAATCCTTTGTATTCTCTTCAAGTTTACCTCTGAGTAAACTCGTAGGTCTCTCATCTTCCTGCTCACAATCTTTATCCTCTGCTGCTTCATCTATAATGAGCTCTTCATCTGTATCATTGTCTTCGTGCTTGTTTCCTTTCAACTGCTGTGCAAGAATTGCATATTTCACCTGATCAGAAATAGCATGTTTCCCAAATTCAGAAGACATGGACTGTCCAATTTTTGGGAGAATGTTTGGATAACCTGATTGAGACTGTTGGTTAGAATGATTCAAACTGTGTAATAATGTCGGTGGATTTGATAGTGGAGGTCTTCCTCTAGTTGAATGCCCACCACGAGGCCTCTGGCTCCAATGCTGAGGATGCTGCTGTTTAATGTGCCTCTCCATGTTGCTCCTCAACGTGAACCTCGCTGAGCAATGCTCACAGCTGAAGGGTTTCTCAGTTCTGTATCTCCTCTGCTTCTGTTTAGGCATTAGGACTCCATTCTTGATGACCATCTTCACTGAATTCGATGTTGGTGTTGTTTCAATTTTTTCTCTCGGGCTAGCAATCTTGCTGGAGATTTTAGAAGCCATCATCTTGGAATATTCACTCTGGTCCTCCATGGATCGAGAAGATAAATCTCTTCCTTGGGGATAAGGAGATCCATAGTTTGAATTATTCAATGGAGGCTCAACCAGAGTTCCTCCGCTCGTTAATTGAAGTCCTCTGACCAACTCTTTCTGCAGTCTATCTCTCATGGCAAAATCCTGTCCAAAGATGTGTGGATTGAATAAATAAGGTGGTAGAATTCCTGCACCAACTCCAGCAGCTGAAAATCCCCCGAAATTCCTGTAAAGCAGATGCGCATTGGCATAGAGTGCTTCAAGGGAACTTGGTGAATTTCCAGATTGTCCAGCTTTCAAGAGAGCTTGTGTAAGAAGAAGCTGATTGGTCGCTGACTCATACATATCCTTCTGACTCTTGTCAAAATCATCAGTTGTTGAGGAATCATTTCCATTGTCCCTTGATTTTTTACTCAAATCGAGAACATCCATTGACAAATCCAATGGTGCATCTTCACCAGTTGAGGTATGTTTCAAGTCAATTGGACTAGCCTGTACTCTTTGGTGTGCGTCGGATTTGGCATCGCTGACTAGTGATACACTACCATCTGATGATCTTGAATCATCCTCGTGCATTTTTCCATAGTTTGATTTGGTGAAGTCTTGAGGATTCTCAGAATCTTCGGACATTCTGTGAGAAAGTTCCAAAAGATGAACAGGCGGTGGTCTTGAAAAAATATCAGACTTCTCGTAATGACTGACTGGAGTAGCACGTAATGATGCCAATCCCATTTGTTGTCTCAGTCTGATTTCATCAGCAATGAGCTCAGAATGCTTGGAGTCCAGGGAATAGCTTTGATGATGAAGATCATCACGATCAGAATAGACTAGAGATTTTCTTGAATCATCCCTCATGACTCTCGGTGATGTTCTCTCAAGTGGTTCATTAGCTGCGTCTTCATTCGGGTGATAGATGAGAACACTTTTAATTTCCTCTCTGGTGAGGATCTTGTGACCATTTTTCACGTGCCTCTCGCAATTTGCTTTCGTTGTGAATGCATATTTGCAGAGAGAGCACTGATAGGGTCTTACACCATTGTGTGACTTGAGATGACGACTCAGTGCAGCTTTGTCAGTTGATGTGAATGGGCAGACATTGCATGGATATGGCATACCAGGAGCAACGCCCATGTGTTCTTTGTGATGTCCCTTCAGTGCTCTCAAATTCGGAAAAATCGCACTACAAAGTCGGCATGGGAATTCTCCCTTGAGCTTCATTCTCCTCAATTCAGCAGCAAATGCATCTTGAGCCTCCTCCTCATTGTACTCTGATGAAGCAGTACCAGAGGAACCTGAAGAATTAATATTCGGATTCATTTTGATGTGTTGATCGGGAGTACTGGCATCAGATCTTGGAAAAATTGGTCCAGATGTAACGGAGATAATACTCTGGATATCAGCAAGATCCTTGCCCTCCTTGGCTTCAGTCAAAGCAGCTTTATTCTGTAAATCCAGTCCTGCGAAGAAATCATTTCTCTTTGATTGATCCTCCTCATTGTGTGATATTCTGTAATAAGGATTTCCACAATCCATCTCATGTCCATCAAGAGCAGACTTACAGGGGAATGCACGAAGGCACTTGGAGCACTGGAACGTGGCACTCTCCCCTGATGCTGGACGATGTAGTGATTGTTCACAGACTGCTCTTGCAATTGCTGGAAATTTATCAGCAGAAAAGTCAACAAATGTCAGATCATTAAATCCAATCACTGAATTCCTGAGATTCCTCTGTGGTGTTGGGTTTTCCGTGAAATGAACCATGAATCTGTGGAGATTCAAGACTCGATGATTCTTGAATGATCTGTTGCAAGAGTCACATTCTGCTGTATAATCAGGATGATTCTTCTCTAAATGAGCCTCTAGTAGAGCTCCAGTAGGAAAATCCAGTGATGGACAGACAGGACAAATATAAGAATTCTGAAGAATATTCTTGCTCTCGCTTCTCGAATTATTCAACAGAATCTTGTGCTTTCTCTGTCCATCAATGTCGTCCGAGAATTCGGATCTCTTTCTCTTTGATCTGGAACTCGGTGATGTTGGCTCATCAGCAATGTCTGGTGATGTACGTTTAGCAATTTCATTGTTATTGTATTCATCTACGTGTCGTCTGGTTGCTGGTCTCTCCGAGTCACTGCTACCCTCGGAGTCCGTGTAACTGTGAGGTGACACCTCACGATGTGCTGTTCTCAGGTGTCTATTCATGTTACCATTTGTTGTGAATGCCATATCGCAGTATTTGCACTTGAATGGACGCTCACCAGAGTGTACTAGTACGTGACGATCTAGAGAGCTCGCTGAGCTCAATACCTTGTGGCATACACCACAAGAATAGTCCTCTTCACCGCTGTAATCTGTACTGCGGGGTGAATTGTGACCTCGCAGATGATTCGTAAGGTCACGGGATGATGTTAGAACGAGAGAACAAGCTGGACAGGGGTAAGATCCCTCCGATTGTTCGACCTGTTGAAAATAAAAATAGAAAACATTAATTTATCACTGAATTTACTTGGAAATTCTAGTGTTATCATTCTGATTCATCTCTCTTCTTTTATCTCAAAATTAAATCGGTATTTTCCCGGTCTTCCCAATAAAGCAATCTCACTTGATGACGAATTCTCTCATAGATTAAGTTCTTCGTTGAAATTTCAAGATAATCTTTTCTTTAAAATTAAAGATAATTTATATTTTTTAAATAATACTTACGGATGAAGTTGATGCTGCATCGGTGTGTATTTCACTACTGTGTTGCTGGTCCGGCACGTTCTCGATGGTCACTGAAATAAAAATAAAAAAAATATTCTTTAGCTCGTGGTTAAAGGCTTGGGGAAGGATGCGATGTGGTTTCAGATGAATCTCTCTTTTTCCGCTTCTACATTCTACAAATCCCCGACTCAACAACTGTGTTTTCCTCCTGTTTTTATCAATTAAAGTTATTTTCCATCAATAATCAATGATGTTATGCCTCAGGAGTGAAAATCGTGAGATTTCTCATACCTTTGACTCAAATGATTCTTCTAGTCTCGATTGTTAACGTAGATAGTGTGAAAAAATACCAATTGATAAGGAGAAATACACGGTACATTATCCCGAGGCGACTATAAATGTTTCTTATCTCAGGAAACAGTTCGAAGATATTATTCCGTTTTTTTTTCTTTCTTATTTCAATTGTCAATGGCTAAAAATGACTTCATGAGAAACTTTGGTTTATTGTCTTGCTACATCAACATCCTCATTGATGCACGGTTTCATTCTGGAAAGTTACAGTGAATGAGAGAAAGAAAAAAAAATTTCGAGGTATTCATTAACGTCCAAAATGAAGCTGTGAAATCTGTAAATGACGTGTACCGGAAGTACCAACGTTTTTTACATTTTTTCTTTTTTCGGATGTATAGCTCAAACTTTTGACAATAATAAGTTTTATCAGTGACCTCGTACGATTTCTCAAACCACAGAACGGATAAAAAGAACGCAAGGACTTTTATTCTCAAAGTGAGAACAATTCTTCTCTACATTCTTCTTCTCTCTTCGTTTTCCTTCTTTTAATTGAAGTTGAAATGTACATTGTAATCTACCTGATGTTCTCACGCACTTATCCACGTTATCGATCGCTTTTAACTGGAAACGCGACAGACAAAACATCCCGAGCTAATCGATACCATGAGCTGTCATCATCCATACTATCCCCACTCTAAATACCATTTGTAAAATCTTTGAAATTAAAAGAGAAAAACATGAAATTCTTTCAGTGTAAATTCAAGTGAATGAATTACGCTTTATCGGTAAATTGATAATTTTCAATTGAGCAATTTAGAGTAGAGGGAAATGAATTTTTGATTTGATCTCCAAAGGCTCCGTGAACCCTGGGTATACAGGTGGTAATATAATTGTTCGCAGGTGATTTTATTCATGCGCTCTGAGCCATCTGTGAGGGCAGTATACCTATGTATAACATACACATGTAGCTTTTGCTTCCTCTATGGGAAAAAACGGGTTTGGCACGCGGTTAGCACACGTTTTAATATATAAACTAAAAACCACGCCTGTTGGATGCGTAGAGACATGTAATGTGTGTGTTATAACTCGTGCGAAAATGAAATATTAGCGTTCAGTTTATTTACGTAACCCAAGAATTTCCAATGTGTAATGAATAAAAAAAAAAAGAGAATAAGAAATCCGTGATATCTCAATTATTTCATGAAAAATTAAAAAAAAAAAAAACAAAAGAATGAAGAATCTTCGTGAAATAATAATTGATAAAAAAATAAATAATATTGAAGCAGCATGAGATGTGCAAACCTTGGATTACGTCTTATCTAATACGATGTATCTCGATAACCCTGGGTGGCCGGTATGTTCGTGCACATGAACCTTGAAAGTGGGACTCTCGTCTCGACGGAAGAGAAAACCGGTGGTACGTTACTACCACTATTATTCCTAGTACACATAGGCACACACAGTTGAATAATATTGTACTAGTATAAAGACACGTGGGTAATTTTAGCACCAAATGGTTATATACCTTTTGTTGTTTGTGAATTGTATATGATGGAGGTAAAGAAATCACGGGATCCCCCATCTCCAGAGCATCTCACTGAACGTCTCTCTAACATTATCATTATACTATCAACATTATTATGATTATTCGTTACTTTTAGCTCATTGAGAATGGAGTTTCCCACAGTCGGCAATCTTTTATGAAGCTAAGCGGATAAGAGTAAATCAGAGAGAGAATGAGAGAAGGATGAACCGTGATTTAATTAATGACCTCGGGTATCCGGTTGAGGGGAAGAAAACAAGGAGAAATCATCCAATCAATGCTAACCTCCCTTTCTGCCCTTGGCACGAGTGGGTGGAGATTGCTACTCTGATCATGCGCATTGGCCACTGAATCATCCGGTTGGATGCTGCAAATGTATCCACTCTGTGGTGGGGATAAAATGAGAGGCTGAAAGGGGGCGTTGCCACGAAACATTCACCATT
Organism: Aleiodes testaceus; assembly: GCA_963565655.1. Classification (NCBI taxonomy): domain Eukaryota; kingdom Metazoa; phylum Arthropoda; class Insecta; order Hymenoptera; family Braconidae; genus Aleiodes; species Aleiodes testaceus. The sequence goes on from OY751428.1 coordinate 2,863,896, forward strand.
GGTTCGCCTTTCATCTCTATTCTTTTTTATCTCAGTATCTTCTCGTCCTTTTCCCTCTAACCGTCCATTCTCTCTTCTCCCACTCCGTGTCTTGCGGGATTCTTTATCCCTCTCTCGCTTCCACTATCATCCTGTATTTTTCACGTAACTCTGTCTCACTCCATGCCTCTCCCCCCACCATCTGTACGGGCAACACCCACAGCGACACACGGAGGCTCGCTGAAGAGAGAAGTTGGGAAGTAGGAAAAAATGGCGGTGAAGAGGTATTCCCCAAAGGGGAATTTAGTTTGACTGTGTGTGTGTATATGTTTTCGAAGAGTACTGTAACCCTGACAACCTTGGAATTATCCAAGCGTAAAACCCTCCGTGGCTTCAGCAACAGCAGCCTGGTGGTGTGGTTCTCAGGGAATTGAAATACGTTTTTTTTTTTTTTTTAATGTTTCTTTTCTAGAGCTTTTCATAAATTAGTTTTATGTTTTATTTAGAGAATTTACTTTTACTCAGCAATTGAGATAATGTTTCCACGAAGTTTCAAGGAAATTTCAGTTTCGTTCCCAAGTAATTCAGATGGTTTAATCATTAATTAAATCAATTTATTCTCAGGTGATTATTCATATAACGGGATACGTCGATTTCACTTCAAAAATTATGATTATAGAGTTTCGATTCACTTGTTTATATATTATTATTCTATTTTTAATGAAGTTCTGAATGCCTGTAGTTTCGTAAACTTTAGTCTTTCTTTGGAAGCTCTGACGCTTCAAGGTACTCTGAAAGATGACACAGTTACGTCAGAGGTGGAGGTAAGGGTGGATGTCGATCTATCGTAGATATATATATGTGCGAAATATGTTGTATTTACAATTGGCTAGAGGTATGATAGCCCAAGGTGGACGTTTCGTATTGGTTGTTACGTATAAAGGTTTGAAAATGTCGTTTAAAATACGATCTAGGGTCAGATACGTGGCCCAACCGAGTGACTCCGCATGTACATTGGGTTTATCACGGTTTGGCCTAGAGCCGGGTATAGACCTCTTCGTGAAAAAGAGAAAAAAAGCGGTAAATTCTATAGGTAAAAAGGCTATTGCATTATTGTAATAATAATGTTCACTACCATTTCGAGTGAATTATGAAGGTGGCAAAGTGTTTGTGTCACCGATTGAGACATTAAATTACCCCATTTTCTTTTATTCCCAATTTTAAAGGCATTCAGGTTACTTTTCGCCCTCTCCATTTCTCGTTGGACAGCACGTGCTGAAATTCATACACGAATTGACTCACGACCCGAGAGTCCACGCGACACGTCACACTCATCAATTTGTTCCAGGGACACGTTTTTCAGGGTATTCTGGTGCCCCCCTGGCGCCAAAGAAAGAAGGGAGCGGTTTCTCCGCACACGCCACGCCCTAATTTCTATGCCTCAAACAGAGACCAAACATCCGTGCTTATCCCCACTATTTCATCTTTACCAAAGTTGTGATTCATTTTACAACAGCCCTGGAGCATGAAACGAGGAAAAAAAAAATGAAGGAAATTAAGGAAAATTTCACTGCTATAATTTATGATGAAGAATTTATTTTTCTTGAGTCAAAGAAATGTTTGAATTAAATTATTCATTTTGAAATGAAAGAAGTAATTCTTGATACGAGGAATAGCCTCGGAATACACAAACAATTTGGTCCAGGCGATTGTTTTTTTTTTTTTAATGTTTTGACTTGTATCCACGAATGCCAAAACAAGATAATAAAAGACAGTTTCACAGTGACTAATAATCATGATCAATTCAGATGAAAACATCCAATGGAATGAAAATAAAAATTTGAGAAGTCAATTTTATTTCAACACGAATTGTTACGAGATAAGGATGTGTCTCTTATGCTATCTCTGGACTCTGGGCAACTGTGTTTTGTTTCTTCTCCTCTTTCTATCCATCTTTGTTTCGCATTCGCCGAAATTTCTTGAGAATAGCCATTTAGTATTTAGTACTGTCTCAATTTTCTTTGAATTTAATTTAAATGAGGATAAGATGAATTTATAAATGAAAATATTGACAAAAATTAATTCACAATTCCAAGATTCATCTCAATATTAAATTAATTATTTTTACGAGGAAAATTAGAGAGTTTCAACATTTATTTTATGATGAAATGAGAGGAAGAAAGAAACAAAAATGAATTGAATTAACGTATTAACAATTGGATTATTTGTTTACAGAGACTGAGCTAAGCAGGTCATAGTCAGATGGGATTTCATCACACTTCAAGGTACTTTACACGAGTTTATCCAATGGAAAAAAAAGAGCAGGAGAATCGGTGAGTGAATCACATCTCAAATCATCCTTCAATCGCGTTTATCAAAGCGAATACTGATTCGTATGAGTGTAGGAAACATTTCAGAAAAACCTCGTAATGCGAATCAATGAAATTATAATCAGCAAATAGACGCAAATCTAACAAACACACTTAGAAACTCACCTTTTGTGGAACAATCCATGCCGGTTCGAGCGACCCGGGGTCGATTTAATCCTCACGTCATGAATCCACGTTTAAGTTCGTGACCCCAAATATTCAAATAGAATGATTAGAAGAAAATAATAATAATAATAATAATAAACACTCAAATACAAAATCCACACGAAATCACTTTGAATCTTCACCTCTTATTTCACAAGTTTCGAAATTAATAAAAATAATAATAAAAGTTCAGCACAGCACAAAAGATAAATGAGTCTAGTCTCTCGTACTAATCTCAACTAAAAATCAAACAATAATAATTAAATCAGCACAAATCACTTGATGTCCAATTCCTCAACTTGACACGAATTCTCCAATGATTATCGACGAGTTATATTATTTTGAATTCTCAATTCAATATATATATATATATATATATATATCTATCTATATATATTAAAATAAATGAAAAACAGAAAAGAAAAAATGAACGGAAATAATCGTAACAAACGTTGTGCGATGATGTTGAGCGCACGACTCGCCGCAGTGAAGTGACTCCGTTGGCTCTAACAATTTCTCTCAACCTGCGTTCTCCGTGCCTCGGGGGCCCACATCATCTCTCTCCCCTACCTCAGGTTGTGTCTTTCGTCTCCCTTGCTTCTCCATCCCCACTCTAGCATCCTCAATTTACCACCACCACCGGCTGAACGAGCATGAGTCGCGCCGGCTGTCTCTGATGCAGGTACTGCCGCATGCCTCTGTCTCGCTCTTGCTCCAGGCTTTTAGGTAGAGAGTCGTGCCTGTGGCCCCTCTCGCATCAAGCTGCTCCCCTCCACTGCTGCTATTGTAACAGACTAGAGTTCAACTGCTGCTGCTGCTGCGTCGAGTGATGCCCAGTGGTTCTTTCAAGGCACCTTTAGCCCACCCCCACCCAACGCGGCACGGGGATACAGCAGCAGCATCGGAGGAGCGGTGGCCTATACCTCCTGTGTCGCATGATACACACATTCACGAATGTGTATGTGAGAGCAGAGGGAGAGGGATACCTGGAGTATGTGTGTGTGTGTTTGGAGCCAACTGGCAATACACGTAACCCTAGCGGCAGACCACGTATCCCTATCGCACGTTTCCATATATATTTTTCAGGCTAACTCTCTTTCTCTCTCACTTGGGCTGTCTTTATCAGCGTCCTCCTTACCATCGACCCGGGACAGTCGGACGTCGAGGGGTAGATGTCTCTCGACGTGTAGCACATTTACCATTTCATTTATTCGGTTTGAAGAATTGTCTCGCGATTTCTCATTAGGGTAATTCATTGGAGAGGGGAAAATTCGATTTTTTCGAATGAAACATTCTGTCTCGAGTATTTTCATCAGAATTTCTAAATAAATTATTCAAATAATAGATTCTATGCTTCTGCGCCTTTTCTAAAAATTGAGCAATTCAATTTTTCAAATCTACGACTCATTATGAATTCGAGACTCAAAAAAGAAAGAGTAAAAAAATGAGGAAGCACTTCACAGGTGTTAAACAAACGGGAATCATACACCGAATGCGGTAAAACTCGGACACACAACAACAAATCACGCTCCTTCCGTTTGCGTAGATTATTGTAGGGGTTTTCTTATCATATTAATCAATAATTATCTTGGTGCATTACATGAACGGCAGTGTATGGTTTGTTTGAAAAACGCAAAGGCACACGCGTACAGCTCTTGCGGTGAGAGTAGTGAAAACTTATTAGCGCTCTAATGCCTCTTGTGTACGAAATTGTTAACACATATTTAGTTTTATTTATCTCTCACATTACATCCAAACTGTCTAAAAAAAAGAAACAAATAACAATGACATATGTGTATTTATAATTAATCGATTGGCAAAAGGGCATTATTACCCCATTTACACCAAAACCTAAAAAATTCCAGAGAAAAAAGTCGTTAAAGTTTAAATAATTCATTGAAACTCGTAAAACAGTCTCAATGTATTTTTCAGTCTATTTTTTCTCCCCAGAGAGAAATACCTGAAAATCCGCATGAAATCATCATTTATTGACCCAATTGTTCCCAACAATTTCCATTTGAAAAATCCCAACAAAAGAAAGACTCATTGCCTCTACTCAAAACATAATTTTGCGAAAATTTCCAACGGATTATAAGGGTTTTTCGTACATTGTCCCCAAGAGGACATCTGGACCCGCAATTTTTGACTCATCCATCTTCCATTCCGCTTTACCTGAGAAGATGACCCAAAGAACAATGCGAGAAGTCACAATTTCTCCCCCTTAAAGTCACTGACGAGGCGCGAAAATCATTGTAACTCTGATACTAAATTTCGACGAATTTAATTCAATCATGTGCTTCAACATAAAACACTGAATCTCTCTCCTGTCCAGGAAGGGTTTATGCTAATAGAGAATCGAGATAATACCGGAGATGTATACCTGAGAGTTTGTAAAAAAAATCGAGATGAATACCTCTGTGCATATTAATTGAAACTGACCTGGCGCCTCTTTCTCATCTGCAGATGTAACTGAATCCCGTGAGGGTTGTCTCATCCCTTTCATTTCAATAACTATTTCTGACCGTGTGTTTTTGGTCATTATATTTAACAAAACATAAATAATTCGAGGGACAGTTGAGATTCAACGGTTTTGGATACCTGGATTTTTAAAATATTTGGACAGTTTTAGATTAATTCGGTAAATTTCTAAAAATAAAAATAGATTACGGGACAATTGGATAAAAGGACTTGTAGATTGGATTTTTCTAATAATCTTAACGTCTCGACAGAGGAAAAAAAAGAGATGTGAAACGTATCTTTGCCTCAGACGGCGACAAGTCGGTGCCGTTAACGTAGACACGCTCGTCAGGTTTCCCCAGAAGTTTTTCCAGAGAGGTAATATCGATCTCACCAGTCACATTGCGAAAGTTAGCATGAGAGGGAGAGAAGGGACCCTTTAAAAAGTCCGAAAGCCATAGTAAAGTCTCTTATTTTTATGGCCCACTGTTGTATTCGTGCCTTCGAGACGCCCTGATTGTGGATTAGCACTTTTCTCAATGACTGCCTCATTTCTGTGCCCAATTGTTGGGTTTCAAGTACTTTGGATTTTTCGGCACCACTCGTTAATCCCTTTTATTGCATCCTCATTTTATTATTTCAATTGTTGGGATTTTCAGCAGATTTTTGGGTGATTTTTTCGTTTTTATTATTTCATGAATGCGAATTAATTTGAGTATTAAATACGAGTGATAGTTATTTAGATCAATGCCTCTTGTGTGTTTTATACCTCAGGCTATCGATTGATCGATAAGAATTTTTTTATCCCTGAAGACAAAAGGTTGTGAGAGAATAACAACAATGGAAATTACATTTTTCATTTTGATAATGACTCTGTGACATAGAAGACATCAGTAATTAACGTTGCAACTGAGAATTATCATTTTTCTCGTGTTGGGAAAAAATAAATTCCATAGATGACGAAGAGAATTGTTAGAAGAAGGTATTTTTAATGTCATCAATGACGCGTCTACAGACGATCCTATCTTTCACTAATTTTCGTAATGTTTTTGGGAATTCCTCACTTGCTTTTCACTTTTACGAAATCATTATATATCAATTCGACTAATTACAGGAGTGAGATCGTTATAAAGACGTTAGGGTCCAGTCATCTTCAAATATTTCTGGATAATTTCATGTATATATCTAAATTGCCTCCCATTATCTGATATTTCGCAGGAAGAACGGATCTTATGTCCAAATTCTAATAAAGAGATTAGATAATGAATGATAAAAAAAATAATAAAATTATGAAAATCCAAAAATATATATTTTTTTCAAATTAATAATAAAAAATTGTAAATAATGCAGTATGAATCCTCGATTCGTGTTTCTTATCATTTTGGCCTCGTGTACAGTTGAAATTAAGACGGAAAAATTGTCAACTCGTTTGACCATTAAGAGCGCACGCTTGTTTGCCTAGGGAGACATGTAATGACTTAGCGATAAGTACAAGAGTTTGTGCCTCACAGGCCTCTTGTTTCGTTACAATTTTTTCGAGTTTTTTTTCCGTTTTTTTCTTCCATTTGTGTATTAACCAGTACCAATGTATTTACGATGCCCTCAATATCGCTAAAAAATAGTAAATGCATAGTAAATTCATGTTTACGTAAATATGACGAGGTGGAATGAGTTTTAGAAAAATTTGATGATTATTTCTACCAAAAGTAAAGAGAATTTTATCTAAATGTGAATTTGTACTGAAAATTCTCAAGTCTCTTATCTTTAATGAAAAAAAAAGAGAAACTTCAAAGTTTTTTCTTTTCATTTGCTCGTTCTGAGATGTTAAAAAATCCTGAAATCATATATAAAGATGAGTCGTTGGCTCGAGAGAAGACGTGATGCTGAATTGTCAATAAACTTTGAGAAGGGGAAACTGATAAGTCTGCGATTAGATCAGGCGTTATTTACCTCCTCAGAGTCCTCGCCTATGTTTGATCAGTGATGTCAGAGAACTCTGGTCCATCCGGTTTCTTTTCATAAAGAAAGAAAAGATAGAAATGAGTCTAAAGTATTTCATTCTTCTCTGTTTTCTCAGAGAAAAAAAGAAGACTGTATCTCTCAAAAATTTTGATCTCCATTCACAGTATTAAAAGTCTCATTACCATAATTTCCCCATTTGTAATATTTACTCGGAAAGAGAAGAAAAGGTACTCTGTGCAAACAAAAAAAAAGCTGTTAAGAATGATGCATGAATTCGTTTATAATTTTTTCTATTTAATTTCTACATGAAGTGAGGATTTTTAGGTCTCTGCTGATAACAAGCTTCATATCTCTCAGTTTTCGTAAGATATCTCCTAAACTAATCAAGATACGAAGATTTTCATAGAAACCTTTTTTGTAGGTCTCCACCTGCTCTACAAAAATGATCTCCATCAAAAATTCCCTATCTCCCTTAGTTTCTGAGCTATTCCAAAAAAATCGAATTACCTCCGAATAATTCGAAACGTGAAAGAAAAAATTGAATTGACCCACTTGATGATTTTCTGTCTCCACGAAGAAATGTTTCGTGCACGCACGATCCACCGGTATGTGAGTGTCACATTGAGAAAGGCAGAGGGACGGAGGGGAGGCAAAGAGAGAAAGAGAGTAAGAGGGTTGGTGAAGACGTAGGAGAAACATGTGAATAGTTGTTAGCGATACACACGCGGAAGAGCTTGGTAATACGATGGCTGCATACGAAAGAGACCAATAGGTATCTCACGGGGCCACCACTCGTGTGGGTGTATCACTGGTGTGGTTTTGAAATGTAGGTTATCCGTTATAGTATCACCCGGGCGATTGGACGTGCATACGTCGTTGCTGCCATGTCAAAAGTACTTTAATAAGCCTCCCTCCTGTGCTATTCTAGTGTACAGGACACAAGGAGAATAATTCACGTCTCTCTTCTTTCATTAGAATTAAAAATTCATGAGTACAACATAGAAATGTGAAGAATGAGTGAAAATTATGTATATTCTATTTACTTCCCCTTCTTAAATTTCTTTATTTAATTGGTTCAAGGTAGTTTCGTTAAAGGGAATTACATACTACAGTAGTTTCCCGCGTGTTGAGTCCAACAGATGTCCGTCAGTCATTGAGCAAATATACCTGCCACCCTTTTTCCCGCCTCCTCATCCTTAGCACCTTACTCCCTATTTCAACTTCATCCATTATATTCTCATCATAAGGCACAAATGTTGTATTTATAATATACAGAAGTCCCGGGGCTTTCGGTAATAATAATGTTGTGTTGTTAATGTCATGCTTTTGATTTGTTCTATTGATTCTAATTGATTTTTACTAGAAATACACGAATAATTCGAAAAGATGCGTCTGCATTTATTCTCTTTTTTCTCATTGAAAAAAAAGAAAGAAATGCCTCATTAATAGTCAACTCTCGCACAGTTTCTCGTCTCTTTTCCAGATGAAGGGAAAGGAGCCATTGAGGGAATAAAGAAAGAATAAAAACGAATAAAAAAAACACACGTGTATCCAATTCAAAGTTTTTTATGTGTTAAGACTCGTAGTCTTTTCATAGTTTTATTATTTTTCTCTTTCTCTTTGATATTTTTATACTGCTGGATAATGTGGAATCGTGTTGCTTGGGAGGCTGCGGACGTGGGAGACAGGTAGCTCAACTTCCTGTCGGGTTACAGGTCCCATTGTACACATTCTCAAGAAAAATAGCAGTATCTGAGTACACTCACTACTTTTAGGGCCCAAGCCACGTAAAGTGACATCCACCGAGTCTTTGTAAATCTCTGTAACTTCTTTTGTTGATGGCCTTTTCATAGAGTTTTTTTCTTTTTTTTTCATTCTCCTCTCGTCTCCACCTCTTCTTTATGATGTGGTGACATATGGATGAGGCAACAGAGAACTTTGTATCACTGTGGCTCATTAAGTACTGGGGAAAAAGAGGATGAAAGGATATCTTTAGTTATTTTTTTTTATTTTTTTTCCTCTTTTCTGGATTCTGAGCTTCAGGAAGAGGCAGGTGGTACACAATGGCCCTTCTTGGAGTTCTTTATTACTCTACTTTCTTCAATTCTACAATGAGACAAATTTTCATTGTAGAAATTGGGATAAAATTGAATTCAGAATGAAATTGAGATGATTTTCTGATTGAATGGTTGGAGATAGCGATTTTCTAATGATTCCATTGGAAATCTGAGGAAATTTGAGGTGGAAAACATGTGTCGAAATTAATTTTTTCGATTTTTTTGAAAATTCGATTTTTTCACCGAGTTTTTGAAGGGGTTTACCTTGGAAAAATTTGAAAAAAATCGAATTTTCAAAAAACTCGAAAAAATTAATTTCCACACATGTTTTCCGCCTAAAATTTCCCCAGCTTTCCGATGGAATCATCAAAAGAATTCTATCTCCAATATTTCTCTTGATTTCTCGTAATAAACAATTTCAAAGTGAGCATGTGCTCATCATACCCCTTGCGCCCTTTTCACTTCACCTCCCCCTATCACTGAAACTCCCAAAAAAAAGTAGAGACTTGATAATCAAGTCATGCACTCAATGTTTCTTCCATTTATTTTCCGGAAATGCGTGATGAGAAATGTGTGTATATAGGGGCATTGTGCCCGTTGTGTTTTATGTTTATCGTTTAAATTATCCGAGATAATCCGAGTGAAGAAAGAAGGGGAATTCGAGTTCCCACGTGATTTATGAAGTTTCAGAGACTCGACTTCAACAAAAATCCTCCTCCTTATTAATCGGCAGATTCAAATTAATTCAAAATATTCACGTATACTTAAAAAGAAGTGAAATAAGTGTTTCGTATCTCTGACTTGCACGATCCATTGCTGCTGTGGAAACGTGGGAAGCGAGAGACTGTTGACGTGCTATTATTCATGCATTATACACTCTTCATGTGAGAGAGGTAAAAAGATAAGAGATGTGAATTTCTGTCTTATCGTTTTTCTCTTTAATCCGAGTCTTTGATACTGGGAAATTGATTTTATCGGCACTCTGGTGGATGAGTGCATAATTCCTTCAATTAAACGCGTCGAATTAAATTAAATTCACCTGAATAATGGGGAAATACTTTGGATTAGATGACAAAGGCGTGTTTCGATTCCACCGGGCCTTAGGAGATAATACCACGCGCTGTTGCTATACGGTGTATACACAGGTGCTCAGGCGAGAAACGCGACGGTGTCAGCCTCGTGCAGATGCTGGGGCCCGTCTCTCTCCAAAGAGAAAGAAGCGTATAAAAATAAGGACCAGAAAGTGTGTTATCTTGTGTTCAGAAAAAAGAAGGCAGAGGCTTTAAAAATAATTCCATTTTCTGAATATAAAAATGTGTCATTTCATAATGGAGAATTTATAATGCTCGAGTATTGGTTTTTGATTTTATCATTATTTTTTTTTAACTCATTGAGTTTAAAGGAATGGAAAAATTATGCGGTTGTGAACAGCATCACTTTGAGATCTGACATATGTGGCATGTGGGCACGTGCGGAATAAAAAAAAGGTCGAAAGTGAGTGAACGAAGGCGCGCGCGAGCGAGCAGGTTGCCCAGTAGTCGACAGGTGCTCTGTGTGTATTGCACCAGAGAATGCCACTTCTGTCGCTGATGTTTTTGCCTCTTTCTGCTGAATGAAAATGCCGCCACAGCAGTTAAATTATCTTATATTGAATGATTCTACGGTTTTTTTAAAATGGTAATCATGTAATTCGGGGAAATTTTTTAATAAAACGCATTATCTCGATAAATTCACCACTACCCAAATATTTGCATTAAATTATTTAAATGAAGAGCACGAAGGTCTGCGTATGAATTTATGAGGAAATTATTCTTTAAATATATCAATAATCATAATTTAATTTAAATAATAAATTTATTTTTCTCCACTCTGGGGAAGAGTTTAGAAGTACAGGATGAGGCAAAGAAGAGGAAGAAGAGCTGAAAACAATGAGCCAAGCTCAGCCTCGACTGCCTAACCAACAGACCATGAAGATGCAATAATTTGTGCGCTCTCCTTCGAGGAAACGAAGCATGAGCTAACTCGTAGAATGGGAAAATGCGTTTACATACGAGAGGCACTCACGCCACCGTTCATTTTCACGTTGTATTAACGTCAAACGGATGTTTTGTTTAAAATTATTCCCTCTGATCATCAGTCATCAACGATGCATGTGTGTAAATTAAAATTCTCTGATGAAATTCCATATCTGTGAATTGAATTGAAAGCATCGAATCTTCTGCGCAGTTTGCAGCAAATGCACATGCGAGAAAATTCTTTAAAAATCCGACACTCACGTCTCGTTTACCGCTTACAGTGGCTCGATTTGACCCACCCATTTCTTTATATATCCATTGAAATGTATGAATTCATAATGTGCACATATCGGTGTACGAGATTCAGGTTCAGCGAGAAATTTGAAGCCGTTAGCCAACGAAGCCGAGAAGAGCAGAGAAATATCGAAAGTGATTCCAGGATTAAATTACTCTTTTCCACACGAGAAGCATCCATCGAAAGATTTCTTTATTATTTCAAGTATGAAGTTACGTCTTAAAGATGAAAAATGTGGAGGAAAAGTTGAGAGAAATAAGACGCGTAACGACGCGCATCTTGACGAGCAATTTTACAGAATTACATGTGATTTTGTGAATTATAATGAATAGGTAACGGACAGAATAATATATCCCTGAAATAACAAGCTAAATAAGCAGTTAATTTAATACCTTTTGATTCATCTCGTGAATCGAGAAGTTCTCGACTCTTTAAATCCAAACGATTCGCATTCCTTCCTCAAAACTTTGCGGATGACATTACGCTTACCTCACACGAATTCGCTAGGTCGCAGTCATCGGATATAATGTTGCAAGGAGAAAAGAATTGAAATAAAAAATAAGAAAAGAAGAACAGAATGAGGCACGATAAGGACAAAAATAATCTTGACTTCCGGAGGGATATGTTTTAAAATGTCATCCGAGTCGTACCATTCGCGCGTGCGCACAAATACAATTATACAAGCCATGTCTCCAAGTAGCCGTAAGCTTCCGGTGGTCGATGATTATTTTTATTTATTATTTAACCGTTGTTTCTTGTTTCGTCTCGTGAGAAATCCAATGAAAGTATTGAAAATACATCTTTTCTCATGATTTTATTGAGAAACTGAGGAAATTTAGTTTTACCCAATTTTCGTTTATTCAATTCTCGAATAATGTTGTAACGATCATCTTGTTATGCGTGGAACGTCATTTCCTTCTTCTCGTTGAATCTCGAGAAGAAGGTGGAGGCGTGTAATCGTGGCAGGAAGAGGCAGGTAAAACGTGATAGATGGCAGTGGAGAAAAACGGTTGAGAAGAAGTTGAACTGTCACGAGGAAAGGGAACAGGAAGTCGGCCTCTGACGGAGTTGTCAAACGACACGTGCGTTTGTGTCCGAAAAACTTGAAGGCTTCGGACCAAAAACTAATAATGTCGAATTACTGTTATCCAGGAGGGTCAAGCTTTATTGGAATTTACGAGGGACATGAGTTTAATAAATTAGAAAAAAAAAGTGCATATCAAGGAATTAAATCAGATCATTGACACCTGAATATTCGCATGTTGCGGAATTTCTCTGACGCGTTTAAATGCCAATGACAAGACCCATCACAAGAGAACAGCTTCGCAATTAATTAAATGCTGACAATGTGATATCCTCATTCGATTCTCTTTGATCAATATCCACGCGTATTCATCCGTTTTTTTTTTTAATTCTCCAGAGTAACGACACTTGCTTAACAGAAATATAATGTTTTTACGCAGTTACATTTTCGTATCTCGTTTTTATTCCCAACAGTTTATGAGTTCACGTTCTACCTTGTCACGAGGCAAGTACCAGTGTCAAATTCTGGAGCGTGAGACTCACGAAATTCTGACGCATTTAATTAGAATTTTTTTGGGGAAGTCATCTCTTCGTACTTTAACCCGGAATTCTTCCTATCTCTTGTCTTCATCGTGCTTCATTTTTCACGTAAAATCGTCTGCATCTTGAGACTTCTCAAAAAACATTTGATTTCTATGAATTTAATGGAATATGAATTTCCTTTCAGGACATGGAAGAGAGACTTTCTTGGAGTTCCCCTCTGATGAGCCACCCTGCGTGCCGTTCTCGTTCTCGGATTCAGGTGAGTTACAGTTACGTAAAAATAAATTGAAATAAAGGAATCATCAGAAGTTTGGAAATCTGTCGATAATTTTCTCTCTATTTTCATTGAATGGCTGAAGTAGAGGTATCATCAATAAACTCGTGCAGTGAATTTCAAACTCTAATTCAATGGTTATTACCGTTTCAATAGAAGAGAGAAAGAAGTATAAATGTAGACACGGTCTTTCTGTATGTTGGCCGAGTGGTCGTGCAGTTTCTCTCGCAACGTTAATTAGCAAAAGTTTGCCGTGCAATAAAACGCGTCTGAGCTTTACGTAATTCCTTTCGCAGACTGGACAGCTATAGTTTCGATATAAACGAGAATGTATCCTGATAATTGTTGAAATAACTACACTATGAAAGTTTTGAGGCGTCCGAATGTTAATCGACATTTGTATGTAACATTCATGATTGTTTCATACGATTATCCTCAGCCTCAGTTCTTCCTAGATTTTCATTACATTCTCCACCATTTTATCAAGACATCTTCCGGATTGCAAGAAACGCCCACTGCACACTAGACTTTCGATTAAAAAATTATGCTTCTCTGAGACTTTTTCTTTTTTTTTCTCTAATTGATGGAAGTTAAGAATGAAGACACGTGAATTGATGTCTTCTCTCTTTTTTTTTATTTCGTATTTTTGAAACAGAAATAGAGGTACTACACGCAAATTCATTCAATTTCATTCTTTTATTAGAATTCTTTGGATCAAAGAGATCATTTAGATAAGATTCATTGAAGATGGGTGAATAAACTAGACAAATATTTGGAGATAATCGATTCTGTAAATGATAATTTTTCTCGTTTAAATTTTTTGAAAATTCAGAATTTTCATTCCCGATTTAATGAGGATTTTTGATTGAATAAATCATTGATGGTGATTTTTATTTATTTGAATACTCATTACGTATTTCCATTAAACACATTCATATTTTTTAATAATATTTGATGAAACCTTAGTCATCATGAGCAAAAAAATAGGAGAATTATCAAAAAAAAAGAGAATTTGATAGAAATAAATATTTAGTTTCTCTCAATGAAAAATGATTTAAATTACGTTTTATTATCATCAAACAGTTCACTTGTGTAACTAGTCGTCATCTCCATTGTCTCCCAATCACATTTGCTTCTAGCCGAATATGAAATCCTCTGTACGCTTATTTTTTTTAGATACGTGAATGATTACGTGCGTCACCGCACGTGTGTTCTCCCATTCTTATTTACATTTTGGATTAGAATTTGAGTGATTCGGTCCAATAAAATTCAGAATAATAGTGATAGTACTACTGTTTTTTTCATAATTCATTTTCTTCCAAAATCACTTTTATTAAATGGAAAACTCTGCCCAATTTTATTCAATTAATTCATTGACTCTGAATATTTGCCTTTCTATGAGGTAAATCCCAACCTTGATGAAAAGATGGGAAAAAATTCCGAAAATGATATCCGTTATTTTCTTGACTGTTTAAATAATTACATTGTGATATAAATTGGTCCACTACACGTGTTTTTGACGTCATCGGCTTATTATTCAGGCCTATCAATTACCTCAAAAGAAGCTAGATCTGGAATTGTATTTATCCAACAAAAAGATAAGGGCTGACACAAATTTTATCATCCTGTGTATCACTCATAAGAAAATTATCCACGTGTGTTATTCTTATTTTCCACATTTCTTTATTCTATTGCACAATGTAAATTTTGTAACAAAAAAAAAAGAAGTCTGGCTCGAGATTATTATTATCATGAAAAGGCAATAATGGATGAATATGTGGTCTGCATAACACACGTCTTTTGAAGCTGTATCAATAAAGTCAGGCACGATGACTATAAAATAAACGATAGATGGATCTTTTGACGTCTTTGGTATGGCCAAAGTGCGTTTCTCCACGTTCGACAAACGATATATATATATTTTGTTCTCCTTTTTTTTTCTTCTTTTTCATTGATAATAATCAGATACGAAGAGTCAGATATTGCGTAATGAAATTCAAGAATTTTTAAATTCATTTTTTTTTCTCGCTTTTGCCACTGTAAAATGACTTTTTCTCAGTAAGAAGAATAAATGTTTAATTTCATCACTTTTTTTTTCGCCTCTCTTGATGCAACTGAGATACTTTGTCTCTTGGTTCTCATCAAGATGAGAGAAGTAGAGGATGAGAGGGGAGGGAAGAAACTGGAGCTATTAAACGAGTCTTGCCACACGTTTATTTTTTCCTCTTTTTTTTTCCTTGAAGAGCTGCTTTTTTTTGGGAAAGAATCACGTTATTATGGATTTATGAGATTACTGTGGACACAGGTCCCTTTGATGGATCAGATGAGAATTCTTTACTTTTGTGAGAATTTTAAGGAATAATTCATATATATTACATTTATGATATTACATCATTGGATTTTAATAATATGCCAAAAATAAAATTGGCAACAGCATCGCTTGTAATCTGATGAGACACCAGAAGGCCACATTGAGATAAGAAAACGGTGTAACATGACAGACGATTAGCACAAGGGACACGTGAGAGCTATCGACAAATGCTTTCACTCATACATTAGCAAAAGTAATTGAATAAAAAAACAAACACGCGTGGCAAAGAGACCACTACTTCCTTTTTGTTTATCATGATTTTTATATCCAGTATTCATTTGTTTTAGCTTCACTGGAATAGCCATTCGATCACTCAACGATAACTTCCATCTCTACGCTTATTTTAATGTCACTTCGTGTTTCTGCTCATAAAACCTTAATCTGCATCCTTGATGCTGATAAAAATAATGGCTCTATGTTTGTCACAAGTTATTTTGACTTTTTTCTTTATTTTCTATTAATCATTCATATGAAATTTCATCTTTCTCCATTTTCTCACATAAAGTTTTCATTGATTCTCTATTAATAAAATTTAATGGGATTTCAGGTATTTTTAATATTCTCGGTATCATAACGAATCAATGTAATAACTATTATCGATCCTTCATGACTCCAAAAATATCCCAGTACTATTCATTGTAAATTTTCACACAAAGTTTGCAGAATCACTAATATCAAGATTGACTCTTCTCTGTTTTATGAATCACGCTTTCGTGATAGCCTTTGCTTAGCAGAATAAAAAGGTGCGTGACTCATGTGCTGAAGCACCAGTGTATATGACTGTGGTTCTCCCCAGGAGACCATCGTCTAGTCTCGTCATCGGGTTCATTATCTAACTTTTTTACAATGGAAGAATTTTGAAGTGGGGAAATTGTGATGATTTAGAGAATAGAATATTGAGGGGAAAAAAATCGAATAAAAATGTAAATTATTTTAAATGAAATGTAGCTAAAGTACTCGATGATCGAAGAATCGGGAATTCCAAGCTCATGCTCTCGATCCTTATCAATAAAAAAACTCCGGAGAGCATATTTATTATTTGATAAAATCAAAAATTGTCAATTTATCACGTATCAATCGTTCGATTCCCCTTTTCTACTCAATCATCCTTCGAATCTCCGGCATTCTAACGGAATCACATCATTTCCATTCATGAAATCGTAAATTTTTATCATTTCCCCGAGAACTATCTCTAAAAATCAGTAAATAGAAGAAAAAAAAATAAAGAATTACTCACTGATTTCGTTCTCCTTCACTCTCGATAAAAATTAAACTCGAAACACTCTCTAAAATCTCGTAATTCTCTGCTGAGAGA
This sequence comes from Aleiodes testaceus, assembly GCA_963565655.1. Taxonomy (NCBI): domain Eukaryota; kingdom Metazoa; phylum Arthropoda; class Insecta; order Hymenoptera; family Braconidae; genus Aleiodes; species Aleiodes testaceus. The sequence goes on from OY751428.1 coordinate 2,880,721, forward strand.
CTGGAGATCATCTGAGAGAGAATCTGACTGTGTTTAATTCGATGCTGAGAATAATAATACAAGGAAGGGTTAAAACTCTCTGATTTAGGGGTAAAATCGGTTCCACCCTTTTGGTAAAACGCTCCAGTTTATCGACCAATGGGAAAGATGCCAGGGTGGCGTTTAATGTGGCGTCTTAGAATCTGGGGCAGGCCCCAGAGGGTTGCCAAAGGCCAACCCTCTATTCCTCTACTTTCTCTCTTGTGAATAATAAAATTCCGTTAACGTTTGCGTATTGTATAATTTAGTCCCAACTGACCATCTATATTTCTCTTTCGTTTGAAAAATAAAAGAGGATAATAAATTTAAAATAATAACAGGAAAATCTTGTTTTTCTTTGGCATTTTCCCCGGGGCCGGTTATCAGGTAAGGCTCATTTGCCAATGATAATACGTTAAAGAGGAAAAAAAAAGAAAAAGGAAGAGCAAGAAATAATGTGGATGGGAGGAAAGGGGTTACGTAGTTATCGCTGTGGGTGCCAAGGAGACTCAATACAGTGGCTCAACACGTAAACTGGCCAATGCGTGTGAAGGAGGGGGACCTTACTCTTTGGAGTCATCAATAATTGACTAAACACTCTTGGTAGGAGAAGAGTGGAATAACACGGGGCACTTGATGTACTTAGCAATTCTATGTTTGTCGTTCGTATTGAATTATGCAATTGGAACGCGAATTTATGAAACTATTTTGCGCTATTATTTTCAATGAATTCGACTGTAGAGATTTGATTAGAGTTTTTTTATTTTTTTTATTTTACTTGAATGACGTTTGTTCAATGAAGTAATTTCTAGCCAATTGTACAAATGATTTTATCTAGTATTCTTGAACCTGTTCCACTTAATTATGTCAATATTTTTTAAATTATCAAGGGACATATGTGAGGAGGGAAAAAAGAATCTCATACTTTAAACTTGATCTCATTTTCATAAATTACGTGCATAGTTATATTTTTCTGTGGTAAATAATAGAATGAAAATTCATAATTAACAGTTGGCGTCTACTTTATTTTTTTCCCTCTCATTTGTGCGTCATTCGGTAGTGATAAGAGAACCTTCGGAGCTTCTTTCGTTAATATATGGTTTTTTTTCTTAAGGCCTAGAAATGAATTCGTAATATCCAGGTTATTTTGAATCTCATTATCTTTGACAATGACGGAAATCGAAAATTCTCGAACGAATGAAATTATTTGAATTCATTAATTCAGCGTAATTTTCGTGTTGATATTGAGGAAAGGAGCCTGAATCAAGTACCGAGAGCATCTAGGGAGAAGGGATGGAGCATTGGCGATTGGTTGATGGTGGCAAACCAATAGGGAGCATGGATTGTAACGCTTGCGCAGCCTCCCAATGTTAGAACCAAACGATCACTATGTCATCCATCGTGATTTCTCAAGTCCATAATCCTCGATTTTCTCGGAATTCCTCCAATAAAAACGTGAATTCCGGATGTTTCACACAGGCACACACACACGCACCTTTTTCTATTATCCCAGAACCCCATTATCATCCCTGCAGTTGCCGGAAATCACTGAAAAAAAATAAAACCGGAACCAGACGCCTTTAATTGGACTTTTATCCAAAACTCTGTTCTTCTCCGAATTATTTAAAAAAAAACGCTAAAACACTCGAGAATTCATGTAAATACTTCATAGAAAGAGATTACTATTATAAACAGCTAGAGATGTAGAAATGAAAAGATAGAGAAGGTCTCATGGATCAAGAGGTCATATACCTGCACGTTCTCTGTTACGATCACCTGCGCACGCGCTCAAGTCCACTTTTTTTAAATTCTACATTGTACTTAGGGGTTCCTGTGCTCTGCGATGTGTGAAAGCACGGTAAGTGGAAAACCTGATTCTCCGTGGGCTCGTATTAGTGCCCAGTGTTAGGTAGAGAGAAAAAATGTGGGCACGGGAATTCAATGAAAGAAGGGAACAAATAAATGGGTACGGGTGAATCGCCGATGACCAGGGGTCGTTGCAGGTACATAACCCTTTCCCGGGGGTTCATTTAAATGCCCTTATTTAAAATTCGGGATAGGCTCGTGGATAGGATGAAAATAGTTTTCGAGTAGTGGACAAGGGATGAGTTGAGATGTGTTGGTGAAAAGACCGTTGGAAGGATCGAGAGATGATCTATCGCTCCCAGAGGCATTTGCCTTTTTTTTCAATATTTTCCTTCTGACAGTTTAATTAATTGCTCTAGTTTTTATCACTCATTTGCATTGGATAATGATGAATTAATTGGTAAATTACAATTTTTCTTATTATTCTTCATGAAATGTTGAAAAAATGTGTGGAGGTTTCTGAACGCTTCACAACGGTGACAGTTCTTAACGGAAAAATGAAAGGTTAACCGAGAAATGTAGACCAGTTTTGTGCATTAAACCGAAATAAGAGCAGTTATTTCATTGGACGAGGCTCGTCACGATGGGCAGGACTTTCAGGCTATTTTTTATTATAAAATGTAGATTATTTTCTGGAAGAAGTTCAACATTGCTCTGGTTACGTTTCGTATGGTCAAGAGTCAGTAAATGGGTGGGGCGAATTCGTCCGTTGCTCTATTTGATTAATAAAAAAAAAAGTGGGTAAAAAAGCTTCCCCTGTTCATTCACTCCCTCAATCCCAATTTTAACCGTTGAGGAATATTCCTGAAATTCAACTTTCATCCAGGTGCGAATTGAGAAAAGGTTTAACAAAATTCATTTCGATTGAAAACGAAACATTTAGATGAATTATAATTAATTCCAGGTGTTTGGTACAGATGAAAGCATCTTTTAGAATTTAATATGGATTCGTGTGAATCTTCCACAAAACAATTGAATCCTATGGGATGAAGATTCTGATGTAATTTTCCCATGGTCTCGCCCTCAATCTAAATGGTCATCCCCAAGTGCAGATCCATAAGAACCCAAACCCAATAAAGGTCACCTGTGTCCAACGTATTTTTTTCGGTCTGATTTAAATAGAGGCATTGTCCATTCTTGATGATGGGTACACGGACAATGTCCAGGTAATGTGCCCACCAAGATGGCAGCCCCCCTGGTCTCTGATGACCACAGTTTTGTACACTCAAATGTGTGATGAAGGATGGAAAAAGGGAATTATTTCATTCCAGGTAGCTAAAGTCCATGGGAAAAGTAGAGTTTTCAAAATAGACCAGTGGCCATCTCTCATTGTAAATTAGAATATCCTTCGGCCTACATCCTCATGAGGCCCAATTTTTTTTTTTAAACACTTTACCATTACCTTCACTTGACGTTTTCGTAAAAGGTGATGGTGGTGTTTTTTTTTTTCAGGTAAAAATGAACCATGGGAAAGTAGAGCAGAGGCAATACTCATCAATTTTTTTGATGAATAAATTATGAATTTGTGATTCATGAATATTAATTATTGAAATAGCGTATGATGTTGTTTGTTGAGATGAAAGTTCACTTGAATTTTTCAATTTCGAAAGTCATTGTCACACTGACGTATCTCATTATACGACCCCGTGAGGTCAATTAGTAGTGTCTCTTTTTTCGAGACGATTCTTTCGTTGCCTCTTGCGTTAATGAAAAATAAAAATAAGTATATACAGAAGTTGGTTATGTGCTCCTTTGACGTTTTGAAATAAAACACTCAGTCGTCACGAACCGATCCGATTGTGTCTCAAAATGGCCGTTGAAGTAACTGATACATTTTGATTAGCATAAATTTACAGACAAAAAACGCATCCGGCCGAGCAACCTCTCATCCGTATTTATTTTTTTAAATAAATTTGAATGCTCTTGGATTTGGTTAAAATGAAGATTAAAAAACGTTTAATTTAGGATTTTTTCATTGGATATTTCTGGTCCATGAGAACTTTAATCTTCTCATTAATTTATGCAGTTGATTTTTATCATTAAATAACGAATAAACATTTGAATGAGAGCCCATGCAAATGATAATGAAGGAAACAAAGACAATAATCTGTGAATTTGCCTCAAAACTCGTGAAATTAATTATTCATTCATCTATAATTCAGAGAAAATCATTTAATTGTGGATTTAGAAGAGACAGAATCATGAGAAATTAAAATAAACTAGTTTCAACGTTTTCGTATCGATTAAAAATAGAGTTGGATCACGAGGCCAGCCTCATGTGACCCGCAAGATCAATGAGTGATCAAGCACAGTTAAAATATCCATATTCATGGTATGGATTCATGAGGGCCCTCATTTCAACTCCAAGAGCAAAGGAGGACATTGTCGATTCGTTTGCGGCTTTGTCACGTGAAAAAAAAAAGAGTATCGTCTCTTCGAAGCCACGGATATATCATGAACTTCAGGCATGGTCTCATTTCATTTGCGTGAATATAACGATGATGTTGCGACTGATGTGTGTCCCGTCTTAGGGTCAGAGATCATTGCAAACAATTCCCAACGTGTGGGAAAAACTCGAGTCGAATTTTTCTTTATTGTCGTTAATACATTATTGTCATCTGTTCTACTGGAAAAATAGGAAATTTTACAATTGTTTGAGCATTCTTTTGAAATAATAAAACACGTGCCAATATTTTTCAAATGATATCATATTTTTGTTGATATAATTTTTTATGTGAAACACGTGGATTTAATCTGTAAAATTCTTTAAATATCTCTTCTTGCTATTCTCAGGCACGAGAAAGAGGATTTACTTTATTTTAATCAGTTTCATGGGTTTTTTTTTATTTTTTGTTTGATTATTCGTATTTATTTGCCTCGGAAACGGTGTAATCGTTGCAGCAGCCAGCAGGTGTCCACTGCCAGCGTGGGAGACAATGTCGTGTGTCCCAACGCCTGCTAAATTCCCCACTACATCATTGTAATAATCGTGGAGGGTGGAGTGGGAGGAGGGCTATCCACATGTACACTGATATGCATACACATGTCGATTGTTTGAGTGTGAGAATTGTCGGCTACGTGTATAACGATAATGCGGAGCTGAAAACTTGTGTCGTCATGGAAACCATATGAGGAAACACACGAGGCATTTTTTTTATTTTCCTCCAAAAAAGAAAAATCCGGAAATTACGAAAGGGATTAATTATTTTCCCTCAATTCCTGATTTTTTCACAATTTGAATTTATTTCCAATTTATATGTGATGGAATTCAAATTCGTCTCTCGGTTTTTTTCTAAATAAAAAAAAAAAAGAGTCAATTAGGAAAAGAGAAAGAAAATCCCGAGTAGTCGTGACGTGTTGGTAAAGCCACCTGAAGTTTACGTGGGCCTACCACTGTACGGTTACCTTGACTACGGGTTAGCCCAGCCGCGGTTGCCATCGCGATTCCATGGCACAACACGAAAATTCACTCTGACCATTTGTTTTTCGCCCATCGATGGCCCGTGAGAATCAATTTTACACGAGACTCTTTTCCCTCCTCTACTCCATTTTTTTCGTGTTTTTTCGGTAAACGTGATTACGCAAACACATACATGAATGGTGTCACTCCATCGATCGATTCGCTTCTTCTCCCCTTATTTTTCCACCTAATCTCCTCTCCTCTCTCTTTCCTCATGTCACTTCCGGCCATTTTGGCCGTCACTTTGTCAGATTAGTTCGTCAGGAGTATTTTTCCTATTTCTTTTCTCCCCAAAGTGGAGGTGAAAAATCGTCCGTGCTACGCATGTAGGTGCGGACATGAGAAATAAAAAAAAAACTGATAGAGAGAGAGGGAGATAAGGTAGTCGTGAAGACGGTTACGTGATCAGCGATTGTTATGTAAATATGGCCGCTCGCTTACGCGCAGGGACGCAAAACAGTGTCCTCGTAGCAATGACTGTCAATTTACATTTCATCTTAATTTGAAATCCCACGATTTCAGGGTAACTGAGAAATACGCCATGGCATCGTGAATTAGCTAAAGATATCTCTCTCATTATCAGGAAAAAAAAAATAGAATCTCATCTATCATTAAACCTCGTATACATTTAAGAAATGAAAACACAATTTTTCTGTTCTTTTATTTCTTCAGTTCGATATTTCAGAACGTGTACCATTCTATTCATTATTCTCCATTTTTACTGATTAATCAGAGAGATTGTTCTCATTGTTGAGAAAGAAAATTTCATTTTTCCATCATCCAATTTGAGGAAGAATTCAATACAGATGTAGAGATATTTTTTATTATCTCGAGATTTAAAAAAAAAATTGGATTTTTAATTATTTTCTACTTTTATCTCGAGAGATTAATTTTTCAATGAATTTTTCTATTGAAAAATTCTAATGAAAAATTCCATAATTCCTCATTTATTTCCTGATCACGTTCAGACCTAACGTGAGCATGATAGATGCAACTCCAGTTTGCTTTAAAAAACTTTCACTTATGCGACTTGCGCATTTTTCCATAGCCGCCCGCGGAACTAATTACTACCGGATGCTCAAGTAAAGATCACTCTTTGTCTGCACCTATTTCGCCGTTTTTTTCCTTTATAATATTAATAGCAGTGAAAAGGAAAGAAAAAAGTGTAGAGATAAAAAAAAAACTTGGAAAATGAGGATTTCTGGAAACAATGGTAGTTATCATGTGGCATTTAAGTCATTCACTGCTTTAAATCATTCAATTTTCCTTTCCTCCATTTTCCTAGGCATTAGCCAGCCATTTAACATGTAAATTCAGTGAGTTAAATGATTCAAATTATTTCATTTTTTTTCCCTCTTCCTCAGTCGTTGGAAATCCTGCCGTGACAATCGCTCCTACGATGAACGGGAGCGGACGCTGATATGGGCCAATGCTGTGTATTGGACTTCGCATGTGCCTCACGCCGAAGGAAAAAAGACAGCAGAGAAGGTAGGAACAAGAGCGAAATGAAAAAAAAAAAGAAGAAACAGCTCAAACGATAACGATAACCACACTATCGGCTCTTCCTCTGTCCCCTTTTGCCCCTTTCCCCTATTCAGAGGCGAGCAACATCGCTCTTACTTGCTCACCGTCTCCACCCCCTTGTTCAGCCCATTCTCTATTACCTGGTTAGATTGCATAATTTATCCAACGCGGCTCGGCCTTTCTCATATTTATTACCTCTCGATTTGTTCGCGGCACCATCCTCGAGTTTTTAATACAAAACAAGTGGAAATATTTTTTCCCAAGTATCTAGTTGAAGGAAAAGGTGAAAAAAAGGACAATACAGCTCTCGTATTTGGAGTTTATTCTCTTTCTCCTCTTGCAATCCGTATGGAGAAGAATGATCTCAGTGAATTTTCTTGGGAAATCATCATGTTGCAGAGCAGCAAAAAAAAAGTGAAAAACCGGCTTCATTAATTTAGACACATGATTCCATTCACTTGACTCCCACAAGCTCATTAATCTCGAGAAAGATGATATATCGTGTGTAACTAATCAAAACAATACCGTAAAAATTCAGTGGGCAGCTCTAAATCCCTCTACAAATATCACAGCTTGATTATTCCCACAGTTTAAAACACTACCTAAAACTATAGACTATAAAATGCGATCGATTACCTAAAGTCAATTCCGTGTGAGTGATTCCCACGAATTTTTATAGTAAAAATGCCAAATAGAAGATTATGAATTTACTCATTATAGGAAGAACAAAGCTATTGCAAATTTTAATGAATAATAAGAATGGAATAGAGGTACTAAAGTGGTAAAAGAGGAGAATAACAAAAAAACATCATAATTTTTTGTATTTATTTGAAATTCGCATCCGCACAAGATCGTTGACCGTTACCGTGAGGGAGAGATAGCGATTAAAACCTTCTCGTTTTGTACATGAGAGAAAGGTAACGTAACGTAACGTAACGTAAATGTGGGTGCGGTTGGCGCGTGCGCCTGCTAAGACCGGGGTAGGGCAGGGCGACAGCTGTTTCAGTCCTCAGGCTAGCATCTACAACTGCACCTGCCTCAGCACAGAGTTTGCCCGCTTGCCTGACCGTCTGTCTTCGCTTACCGGCTTTGAAGAAACTTTTTTTTTTCTCTATAAAAAGAAGAGAAAAAGATAATAAAAAGAACGTCAAGAAAATGAACCCACCTTTCTATCCAACGACTACACTTTACCACCCGTATGAGGGCTTACGAAGAATCCAAATGGATTGTATGAGCTACCGGCGTATTCTTGCCATGCTCCTCATCAACTTGAATGAATTTGCGAACCTATACCTTCGATATTACCGGAGAAATAAGTGAATTAAAACGCGAGGTGGACACGCGCATGCGCTTCACTGTATCAGCGTCGATCGTCCTGCGCGCTGGCATCGAATTTTTTTTATGACACTTAAACACGCACTAGATAAAACGGAAGAGTTTGAGGGCATTAACGGGATTTAAAGGCCAATCCATGTCTTCTGTTCGGTAATTCATTTCTTTTGTCTCCTACTACATGATCGTTCAATCTAATGGATAAAACGTTGTGGCATGCTTTTAGAGAGTCGATTGAACAGGATGCGCGTGACTCTTTTGCAAATTCTCTCATCTAATACCGTGTTTAGTAACACCCTGATTTCTCTCCTCTTGAGTTGCTTAAAAATATTCAACAGTTTTTTTTTGATGCTCTCTTTTTTTTTACTCATTCCTTTCAAGAGCCAAGAGTCAATAAAATAGATGAATGATTCATTTTCCGTGTATCATCGTTCTATTGTACTTTGGGGGATCCAATTGAGGGGGAAATAAAGAGATGAGATGTGGCAAAACGCCCACACCTATATAATAACCGATGACAGATGTTTCTGTGGCATTAGATGATTAATCCGGGGATTAAAAGAGGCTGTTGAAAAGTCAGATTGAGATTATTACTTTTTTTATGTTAAAAAAAAATGCACAAACCCTTTCATAGTCTATTGACCTTCCCCTTTATCAGAACGATCAGACAGAATATTATTAGCATAATTAGGAAATGAATTAAGAGAGTCAGCAACTGGTACTCACCCATTTAATCATCTATATAATTAAATTGGTCTAAAATAATAGCTTCATCAAACGAAAGAATTTCTTCACAATAACATATATCATAGAATAATGGCGCATAAAAATGTCATTCATCGCTTGTTTTTTTTTTTATTGAAATGGAGGTAATTTTAGATAATTAAAATGATGCATTTTATAGCTTTTAATATATCTCATTTTTTTTTTTAGAGTATCAAAGGGAAAAATCGATATCTCTTTCTCCTCTGAAACACTGGTGTTTCCCCTCTCGGTTATTTTTTTATTTCTTTCTTCCATTCCCTTCTACATTCGATCGTTGTACCACAGGCACCCTGACATTATCTCCTTTTTATTATATAGGTACCTGGTGGCACGCGCCGTATACGATCGTCCATCGGTAACAGCTGCATCACCTCGTCTTCTTTAACTTCTTTTCCCCATCCAGTTTGTTCTCTTTTACGCGGCGCCCGTTTTGTATCACATCTGTGTATGAATGTATGCTCATATGTATGTGCTTTTCTTGGATTATGTGTTCCGCCTCTGGCGATGACTCGAGAGAAGCAAAGAATTGAAGGTAAAAAAGTGGAGAATTATGCATAAAATGAGAATAAAAATGTGGAAACACCTTGCCGCAGACGCGTGCCACTACTTTTACCCTATGGCCATTGAATTTTGCCAAATGCGTGTAGTCGAGAGATCTGTTGGAATCGTCTGGTCGTTGATCCCGTCTGTCGCAATATGAAAATGCGTGGGCGTTTGGCAAAGCCATCATGGCAACTACTTTTTTGCTGAATTAATTAGACTGCTTGCGATTTGCTCCTTTTTTTCCCTGACAAATAGGAGGCAATGGTTTTCCTGAAGGTGAATAGCATCTTGCAGACGATAAAGGCATTTTCTCGGGGTTAAAGCACCTGTTCGCTGTGTTGGGACAACAGGTAGAATGGGGATTCTGGTGGAACCGTTGGAGATTTATTTTTTTCGATGACTCTGATGGAAAGCATTTGCCGGAAATGATTTTTTTGAATTTTTTGGGGAAAAATTTGAAGGTGTACTCCTTTCCAAAACTTCGACCGAAAAAAAATTTACGTTTCAATAAAAATCCAATGAAACAAAGATCTATCCTCTCAATTTCATCCTTGTGTTATGCCACGTGACCTCGACCCACTAATCGACCGATTTCCCTCAATTTTTTATTTCTCCATACTCTTCATAAGGAGCACAATCGGGATGGCCTTGGACCGATGAGGATATTCTCCATACACAAAGTATTCCGTAACCATGGTTTCTCGATGAAGCAGGTGCATTGAAAGATCTCGAAGACGTCTGCGACGGAGAGACCGGTATTTCAGAAGGTGCGCGCACGAGCCTCTTTCCTTTATCCTCCCTTTTTTTTCCCTTGATCTCTCGTGCAACATCTTGCGAGTGTGGAATACCTGTTTCCAGTGGAAGCGCGTTGTATGTATTTTTCGTAAAGTGTATTGTGGGCCCCGTAGCACGCGCCACAAGTTCCTCTGGCATCTCTCCTCTCTGGACACCTGCTACTTCATTCCAAATGGGCCTTGTACCTTTGGGCACGAGCCCTATTGCTTAAGAGGCTTCAGAGATATTGCCTGTCGGACAACACTTTCAAATCAATCTCGATCGATGCCAAATTCATCTGCAAATATTTACAAATTTCTGAAATAAAATAAAAAATAAATTTCGTTATTGCATTTCTATTCACTTGATTATATCGTTGTCAAATATTTCTTTTATTATTCAGCATTCATTGTATTGATTCACATCATTCTTATCCATTCACAATCAAAATGACCGCATGGAAAAATTCAGGATAAGCATTACACGTATCATCCTTATTTTTACATAATTTTTTTATACATTTCCATTTTTAAAAAAGTCGATAGAGAGAGAGAGATACCCTGTTTCTATGCACGAAAGCAGCTGATTCTTTCAGAGTCATCTGCCTCTGGCGTGACGTGATAACCATCCCCTCTTTAGCATCCCCTATCCAAAACAGTGCGTACACAAACTAATGGATATTTATTATCAGAAGAGAGAGAGTTACATGAGTGACAGAAGGTGAGACCGCACCTTAACAATTATATTTTTAAAAATACAATGAAAATGAAAAAATAGGTGAAAAATAATGCAATTTTTGAATTTTTTTTCAAATTCATTAAAATTAATATTTTCATCAATTTAATTCAATTACGATAATTTTTTCTTTGCTCGAGAACAATACGTGGGTGTATCCATCATCGGATATTGTGAGAAGAGCATACAAGGGAATGATATCCGATGGGATATTGTGTTCTCCCGGAAGGGTGGAAGATACCTCCCAGACATTAGATAGGAAATTGCATGAAAGAGGGGCTGGAAAAATTCAGTGTCATATACCGTGTTTAACAACGGGGGCGGTTGAGGCGAAATGCCACGCGTCCAAATGTCACGACAGCATCCCACTAATAGACTCCGGTGTACCCGTGTGTAAACCACGTATTTATACATGTAGAAATTCCCCCTCAATTTAATTCACTATTTGCTAAATCACCCTGCATCCCATGGGATCATCCACAATGCCCTGACCTTTTTCATTCCAGATAATTTGAGATGATTCGAGGGCATCCAACGATGTGTTACTGTTTTACTCGTTAGCACTTCCTCTATTTCAGTAGTCACCGACAAAGTAAAATGACAGAGGGAAAAAAAAAATAGAAGAAAGGTGTCACGCACACTCGGGTGTGAATACGATGAAAATATTTTCTAGATCAGTATCGTTTTTTTTTTTTTATAAAATTTTATCTACTTTTTTTTTCTCTCTCCCTTTTGAATTTTTCATTTGATACAAATGAATTGAATTTCGTTGCCACGTGGAATTATTTATGTTTTTCTCTGCCAATTTACGTGGTTAATAATGAATAGAAAAAAATAAAATGAGGCAATATGGAAAATAAAGGAATAAAAAAGTAATACGTAAAGAACAAGTCTGAACTAGAGGATGTACACTGGACACCGTATATCCTGTTATACGTCCTACTGCAGTATACTCCATTGCTCGTAAAAAATAAAATAAAAAAGAAAGAGTAAAAAAAATCATAACAAACGTGGACGTTTATACTGAGCAACAATATCTCGTCTCCCGGGTGACAGATCGCATTACAATTTCACGATTGTCACTTGTTTTATTTATTCTCATTTCCATAACGTCCGATTCATGAGTCTCAATACATTTACGTATTAAATGAAGGAACGTTAAATTTCATCAATTCGATTGATATTAATTTTAATTTTCCCTGCATTCATAGGATTCTCTTATTTCGTGAGATTGAAATCACATTGGTGAGCTTTAGAGGCCAAATAGCATGCAAACCCGAGTATCGCCATTGTAGCTAAAAGCATTAACGATGAGTCAGCCTCGTCGAACGTACGTGGAATGTCGCTAATGAGTTATTTTTTTGTTATTTTCTCTTTTCTCTCGGTCTTTCTTCTTTCGTGACGTTTTCACAAATGCATAATATACGAGAGGAATGAGGAGAAATTAAACTATTAATTTCCGCATTAATTCAATTTAATTAATCCCGAACTGTATTAACCTGCAAAAAAAAATTCGTAAATCCATCAGTCATCAGCGGCGCGTGTTCATGATTGGTAAAGTCGTGAAACGTGATACCAGAACCCGTTACTGTTAGCGATATTCGCGTGCAACATCGTGGGAACTGGTCTAGTACACATCTTTTGCCTCTGTACACAGATGGGTTTTAGCAGAATTAGTATTTACTCCATAAGAAACAGAACAATACGCAGCACTGTTCGCAGTATCCTTAGTTTCACTTGGTCTGAGAGTATCAGGTCGTGAAAGCAAGTGTAAGAAAATCGAATCATCAAGTTTTTCAAGAGGAAAAAGAGTATTATCGACCAATGGGAGAGTCAGGATGTGCTCCCTGAAGCACTATAGAACCCAGCCATCCTCCCCCATGCATTGTGTCCCATTTTAACAGCAATGGCGTCGTCTCGTCTTGCTTTCCCACCCTTCCTCACTTCATCCCCCTATTCGTTCCGTAATTTAACATGGGGATAGTCCAGGTTATATATTTCTTGGAAGACACGTCTTCAGAGAAACTAAAGCCCAGTTCTGCTTATACACAGGGAGGATAGGATAGATAAAGTGCAAGGGGGAGTGAAGTCAAGGGGGATGGATAAAAACGTGCCTCGGCCTGAGGAGAGAAACGGAAAGAGGGGTGGGAAGCTCTGGAAAGAGGGAGAGAGGGCACACGAGGTCTCTGAGTATTGATCCGGCTGGACGGGTGATTTTATTCCGGCCAGAGGAGGAGGACCATGCAGCACAACAGTGTCTGTGTTGGACACGTGGATAGGCTGAAGATACTACACCTACATTTAAATAACTAATACACTGAGAATTTATGAAAACACGTGCGCGCGCACATTCACACAGCATACATAGAATGAGGGAAAATCCATCTGTCTCACTTTGATACTTGTGTGTTCTTTGTGCTATCGTGCAACTGGAAGTTGGCATGATGTCCTCCCCACAGTTGTCTCTCTCCACCTCTCGTTATAACAAAGGCCCTCACTCTGCCTTATTCCCTCTACCAGTTGGAGAAGGCGCGTGTGTAGGTGCTTTTGGTAACCAGGCAACCCGGACCCAATTCCCAGCCACACACTAACCGCACCCCTTAATTTAGCCAATTTCAAATTATTTCGTTGAATTATATTTTTATTATTAGAGAAATCTGCGTGTGATTTATCTGCCTTTGTTTTAGGTCAATTGATTATTTAATTTATTTTCAGAGGAGTTAATCGTTTAATTCCGATATTTGTCTTTCACTTGAATTAATTCAATTGGCCACCTGAATAATTCGAAACTTCATGCCTATCTGTTAGACCTTGGCTTGGTTTTCTCTCCTATCAGATATTTATGAGCCCAAACCATATATCGTGTGGTATGTGTCTCTTTCACCAGCTTACATCATTGATAGAAGCCAGCACTGTCACGAATACCAATGCACCTCTTTCCCTCATTAGGTTCTTTTTCTTTTTTTCAAAAATCCCCGGAAGCATAAAAGAAAGCACCACAAATGAAGCCATTCTTTGAATTGAAGTTGCTGCATAATTGACGTCAGGAGGCTTCAAATTAGATGCATTCATGGTCAATGCTGTTGGTGAATATTGGATCAGGCTTCTTTTTTTTTTTCATTTCGAGATGCAGCATAACGACTGGTCATGCAAAAAACTTCTTTCTTCCAATTTCAAGCAAAAGTTTACCAACTGCATTTGTACTTCTCTTTATTTTATTTATTTTTTTTCCAATTCCACGAATCGTGTGATCAGATCCCAGGGTTGGAAGCGCTGTTAGGAGTGGGTTGGGGGGGTGGAAACGCTAAAGTCAGATCTCCAAGGTTTCATAGGTGTGTTGGGTGCAAACGGTTGCCAGGTTACGAAAAAGCCCAGGGAGTCCAACGGGTCAATACCTGACTCGGTCGCTTTTGCCTCTGCATGAAACACACACAATGTGGAAAACGTCACTGGGACTTGGCTTTCGTAGTTTGCATCTCTGTCTAGCCCATTGGCCTGTGCCCGGCCGGAGAAAGCCCGTGAGAGGGAGAGAGATGGGCGGAGAAGGCCGGACTTACCACCCTCTTTATTTCTCTTCTTTTTTTTTTCGCTTCACATTAGCTCACTCAGTCGTCCGGAGTGCCGGCGCTCTTTCTCCACCGTCCAGCCACCAAAAGAGGGGCTCTAGTTGCTTCCTGGAAGAGCGCAGAACCCTTGCGGAAGCACGGGGCTAAATGAAGGTGGAAAAAAAAACTGGGAACACGCCCTGAACGACTTTTTGCATCTCCATTCTATCTGCATTATCCCAGAGGACAAATGAAATCTCCTGGTTACTATTAAATTTTTCATGAAAATTATTTGAAGAAAGACTATGCAATGAAACTTTTAACCTCCCCGTGTAATTTCAACAGAAAGAGAGGGAAAAAGGGGACCACTGTGCGCATCCAAGATCGTTGAACTCGAAATGGTGCTGACAGGACATGCTTCTCCCCTCTCCTCTTCTCTCACTTTTACACAGGGGAAAGGGGCCCCCTACCACTTGACTTTTAATACTCCATCTTACTCATCCATTTTTGTTTCACATTATTTCTATCCTCTTTTTTATTTCACCAACTTATTCCACCTCTCTCCGTATTATCATTATTATTGTGCTGCACGTGTGTATGTCGACCTCGTCGACGCCACCGACGTTACAACGGCGTCACCTTGTCGGTATCATGGTATTCACCATGATCATGCCATCGAGAGGATTCGAAAAAACATGAGAATCCAATTTTTTTTCTAAATTTATTTCTTCCATTCTCTGTATTCACGATTTGTCATCGTGGCAAACGACGATTGGCACCAGCACAATTCAACGAGAACCGAGATAAATAAAATGCTGAAAAGCAAGAAAGAGAATGATGCATGACTTATTTTATACAATTGATAACAATTGTATAAACAATGGATCGCGTCTTCCGTGTTTTCTTGGAGGTGATCTGCTCAGGGATTATATGATCGTTTTTAATACCACGGATAAATGTTAAACGATAAGAACAATCCAGGAAGAATGTGCAAGATTATTGAAGTTATTTTTTTTTTAATGAGATGGATGAAGAACAGTTCTGAGAAATCATTCTTTTGTTATTAAATATGTGACTTTCTTTTCAATGTTAATTTTCGTTGGATTAAAGTTCTTGTGAAATTTGATTAATTTCGTTATGAAAGAGGAATTCTTCTCAGCGCATTTGATTTCTCTAATTTCAGTTACGTGATGATGAGTTTCAAGGTCGTGGCTATCAGTTTTCAGGAAGTCAGAGACTCTCAGGGATGCTGCATTAGCGTCTAGACAATTACGAAGGTCACAAGTGATCTCATTCACTCGAATCAGTGGAAAAGGAAAGAATTGAGAAGACATGAGTGCTTCAAGTAGAATGAGATTGTGCGAAATTGACATGAGAAGCTTGCGCACATGTACGCAATATAAATGCAGATGTCTCTGTATTTTTGTGCTCGGACACAAAAGTGGATGCGGATAGGTGAGCGCGTGTGGGTCCACCTGAGCGAGCAGACGAAGCCAGGAGAGTAGAGGAGAAGGTGTCTCACATGGGTGCCTCTCTGTTCCCTCTGCAACACGAGTCCCCACACAGATGGGGGAGACATCCGGGCAGCTGACGTCCCGAATGAGACTGACTGACTGACTTCGGTTTAACCGACTCCACATCCTCCTTCGATTAAAGGCGAATTACGTCCGGAATGAGCTGAGAAAGATGGATGAAGAATTTATGAGACAATTTTTATTTCTCAAGCTCACAAGAATTTTACTCTTCTCATAATAATAATATTCATACATAAATAATGAAAACAAATAATTTTCATGAATCATAATTCCATCAGAAAGGCATAAAAATAACCGTGAAAATAATGAAGCAACTAAATTTTTTACGAGACTTATAAATTCGGGGGCTTTCAACGAGTATGAGAAAATAAAGAGGGAAACAGTAGAAAATGAACGAAAAAAAAAATAAATAAAAGAAACATAAACACATGAAGAGAAGGTTTTTTGACGAGAGGGGAAATGAGGCACGCGGGATGCCGAAGAGACAGAAGGTAGAGGAGAGGGAATGGATAAGAGGAAGCGTGGGCACTCGGGCGTGACCCTCCCGCAGGCTACTAACACTCCGTCCCTCGTATTCGCTCTGGCCGTGTTTCGCAGCGATAGATACATGAACCTTTTGGCTCTCTCACCTCTCATTTCCCTCTCCTTTATTTTCATTTTTATTTCTCTTTTTCCCCCCAGGGCTTTCGTCCGGAAGTGCTCTTTATCTCTGTCGGTCTGTCCCCTCTGCACGCACACACACGCTCAACCCTTCGGAGCTTCAGCACTCTCCCTCCCCCTCCTCTCTTCTATATCACCTGCGTTGTGCGTGAAGATAGAGTCTCCGTACCACCTGCCACGCACAAACATTCTCAATGTTGGAAATCATGAAATTTCACGTTTTAATCGATGTTTAATCGATTTTGCAGAGAGGGTGAGTGTGTATTCGAGGGTTGAAAATTCGCTAATTCTCATGAATTTACAGTAATGAATTATTTAAAATGCATCGTTATGAAGAAAAAAACACGCAATTCTCAATGTCTCATCTTGATCTCAAAATGTATATGGAATCACGGGAAAGCTCAATTATCAGAGTGGAGTGTAGGAGCGTGGGGAAGCCCGAAGGACACGACCGAGAGTAAAGAACCAGAGCTGTCGGATGGAGTACGTTGTTACATACAAATAAACGGGGAAAAAGAGGTGAAGAAAAAAGAAATAAAAGGAGGATTGAGGTGGGAGTTAATCGGATGAAGAGATCGTCAGACTGTGCATCCTCTGTGCGAGTTCTCCCCACTTTTCTCCTCCACTACTCTCATGGTTGAGCTTTGCATAACAAACTCGACCCTGAAAGAGTCTCGTGGTTGTTACAGACACGTTTGACCGAAATTGACATAATTATTGGATTTTGTATGCATAATGTTAATAGGGTATTTGAAATAACATGAGCGCCATTTTAAGTACTAGTTATGATGATTATTTTAAGTAGTTGAGAGCTTTTTTTTGTTATGAGTGAAAATTGTTGGACACTTTAATTTCGAAGAGAGTGTAATTATTTTTCACTTTATTCAGAGATAATTTCACAAGGTCATGAGATCGTTTTCCCCCTCATGACATCCCCCCTGTGTGTTTCTCTTCTGATGGACACAAAGCTAGCTTCTCTGAGAAGCGGACGTTCGGCTTGGCCGGGTACGAAGGGAAACCGTAAAAGGTGGGAAACCTCTCGGTAACTCCTGAGTCCCAGCTTGGAATTAGCATTTACCTCTCCGGCATCTCATCTTCTATCTCCCTTCTTTTATTTTTCATTTCCAACGTTATTTAATTAATTCTGATTTATCTTGAGTGAAAATTCACTCTGAATCCATTCTCCAACGCTCCACTACACCATCAAAGATATAATGCGTAATTCCATCGTTTTCCTCCCCGTTCAAAGGAAGAAATTTAAAAAAAAAAAAAAGAGATCGAGAAAAGAATTACTTGGAAATATGTAATTTCGTGTGTGCCAGTGGATGAGGCTACGCCCACGTTCGCTCATACGTTTCGCTTGAGCCTCTGGTTCCCCTGAATGTGCGGTAGCCATCCAATGCGACAATGGTTCTCATTTGACCACGAAATTCTTTTAAAAAATCCAACAATACTCACTCTTATTTTCATGCGTTTACATGACTCCGAGATAATGTACAAAAGACATTTTCATTATGAAAAAAATGAGACCTCCTCGATTTATTCTTTATTCACAATTGCACAATAAAGAAGATTTTTTTTTTCATACAAACTCTTGAATGCGTGAGAAAGGATGCACAGGTTGTGACAGCCACTGGATCGATAGTTTAGCGGATAGTTACTAGTTACGATGACAATATGGGAAATGCTACACTCATCTGCCTTGGCCAGGCAGAACGACCGTTACGTCTCTATAAATATGAGCCTCTCGCTTTTTCATTTTGATCCTTTCCCCTCTGAATGTCGTGCGATTTGGTCCGATTACTGGAGAAAATAGTTTCCTACATTATTCTGAAGAGTATAGAGTTGGGCTCATTCATCCGCGGATAAATTTGCGGAAATTAACCGAGTCCTTTTTTTCCTCCATTATCTCTAATTTCAAAAATTAGCAGTAAACTTTCGTTAAAAGAATAATAAAGATTCATTTTATCATTCTCTTGGTGCTGCTCTTTTGTTAAATATAATTATCGTTACATCGGGTGGGAAAGAAGTTTAAGCATCGTTCCCTTATTCTCCTCCCGCTTCTTCTTCTTCAGTTTTAACCGAAACACGACGTCGCAGCACATAACATGGTTGCTTCCGGCCAATGTTACTTTAGAGCATTACGGTATTCGTGAATTTCCGGTCACTCTCGAGGCGTCAATGCATTGTCTCCTCTCATTTCTCCCAGAAAAATAAAGAGATCAAAAATAGGATACATCCATTTTACTGATTCAGTAGGACACAGACCAAATGTCTCCTGCAATTACCTTTAAAATCATAATAATTACGGAATTTAATTGCTCAGATGACTGAGGATGTTCTTGAATAAAGAAGAATCGTGTCGCCACATTCTGACCTAATTTAGCACATGGGAAACGTCTGGATGTTCGAATAATTTAAAAATAATTTTCAAAATGTCTCGATTTATTAATCACCAACATTGACCCTTCAGCATCATTCTGATGTTGTTCACGGACTCCAGAATCCATCTTGAGCCTCAAGAACTCACAGGTATTTAATACACAGAGCAGAGAGTCCAGGAATGAAGAATACGATGTTTCTTTTACGAAATAAAGAAGATGGATAAAAGGAGTCCAAAATGAGAAGAAAAAGAATCGAAAAAGAAAGAAGAGGCTTTGGATTGTGTATTGTTTTCTCGGTTCCTTTCTCGCATTAGCATAAGAATTCAGCGTGCACCTGAGCCGACTGCCGATCGATTCACCCGGTGAATCAAGACTCAAGAGTGCTTCTATATTGTAACAAACACATACAGATATAAAGAATAAGAATAAGAGGAATTATGTATTGCCATAGCGCTCACAAGGTGGACGAAGAAGAATCGTCATACGGAATATCCGATATAACCAAGTGATACACGTTCGATGTACGATATAAGCCACAAACCACATCCCCACTGAAAGTATCGGACACACATCCGAGACGGATGACTAACTACGACACTTATTGACTTCCTAATATCGATTTTTACCCGGAGCAATGGATGATAGTGTCAAATATGACGTGGATACTTTTTTCTTCTAACTTGACCGTCTTTTTACCGATGAGACGAAAAAATTCGAGAGGAAAAGGAGACTTTGGCTTTTGGATAAGAGACAGCTGGCCACAGAGAGAATCCTTGATCTTGGCACGCGCCTACATGTGCACGAAGGTATGAGAATAATAAAAGAAATCAACCAGTCATGGTCCAGCTGCTTGTAAAAAGGTGATTCTGGATTATTGCAAATTTGGGAGGTCTTTTGTTCAGGAATTTAATTTTATCAATTTCCCTTCATTTGAGTGGTTGAAATAAATTATTCCTTCTACTCGAATTAAAAGGTAATTATTTACGTTTTAATGCACTGAGGGTTGTAATAGCACGTGTGTGCCCCAGTTTTTAATAATTCAAAGACAATACTTTTAAAAAAATCGTCATTAAAAACTCGCATAATTAATGAATCACGAAAAATTGTCTCCATCGGCTGTTTGATTCCTCTCGTACTGTCATACAGTTATAAACGGTACATGTCGTGCATTTTTTGTATAACGGAGCTACAGGATGTGGACTATATATCATATAGAATGCATACGAAAGCTGATTATTAACGTGCATGTGATTTTCCTTGCGGATACGCAGTCGATGGAATTAGGGGTTAAAAAATTGTCTTTTGACAATTTCTAGTTTCTTTGATGGCCAGATTTCACTTCCAGCCATTATCCCGAAGCCACGTGAATTCTCCAGTATCTTTGTTAGAAAATAATAAGGAAAGAGGCTAAAATAAATGTAGCAGGTGGAGTTTATATCGTTGGATCCCAGAGGACAGTTATGGTGATGGTTCCACAGGTGGCCTCGTAACACGCTTTAATTTCACCTGAATAACATGTTGACTATCAATTCATCAATGACAATGTGTTCTTTTGTTGATGATGGAAATTTTAAAATACTAAATTCCATCAATTATTCAAAATTCATCGTTACTAGGGCACTAATTAAAGTGTCCTCTGAGGCTCTCCATCAAATTTAATGAATTCATCAATATTCTCAGAGATTATAATGAATTTCGCCACAGCTAAAGACTCGGAGTTGTCTCCATTTGTACGTGTATGGGGACACGTACGTGTCTTGCGAACAATTGGAGATCGTGGGGGATTCAGAGTCCTCTCTCTTCCGTGTGGACTTTGTACCCAATGGAAAATATAATCGAATTCAATTGGTAGTGGACACAATATGAAGAAACACCTCTTTTCTCCTCCAACTGATTTCTCTCGTTCTCCATTTCTGTTTCTTTATCATTCTCTCTGTTTAAATCCATTGTACAATACATTTGATGAAAAGAAGAATAAGAAGAAGTAACATGCAATGGGAGGAGAGAAACGCCAAACTGTCTGATCAAACATTCGTATCACGGGACAACGTGCGGGCACGTAACATCTTCTCTTCTTGGGATTGTTCATAGCCCACACCACTCAACACGTTCCACGTAGTTTTGTCGTTGTAACCAATTGATTCAAACGCAACTCTATTCTTATGTGTATGTGTGCAGGTTATCGGCTTATATTGGGTCTGTCTGACCTGTAAAAATACCTGGTTCTTTTATTTTTTTTCAATTTCAATGAATGTTTTTTATTTTATTTTTATTTTTTTCATCATCTCTCGTGTATCTATGTCAAATTGAATTTAATGCCAAAGATTGGTTTTTACGTTATTTTTTGGGACGAATAATTGAATTGAATGGATGAATCTTGTGGTGGGAAAAAGAATAGAAATTTCGGGTGAGGTTGTTGCTATGAAAAGTATCCACAAGAATTATTGTGACACACAATATCACTCGAGCGTTTGATATGAAATGAAATGAAAGGAACAATAATGATAATGAATGTTGGATTCTTTTTGTTAGAAATTTCTTGCACGTTTACATTTTATCATGAGAATTAATCAATGTGTAGAAATTTAAAAATATCGATAACCAGAGAGAATTTAATCAATGAATAAATCACCAAAGCGACGTGTCCTCGCAATTTCTTTCGTTTCTCTCGGTAAAAATAAAAAAAAGAATTCATTTGGTAGAAAATTGAGAAATAAAATTTATAAATTCACCCAAAAGAAGAAAGTTCCTTCTTTTATTTCAATTTTATCCTCTTCTTTCTCCATTGCACACTGAATTTTAAAGATTGAATAAAAAATTTAAAAAAAAGTGAATAAAGTGCATTGGTCCTATGTTCGATGATTTTAAGAATGCAACTGGCATCGTCGACTGTTGGTGGGCGCCGCCAAACTTGGACAGTGAGAAAGATGATTCCGGTGGCAACGCGTCGAATATAACACAATCAAGACCCATAAGGAGGTGAGGGATGTATCATTAACGTATATGGTCAGGCGGATTTGCTGATAATAGTCAATGTGCCAATGAGAAAACAATGAGTCTGGCCTTATCTTCATATGGGGACTGGCATGAACACTTGCCAATTGAGGACGAAGAAAAATACGAGAGATGAATTCAATAAAAATCCAATTCAGAAAAATCCTCAATTTAAAGAAAAGAAAAATTAAATGTACTGAAAGTCCTTTCATTTCGATTAAAATTCGAGTAGTCACCCACGCGATTCCTCTTTCTTTCTACGAGGGAGAAACGATTTCGTAATGGACGATTCGAGGCATCGTAACCTGGGTACACCCGATCGTCGTTTTCACCTATTACTTCGTTTCTCATTGCCCATTTTCTCCTCCCAATCTCCGAGGACTCGAAAGAGAGAGCCTTCACGTTCGATTGGCATTAACTCAGGTTAAAATAATATATTTTTTATTCCGTTAGTTTCCTCTTTCTGAACGTAATTTCATACAGAGGAACATGCGTTTCCGCAACTGTCTCCATACCGAGTGACATAGTATTATCACGAATGGATTTTTACGTTGGATGGGCTTCTTAATGCATTATTTCTTCTTTTTTATGAGCATTACATAGTCTCCCACGCATGTATGAGCACACGATGGCTAAAAGGTGGCAGTGCCGCCATTATGGTCTGTCTTTCGTGGAATTGCCTATTGCACCACTGACCACGATGAAAGATCCACGCGAGGAGAGTCTAAATGTATTTCATTTGCGTCAATGATTTCTTTTATTTTTATTTTTTTCATTAACATTCGCATATTTTATTGAATCTATTGGAAAATTCCTTGGGAACATTCTCCCATTGAATTATGTAATTTACCGTTTTTCCTTTTTGTTGCAGAATGAATTATTTATTGGTGAAGAGGAAAAAGAATTTTCCAGACTATTTTATTTCTCTGTCAAGATAATTATGACACGAAATGCAGTTTTTGGATGCATCGCACGATCATGTGGACACAAAAATCTTGGATTCTATTAGCGGAGAAATTATAACGGATTGACAGACCCAAAGAGAAGGATTTCTCTTGAATCGTAAATACCAATCTGCGTTTTAAACGTAAGAGCTTCTGTGATCCTCCGTTTGTTAAATGTACATACGTCCTCCCCACTTCCACCATCTTGGCTTCTCGATGTGAATGGTTAAGTACTTCCCGGTGCAGCTGTGAACGGTGAACTGCAGGTAAAACGTATATCGCCTATCCCCGCATGCTTTTTTTTTGCTTTTTCCTTTTTTTTAACTTTTGGATACTGAACACGTGTGGATTTGCAATGGGTCTAGTGTAACCGTTCATCGTAATTATCGCCCGCATCTTTGGGAATTGATTATCTACCTGTTTCTGTCATTTTTCGGGGAATTTTAGAATTGGATAATGTTTGTGGAAAGGAATTATTTGTGGTTTATCGTATTGCTTTTTGTTTAATCAAAATTTTCGAAATTCCGCTTTTCGATTCTGCGCCCGTGCTCTTTAACTCCATCTTGTGGGAATTCTGTAAAAGAATGGAACATTTATCGTGGAATTGAGTATAGTCAGTTCTGAGTGTTCTCGAATCTGCTCAATTCAGCAGAAGTCTGGGTCAAAGAGTACAGACGTCTGTACTCTTTGAAAGTGAGCATCTGTCTTACCCCTTGTGGCCTTTTGTGCACTGCTATACCGAGTGCATGCAGCCGATAAAGAGGAATTTATTTAATAATAATTAAACAATTACCTCTCAAACAATGAAAGCTATATAACCGACTGTCCAAAAGGAAAATAACACATTTACATTAAATTTTAATCGGTTTATTCCGTATAAATATATAACACTTAGAATAATAAAATAAAGTGGAAAATTTTCAACAATTCGAAAAAAATCCCAATAAATATAAAGATTAAGTAATGAATTTTGATATCAGACGTTTTGCAAATCATCGTTCAAATTTGCGAAGAATATTCCCCGTGATTAGATGTCTTTTTACATCTTCAATAATACTATTTACAAACATAAATGAAACAATTGTTTCATTATAATATTCAGTTATGGAATGTTTTAAGAATTATCTTATCTCCATTGGTGATAAGATGATTCAGTCAAGTTTCGAGACATTCTTCTCAAGATTATTCAATTCTTCGATGATAGCCTTCGGCAAATCCCTGCCAACCTGACCATCGAGATAATCCCTTAATTCCGCAGCTTCCTGACTCCAGAAGTCTTTCGGTAAACTGAACAATTCTTTAACATCTACATCCTCCTGAAGACCATTGAGATTCAAGGATCCATCTTTCGGTAATAAACCAATTGGTGTCTCAGTGGCAACGTCCTCTCCCTCAATTCTCCGAAGTATCCAATCGAGAACACGTGAGTTCTCACCGAAACCTGGCCACAAGAATTTATTGTCTGTTCCTTTTCTGAACCAGTTTACGTGAAAGATTGCTGGAAGTTTGGCATCTTGAATGTGGGCCATGCTCAACCAGTGGTTCAGGTAGTGGCCAAAGTTGTAACCGAAGAAGGGTCTCATTGCGAAGGGATCATTCATAATTACTTTCGCCTGAAAATAATAATCATTCAAGAATTTAAAAAAAATCATAAAGCTAACAGAATTAATGCACAAATTAATTGTAATTGTCTCCCACCTTGTGTTCAGCAGCAGCAGTAGCTTCCGATCTCATGGTAGCCCCAATAAATACACCGTGCTGCCAATTTCTTGCCTGATATACAAGTGGAACTCCCTTGGGCCTGCGCCCACCAAAGAGAATAGCATCAATTGGCACACCCTCTGGATCCTCCCAGGCTGTATCAATTATTGGACACTGATTAGCTGGAGTACAGAATCTTGAGTTTGGATGAGCAGCAGGTGTCTTAGAATCTCGTGACCAGGGATTTCCATGCCAATCTGTTATTTCAACGTCATTAGATAATTCCTTCTCCATACCCTCCCAAAAGACACCGCCGTCACTCGTACGTGCGACATTAGTGAACAGTGTATTCTTGAAAATAGTTTTCATCGCATTGGGATTTGTTGATGATGCTGTACCAGGTGCAACACCGAAGAATCCATTCTCCGGATTGATCGCCCGTAGTCTGCCCTTTTTATCGAATCGCATCCATGCAATGTCATCACCCACACATTCAATTTTATAACCAGGAAGTGTCGGCTGCATCATTGCTAAATTAGTTTTGCCGCAGGCACTGGGAAAAGCTGCTGCTATGTAACGTTTCTTTCCTTTTGGATTGGTGATACCAAGAATCTATTAAAAAGTAGAAATTCAGGGTTATTATCATGATTTTTCTATTGAATATTCAAAGAAACTCACCAGCATGTGCTCAGCAAGCCATCCCCCTTTCTTAGCAATTGTTGATCCAATTCTGAGCGCAAAACACTTCTTTCCAAGCAGAGAATTACCTCCATAACCACTTCCATAAGACACAATCTCATTTTTAGCTGGTTTGTGAAGGATAATTGTTCTCTCTGGATCACATGGCCATGAGGATTTAATCTTAACACTTGAATCATTACTTGGCGTACCAACTGAGTGCAAACACTTGACAAAGTCCTCTTTACCAAGTACTTCGAGCACACGTGATCCCATCCGTGTCATTATTTTCATCGAACACACGACATAAGCTGAATCAGTTATTTCAATACCAATCTTGGACAATGGAGAACCGACTGGACCCATACTGAATGGGATTACGTACATTGTACGGCCTTGAGGTAGAACAAAGAGAATACATTAAATTGTGATAATGCGGATGAGGTGACTCAATGATTGCTAATTACCTTTCATGCAGCCTGGGAAACGTTCGAGAATTGCTTGATCCATGTCTTTGGGACTCATCCAGTTACCAAGGGTTCCTTTTACACCTTCTCTAGGAGTTGGAATTGTCTCGCTCTTGGAATCAGTGCTGATGAAAGTACGACTCTCTACACGTGCTACATCAGCTGGATTTGTTCTTGCTAGCCAACTGAAAATATTGGATTGAATAATTAATTCCATGAATTTTATGAGAATATTGATTATTTCCTGTGAATATACGAGGCGCCTGTTGTCCTCAATATTTCATCGAATCATAAATTCTTTAATGATTTTATGCAAAGAGAAGAATCGAAGAGCATTAATAAATTCACGGAATTCTTCATGCAGAATCTTTTGATATAAGGGGACTATTATAAACGACAGTTTGAAGTCAAGGACAGTTGATGAATATTTAAACGTTGAAATCGAAGGGGAAGACTCGAGATTCACTAATTTGGGGATGAAATGTGGACCACTGAGAATTCAGAGGAAAAGCTATTTCGTTGTACGATAATTCCCTCGAGTTTATGTGGAATCAAAGTAGAAATATCTCTTGCAATTACCAGTTTTCGTATTTCGAGAGTGATTCAATGCTTCCTTTCTTTTCCAGCATCTTCAGCAGTGCCTCGTTCTCAGTCTCACTTCCATCGCAGATGTAGATTTCATCTGGTTTACACAGTTTCACGCATTCCTCGAGGTAATTCCTGACTTTTGGTGCCAATGTCACTGTCACCCTGTTGACAACAGGAACCCCACAAATGTGGTCGTTGGCATCAGCAATTGGGCTTTTGACAGCCTGAGTTGCCATCAGGTTCGTGACCCTGTGAAAAAAGACAATTATTAGAACATTCAGGGACAGAAACGTTGATTAAAAACTTTCCTACGACTTCGTGAATAAGCAAACGAGTATAACTGGCTTCTCATATGAGAGAATAGTGAAAGCTGTCATGTATGACCGATGCATCATTGACTCTGAGGACAGGCTCTTGAAAATTCACCAATGAAGAGATAAAATTAGAAGAAAAAAAACATGTTTCACCGCTTCACGACGAAATTCTCCATTAAACCCAAACGAATTTCGCGGAACGAGTTACGTTCTACTTTCATGTTCATTCTATAGAACTCAGTAATGAAAGGAAAAAGTAATTAATCCACGTTTCACTTCCGCGAGTAAAAGTGCATGAGTTTAATGTTAAAAATAAAGCATTGCTCTACTTACTGTGGATAAAACTTGTCAACTATGTACGGCATTCTGTGTGTTTTTGTTGATTTAACAGCAATACGATATGTGAATATTGTAAAATTATTTGATTTAACAGTACTGATACTTGATTGATCAATTCTGAGGAATTTCTTGCATTTGTCAGTACCAATGCACTTTCTTTCAATCGTTGAGAATCCTCGTATAGTGGTATTCCTTAGACAACCAGTAGCACCAATTGTCGTTGGTTGTCTGGCAATGATCCACCCGATGTTTGGCATCTTGTCACTCTAGCTCTTTTATACACGTTGAGTAAGACCAGGACAGAGTCCGAGGGTCGATTCCTCCTTGTTTTGATATTAATCTCTGTCTCGTTCTTTTTCTAGTCTCCCACTGACGTTGGAAGGAGGCAGTGGAAAAAAAATGGAGAGACGAGCCTACCGGAAACTCAGCAATGATTGGTCCTCGTCACAAATGGCTTTGATTTCCGGCGATTAGATTATTTCCAGTAGTGGGGGAATGAGACTTTGAATTTTCGGATATCTTTTCACTTTTTTTCTCTGGATAGATTATGAAATATCCTATTTTACAGGCCTAATGACATTGCCCCTAATTTAGCTTCAATTTCCACCGGAAAAATTCGACAGATTGAGAGAGAAAATTCAACGAGACTTTGGTATTAATTAATGAATTAATTTTACGTTAATTAAATGATTGAAATTCAACTGTCACGCACGCTCTCAACGTTCGAGTGGAATGAAGCACACGAACTGATCGGCGTCTTCAGCACAGTAAAATAAGTGTATCAGTCGTCCCGGTTTTATACGAAAGCCGTTGGCCCCCTCGCTCTCTTCTATTTTTGCAAGGCAGTTGAGCATTGTATTAAGCGTTGGCGCATCAATTCATTATTATCTCTTAATTTTTGGTGATTGATGGCTAAAATTCTCATTTCTGATTCTTTCAATAGCAAAGGTAGACTATGTTTGCTCAAACTATTCGTTTTTAGATACTGCTAAGAGGGTTTCTCTATTTTTTTGGGGGCTTATCAGTTTGTTAACTTTGACGTAATTTGTTTGATTTTATTTTACAGAGTGACGAGCTTGAATTACGTCTGCCTACGTCGAGATTCCCAGTGCGAGTATCAACAACACGTGTTGGGAGCATTGGGCATGCTGGTCAATGATGCGCAGGCAGCAGTCGTAATAGGAGGAGTGAATCGAGTAAAATGGATTATTATATAGTTACCCTACTCTCTGGCCTATTGATATTATTTCTTTAATTATTCTGATGTCAGAAAAGGGGAGAGACACACACGCAGAGTCCACGAACTTTCGAACTGGACTTGTTGCTTATTTTCGCTTTCTAGAATTGTTTAGGAAAATTGTTGGAGGAAATGAGGCTTAATTAGAGGAATTGTTTATTTATTATTGCATTTTTTCTTTTTATTCTAGACTCGAGGAATGAATTTTACACTTCTTTATGAACAATTACGAACTTTGAATCATTCAAATGCTTTTCATAAAACGTATTAGAGGTCAGAAACTAAATGCCATAAGTTTCGCAGACAAATGTTTATTTCCTCAGATAAAAGAGAGTCCGTAGTTCAGTTGTTGTCTGGAATGAGTTGATAAATCAACAAATTCATTTTTTTTTTAATTGATAAAAGGAATTAATGAATTATTTCTAAGGTTTTAATTCTATTTTATTATGTAATCTCGTGTATTTTTTGGGGGAATTAGAATGACGTAGGTGTAATGATGAAATTATGAAGGAATTAAGCTCAGTAATTTTAATTTCATTTTTTTGAAGAATATGAAAATCTGTAAACATGGATGTTTACATTAGACAGATGTTTACACATATTCCGAACTGCTGTGGAAATAGTTCACGCAATTTAAAAGACACATTGATACATTTATTCATCCACATAATCAGCTAAGACAATTTTCAATGACGTATTTACAAAATATACTCCTTCTACTTTATCATGATAAAGAAAAAACGATTAAGATCATTTTGTACCTTGATCGCTTTTAATTACATAAATTTGACTCAATTCCGTCTTTTTTAAGCTGAAAGAAATCAGGTAAATTGATCTTTATTAATTACCGAGAAATAAAACGTAAGATATTTGCAATTAAAAAGAATTTATATGCTGTTAATCCAATAAGTTGACTAGTGGGGTCACCTCGTTTAATTAAGTTGATAATTTCGTTGGATATAAATGATTATTTCGTAATAGAAGAGTTCAGTAGTTTAATAAAATTGATGGAGAATCTATTGAGTAATTTATCATTGATCTCATGTTTTTCAGGGTTTCCAAAGACTGAATGACGTATTTGGTCCAAAACTTTTGATGATTCCATTGGAAAGCTGGGGAAATTTGTGATGGAAATCATAGGTGAGAATTTCTTTTATTTTTAAATTCATAAAATAAAGGAACAGTAAACTCGATTCAGTCCAAAGAGCATTACTCAACGTTTTACAATAATTGCTTAACATTTTATAATCACAACCTTTTAAAACAAGATATCTAAACAGCCACTTCCTCGATCCAGTTAAATCCAGTTGCATATGAAAGTCAATTGCTTTCGAATAATAAGCACAAATTCAGAATCTGTAATAATGACGGGTTATCGTTGTCTCCCCACTCTGATATTCGCAAAAATCCAATTCTCACTCTTTTTGATTGAGGAAAAAGAATCGCATTGTTAATGGAAGTTTCCGCATGTCAATTATTACCAACAAAAATACAGTATTTATTGGATAATTAAGAAGATTCGAGTTTCGAAATAATTGCGAATAATAAAGAGTCAATAATATTTATCAAGTGGGTTGCCATGTGTAGAGGTCAAATGATTATTTCTATGTTGTAAGAAAGAAGAATCCTCATCGCAGGGGGCCACAGCTGTTATCTCCTCTCAAGCAGAGTTTGTTAATCAATTTCTCAATGCAATTTTGAAATTATTTATTCTCTCATTCAATGATTGATTTTTTTGTAACCAAAATTAGATGAATTCTATTTTATTCAAAATTCTTAATTAAATTACTTCGAATAATGCTTCTAAACACAAACAGTCTCGGTGCAGACTGATTTATCATTGGGCGCCCGGTCGAGCCCCCAGATACGTCACAGAAGACACGCGCACGTTTCTTACATACACGAATACGTAAACGACTTGAGAACTGGGGATTTCCGCTTCTCAATTTTTAAAGACGAATTAAGAGCGGTAAATAAATTATTTTTAGGTACCGCTATCATGTGTGGAATATTTTTCAGGCTTTTTATCGCCTTTATCATTGATCAATATTGGCATTTGAATATTTTTCCTCGAATATTCATAATTAGGGCGGAGACGTTCGTGTGAGATTGTGACTAGGCTGAAGTACGCATAACTTCAGCCTAGAATGCATACACGTCATTTTTTTAAAATAAAAAGTGACAGTTCGTTATGAAAATTTCCAAAAATTTGAGAAATAAATTGATAGATTATATATACATATAATATATGTATATATATATATAGGGGAAGGTGGGGTAAAAAGCCCCCAAGAGTGAAGATGGACACATGCTCACTTTGAAATTGTATATTAGGAGAAATCGAGAGAAATATTGGAGATACATTTTTTTTAATGATTCCATCGGAAAGCTGAGGAAATTTTAGGCGGGAAGCATGTATTGAAATTAATTTTTTCGAGTTTTTGAAAAATTCGATTTTTTCACCCAGATTTGAAGGGGTAGACCTTGGAAAAATTTGAAAAAAATCGAATTTTCAAAAAAATCGAAAAAATTCATTTCGACACATGTTTTCCGTCTAAAATTTCCTCAGCTTTCCAATGGAATCATCAGAAAATCGCTATCTCCAACCGTTCAATCAGAATGCCCATTGTACCCCGATTTTCCCTACAACCTCAAAATGCTATTTTTCATTGTTGCATCAAGAAACCCGAGGTATTAATCACATGCAGATGATTCCTTCACATTATGAAAGAGTTTATAATTAAAATCATTATTTTCTCATCTGCAATGTGCATTATACGTCACGGAATTAATTTCAGCGCAATTGCCCCTTTTTGAATTGAGAGAAATTGATTTTATCGGTCGATACAGTCTCGCGCGTTTTCATGATACGTTTCATGTCCAGGGGTGGCGCCACGAGTGCCAATGTGTACATCTAGACGTTGGGTATCAAACATTGCTGCCGATGTAACAAGTTTCTCAATAATTTCATTGTTATTACTGTGATAAAGTGGATAAAAAGTGCAGTTAAACACAGTGGAAGGATGTGCAGATGGAATTGAGGTAAAATTACGTCAATTACCCAATTATTTCTGCGATAATTCATGCAGTTTTCTTGCCATGGCGTTGACACTGGATTTGACTCGAAAATCTCACGTGAAATTGCAAATTCACATGATCTGAAGTCTTTTAAAGTACACGAGAGCTTTCCGGTGGATTTTCGAAGGTATCACATGATTTTTTCAAGGCTCTGGAGTGGATTTTTTAGTAATAAAAAAGTTTGTAATGCAACGGATGCCAGTCAACGAAATAAAACGTGTTTGAGTGGTACAATCCACAAGTGGTTGTGTCGTGCATGACATGCAAACGCGGCGAGACGCCCACAGTGAAATTTTATGTTGATAATTTCATTTTTCAATGTTTCAAAGCAACATTGTCTCTATTACAAGATTTTTTTGGTGCCAAAAAGACTTGGAAAGGAATTTAAAATCCTGAAAAATGAGGAAACACTGGGAATTAAATACGTTTGACTGTATTTAATGAAAAAATCCAGGGAAAATTAATTTAATGAGTTAATTAAATTCACCGGCTGCAAAATGAAAATCAAAACAACACATTTACAATGTGTTATCATTTTTGGCTCCATTTTGTAAGCTCTGAATGATACCCAGAGATGTCGCGAAGTTCTCATTTTCATTCTCAAGCATTGAATTAAATCTACTTTATCAACGTAAAGAGAAAAGAAAGAGAAATTTGAAGAAAAAAGAAATCTTAATCCTGGATTATCAATAAATTCCATTAGGACTTTGGTATAAAATTTAAGAGACTTTTTCTTCGACTTCTGGCATGAAATTGCATACATTAGTGTATGCGTAAATTATAATTTAATGTATGATTTAAGAGTTTAACCGCAGTAACACTTGGCCAGAAGTTTTTTGGTGTTATTCCAAAAGCATTCAAGTACTTCTTTTCTTTTAGCTTTGATTTACTTTTTTTTTGGCTTTGGATATTTCGTTGCGTCGTTACATTTAACGTAGGTCCGGAACGTTTAACGTTTCAGTGGAAAGGGACGAGTGTTGCCTGGCGTGTCACTCGGGTGTTTTACTAGCCTTAATTTCCCTGTGCTTTCGCAGCCAATATGTCGGGGCTGTAAATTTAAAAACTTTCGTTCCTAGATTTAACGTGAACATTTTTTATTATGATTCTCCCCCTTCTTTTTTTTTTTTTAATTTCCAAAACACCTTTTTTCCATTCTTTGCGATATTAATTTTGTAAATAACGAACAACGCATTTTGCATTGAAACATTTATTATCTTTTACGATCTCAAATACTTCTTTTCTTTTTTTTCATTAAATTTAGTTTACGAACAGAATCGTAAATTTGCTCATAAAATTATGTTGGATATTTCAAATTCAATTCTTCTGTAAATTAAATAATTACGAAACGAAAAAGAGATTAAAACTTCTGTTGTACAATTTCTCTTCCTGAATTTTTATCATAATGAAAGTATGCGAAAAAAGAAACAATTATGAAAAATAAAGAAAGGAGAAAAAAAAAACGTTAAAAATAATAATAATATGGATGCGTCATGTACCTCAGTGTATGTACATTATTCATTGACATCAGTGAAAAGGGCTCTGGCCGTATTACGTATGCCGCGAGTTATTATGCCCTCTAAATGTTTAATGTGTTTGCCTTCCATCGCCGGCCACCGCGGCTTTATGTTTTACTAAGTAAATTACTGTTTTTTTCTTTTTTTTTTTCTCTTCTTGTTCCTCAACGTTAATGTTGGCACAATCGATTCGGGCTCTTTCGCCCCACCCTCGTTACACCCTACATTGATGTCGTATTTTTTCTCTCTCCCTCTCCTCATTGTTGCCACTGGCTTCTTTTCTATCCTGTATTTTCTACTTCAATTAATTTTTTTTAGTCATAAAAATTTACCGGAGACTTTTAGAATTTTTTAATGAACTAAAAATTGTAAATTTTTCATAAAATATTTGCATTTGTCTCGACAGGAAATGATTTTGTGAGAAACAATTGTAATTACCAGTGCTCAGTTAATGATTCACACTCTTGAATACTAGAATAATTAGAAAACTATGATAAGACGAAATATTCCATTGTTTTGATGAAATAATAAATTCATAATTTCTTCAGGATTATCTGCAAGCAAACTCGAGTATAAAAAATAATGTTTAACACTGTATCTTAACCCAGAATCATAGAAAATTACCTCTACGTCACTCACATTATCATTTTTATTAGAAAATAATGTCAACGAGATGATAAATAACATGCTGAAGCAATTTAACCATCTCTGTAAAGTCAAATATAATAATATTTATTTCAAACTTTCTTGATAAATTGTTTCTGGCAAATGAAAGAATGAAAGAGATTGAGAGAGAGAGAAAGAGAGGCAATAAAAAATGAATATTTTTTTCTTTATTATTGTTCCTGTGTAAACCAGGACAATGGAATTCTTTAGTACTGCAAAACAAATACCCTGGGAATAATTTAAAGTGAGTAATAATAAGGAATAAAAAAAAATGTACTACTGCGGGATTGGTTTATAAAATACAGCGTTACTCGTGAATTGTAAACACGACGATAAGACGCCAGTGGATTGGGAATTATAAATCGGTAAGGTTGGGAGAATTGCTGAGTGAGTGAGAGAGAGAAATGGAAAGGTAGAGAGCTAAAAATGTTGAAACAATCGATTATTATTTCACATTGTAATTGCACCTTGTAGGAAAACATCCGTTTTTAATCGATAAAACTGAAAGGCTTATTTTCTTCTCTCTCTGTACGTAATGAGGGGAAAAAATTTGCATTAATGCTGATTGTGAAAAAATGATGGTTGAATTATTTTTAAATTCGAGAATTATCATGGCAACTTGTACAATCTTAAATTTGTATGAATTATATAAAAGGATATTTCGATTTTCTCATGATCTCAATCTCTCTCTTGTATTTGAATTTGACCCGAATTTTATTTAATACATTACTGAAATATTCATTAATCGTCCATGACCCAAAATCTATTTCCAAGAATCATTAACAATATATACTTGAATTCTGCAAATTAATTCATAATCATTGATTTTTCAATTAAAAATTCTTCCAAATTACAGTGAAATAGAAAAAAAATAAAGAAATTGATAATTTAATTATTTAAACAGAGTCATTTTAGACTGATTAACACTTTGAAAATTAAACAATCTTTATTTCCTGCTCTAGTAACAAACTAAATAATTACTTTTATAATCCATCAATTGACAGAGTATTGAGACAATAAAAAATTCCCAGAATCCAAATATTTTCCTCTGAAAATAGAAAAGAATGAAATTTCATTATCACTGATTGAATGTCAAAAAATAGAATGAAAAGTACAATTCAACGAAAGCTATCAGCAGGTGACAATGGATGGGCGACAAATCAGCGTGTATATTTAATGTGGATATTGCCCAAACACCCTCTCTCCTCCCTCCAGCTCTTCATCAACTTCCCATTTAGTTGCTCCCTCTCTCTCTCTGATCAGAGAGTCAAAATTCAAATCCAGGTGAATCGTTGTATTTTCTCCCCCAATTTCTCCCCTCCCAATCGTCATCATGTCATCGACTCCTCTCTCTTTCTCTCTCTGACTCATGGAAAAACGTGTCCCGAGTGTCCGTGCATTATTCTCGTAGTGCGAAGCGTTTATTGGCCAAATTGTATATCCGTACATGCCTCCCCCTTTTCTCCCCCCTTGAAAAACAGTATATTTGTATACGATCCAACGCAATCAGTGCTATATTATATTAATATTTATACGTTAGTACAGGTAGTGAATGTGTGTGAATACAAAAGCGGGTTTTAGTCCCCATTGGGGTAGTTTGACCTATGGTCCAATGTTTTTAGTGACGAATTGTTCAGCTATCCACTTATTTCAAAATTCCAATGATTTTTTATGATTACAATGGATTTTACATTATCAT
This sequence comes from Aleiodes testaceus, assembly GCA_963565655.1. Lineage (NCBI taxonomy): Eukaryota > Metazoa > Arthropoda > Insecta > Hymenoptera > Braconidae > Aleiodes > Aleiodes testaceus. The sequence goes on from OY751428.1 coordinate 2,916,081, forward strand.
TGTAATATGAATTTATTTTTTCCTAAAATTTTATTCTCAGACTTTATTTTCGACTGAGAAATTAAAGAATCATGAAAATTAAAATGACACTTGGAATTAAGTTAAAACGGATTATTCATACTTTGTTTCCGTTTCCAGTTCTTCATGGACAATTTTGGATTAATAATAATAATAATATCCGCCTTTTAATTCACGCTGCGACAATAATTCAATTAATGAATGGAAATTTCTTATTATCTCGAATTTTTGCATTAAGGAATCATTTTTTTTTCTTTTTTTCAGGTATTTTTATCTGAAAATTAATCTGTCTTAAATTATTCATGGGATAATTCAGGGGAGATTTACCCTTCTTTTTTATCCCCAAAATCATCGAAAAAATCATGTTATGGCTCGTTCTACTTATTCACTGAATTTTCTCCTTTTTACTTCTTTATTTTGCGGTGAAGAATTAAAAGGGCTGTTCACTCGATGCAACAGAGTTTTTTTGTACACGAATTTGGTGCATGGACGAATTTCTGGGTCGACTACACGTATCTTTTTTTTTTTTTTTTTTCACGTGCGGTTTAGAGGGGTCGAACCTCGAGGGCTCGTTTAACCCCCTCTTCCAAAGTCATTTGGTTTACGAGCGATTAGACTTTTTGGAAAAGAGGGAAGTGACAAGCGAGGTGGTAAATCGAACACACCACTGTCAAACAAATCTAAAACCACTGAGTGCTTCTTTTTTTTCCCCTTTTTTTAATTTAAATTCTATTTAGAAATTAAAATATTAAATTAATTTATTTTCTTTTGATTTCAGGAGGTGAAAGACAGGAATTTGCAGAGGGGTGAGTGAAAATGGAATTATTAAAATGGATGCATTTAATTCAAACTTGAATTATCAAGAATTTTGTGAATACTGGGAAAATACGACAATCAATTAAATTCAGTGATATTTTCGTCTGAGAATTTATAATATCCTTCTCATTCAACTATTCTAAATTCAGACATTTCCATTAAATGCATTCGTAATAATTTTGCAGAACTCCAGTCTTATATATGTATATATATATATATATATATAACTGGCTACCTCATTCAAATCTAATAAATTCAAGCAGGAAATACTGAATAACTAAAATTAGAAAATTCTGAAGACATTAATAATTCTGTGAAATAATTTATTAATTCAGAGAAGTGCGGAAATTAACAATAAATCAAATGAGCGAAAGAGAACAGAATTTTCAAGTATCAGAGTGAAAAATTCAATGAATTTTACAATCGATTGGCAATTTAATATTCTCCAAATTCAAAATGTTTTCAACTGTTAAAAAATAGTGGAAAATCACGTGAAATCAGGATAATTCAAGCCGAAGGGTTACACATGCCCGATTAGTTTCAGTTACAAGAGGGTCCTTTAATCCTCTTTTACAATTCAGCCTCGTAACCTATTTCTACCCCTTTACTCTTAAAAAAAAAACGTTGGATTTTCATTGCCTGACAAAATACGAGAGAAAATAAAATTCAATAAATTCCCATCAAACTTGTACACAATGAAATTATTCCTAGAAAAAATCATATATTTTTCATGACTCAAGTTTCGAGACAACAGATGTGAATTCTGAGAGAGTACCACTGCAGTAATTCAACTTTTCCCCCTCGTATTAAACACACACACACACACACATACACGTATAAAAAAAATTTCATATATTTTTTATTTGACTCTCTTATAATCTCTGGTTTATTAGATCGGGGATGGATATTGTAATCACGTTCTTAACTGAGTAACAACCCACTCCCCTCTCTTACTCAACGGGGATTGTTACGCTTCTCGTATAAACTGGGTGGGGGAGAACGCCCCCTGCGGAGAACCGCGCGTGGGACGATTGTAAAAAAGAAAATATAAAAATAAATATAGTATATGTACCCGCTGAGTTTTTGTTGGTCCAAACTTCGTTTTTTTTTCTTTTCGGGTAGGGAGCTTGAATAATCATTCTAATTTTAAATTATATTTTTAATGGATTTCTCCCTCTCTCTCTCTCTCTCTCTCTCTCCATTGTATACACAAAACTCCATGTTTATTATCTCAAAGGGAATGTGCCTTGAGCATTGTTTCTAATTATTTTTACAATAAAAAACTTTCACCACATTATTCTCCAACAATCGAGTCTAAAAATTAATCCCTAAAAAATCCATATTTCTCATAATTTAAATACCACCATTGGGATCGTGTTGAACGTGATATACGAAATTTTAAAAGCCATGCACGATCTCCTCCATCGTGACTCCATGTGTCTTTTCTCTATTTCCATTTATTTTTACATGATTTTTTACCAATGACATCTGTCAATAAGTATAAATTATACACTCCCCCCCAATGTTTCTCCTTAAAATTTCATTATTCATGATTTTTTTTTCATTAATCAGAGTTTAAAACTCGAGTGACTTGGGAGAAAAAAAAATGGAGTGTCTCTTAATTTTTTCATCCCATTGAAATATCCATCACATGACCATTCTCTCCCCTTTCTCCATATTTTCCAAATAGATAATTGAGCCTGAAGAGTGAATTGCAGGTTAGATTTCTATGTTCATAGAGCGGGGGAGTGACGAGGCTCTCTTGTCAATCAAAATTTCATTTCCGATTGTACGAATTGGTCGCTCCATATTCCTGCCTATTGCTGTCTCTCTCTCTCTGGTCGTAGAGCAGGGTGAAAACCCTCGAGCCTCTATGTGTGCTCTCTAATCCATTACGTGCCAATTATCTCACCACGTGGTACCGAATTATCATTCCTCCCTCTTCTTTCCATTACTTTTCAAACTCTTGCCCGATTTTCTGGGTAAAAGAGACGAGGAAAAGAGCAGAATGAGGCAGACTATCGAGATCTATGCAGTGAATTTCATGAGAATATATGCGAGAGATATGTACGTATGGCAGAGGACTGTTTACGAAATTTATTCGTTCATCTCTACTGGCCCCTGTAGTGATGCATTGCACTGGGTAGACCAGTTGAATGTTTATGCTCTGTGCGTGACGCGAAATCGAACTTGGACGATATATTTTCATCTCGACAATCTAATATTGTGTAACAATTCCCATCTAGTTTAGTATCATATATTTTTTGAGATTTTTCGTGTTTTTCGGAGGTTAATGCTTGTCGCATTTGGAGAAATGGAAATGTGGTGAATAACTTTGAAATGTATTATTGTAGGTCTTTTTTTGAACTTTCAGGTACTCTCGGGAATACATTAATCATTTTTTAACTCAACAAAAGTTTTCATTTTTCGCGGAATTTACGTTGAAATTTTTAGGAGAATGAAAGAATCGAGATTAAACATAAAAATGAAATGATGAAATTTTATTTCTGTCTAGTCATTGAATTTCTCGTCATTAAGTGAAATCAAGTTTCTCGTTACTTGTTCAGGGCTTTATGAATTATTTTAATTGAGGGTCAGACAGACAGACTCACCCTTACTCACTTTTATAAAATTTATTAACTTCGAATTATTTCAAAAATACGAGTTTCATTCGGAATTTAATCGTTAATAATTTGTATTTTATTTTGTATCGCACTTTCTAATAATAAAACCCCTTCATAACGACAAATTCCCGTATTTTTAAAATGCAGGAAAAAAATCGGAACAAAAGTGAGCCTTTTTCACAAATGATATACAAAACTTTTTCCCATCCTGTTCATATGAATTACGCATGACTGGAAGAATAACCCGTCTGCTAAGCAGCATGATCGCATCTCCACTGTGAAAAATTGTACATAAACCATAGCACAGAAATTCTAAACCCAGCCCAATGATTTCGTGATCCCCGATGATTCCGCACGAGCATCATTCTGCCTCACTTTTTTTTCGTACATCTCACCTCCCTCTCACTCTTGCCTATCTCATCCTCTTTACCCTCCCCCATGGTCCATGAATACCTATAACGAGGCAGTCGTGACTGGTTCTTTGTACAGTAGCTTATTCTCGAGTTTGTATAACAACACCGACTATTCAGTATTTTCACATAGTCCGCCTACAATTCTCCAAGCTACACCATCACTTTGACCACTTACTTTCTACCTCCAGTACTCCTTTCACATTCATCCTTATCTTCTCGAATTTTTCCATGAGAAAATTGGGAAAATTCAAACGGTCAAGGGCATTTCTTATTCCATCGATTATTATGGAGGAATTTGAGGGGAAAAATGGGTGGTAACTATACAGTCATTTTATATTCAGTCCACTTATGTCAATGCTCACATGAGCATTCGATGACAGTAAAGCTAATTGTCTCATTTTCATGATTAATTAATTAATTATTCATTCACTCAAATGTTTCATGAAATCCTCTGGAAATTCGTGTAATAGAGTCTAAAAGAATGAAAAAAAATAATAAAAAATGGTAAAATTATTGGAGAACGGTAGCATATTTCTCAGGGTTTTACCATCGACCCGTTGATCGATCTCAGGACTTCACGATGTATAATAAATTGTTTCTCATAGTAGCTGCTGGAGTGATGATACGTTATGAGAAATCGGTATCGCATGTCTGACTTGAATCCTTCCGCCATCTTGCCCCCCGGTTTTATTCTCCACCCTTTTATTCTCTCTTTCTCTTTTCCTCCTTTGAATAATTTTTACTCATTCTTTTTATTCTTCTTAAAGTTCCTTTATTATTATTATTTTGTTTCCATTTTTTTGTATTCATTGGCAAAAGAGGGGCGGAGAAAAAGGAGTGAAGCGGCGAAAACCACGAGTCTGCGATTACATTCACCTTATAAATATGCAAATATGGCCGGGTTGCCCGCAAAAAAGGGGAGAGGAGAGAGAGAGAGGTATATAAAACGTTGTTGCTTGGAGGAAGGCAAAAATAGACTGTAATTATTGATTAGGTATTTCGTGACTGACTCGACAATTTACCAAGTTATTGTGTACAGCATAGCTGAAGAATTTTTCCCTTTTTTTTTGTACTTCTCCCCCCCTCTCGCGATTTTATTCGAGCATCCATTCTTTCATTTCGTTGATTTCTTACATTTTAACGCTGACACGATAGAGATGTCTTGGGAATTTATTGGGCAGTGGTGAAATAGCGTTGTAAATGGGAATAAATCTCCATTTTAGGCTCGTCCACACGCTCGACCTTCCCCTCTTTCGGTTTTAAAGAGGGAAAAAGGGGTGGATCACTGATTTTTTCCGGAATTTTCATATTTTTGTGGGGAAAGAAGAGGGGAATTCTTCTGTTGAAGCTCCTGCTGTTTTTTTTATTCGAGATTCCATGTGTAGAAATATTAAAAGAGATTATAATGCGGTGTTTGGGAGATTGGGCCTCGAGCCAATCGAGTAATTCTGGTAATTCATGGGTTTCATTCGAGCTCTCAAGTAGGGGAAGCTACTGCGGTTCCTATCTGCTACCAGTCTTTACCATGATTTTATACTCCTCCTCTCCTTCATCTCAAACACATGAAGACGAGAAGAATTCGATAATTTTCCTTGGAAATAATAGAATTTCAATTGATCCTTAAGGTGAATGTAAATTTATTGAACATTCATGAATTTAAAAAGGATCATTCAATTTTGTTTCTTCTATTATTCACAATCGTTCTATTAATATTTCACGAAGAATTGGATGTCAGTTATTACTCGATTACTATCGAAATAATTCTCTGCGTTATTTTTGAAATTAAATGGAAGGAAACGAGAATTCGATATTTCTAGAGACTCCATTAATTTATTAATTCTTGCAGGCATCTATTCAAGAATCATTTGATTTAATAATCCATGAAAATTTTAGAATTTACAAATGGAATCATCATTTCCTGTTTCATAAAACGGAAATAAATCCAAGAATATCAAATAATATTTACAAACAATTTGACATATTCAATTTTAAAGTGCGCGCGCATTCATTGCATTTAAACATTGTGCATGTATTGATGCGCATGAAGAAGCACCAGAGCGCATTATCATTCACCGAGTCCCTGCCCATTATCCCCTCTCTAAAAACTTCACCCTCTCTCCTTTTTTTTCTTCTCTTCTCCACGCCAACCCCATTTTCACGATGTCCGCCTTCATCCCCGAGCCTACAAAATTCCTCCATCCACTCTTCTCTTCATCTGCACTCACCAACGAGATGGAAATTTTTAAACAGAAAGAATCATTCTCCTATTTATTCTCTGGCAAAATGAATACAAGAAAAAAAACGTGAAGCGATGAATGAAAATGCACGTATGTGCAAAAATTCTTTTTTACATTTACTTATTTTCAATGAATATCATACGCACTGCCAACAATTACCATATAATATTTTTTTTTTTTTATTCAACGTAATCTCTGTATGCGTCAATTGAGCCGAGAGAGTCGCATGACTCGAACAATGCCAAAGTTTATTATGCAACGTTTCCAATTTTATTCCGTCGAAACGTTACAGTATAAAGAATTGATTCTACTGTATTGAGAGAAAAAAAAGAAGGAATTCTCTCTCTCTCCCTCTCTGTCTCATGCACATCTCATTCTTTTATAATTTTCCCGGGGAAAAATATTGCCTCTGTTCGACAATTTTATTTCTTATTTCATTTGTTTTTTCCATGTTTCTCTTCTTCTTCTTCTTTGAATTCTTCTTTTTCTCTTAAAAATTCAATTCTTTTTTATTCTTCTCAATTGTCCATTTTTTTTCATTTTTTTTTTTTTTTTTCACCACACACAATGTGTATAGTACGGGTCAAAAGTTTATTTTGTCGTCTTGAATAACAAAAATTTATTATCGTTTCTCCCTCGTTTGGTTTCCTACTGGGGAAAAGGTTTGTTTGAATATATGCATTACTTTTTTTTCATTTTATTTTTACCCGAATACGATACCTCACTTTACCCCCTTTTCGTTTTATTCCGAAGGAATGAGAGAAGGGGAAACACCGCATCTTTCTTCTCTCTCTTTGCAATTCTTTTTTACCCGCAAAAACGTATGGCCAATCGATTGCCTAGTGTTGGACACTGTACATGTGTTTAAACTTTTTTGCCCCTCAATGAAACGGCGAAAGATCTGGCAATTCTCTATGCACAGTATCTCTCCTCATTTCTCTTTTACTTTTGCCCCATCCAGAGCCAATAGAATAACAGGTGGAGGATCCTTCTCAAAACAATTCGGGCGAGAATATTATTGCTGTGCCAGTATAACGAACCACTCTTCCAATATGTTCCTCAGCTTCCAAACCAATTGGCTGCTCTCGATAACACAAATTCTCCCTCTCTGTATTAAATAAGAAAATAATAAATCACCCAAACCGATAATTTCCAAAAAACCATTTATCAATGTATAAATGCATGGAAATAAATTCTATTAAAAAAAATAAATAAATAAACCTTTACGTATCGAGTCATTATAGAAAACAGAACATTTGCGGTCTAGACATTTGTGCTTGAGCGAGCATTTTTATTACTTTCAAGTCATACCAGTAGCCAACACACAAACACAGTACTAAATCATCCAGTATCACCATTTTGCCCTCTACAAGTTGAATTTAATTTACGCCCTAGTATGTGACTTTATATTTCCCATTAGCAGAATGACCCAATTGACTCTAAAAAAAATTTGAATAAACATGGATTTTTTTTTAGAAGAAGGTTGTGAATTTTTTTCCAGAATTTTCTAATGATTTCTCCTGGTTTTTTGCACTCAATCCCTGCTTTTTCCGGTTTTATTCAAATAAGCAGTGGAGAAAAAGGGAAAAAAGCATTCGAATGAGTTACAAAGTCGATAGTGCCGGTTGCTTTATTGTTGCATATACATTGGAATATACACGCACGTTAACATGCGTACATACATTTTGTGCAACGAGTTTCAATCAGGCATAGTACTTCTTGGAACGTATCTGCCTATCAATCAGCGGGGTTATAAATTTACCGACGGAACGATGAACGACTGGACTCGCCTATGCACTGGGGCTTTTTTTTTTGCATAGAAATGTATTTCCCTTCACTAGACACATATATTAGTATTGAATTTTCAGTATTTTTCCTTCCTTTTAACGTTAAAAGATATGGGTAATAGGTGGATCCCATTAGTCTACACCCTACTGAGAAGAAAAGGCTTTTATTTATTGTTTTGTTGCTGCAGAGGGAGAAAACCTTGGCTATCCAATCGATATGCAAAAACACAAATTGACTCTACCCCGTTTTCTCTCTTTATTCAAATATTGACTCTTCTTTTATGGAGGATGATTAATTTAATTGTTTTATTCGAGGGAATTATTGTTTTTTTTTAATAAGACTGTTGCAATTTGCGGCGAGGCTGATGGAAGACTCTATTATCCTTTCTTTTTAATGGACGAGAGACATTCTACTTCATTTCGAAATTTAATAGTGAAGTAGAAATGAGAGGTTTACTTTTTTTTTACAATTTCGTTAAATTCATTTATTTCATAAAATAATTCATAAAAACAACTTCCGACACATGCTTTCCGCCTCAAATTTCCTCATCTTTTCAGTGAAATAAGAGAAAAAAAAATCCATCTCCTGAAGTTTCCCCAGAATCTCAATTTTCTCCAATTGCACTTTTGAAAAAAACTTCACAACTCTGATTCCGCAGTTGATCAAATCGCCTTGTATAAACTCGCCTCCCCTCTCCTCTGACTTCACGATTTTCCCATGGCATAAACAAAGCGCAACCGCCAATTCCGAAGATGAAATATTATAAGTAATAACATATATCTATAGAAAGGAGTAGAGGTTTTGCCCCGGTTGGAGCGTCGAAGACCGGGATAATAACACAGCACTAAACTATACGCCCGATACACCAACGTACCTACATATAATTGTATAATTATTATTAATGATATCAAAAGCCCTTACGCTTAAATTCACCTTACTCTTTTATTTGTAATTCCTCGCTATTTCTCTTAATTTCTTCGCATTAAAAATCATTTATTCAAAATTGAAAATTGCATCGAATCAACTTAAAAAAACGAATTATCAATATTTATCCTCGATAATAATAATAATGAGGGGAATTTACGGGTGCGCAATGTCACAGGTTGATGTGCTAGTCGTTGTGTACGTTGCGATACCGTCCGAGGAATATTAAGAGCTCATTAACATAAGGGGGACAGAGTCAAACGTGTCCGCACGGATCGTGACGACATTATTGATTATACCATGTGTGTATAAAACTAATGCTGAAGCTGAAAAGAATCGGCGTGTGACAATGAGCCAGTCAAAGTGGGGATGTAAAGTATTAAAGAATGACAAGAGAATTGAAGGAAAAAAAGAATGTAAAGATGCGCCAAAGAAAGGAGAAAATGAAGAAAAAAATAATACGAAACATTGGCTCATTGTGAAATGTGTCTTTGTCTCTTTTTTTTCATTATATTTAGTTTCTTTTTTAACTGTACCTGCATTCCAATCTGGTGAATAAACCAAAGCGATTGATCATTGTGTAGAATAAAAAATGAAAAAAAGAAGGGGAAAATGAATGAATAAGAAATGAATAAAAGAAGCAAAAAGAAAAAAGGCTGAACAAATAAAGGAATTAATTGCGGCAAATTGCTCGAGATTGACACGTTGGGCGTATCTCGGCCACATAAAATCATATATTATATATGTGTATAACATCATAGGCATTCTATCTACTCAGGGTGGATTTTCCGGTGGTGATTGCCTCACGTTCCAACTAAGAGAAGGAGATCTCCATGGTTTGCAATCGAGATCCCGATGATTCCGGACAGAGCAGAACGTCAGACGTGCGCGCTCGCGCCAACACAGTACAGAGAGTTGGAGGTGAACCCTACCACCACCAAAGGATCTACCGCAATTACATGCTGAATCTTTAATGGAACGCTTCGAGCCTGGAATTAGTTGAATGCCATTCAGAGACATACCAAGTGTAATGCAGATCTCGATCTTCGTCTCTATCCTTTGCGCCTGTGTCTTTCTCTCGTTTTCTGGAGTACTCATTGCCCGGGAAAAGATTTATTCTCAATTTCCTTTTCTTAATAATTTTCTTTTTTTACTTTGAGTTTATGATTTTTTGTGGGATTTAATGAAGAAACGGGTTAATTAATACGTTTTTTTTTTTTTTCGGACAGTTTTCCGTTTGTAATTGAATTGAGGGGAAAAATCGGATTAATTAAATTCCTCAGATCTATTGAACATTTCATTGTCATGGAAAATACGAAATCTTATGAGATATATCAGCGATGATAAGATAGTTTATTGTTCTCCGGAAATGTGATAAGCATCTTGGCCCCTCATCATTCTCAAGAGACTCGTTTTATTTATTCCTCTAATAAAAATGATAGGAATGAAAAACCAGTGACTTGGGCGAGGGTGGAAAGATAATGATAAGGTATTTTCTAGCATTCGGATAATATTCCTACGCCGATAAATCATTGCACTAAGTGGAGATCCCCGGAGATGGCATAAACACACGGTTCAAGCAATATCCTACATGAGGGAGTACTGAGAATTTTGCACTTGTGCATTACCAGTTGGGAACTGATTTAAAAGCCTCGAGATTAATGATCAAACGATTTCATTCAAATTATTTTTATTTTTTAGAATGAAATTATTGAGTTAAATGTATTGTGAAAGAAATTGTAGGTTCTAATGACTCGAGATAATTTATGAGGATTTTTTTTCATTGAATTTTTTTTTAAATTAGGGGAAGAATATTTGATTTGAGGCAATTGAGGGATTCTGATGAAACAATACAGGGTAAATTTCGAGTTATCCGTGAATTTGTAGGAACAATGAGAATAATTACATATCGAAATTATTATTCCAATTGAATTGTTAAGGATAATGAGAAGATAGAATTTGGTAGTTTGTTAATTAACATTAAAAAATAATAGTTTAATAATTCTATAAAGTTTCTTTGATAGTTCGTACACTTATTTCCTTGAATATTCGATACTTTCGCCCGCAGGTGAGAGACCGATGATTATATCGATCGTCTCTTAGGGACTGTGCGAAAAGAGGGGTAATTTTGGATATTCGGTGTTTCAACGTGTATACGGTAGCATGATCGTTTTCTTTCGCCTCTTTCCTCCTACTGCTGCATGCGATGAAACAAAAAACGATAATATATATGTATGAATCAAAATGAAAAGAGAATGAGAGTTAGGATGGAAAAAAAAATAAGCTGAAATGCCTTTTTAAAAGAAAAAACCATGCATACACTGTTGAAGAGGGCGAAAAGAGAGGAAAATAAAGAGCCAATAAAGATGAATTCATACCCGGCAGGCACTGGCATTAACTTACCCCCTTGATCACTGACATCGACGAAAAATCCGTGGGCCTTTGCGCCGTGGTTTTTATAAAGAAACACGATTCCAACATTTTTTGCGTCTAGCCAGTAGTAAGTACCGGGTGTGGCAGACGCGAGAATTGCCCAAGATGAATAATCAAAAAAACGCCAATTCTCCTGATGATTTTTGGGGAAAAAAAAGGAGGCAACAGGGCTTATAATAAAAAAGAAATACACGTGTAAATTATATTCCCTTTTTTTTGTGCGTGAAAATTCAGTTCGTTTATTGTTCAAATCAAGTGGGAATCCTGAAAATTGCACGTTGTATCCATGCAAATGATCTTGAAGAAGAATAAGAAGAAGCCGAGAAAATATATGTTTTTAAAAGAGACTTTAAAACCTGATACTTTTTATTATGCGAAAATAATCCATGTAATACGTATTATTCACACATTTTTATTCCCCTCAATTTCACCCGAAAATTCAGATAGAAGAGTTTAAATCTCCCCCCCTCCCCCACGAAAAGTCACACGTCCATCGGCCCGAGCATAATGCACTTCCGGCACATAACAAAATGTAAATACATAATACATATATATTTAAACCAATCGAGGCGAGTTGCTGTAGGATATAACACGCAACAAGTGGTAGTTTTCACGGGTTTTCCCGGGGATGAAACGTGGCCTGCTCGCGGCATGCTTTCTCTCTTTCTCCCTCCCCCCACTCCATTGCTACACCTCGGTGCTATCAGAGGGAGGAGGAAAATAGGTAGTACTACAAGCCAACTGTGCTAGTCTGGCGCACAGTCATGATGCCTGTGTATTCCAACTTTACTTTACCCCGGCATTAGTCAGAGTTGGCAACCCTCAGATTCACCACTCGTTTCTCTACCTTCTACCTACGCCCCTTAAACAGCCACAAAGCCCCTGGCTCTCTCTTTCCATCTGGAATTTAAGGGTGAGAAGGACGCGCTCGCCTTTCATCTCTATCCGCATTTTCACTCGCCCCTCTCAACATTCCGAGGATTGAGATAGGTCTGGCATTCACGGTCAAGGTCCTCCGAAAATTGGGGTTAAGGTTTTTCGTACTGAGGATGCGTCGAAGTAATTACTCCAAAACACAATTTAAAGATTCTGGATAAATAGTGATAGAACGATTATACATGATAGTACCCCCGGTCACCGATTGGCGGAGGCGTGGGCAAGTCGTGCGGTTCGCATGATTAAGATCATCCAATGATTCCTTCTCTATAATGATAGGCTGGCTTGGGAAGCCACGGAGATCGTTGCCGTGGAGATCGCTCGGACCTCAAGTAGTATGGAATATAGAAATGCGTGTAAGCCAGCAGATGGAGAGAGAGAGAGAGGGATAACGAACACGAACTCTCGGTATCGAATATCTCTCGATGCCGGAGTATTAATACCACGCGGCTCGAAAGTATCTTATGCTAATGAAAATGCCGTTTCTCCCTTCTCTTCACCTCCACCACTCAATCCAGCCTTGCCCCTCCCTTCGCTCTTCTGCCTTCACTCTAAAAGCCCCGTGTGCTACCATCCATTTTGCTTTATGGGCATTTGCATGAGGGAGATGAAGCGATGTGGTTGGAAAAAGAATTAAGGTTAAAATAAAATTAGTGGAGACAGGTAGATGAGACGAAATGAAATTTCAATTGAAGAATAAGAGGGACATTAGGTGATTCTACGTGTACATGTGGGGTCCAGTGTAACCCCAAAGACTCTTTCAACCACACAACATTATATATATATATATGTGCATATATATATGCACCATCTTCACATGCATGGCCAGATAAATTCCTTCTTATTATTCTCATTACGTTGGTTGTAATGAAATATTAGCGGTTGGGACGGTTGTATAATCCCCTACCTCCACGTATCCACCGCTTAAAAATAAAGGAAGAAAATAAAAACAAAGTTATACCCCCGTTGGCCAATCAGCCACTCTCCTTCTCTCTGTCTCGGACGACCTCTCTTGGGACGGATTGAAAAAACCATTTAGCAACTGGCCATTATAATAATACGTGATTCGTTTATCCCCCTCCTTTTTCTTATCTTCATTTCTTCATTTCTCTGGGTTTTTCTTTTTCTCTCTGGCCTCTTCTCTCTTCTTTATTTTCCACTGTTGTATTCATTCATTGGGATAATACGATTCATTTTGATTTTTATGAAATCACAGGTGGGTTAATAGTTGCCATTACTTTTTGCCAAATAAATTTTGAATTACGGAAAGACAACGATTGTGTACATATTGTCCCAGTGCGCTGCGGTGCATGAGAAAGGAGGTGGGGGGCAAAGAAGTTGAGATATATACCTAAAGGCATTACAATATGAACTTGGCTCCGACTCGGTCACGTTCGCTCGATGTGTGTGTGGTCCACCTTCTTGTCTTTCTTTTCTTTGATTCTTGTGCCTTCGTGCGTGTGTATACTACGTTTGTGAACTTCTTCATTCTTCCTTTTGCCCCTTTTTTTTTTCTGTTCATGGAGATTGTTTTATTTTTGATGTTTGTATATTACTGGTGGATAGAAAGTCATTACGTGGAGTGGGGGAAAGACCACCGTGGTATTGTTTTCATTTACATTTCCTTTTTTTTTTTTTCCTCCGGCCGAAATGAATTCCTTCAATCTAAATATAATTTCTCATTATTTTCTTCTTTTTTCATTTTTTCCTTGCAATTTAAGATGAAATTGGAATCGATGAATTAAGGTTATTAATGATGCATTTTTCTTGGGGAATTATAATTCCTTTTTGAATGAAAATAAATGTGAAGGCCAATGGGAATTGCAAGGGGGAGGGGAGTAAATGTTACTAGTAACTTAGACAAGCATAAATTTTTATATCCTCGTGCATTGAAATTTACATAAGATCGTAGTGGGGTGGCCTGTACCTTGTTATTGCAGTCGCAACGATACAAATGCATTGGCATCACTCTTAATAGACATGTAGTCAAGGATATTTGCCTTAATATTATAGAATTGAGGTGGAATAAAATAATGAAATGTTCAGTTCTTCTTCTTCTTTTTTTTAAAATCATTTTCTCATTTTCACTCTACTCCATTTCACATTCTGTGATTTCTGCAGAGTCACAGAAGTAAATTTTCGTTACGCTCAATTCTTTGAATCGTAAATGAAAGAACGACACGCAAAAGAAGGGCGGCAACATCGTGCACAATCACAGGGGTGAATATACGACAATTTCTTTGACATGAGAGAAAAAACCCCGCAATTATTTATTTTTGGATGATACAACAAAATAATTCTCCTTTATGAATAAATTATTTATTAAAATCAGATTATGTCTAATTCATCTGAAATTATGTAGACATTAATAAAAAGAAAAAGGCCAGAACCCCGTGAGAGAGGTCAGTGATTATTATGACAAACTTTTCCATTATATAAAGTTGCTGTGTAATTTCCTCTTCTATCAACTACTAGTTCTTTTGTTTTTTTTTTCTTTTTTTTTTCATTTAAAAACAATTATTATTCTCTAAGTCAAAGAGTAATTTATATATATATATATATATTGCATTTGCCATGACCTCTTCTAACACAAGAATCTAATATGCATTACATTATTAAATATTTGTTATTCAAAAAGAATTTCCTCATGATTACAAATACGAATGAGTAATGAATCCCCACATATATCAATTTTTTCGTAAATTATTGAACATTCAAATACGTGTAACTGGATAGTTGGTAGAAATTGGTTAGATGGGATATAAACGCTTGACGTGTGAAACGAGTTATCGATCACAGTATGGTTGACAGTCGAAAAGCGAGGGATGTCACGAAGATTCATGATGTAAACGTGATCGATATATACGCAGGCCACGAAAATCTAATCGACTAATGACTGCCAATCCTATCGGTCTCCAAAATTGCAATTGGTCATGCACTTGCCCGGAGTTATTTGAGGCCCTCTCGCCACTTTACATTGTCCTTTCAACAATTGACTAGAAAATCGTGCATTAAATCCCCCGAAAAAAAAATATTAAGCGACACTAATTCAAATGTATCATGAACATTGCGCAGTGACGTAATACATTGCAACGATGGTTGGGCCATCATAACCCATACGAATCCTATTATTATACCGTATACAATTATAATAATTATTTGAATTTGTCGTCGTGATAATTGATACCACGAAACAACGGCAAATAATATCGCATAGGATGCGATATCTCTTTCTCTCTCTCTCTCTCTCTTTGGCCGTCGCTAATCATTCCACATAGCAAATACATGGGAGACGATACGTATCTGTACGGATAAACTGTATTCCACGTTCATGCACGATCCTCCAATGTCGGTGTTTGTTTAGTCACGAGTTTCAATATTATCTACGGTATTAATTAATATCGATCGAAAACGTAGTTTCAGGCATAATGCAATGGTACAACCAGTCAGTTTCTGGCAAATGTTGAAACGGAGGATGCAAAGGATAAAATTGAGTGTATATGGAAATTTTATATGGGTAAAAGAGAGAAATTTCTCTACATTACCCAAAAGTTAACCAGTTGGCCACACGCATTTTGTAAAATAATGTATGACTCAGTACCGACGGATCGTCCGATTAAAATCTTGATTTACCACACGGTAAAATATATATCAGTTAACGTGATATGAAACAACATACATAATGGAGCATTTTATCGGCTTGACGCCTCACTGATTTGCGTCCGTGCAATTTTCATTCTCACTCGTTTCGTATTTATTTTCCAATTTACGCGTTATCATAATTGCACTAATTAATGATTCCAGTGAAACAAATCATAATTCATAAATATATTATATTTATAAAATTAAAGTTGTTTTATTAATTCAAGACTTTGAGAATTTAATTGAAATAATATTGGAGAATATTAATTATTTATTATTGTCTTTTGAAATATTAACAGTTTAAACTGAATAATTAAAAACGCACCAGAGTTAATTTAATTATCCTTACATAATTTATTGAGGTAATTAAGGATAAAAGTTTTGGTTGAATGATATTATACATATTTACGTTAAATAAATTTCATCTATTACTGTTTTAATATGAAAATGTAAAAGTACGGAAATAGTTGTTTCATACTTTTTCATAAAGTAAATTGCACTTTTGACTTTTCACGAGTTTCTTCAGCGAAGAGAGGTGGAAGTGGGAGAGGTAGAGGTTTTGAAATATCTACGACTATACATATATATGCGATAGGTATGAGGCGCCAGAGTACACCGGGAATACCCTCTAAATAATTTCTGATATAATACGGTTAAAAATTACCAAGTTTAATATTAAATAATTCATTTTAATACTAGCGTCGGCGGCGGCAATGTAGGAACTTGAGCGTCGCTAGCACGGGCGAGTGGGTGGCTGGGTGGTGCGAGAGAGAGAGAGAGGAGGAGAAGAAGAAGAAGAGGAGAGAGGCAATGAGAAGGGGTATATAGTGGCGGCGCCCAGAAGGTGCCTATAAATTTGTAAAGTTAATAAATACGTAATGGCCGACGTTGCTTTGTAGCCCAGTCTCTCTCTCTCTCTCTCTCTCACTCTCTTGCGCAGTGTTGGCTTTTCAGCTATGGTGAAAACGCCTTGCGCCTTGTTTTCGCGCTTAATTTACCGTCTCATACTGCATTTTCACGAATTTATTTCGAATATTGTGGAAAAAACAATGCGGCCGAAGCATGTGTTGGAAGCAAATGCTTTTCTGTAATTACAATGCTCAGATAAATAATGTGAAATGCATTAAATTGAGGAGATGAGTATGAAGATTGTGATAAATGTAATTAGCCAATGAATTTATTCATTCTATTCAGAATTCTGATTATTGTGCAATGCGGAATTGGGGGAATTATCTGATCCACCGCAGGGGAAACGGCGTCGAGGGAAAAGGCGAATATTGGATAGACAATGTTTCTCATATTCAAATGTAATTCTTTTTGATTTTAATAGCGACAGGTGAGAAGAAAGTATTTGGGATTTTCAAAGTTTATGAAGAGTCTTTCGTGAATATCCGTGGACATGTCAAAATACTGTCATCTTCTTTTTAATTACGGGAAAATAATTATTGACATCGATACATTAAGAGCAAACTCCTAAAATCAAATTTAAATAAACTAATTAATTAAATTCAATTGTCTGTATCGATTTTTTTTTCTTCATATTCCACGTCAATTTACTGGATTAATCCATGAAGAAAATGAATATTTCAATTAAACTAATTACTCAACACTCCAATGAAAATACAAGAGCAATAAGTTATTAAATTTAATTATAATACCAGCATAAAAGTCGGTGGGAAAAGGGGAAATTAATGTTTTATACTTTTGAAGAGTTTTAAACTCGATTATCCATAAATCACAAGCAAATAAAAGTTTCACAGAGATTAATGAATGATGCTTGATTTTTTAAACGGCAAATCCCAAATAAAAGAGAAAATAATAAAGTAGTTTAATACATACAGGGCTCACGTGCGTTCAGGCACGTACCTAATGCAAACATATAGTCGCAAACACGCGTGGCTCAGACTCATGCGAGCGTGAATAAAAATTAGCGGAATATCATTCAAGAATCCTCAAAAAAAAATAAGAAAAGAGTGAAACGTCAGAATTACCATATCAAACGGTATGCTCGAATTCCTCAAAAGAGTAGATACAGACGACGAAAGTCGTTGGCATTAGTTTTTTCGAGTCCCCATTGTTATATACCCATACAAACAATTGGCCTTGTCCATCTTGGACGTTTCCTGCCGTCACTCAGTACCACCGACATTTTTATGGATCGCAGCACAATATATAATGCCATATATATTACCTCCTTTAATTAACAAGCCAATGTTCTATTTCATTATCCCATCCACTTGCCAAAATCATTGGACATTCTCCCGCACCTAAAATTGATTGAAATTAATAAAACCACGCAGGCGTCAAATATCCAAAACTTGACGGTAACAATGAATTGATACTGTAGAATCCAGAATACACCTTCACCTAAAATATTCATCAAGGGTATTAAGTCGAAGTCGTCCGTGATACCTAACCTTCCACCCTACCACTTCCCATTCAATGCTATCCTCCCTCTTCTGTCCAGTCTGCATGAACGCTGTTTGCTCTCGCTATATTATTCGTTTCCTACCTCCTCATACCCAGTATATACTCCCAAGTTTGGAAAATCGAACGAGCCCAGGTACACTGCTTGAATTTCATTGGATTCGATTTACCCCATCAATTACAACCGATAAACTCAATTGAATTTTCATTGAATCGGATAAAATCCATCGCCTCAATAAAACGCTTCTCCAAATAATCTAAAAATATGCATTTCCATGCGCTTTTCATTACACCCATAATCCATTATATTCAAATCAAAATTCATGATTGTTAGATTGACGTCACTCCACCATATATGCACATATTTACCCTCTCTCTCTCTTTATCTAGCTCTTCGCCTGCAGCTCGAGAGAAGCTTATTCACAAGTTCTAATCAACGAACTACAGTCCAGTCAGTCGTGTTAGATGCAATTCGATCATAGATGGATTTATCGAACCCCAAGCCTTCCACTGCGTAGAAGTGTAGGAGGCGACATGTTTCCCTCATATAGATTCAGGACGTGTATGCTTCGGAGATACAGAATATGTAATCTGTTGGCTGCTTCAAAATTGTATAACGGGTGAGCCCTGGAGAAGCCATCTCAAGCAAACTCATGATTTAAGCAGACTGGATCATGATGATTCAGGGAATAATGTTTGAGTCTTTGAAAAATTTGGTGAATTCTGTTCTGATCAATCAATTCAATGTCCTTATATCTCATACTTGGGTTTCCCACATTTTTTATGATTGGACTACACGAAGAGCAGTCAATCACTGGGTATAGGAGAAGTATGGAGAGAAGCTCTATGCCTTCGGTATGATAGTACAGAGGCCCTCCGCCGCAGCATACATTAATCACCGATGCTAATGGTATCATAGCCAGGCATAGCTCTCTTGCTACTATATGTAGGATGCATTACTCCCTGGTCTGACGAGCTGTGTGTTGTTACATATTCCAATACGCAATCGTTGCGAGCTGGAATGAAAAATAATGGGGATAATATGCATGGAGTTATCGTGACCCCTGAGTTACTTCCATTCTTTGGGTTTGAGAAAAATGTGGAAAAAAAGAAATTCCTTGAGTCATGTAGTTTTGCACCGCAGACGAAATACAATGGCTCTATATCTATACGCTTGGCTTATTTTTATTGGCTACATGACGTTGGATTTTCGCGCTAATTACCCGATCTTATTTAAACCGTTATCCAAATAAGAAATTGTTTCATTTTTTTTAATGTCAAGGGGGAATTTAATGAGTCTCATTTGAATGGAGTTAATTGTTTTGAAATTCATGGATTCAATAATATTAAATTTCAGAGAATAGCATATATGATAGTTCTTTTGAATTAATAATACGAGGATAATGAAATATTTGGTCTGCAATCATTATTCAAAGTTTCATGATAATTTCAACTGTCAATGAGTCGATAATCATCAGTGGATGATGATGAGATTGAAATGAAGCCTCTGGGTAGTTAATAAATGGTGCACTTGTAAAATGTGAAAATAATGAAATCAAGAGGCAGATGGAAAATAGGGGGTGAAGCAATGCAAGCTCTATGCTACTGAAGAGGCGAAGGCAGAGTCATCAGGGTGTGCATTTATCTGGATGCCACGTAATATATGAGGGAGAGAGTGGATGAGGTGGTGGTAAAGAGTGAAGGAGGAGAGTACTGGGCGTGGAGGGGCAATAGCAGAGTCTGTGTATAACCAAAAGAGAAGAGGGGGTTGGTTGCGGAGGTTCGTCCTATCAATCACGGTATTATTATCGAGTCCGTGATTAGCAAGGCATGCTAACGATATCTCTGGCCGGAGGCAGAGGCCAATGCTGGAGAACCCGTGTTTCATTGGTATTGGGATACGGAGTATTCGCATGTTGCCTGTATTATACAACTTCGGCCCTCACCTATGCAAGTTTATTGCACACGTATGTATTCCAACTGATACAGATACATGTGTATGCTGGAGCTTCGAGTATTTAGTCTGCTTGTCGGTGTCGATTTACGTCCCAGCCAGTATAACACAGAGAGAAATCCAGTATTTAGGTATCTCAGGAGAGAGGGAAGAAGGGATTTTCCTCCCTCAAGTACACATGTAGCCTGGAGTACACAATGATGAGACTATTTCAGTGTCTTCGGCATTGAGAATGACGGGAGTCTGTGTGTGTGTTGGTGGATGATCCCCATTTCTGATGATGATGCCTCTGTCCCCCCGCTCGGTGTGGAATATGCGGAAGGCCTGTGTGTCCCAGTCGTAGTGGTAATTCCAGTATTTCGAATGGTAGTTGGGACATGGTGATGGTACGTGTGTTGGTTTATTTCCGTGAGGCCAGTGATGATGACGATGTTGGATATTGTAGGCGGTGGGGGCCATTGGGAGGATAGCGAAGGATTTTCCAATTGCGAAAGAGAGATATATAGTTTGGGTTTAGAGTCGAAGGGGCTGCTGGCCCCCCCGTTTTCTGGCTATAGTTCGATGCGCATGCATTGATTTAAGCCAGGCCCTTACCGCCAACAGTCGCGCTGAATTTGACTACTGGCATTAACGCCCAATGGGTGTGCATTTGGGATTCTCAGCGATTAATATTTTTCCAGGTGAATTGACTATTTCTCAAATGGTTAATTATCACCTTGCCCCATGATTAATCAGCTAATTTACGTCAATTGTTTTGGCATCTCTCTGCTTCTCGTTTCTTTTTTCACGACTATCACATCATAATGTTATTGCGAGTGAAATGTATCGTGGGGGCAGGTTACACCGCCAATTGGTATGCAGAAAACAATCCCAGCGTTGTCATCAGCGTTTTTGATCGCACGATAGGCAGTGAATGGAGAGAGAGAGAGAGAGGGCTCGGAAAAGTTTTAAAGTCAATTCCCGAGTGCCAATTCGTGATGCATTGGTAAATCCTCGAGCGATCGAATACGTAAATTATTGATACATTTTATTCGAGTTATACGAGGGGGATGGCTCGTTCTCTCTCTTTCTCTCGCAACTGGGTGCAACACGATTCCACCGGCTAAACTCGTTACCTCCAACGTAATTCAACGTTCTCTGTTTTCAACCCACACTCTCCCACACAGACACACCTGTCCACTGTTTTAGTGTGTGTCAATGCGTCGTGACACGCATCTACTCATTCACATTCAAGCTCAAACTGTTGTACAATACCTCATGTTCTCTCGCCTCTTTTTTTTCCCTTTTTATTTACCTCTTTATCTCCATCTCTCTCTCCCTGAGTCTCTCCCCCCCATGGAATGGCCACGCGGCCACCAGGTAATGATATTTCGCGCCCATTATGAAATATTCGAAATGATTTACCGGGATTGTGCATTTTGATTTGACGTTCATCTAGTGGAGTTGCCTCGCTCACGATCACCAACGAACCAATTCCACATGCCCCACCACCACCCCTCAAAACTACCGCCACGAGATTGAGAGAGAGAAAAGATACGAATGAGCAAGAGGGTACGGCTCATTCCGTTTTACCCTCCGCCAATTCTACAGCCCCCAACTATACGACGACCTAGCTCCAATTTACTCGAATTCTCCACAAGCCAAACTCCAATACCACCCTCTCCCCCCCTCACGTATCATCATCATCATCACCTCCGTACCACCCTCTCTCACAATGCAAAATTCGCCTATTCGATACTGGAGAATTTCACAAACCATACACATCCCTTTCCCGGATATTTGTGAAATCAATTTCGAAAACCGGAATTTGCAGTATTGTGAAATTTTATATCTCTTTATTATCGTCATTGAAAAATATAAAATTTCAGAAGGGGCAGAGGGAAAATTAGCCAATACGCAAGAGGGGGGCTGTTCCACAGTGAGTACGAATTCTCTTCGGCAACCGCAAACATGCATAATGCAGGCAGTGGGATCCATGTAAACACGTGAAATCGGCAAAGGGTAGAAGGATAGTCATAGGGAGAAAGAAAGAGACAAATTGAGAGACAAAATCCAGCTGTGCCAACCGCTAAATACAAAAATCCCCAACCACCTGTACACCACTGACGCATGGACACACCACTGGGTTCCCTTGTATTACCAAGTTAATTACAGGATAATTGTGGTCGACATTTTGTTGTTCGCTTCCATTTATCCATGATCTGTGAATTTTCCTTTTTATTTCAATGAAAACTATTGAATTATTTAAATTCCCCCCCCCATTGACTCAATAGTTTCAAGATGATTTTCTCATTTTCAGATGAATTTAACATTAGTCTAGACTCGGGCCATTCATTATTGATTGTTTAATCAAACGTAATGAATTCGTAGTAATATTAATTAATCGAAATCATCTAAAACCCGGTATTAAATTTCACATTGATGCAAGGCAATAGTTTGAGGTGGAGAATGGGCCTGAAAAGGGGAGAATATTCTCTATTCTAGTTGCATAATAATAATAACAGTATTGACGATGGATCATAAAGTATAGTGTAATAATATTCCCATAAAATAATGATGCAGGCAGTTTAATAGGAAATAATTATTAAATTTTCATATGATACTGAAATGTAAAATTAGTGGATTTTGGATTATTTTGGAAAATGAAATTTACCGGAGAATTAGAAGAAATAAAAATGGCCAGTTGACTTGAATCTCGATACTGTGTGGAAACGACCTTACACGGATGATCGTAGGGCTCCGTTGTGCGGGAGAATATATTAAGCAAAAGGGAAGTGAGAAGGTAAAAGCCAGATAGAGGGAGAAATAGAGAGAGGGGTTGTGCTGCTGTTGGGTAAAAGGGGTTTCTGCGGCCGCAGAGAGGCTGCCTACGTACACACACATTTACATACATATACACACGTATATTTTCGAGTATCACACACTTTTGGGCCATTATATCTGTACATTGCAGGCCGTGCCCGCCCCGTATAGAACACAATTAAGTAAATGAGCACGGGTTGCAGCCACTCCGCTATAGATACGCTCTATTATGTGTATTGATCTCTAGCGCGGACTTCGCTCATACGTAATACGTGTTTTGTCGTTTGTACATTCGTATCACTTCAACCGAATCATTTCATATATCTCGCATGAATTCACTCGTTTATTTTATTTTTTTACAATGATTTTTTTCACTCATCATTATTTTGTAGTGACGAAGAGAGAATTGAGGATTTTACATAAGATTAAAGAGTGGAATTATAATATTATAATGATTTTGTTACGGTCCAGTTGTTTCTCCGCATTCAGACGTAATCAAATTTCTAATTCTCACTCGTATTTGTCGAGTGCGATGATCTTGATGTGTATGTTTAGGTGAATAATATGTAATGCAAGTGTTACGACAGTCGATGTTAGGTAATTTGAGTTTTAAATAATTGTTTTGTATTGTGAATGTATTTTAAACGTTTTTTTATTTTCAAACTGAGAATATAATTAGAATGGAAATTACGTAAGTTTATTGAGCAATTATGGGTGTATTGTAGATTGAAAAAATTGTAATTGTCACTCAACGTTAAAAATTATATTATACTCAGAGATAGAAATAAGATCGGTATCAACTCGTTTCCGCCTGTTGGCGCGTTTCCACAATGCACATATGTGGGTAAAAGCGATATACGAAACTTGAATAGAATCACTTTTTTTTATTTTTTCTCTATGCAATGGTTTTAATGAGTTAACGAATTCTTTGGCTCATAAATAATTAGAGAAAACATTTTTATTGACGTGGATTATTCGCGTGTCGTTTCCTGTCACTCTTTTTTACTTACTTTCAGCGCACTTTATTCGGTACTTTTTATTCTTTTATTATTTTCTTTTTTTGCTTCTTATGAATAATGCAATGAAATGAAGACGCTCGGGCGGAAATTCACGGATAGACAGCTATGAATAACGTGATATTAGCAATTTTGAATAATGGAAAAAATAGGGAAATTTAGAAATATTAATTGAAAATTTTGCAGACTTTTTTTTTAATTCAAGAGTTTTTAAGGAAAAATAACACCTGTGCAACACCAGTTAGTTCGAGTGAAACAAGGAAACCGGAAGTGGCGTTGAGGCATCGGCGTAACGTTATTTTCCGATCTTTCATTCAACTGGGGTCCGCCCCGTTTAGTTTCGATTTGCCGCTTCGTTACGAGCCCCTGAGATTTACACGATGAGATAGGATTGTTACGCAGACGTCCAGACGCTCTCTGTGTTTCTTCCAAGCCTCTTCCCCCCCTCCATTTCACGTTTTAGTGTTTCACTTTGCAGGTTAGATTGTGAAACTTTTTTACTCACTCTATGGTATCTTCATCTGCCTTTTGTTTCCGAGTCTCTCTCTCTCTCTTTCTCTGTAAAGTTTTACTCATTGGGAGAATATGCACTTGTTTTTAATGTATTTCATCACTTTATTTTACGTGTGAGATTGTGTAAATCAGGGGGAAATTGTGGCATTGCTTTATTCATCTTTGTGACAGGTGAAGAACTACTGAAATTTCAAACTTCATGTAATTAACATAGGAGACAGTCTACGATAATAGGAATTGTGATTTAATTTCATGAGAATTTGATTATTTTTATTCTAGCTTCTGTACCTTTAAAACTAGTGGAGATAGAGAAAAATGTCAAGAGACTTTTTTTGTAGAGAATTTTCTCCTCTACAAAAAAGGTCTCTTGATAATTTCTCGTAAACCTCATGGTTTTTGAGATATCGTTAAAAGAAAATTCATGAATATTCGGATTTTGTCAAATTTACCGGAAATTAATGAAATAAAAAGCAAATAATTAGTCTCTGATAACCGAGTCATGAAGTGTATGTTTATGCAGTACATAAATGTCGTCAACTCCGTAACTTTCTGAATAAATACACCGAAAGCATTATATAACAAGTTGTTATTTATTCTAGACTAATATTGAATAATACATAGAGCCTATACTTAATCTCTCGTTTTATCATCTCCATACACCTCGAAAATCCCTCGAAAAAAGCCTCTTTCACTCGGAAAAAATTCCTGTTTATCCGTGGAATAAATGATTAAAAAGAATGAAAATATCTAATAAACGTTTTAATTTCCCTTCAACTCATTAAACCACGTAAATGAGATTTTTCTCCGACTTAAAAAGCACAGGGAAAAAAAAAAACTGAATAAAATTCCTTCCTCCATACGAAGCCAATAATGTCGTTTACAGCTGTCGTTTAGGCGTGCGAAATGGCCGGGGGAAAAAAAGCATAAAGAGAATCCGAGAGGAGAAAAAAAAATGGCTATAACGCGTTCATATCCCTGACCATTGACACCGACACTGTGCAAAAGCGAATGGAAACTCTGAATTATCTCTTGGAAACAATTTCCGATGATAATGAGAAAAGATTTTTCATTTTCACAAAACTCGAACATTAAAGAGACTGATTATTATTTCTCCACTTGCTTCTTCGTCCTCTCCGCAATTTTCCATTTTATATTCTCTCAACCAAAGGATATTTTCTTCGGGTATTTCAGAGTCAAGAAGTATGCGATGAATTTAGCGAGCACGGTTAGCGAAGAATAAACCCACCCAATAATGAGTTCACCCGAGTAAATTCCCCCTCCTCAATGTTATATGCGAGGTTGCTTGATGATAAAACCGAGGGGTTGCCACTCGTTCCATTTCATTCACCTCTTTTTACTCATCCCTCCGTTATCAAACGGGGGAAACTCTACAATTTCTCCTCTTTTCTTCTACCCTTATTCTTGTTCATGAACACTGATGGGTAAGGAGAGTAAAATATAATGAAATAACATCCAATTCGTGGAGAGATATTGTGAAAATATTATTACTAACTTATTTCGAAACTGAGGTGGGGTGAAATGAAGTTTGGAGTATCGCAGATTGATTTCTGGAGTTATTTAAGATTCTTTTATTTTTAATCTCTCAAGTTTTTCGTGTTTGGAGTTTATTCAGAGGGGAATTGGAAGTGAGAGGAGTCAATTTACGTTTAATCATGATTTTTAGATTATTTTTAAAAATTATTCTTTACTTTGTGTTGCAGATTCTTTTATTTTTAAGGCATCGATGGACATTTTGATTCCTTTGAAGTTGCATCTGGAATACGGATTTTCTGATGGCTTTTCGGAGGGCACAATGTCGACAAGGGCCGGCGGCATGTAGCTCAATGGTGAGTCTATGTAATCCAGCAATTTCACTGGAATAAAAAATAAACGAAAAAAGAAAAGAAGGAAAAAAAGTGAATATAAAAGTTGCTTTTTGTACGAAACCTCTCGACGTCAATAAACCACGAGGTATCAGCTTCAGTGTTTTTTTTTTTCCTTCCATGTATTTTTTTTTTTTTTTCGTTTATTGTTGATCGGGGAAAAAAAAAAGTTCTTTTGTTCGTACGGCTCAAATAGAAAATGACGAAACACTGGTAAACCTTTAAGATAAATTTTACATTCTCTCCGTTCTTTCTCTCTCCCCTGTTCTTTTTTCTCCATTTTTCATGAAACACGCGAGGGGGGCGGAATTTTCCGTGATTAAACGGCCCCAAAAGTGGACAATTTTCTTATTTTTTTTTTTTCGTGAAAATTCAAGAACCAATAAAAATCCCATTATAAACTTTGTAAATGTAAAAAAATTTCACCACTTATTCGCAAAATTTCAAAATTTCTTTCCTCGGAATAAATTATTCCCACATACCATGACTCACACGATGAGACAGTGTTTATTATATGTTTCGCTCACATTGTTGGACTCTCCAACAATGGCGTCTGCACGACGACTTATTAATACAAACTCAGTGTGACTAATACAACAATTTGTACCACTGGCATTATAACTAAAGAGGAATTGTGAGCCCGAAGGGAGTATAGAGGGGCATCAAGTAGAGGACAGACAATCTGTGGATTTAAATAGTTATGACCTACTCCGCAGAGGCTCTGAAGAATGACGAAATCATTGACGCATTAAGTAGCGCGAATTTAATTTGCCTCGCTTATTAACTCAACTTCCCTCGCCCACGAATAAACGAAATTCCCAAATACAAAAATCCAAAGCACAATTCCCATAAACTCCGATAATTACTCAATTTCCAAATTAAAAAAACTTGTTTACCCCCGTGAAATCCAATCACACTCGTCTCTTACATATAATCCCAGTGTCCGAGATAGACGTGTGACGCGTTATATGGGGGTTTAGACCAGCAGACTGTACTAACTGTAATCAGAGCCGGGGCGTTCTACCGTGTTCCCCGAATCCACCCCCGCAGGAGCGAGAGGGAGCCAACACATAGAACAGTGTCGTACGTAACGACGAAGGGGTTCCAGAGTGCCAAGAGCACAGAGAGAGAGTGTTACTCCAATGTTCTCGCACACACCGAGGGGAAGCACCTCGGTTTTGGCCAGTCTGTGCAACAGCAAACTGAGCAACAGAGAGAGAGAGACTCCCTGTATTTCGTAAAGCCTCGTACCAACATCGCCCAACACTTCTAGCCCACCTTCAGAGTGGCTCTTGCTCTCGTTGTCTCGTTCGTGGCCGCATGACTATCCACAGTTGCCCTCTGACCCTCTCAACCGCCCCTGCTAACGTCCACGCGGGACGTTAATCCTCTTAAGTGTTAAGTGGCGCGCCTAAATATCAATCACGACTACGTATATCAGCCTTCCCCCTCTCCCGTACATTCAACCCTATTTCACATGGGTCAGTTGCCGTCGGAGATTTATTGATTTCGTAATTATCAATTTCATTATGAAATTGAACTCTGAAAAAGTGAAGAATCTTTGAGAAAAAGGGGGCACAATTAAACCGGAGAATTTATAATTGCCATTATCAGAGGCAATTTGAAGGAGAAGGTAATCGTCCACTGCCGATGTCTTGATACAGAGGCAACGTGGGAGAGACAAAGGAGGGGTGAAATGTGATGGGGGGTCGGGAGCCTTGTAGCCTGAGTGTTACACTGTGTGACAGAAGAGTTGGCTCTCTCGCTCTTTGAGATGCTGGGGACAAAGAAGGACCGGAGGGTGGTTATAAATCCCCTCGGGCTGGATAATTCTGTCTCGCTCTTGCACGTTGGATGAAAGGGCGAGTGTCTCCTGCGTTTCTACATTAGTCCGTTCGCCTATCGACGAGGCACTGGCGCCTTGTACTTGCCGCAGTTGGTTTCTGTGTTTAACTGCGGTGTACACAAGGCTCTACCTTCTGCATTCGGTAACACAAGAAGGTAGAGAGAGAGAGCAGGAGGCAATGGAGGCTTGGTTGCATGTGAAACTGTTATATGGAGGACAAGAGAGGCGAACTGGAGTGAGAAATACACCGGTGCAGCTGCACTGTACCGCGAAGCGGGCTACGTATTGTCGTCGGTTACAAATCAAATACCCGATATCATTGTTCACCATGGCCTACCGGTTCAAACCTTCTACGTGGAAAATGGAGGGGCGGAGGCTCAGTCTATGCTAGTTTCTAGTGCTACATACAACCAAATGCTAACCCCTCTCGCCCTCAATTTCTCTCGCACAACGTACCAACACAAATGCACGAGGGGGGTGGTGAATTCCGTGAACTAATAACTATTGGAGATACATGTAGACACTGAAGTGTGTACTTGAGTGAATTGATGAGCGATGGAGTGGAGACTGGTTTAATTGTTTTTGGGGAATTATTTGAAACTGGGTTACGAAATTTTTGGGGATTCTTAGAGGAGTTGAGGGATTAATTTGGTGAGTTGTTTTGAGAATATTTGGGGGTTTTTTTTTCAGGATGATTTTTAGATTCGGAGGATATTCGGAGGTAATGGTACACTCAAACACAGCGAAATGCAGCAGCTCAATAATTTAACATCGCGAAATTCCACTGGTGAATAATTAATTGTCTCGTCCTCGTTTTCCAGTCTCCTTATCCCCCGTTCTCCTTACCTCTGCTCTCATCCACCCCTTACTCCTTTTGTCGTGGCAGTCTAGACTCGATATACATTTTCAAATATTATTTTCATGGTTATTTGGTGAAAATAGGATTTTTTGGGTATTTTTAAGTTTCATGAGAGAATTTATGGAAATTGGCATGTGTCATTTTATGTTTTATTATTCGGTGGAATATCATTGAGTAATTTTTTTCAAAGACTTTTATCTTTCTTTTGTTTTTTTTTTCGTGATAAATTGAGGGAAATAAATATTTAGATGCTGAGAAATGGAGAAATGTCATCGGAGGCATTGCGCAAAGTGGGAGAATCCTTGGAAAATCAAATTCTAGTTATCGCACTCAAAAGTTAATGGTTTTCGAGCGACGCGCCAAGTGTTATATTTCAAGTGACGTCTACTACTTTTGATTTCTCCCCTGAAAATAAAGTCTCTGTAATAATGTAAGGGTGAATTTAAAAAAAAATGAAGCGTTGAAGATTATTATTGGTGAGATAAATGCTCGTACTTTTCACAAAACATATGTGCATATATCTTAAAGTCGAGAATAGAAAATCCTTGTCACCCTAATTCAGGATTTAATGAATCAAGTCTCGACAATTATACCCTAAAACTAATTTACAGTGGAATTATTTATTATCCTTTGTCTGCTAGAATTCTTCCTTTTTTTTTTTTAAATATAATGTCATACTTTTTCTTCAGGATTTTATTGTAAAACACATGTTTTCTCGATTTAAACTAAAATCCCAGATTAAAAGACGAAAAAAAAATAATAATCCAAAACTTTATTTTCCCCATGATTTTCTACATTTTCTATCTCTCATATTTTTTCATTCAAAACTGCGGTAAAATCCGGAGAAAGTACTAGTTCTATATCAGTTTTGCAGATTGTGTTAAAATCTCTCCCAATTGCCACTGTTGTCTACGATTGTTACCCTTTTTTCCTCTCTCTCTCTCAAATTCTGCCGAAAAAAATCCCCCTGTAAATTTCATTTATTCTTTTATTCACAATTTCATCCGTTTTCCAACACTTTATGAATATATTCTTTTTTCTCATTTTTATTCACTTTTTTTTTTCGAAAAGTTTCAAGTCACCATTTGATTCTAGTTTAATTTTTTTTCACGCCAGTGTTAGTATACTGTTTGCAGTTAAACAATATTACGTTGTAAAATTTATGGCTCCTGCTGCCTTTACCCATTTTCACTGCTCTCTCTCTCTCTCCTCCGAAGGGCGTCGAATGGAAGCTCGAAAAGTGAGCACAAAGAGGACGCAGAGGAGAGGGGTTTTGAAACAGAGGGTGAGAAAAAAAAAAGAGTATCAACGACAACGTAGCAAGCGAGATATGAGAAATATGCGCGTGTTATAACCCAGGATTTCAAAACTGCTGCTCATACCTGTGATTTTTTTCAATTTTCCTCCCTTTTTTTTTTCATTCACTCTCTTTCTTTTCATTTACGAATGCAGATGGATTGTAAAATATTTTCATCCTCGTGCTCTTTTTCATGAGGGAAAGAAAAAAAAACGCCTGCGTTTACTGGATGGAATTTAATTTCGTTATTGACAATCTTTGATGGACATTTCAACTTTTTCTTATCTGAAGGTATTTTTACATTTTTTTTCTGGTGCATCGTAAAGAGGAAAAATATTTCATTGTTGTTGCTATTTAATGGGAGTGTAAAATTGAGGATTTTTTTAAAATCATTTTTTTATTCGTGAATTTTATTAAGATGGAATGAAAAATATTCTGGTTTATGTGAAATACGTGAAATTTCATATTTTTCATGATTTTAAAATTTTTTAAATTGAGAAAAAAACGAGAATTTATAGTGAATTTTATTAATATTACAGAAAATCCAATTTCTTGGGCTGTATTAACCTTCGTTTGATCTTCGGCGTTTGAAATTTTCCCGTATATCGAATCACCATGTAGAAATTCGCTATTACCCCGAGTCGTCGTCTAATAGCCAGTTTTGGAGGGAAATGGGTACTGAAGGAGGAGACAGGGGAAGAGGAGGAAAGTGTAATAGAAAGAGGAAGAAAGGCAGTGTGTACTGGGTCCGTTGAAAATGGTTTTGAGTCCTCGCCCATTCGTTGGACCCAGCCTCCCGAACATTTCAGGGCAGAAGGGAGAAATGGGGTGACTCTACGATCGCCTCTTTGTACCTTGAATTTAATTATCGTTGCTATCTTTGTACTCCAGGACCGTAACGTAATGCTGTTATCGTTGAGGCATGCCCGACTGAATAACGTCACTGACATTTGGCTTTCTGTACACGGTGGATAGAAAAGACACTGCATATTCAATAATTCAGGCTGGTTTTTTTTCTTCGACCTACGAAATTTAAAGTAACAATTCCATACAAACTAAAAATTCAATTTTTTCTCAATTTTTAAACGAAAAAAAAAATAAATAAAAACGTGAAATCTCATTCAATAAATCCTTTCATGAAAATGAGGATTTAATTCAATCGTAAAAATTGTTAATTAGAAACTCAAAACGAATGTTGTTTAATTAAAAATTTAATTTTCAATTAAAAACTAATGAAATTGCGCCATTCGTCACGCGCTGAAATAAAAAAAATCACAAAAATAATTCGTAAACATTTCCATTACCAGAGAGAATTAAAAAAGAAGAAGAAAAAAAAAGCAACATATTTTTTTTTTCCTTTTGAATTACATAAAACAAGAGAAGAAAACAATTGCAACAATTTTTCTAACATATTCATTCCTTGCCGTTCGCGATAGGCGTCTGGGGGCGGTGTCTTTCGAAGGCGGAGTCTCTCCCTCATCGGGATTTTGTACGACGATGCTTTACACACAGCGAGTGGGGAAACCGGCCCGCTCGCAGTCCACTAATACATCTATCCTCGTCTAACTCACTGATACATGATTTTGCATGGGCCAAACGCCAGCATGTGCGCGCGCGCCCACACTCTTCTCTCCCCACCACTACCTCTGCCCCCTCCCCATGTCCGTAGCATTACGATCGCCCTCCACCAGCGATATCTCGGGTAACCACGCGCGCGTTAGTCTCTCAGTCGCGACGCGCTCGTCACGCGCTGCACATCCGTGCTGTCCACGTCGCCCTCGTGTTCGGTTTTAATAAACAATTACTTTATTATTTTTACTCCCATTCCATTATCTTTACAATTTTTATCACTCGTTATTAATGAATTTAAATGAGAAAAACAAACTAATGATTTTTCATGCATAATAATTTGTCGATCGGAGAAAATTAATTTTTCATCAAAGTATATAATACACACATAAAAAAAAACACACACACAAACACATACACACGAGGGAAAGGTTAATAAACTCGATTTGGAGTCGTGATCTCAGTATCAGTAGCCTGTATTTTCATTGAGAAACTAAATAACAGAATAATAAGAGGAATAAAAAAATAATAATACATAATGAAAATAAAATGTCATTGACAAAAACAAATAATAAAACATATGGTATTAATCGGTGTTAAATAAACTCCAAGGTGACTTAGGTGTTATTTATTATTTTTTATTGCGAGAGACAAGTGCGACTGTGTGTTTCAAAGGAAAAGAGAGAGAGAGAGAGAGAGAATATAAAAGGAGCGTAAAGAACATATTATTTGTCCCGTGTCATGTGTTTTTGGGTATGTGCTTGTGGGATGATAATGTCACGTGTACTTAGACTCTCGAGTCCTAAAAAAAAATAATCTAACCTCAAATTATATACAGAGAGAATAGAATATAAAAAGAGAGAGATAAATACTCTAAAAGAACAAAGAGAAACAATTAAACTAAATTAATCGTCAATTATGGACAATTACAGAGACTCAAGCTTCATGAAAAACATTGTGGTTTTGTGTTTACAGATGATCAAGTCACAGTGGTGAATCACAAGTGGAATAAACAAGTGAAAGAAGCGGAAAGAAATTTCTGTTTTGTTGGTTTTTTTTTTGTTCGTTATTGTTGGTTTTTTTGCAAAAATATTACGTTTTTTTTTTTGTTTTTTTTATAAATCATTCATGTAAATACATGAATTTCACAAGAGGCTGAATAATAAATCATCAAAAACGGAGGAATCAGAGGAATTCAAAATGTCGCAACAGAGCGGCGCCGGTTCACCCCAGCAGTTCTGTTTGCGGTGGAACAATTATCAGACAAATTTAACAAATGTATTTGATCAATTACTGCAGAGTGAGTCATTCGTTGATGTGACACTAGCATGTGATGGTCATTCAGTAAAAGCCCATAAGATGGTACTATCAGCATGTTCACCGTATTTTCAAGCATTATTTTTCGAGAATCCATGCCATCATCCGATTGTCATAATGAAGGATATAAAATGGCCAGAATTAAAAGCAGCAGTTGAATTTATGTACAAGGGCGAAATTAATGTATCACAGGAGCAAATTGGTCCATTATTAAAAGTCGCTGAATGCTTAAAAATTCGTGGATTAGCGGACGTTAATAATGAGCAAGAATTGGTATCAAGACAGAGTATGATCGACAATTTGACATCATCATCATCATCAAGTGGCTCGCACAATCGTAAAAAACGTCGTCGAGTATCAGGTGAACGTTCACCAAGTGTAAACAGTCCTGATCACAATTCCTGTATTATCGATGATCAGGATGTGATTGGCCTGCCGGAGGTGCACAATCTCGTGGCATCATCAACGCCACGTTCAATTGGCTCACCAACATCAGCACCAAGTATCTCCGTAACACCACAAATTAATCTTCAGGAGCTTCCTGTATCATTGCCATTACCATTACAACAACAGTCATCACAATTGACATCAGCCTCGAGCCAGAGCTCGCACGGTAGTGTTGGACAGCAACAGCAGCAGCAGCAGCAGCAACAACAACAACAGCACCACGTGCCTGGCCACGTGACAACGTCTGGTCACTCTAGTGTTAATCATCTTGGCCAGCACGTACAGGGCTTGACTGTACAGCAGCAACAGCAGCAACAGCAACAGGCACAGCAGGCTGTTGTTGCACAGCAACAGGCACATCAGGCACAGCAGCAGGCTGCTGCTGCTGCAGCTGCAGCGGCAGCTGCTGCGCAGCATCATCAACAGGCGGTTGGTAGCCAGTCTACACCAGTTGATGATCTTGAAATAAAGCCGGGAATTGCTGAGATGATACGAGAGGAGGAAAGGGTGAGTTTTTTTTTTATTAGATTATTCAATTTAATTTGTGATATAAGAGCGTATAGGGTGATATTCTCGGTTGGATATGAATTAAATGCGGAATTGAAAGCTATCGATCATGGAATAAAGGGGGAGAGACAGAAATGCCTGTAAGCAAAAGGAGAAGTGGATAACTGACGGTTGATCTGCATACGTTGAGGCGACACCAATGCAGTTATCCGAGGAAAAAAAAAGAAGCAATTGAAATGAACGAATGAGAAATAGGAAGAATGCGCGTTTAGAGTGCACGGGGGGGCGGAGGGGATTAAAAAAATTTAATCTTCCCTCGCATTATCCTTTTTGGCAATAACGTAGCGTATCTGGGGGATGTGATCTCTCGCTCGTCCGTGTCTATCTTTCTCCATTCCCGGGGAATTCAGAGACGTGTAACTGTGAAGGAGAGGAACAAGGGATGAAAAACACAAGAGACATATACATGAGGCTGGGGGGAGATGTGTATGCATTCAGGAGGGTGGTGGCTAGGGGAAAAAAGAAGTAAAGGGTTGGAAAACAGTAAATCGTGAATCGTAGTAACCGAGCAGGCCATTCATCCTGATACACCGGATGTGACTACATATTTTCTTCGTTCCGTTTAAATTAGTTCTTTCTTCTCTTTCGCCTCTCTTTTATTTTTATTCCTTTTTCATAATGTCCCTCGGGAAAACTCTTTCGTACAGTCTTGATTGTATCTTTGGTTACTCTGTATCGGGAATGAAATGCTGGGGCCATCTGCCCAGAGTGAAAATTCTATGGTTAAAAGGGTTATCTCTGAAGGTATTTGGATATGCGGGTGAATTGAAAAGTTTGATGTATTTGAAAAAAATGGATTTTTGAGAGTTTTAAATTATTGACAGCAATTTTTCCATATTTTTCATTGGATTTTTTAAAAATAAAATTATGTAAAAAGTATTTCTTACGGAAATTTTGATACTTCGATTTTCCAAAATACTCGAAAAACATATTTCAAAGTTAAACTTTTATGTTGAGGAAGAAACTTTGGAATACTCGTCTTGAAAAACTTTCTTCACAGACTTCTGTGATATTTCAGATATTATTTTCAATAGAAATCTCATTTTATTCAACATTCCTATCTTTATTTTTATTCTACAAACAATAATTACGTGTTAGTTTAATTGATATACTTTACGTTGCCTCGAAAACGTTGCAAAAAATGTCTCGAAGGACGGTAGAATGAAATTAGTACCTTTACGACAGCACCATAGGACTTTTTACATTTTTTTTAAAACCTGATGGTGATGATCGGTTCTACATTCACCATCATGATCTCATTCTTTTCATTCTCTTCCCCTCATTATCATGAGCTTGGTCTATTTTAAATAAAGCCTCACCCGTAATTCCATATATTCCGAATACTCTGAAAATTGCCTCTACCAGGAAGCCCCAAAATGATTCTCCACATAAACGAAAATAAAGATATAATAACGTAAATTAATCTCCAAATTACTATAAAATATTTTTGCCAAATTGTCAGGGACAATTTGTCCTGAATGATTATTTAATTCCTCAATTCACGGTCTCTCAATTCATCCACATAGACACACTAACACCATAAGAATCTTGACCCACTTTTTTTACTCCTGTGCATTAACAATTCGCTAGAATACACAAACATGCATATTGTACATGTCTATATATATATTAATGAAAAAACCTGTGTATACTGAAACGAAAATTTCTCCGTTATCTCCGAGTTGGCTTTCGCGACGTGCTAATTCGTTGGAGGGGCATTTAATTGCATTCGTCCAACGTAGTGACACTGTCTGGGATGTGGACGTTAAATGTATATAATTCAAATTTACATTAAAATCAGTAAATATGATAAATTACGTTGGAAAGCAAGAATAAAAGAATGTCTGGAGAAGACATTAGGTTGAATGAATACTCGGAGGAAATAAATGTGACAGTGTCACAATGTTATATTTTGTTTTTTTTTACCTCATTTTATTTGTATTTGCAGTGTGGGAGGTGGTTTTAGTTTATTTTTTACTGTCAAATTAATTCGAGAGAATAGAAATTTATTCCGAGTTATGTTGAAAGGGGGAGAATTAATGATTTTCACATTTTTATTTCGCCTCTCTCGGTTGAGTAAATGTGACAAAGAATCTTTGAAATATTAATGAAAAGATTCGCCTGAATGTTTTATGAAATGAGAAATGACAAATTTCAATTTTTCTTTATTTTTTTTTTTTCTTTAAATTCATTATTGTATGACTTTTTTATCATTGAAATCGATCGATGTAATGCTTCCGCGAGCGGCAACTCGATACCCGAAGGGAATTGGCCGAGGTCACTTAGCGAGTCTCCGGTCCCTGACTGTGCCGACCCTTTTGCCGATGGCTAGAAAGGGGCGAGAGAGAGGGAGAGAGTGTACGATAAAAGATGCAAACCCGTCGGAAGTAGCTTGCAAGTGTAGGGGAGGAAAGGGAGGGCTTCGTTTCGCAAGGAGACTTCGTGAAAAATTCAGTAAACGGCAGTCAAAAGGACTTTTGATCGGTCTGCGTGGTACATTCATAGACACGAGGGGAGGAGATAGTAAAAGGGGAGTAGAGTGAATCCGTTTGTGTGTGTGGAAGAAATACCTTGGTATAAATTCAAAAACTATAACGTCTGTGAAACGCGTCACTCACGCAAAGAATCAGGGATGCCCGAGGTCAGTACCCAGTTGACCACGCAAAGGCGTTATGGCACGCGACGCTTTTATTATTTTGTATTTGGATTTTTTTTTGTTAATACTGAGGGTTTTCACATTTTTTTTTTTAGAATTCATTCATTATCCAATGTTGATGGATAATTTTTCGGAATTTCTTTTTATTTCATTAGTGAGTGACGGATGGGAATAAATATTCATTTGATTTAAATAGAATTGTTAACGTTATTTTGAATAATTGAATTAATTTGGTTTTAAAATTCAATTCAACTAAATATTCACGGGAATTAAATGAGAATTTTATTTAGACAGAGTAGATAAAAAAAAAGGGAAATTAAATTTGGATGAATTTTAATTGACGCCCTTTCTTTTTAAACCCGAGAGACTCCACCCAAAA
Organism: Aleiodes testaceus; assembly: GCA_963565655.1. Taxonomy (NCBI): domain Eukaryota; kingdom Metazoa; phylum Arthropoda; class Insecta; order Hymenoptera; family Braconidae; genus Aleiodes; species Aleiodes testaceus. Next base: position 2,953,444 of record OY751428.1, read on the forward strand.
AATCCACAAATTCAATCTCAATCAGACCCAGAAAATCAACTATTCAATTTAATTGAAAAGAAAAAAATGGTAATTCATTTGAATTAGTGCCGGATCTTTTTAAAAAATTGGACAATTCTTCAATTCTGCACAAAAATCGTAAGTGGTAAATCAGAAATTATCTTGTTCACTAGACTCACTGCCTTTTTCCATTGAGTCAGGCATAAATAAAGTTTGTCGTTTCAAGCCGCCTCTTTTTTTTGCTCACATCCACAGTAGATAGTTGGCTTTATGCATTTGTACAGAACTCAATCTCTCTTTCTCTCGCAATGCCAAACGATTTCGTACACCCAGAAACTACGGGGGCTTTAGATATATATAATACGTTAGCCGTACGTGACGCTGGAACTTGATGGACGGATGACCGGACCATTCCGCAGATTGCTTCGCTCTCGATCCGACCGGAAGGAGATTTATACCTCCCGTCGTTATCTGTCGCTCGCGCGGACGTCCGCGAGAGACTCACCCCCTCCGCCCACTTTGTGCATACTCCACTCGCACTGTCCTAATGTTCAGGGGACACTGATACTCTCACCTTTCCCCTCATCCCTTTTCCGATAATCGATTGGACAGAGTTTTTTCTCCCTATTTCGTAAAATGAAACAAACTAGAGTTTGTTTCATTTTATTCAGAGGAAGTGTGTATTTTTTTAATTGGTTCTTTCAGGCCTCATTCTTTCAATATCTTCAAAAATAATGAATTTACGAAAAAAGTGCAAGAGACCTTTTTTGTAGAGAATTAAATTCTCTACAAAAAAGGTCTCTTCCTCAATGACCCTAGAATCAACTGCTTCTGAGATATTCAATAATTAATAATTTCATCGGCTCGAAACAATTGCAGCAATTCGCGCTTTATTTTATTTTTTAAAACGGAGCCCCTTCTCCACTGTTGTAGCCGAAAAAAAAGGGGGCTCTATATCCCACCGAGCGTCCGGACAAATTAGATTCGGTGACTGTCACAAAAACGCCCGGGATGATATGAAAGTCGAACCTATACCCGGATGCACCGATAGAAATTAAATTCGAGAATATTCGATTATGATTCTACCCCCCACCTCTTTCACTGTACCCTTGTCAATAAAAATCCCCGAGTCACCGGGCTCCAATCGCACTGAATTTTTTTACTCTTCGATGTGTATTTTTTTTTATTGCAATCTCATCGCTACAAAATTTCATTATAAATCCGATGTGGAGGATAATGAAGTAGGCGAATTGCCATGATAATTTTTAAGGGGTAAAAATGACGTAGCCCAAGGGCTACAATCGATTTACATGGATAAATGCCATGGAATTAAAATTAATTATTCTGTGGATTCTTTTTAACTTGAAATTCATACAAATTTTTTCCAAGAATTCACGTTTTTTTTTTTTTCAACACAAAAAACCTAATGAAATTTACTTTAATTTCTCCAATTAAAAATGAAAAAAATGTGACGTAATCAATTTTTTTTTTTGAGACGAAACTTTGTACAATCGATTTTTCTCTTTTTTTTTATAACACAGTTTAAAGTTTTGCACACTTGATTGATTAGAAAAATTCTTGGAATAATTTTTAATACTTTGGTGTTTAACTGTGAGAAAAGTTAAATGCGAGCAAGTACGTACCTGGCACGCGATACTGAAATATTCTCCCCTCTCTGAATTTCTCCAAAAACACGAGGGGAAAAATCGAAATAGAGTAATTTACGTAATGAAGAATTGAATTAAAAAATTCAAAAAAAAATACGCAGTACAACATAAACGAATTCAAGAAAATAGAAATAAGAATAGGTCCTGTATGTGTGTGTGTGTGTGTGTGGGTTTTATAAAGCGTAACAAGAAGATGAAACGACGTTACATTACGTCCGGCGTATCAACGAAGACGTGAGAGAGAGACAGAGTGCATGGCGGCCCATTGTCTGGACTACAAATTAATCTGAGGATCGATATTGCCAGTTTTTCTCAACTTTTATATATACAAAACTATATATGTATATATTATTTTATGTGTACAACATGGAGGAAAAATAAATCGTGGGCCAATGCCTCTTTTCCTCCCCACCCACCCACCCACCTCACAATGTACACTCAACGAGTAATACATCTCCAACATAGTTCTCATTCTTTCTCAACTGAAAAGGAAGAAATCAATTGAAATATGTCTTGTAAAATTTACTGTTGCAAAATTTTTATCAATTCTATTCATTCCCCCCGAAAAAAGAAGCGAAGACACATGCGAAGCCAAGAAAACTTCAAATTGATTCTTCTCAGTGGAAATAAAATATTTTTTATTCCTCACAGAATGAATTCTATTCCATGAAAATTGATATCATGTAAAAATCCGCCCTTTTTTTCCTCATATTCCTAAAGAAACTATTTCACTTTAATATCCAATAAATTCTTCATTTTAACTACTGAAAGAATAGAGAGATTCATCGAAGAATAAAAACAGGCGCAATTCAATTTGAATAATGAAAATAATCACAACGGAATATTCCATCGATTTTACTGAATAAAAAAAAGGGAATATAACCGAGGCGAAGAAAATATATATCTATAAAAATAAGTGAACTGTTGAAAAAGGGTGGTGGATTGCATTAACCGAGATTGCTGACGATAAAATGAAAATAATGCAAAACGACGATAGAAGTAGAGAGAAATTCGAGGCGCAGAAGAAGCTTCGAGGGGCTGAAATTAGTGACGGAGGGACATCCAATGGATGGGTGGTAAAGAGGGGGATTGTGGAAGAGAGAGGCTGTGACGGAGGCGACGAAAAACAGATAAAGATAAAGTGGATCAAGAGAGGTGGTAAAGTAGGTCCTTGCGAGGGAAAATTGTTCGAGGGGGGGTGGGAAGAGGCGCCGGGATGGGTTTTCCTCTCGACCGAGGTTGAGCTACGGGTGTAAACGCCGTAGACACTGGGCGCCGCTTTGTTGGAGCGAGAAGAAGGAGCCGAGATAGAGAGAGAGAGAGGGAAACGAGTGGGATAGGCGCCAGGAGTCGTTGGTAATTGCATTAAAACTTGTTCAGCGCAAAAACACCCTTCTCCAAAGTGTGTTTCCGCTTTAACCCGTAGTATCAAATAGAGAAAATGAAAAATATGTATATATATATATGTATTTATGAAGGAGAATTCATTTCAATTTGAAATATATATATTCCAATCAATATGCAATGGTTAAAAGGTTTTTGGGGTTCGGTTTAATGGCTTTTATTTATTATTTAAAGTCTCATTAATTCTGGACTATACGAAATTTCTTTAATTTCGTTTCTTCTTTGGATTCTTGGTACTCAAGAATTTTCATCTGTCGGAAGGCGGAAAAAATTAATTGCAGAGTTAATTGAGACCGTTAGGAGTTCACTATGATCCTCAATTTTAGGAGTGTTCTTAATTCATTTTTTTTTAAATCCTCTATTTTAAACTTTATTCTCAAACGTTAGAAATTAACATTAAGATTCTTATTTAAAAAGACTGTCAAAGACATTTTTATCCTTATAATTAAATTACATTCAGTGGCACATGGAAATAGAAAATGATTAAACTTAAAAATGAATTTATCATGTGAAACTATCTCTATTTTCTTGATTTTTTTCGTACATTTTTCTACTTTCACGTTTACTGTGAAACTACTCAAACAACTCTCGGTGGAAAATCGAAGGATCTATAAATAAGTAAATTCAGTGGAGATCGAATCAAAGTTTTGCTGTGCAAAAATTTGTGCTCACGTGTATATAAGAGAGGCAGTTTGGGGGTGCATTAACGTTTCATTGGCTCTCTCTTGCTCTCTTCAATTCTCTAAACTTCTGCTTCTCTCTTGCTCCCCACTCTTGTTCGCGCTTTTTGCCCATACACACGACGCATCGATCGTTACAGAACTTTGGACGCTCGAGTGTCTGGAGAGAAGAAGCTCCACGAAGAAAGAAAGAGAGAGAAAGAAAGAGGAAGAGTGAGTGGAGAATGTTGGAGGCATTGAGGAAAGAAGGAGAGGACGTTGGGCAATATGCCGGAGTCTAACTGAGATGAAAATAATCAGTGGAGGTGAGGGCAAAAGAGAGAGAGAGAGAGTAAGTTGACTCTGCATTATTTAAACGGCGTCCTAGCACCCGTAACACGTGTTCTTTTGAAGTCTCTCGCACCCTTCAAATATTCAGGCTGACGTCACCGCCGTCATATCTACTTTCTCTCTTTTTTTTCCTTCTCTTTCGTTTTCTCCGATGCTTTTATTTAAATTAATTATTTTTAGACTTGAGGGAATATTTGATAAATTCGATTCACTGATTTGTTGCTTCAAATAAATCAAAACATTTATAACACTCGAACATATAAATACACTGGGGTTAAAACTTGCGTCACGTATCTAACTCCATGTACATAACATAGTCCAAGTATAGAGGATGGTTTAAAAAACCCAAGTCCTTTATTATTTAACACTCGAGAGTCTCAAGCGAAACGTCTGAATAGGCCATTCAGTGGGATCTTTCTAAGGGAGTGAGTCTACCGTTAAGATATTCTGTGGATATAATTGACGCTGGGTCACATAGACCCACAAGACGTTTTGCCTCGTGAGAGTTTGCACGAGGTATTTTATAAAGTCTACTTCTTTTATCATTTTTTTTTTTAGTGAAATTAAAAATATAGAGAAAATGAGGAAAATTGAGGATTCCTTGAATTGAGTCTTTTTTATTTTTTTATTGATTAATTCATTTATTTCCATTTAGAATGCCTGAATGGTGTTCTTCAGGGTTAAACGAATGCATTTTCTCGAATAAAATGAGAGCAAGAAATTGTAAAAGCGTCACTACACATCTACATTCTCTATTATATACTGTCTGTAAATTCTTTCTTTTTTTTTTTAATTCTTATTTTCTCCTTTTCTTCGTGCTCTTCTTTTTCATCTCCGTCGAGCTTGCACACTCACTACCTTGGGCAACTTGGGTGCTACATAAGAGCCAGAGTGGTCCACTCTAGAAGCGCCTCTACCCCCGTCAAGAATGCACAGAGACTCATTTGCTTTAGCATGTTACAAACGGCTTTCGTACCGACGCTTCTCTCCCTTTTTTTCCCCTGAGCACGTGTCTCACTCTGCATTATGCAGATTTATTTTTTCCAAATGTCCCCGTTTTTTTATTCCGATTTTTACCTATTGATGATTACAATTAAATTGACTGAATTACTCGCACATAATTTCCGGAAAAAAAAATCATTAATCTCAAGGCCATTAAAAACAATGATGCAACAAGTTTTATTATAATAAATTTAATCAATGGTAATTACACATTAATTTACAATTCAAATGTTAATTTGAGAACAAAAAAGAAGTGACATTATTGAATATTGTGATGATGCAATATTTTTTTTCGCAATTGTCTTTTATTAATGGAAAACATCATTAATATTTAAAAAAAAATTATATATTTTGTGTTTGTTTTTCTCGGTTTGTAGCCAAGGTGCGTCCTCATTATTATATTACCAATGGCCTCTCTTTTACTAGTGAAAGAAACGATAATAAAAGGGAATAGAATAATAATAATAAAAGAACGTAGAGAAAAAATACACTTTGTACCACAGAACAATTAGATTAAATTTATTCCAAGTAAATGACGTGTTTGTCGAACAATCACGAGTACTCCACGTGACTTTATTTCTCTCTAATCATTATCCGTCTATTTTTTTTTTTTTTTCTCATTTTTTTTCTCTATTTAACTACATTTATCGTCATCAAAAACGAGTTTTTTCCTTCCTTTTCGTTGTATCATAATTATATTTCATATAATTATATATATAATCTTTTTTTTTTCCACTCTTCCTGATCAATGTAGATTTGTTTTTTTTTTAATTTCATAATAATTCTCGGATTTTTACACGTCAATGAGCAAATGTATAAATTATATTATGATTGTATCAACGATTCTGCAATTTTTTTCCAATTCTTTGCATATAAATTATCAATTATTCCTTTTTTTTCCAATTCAAATGATAAAAAATTGAAATAATGGATAAATCAACGTAATTTAAGTGTCATTAACTGTATGAAACTTGATTATTCATTTATTTTTTTCCTCATCAACTACATAGTATTTTCTTAATGAGTTTATCATGAAAAATTTGTGCTACAAAGTTTCTATTTTCAATTCAAAAATAATTAAAGAAATGAGATAAAAAGGGGAAGATTGAAAGAAAAAAAAAAAACCTAATAACTGTAATTTTTACCTTTAATTATCCTTGGAAATTGAAATTGAAGAAATAATACTAATGAGTGAAAATGAAATGAATTTCCCCAGTTGAACTACTTAAAAACGGAAATGCCTCAATTTATCTCATAATAAAGCGTAAAAAAAAAAAAATTGCAAAACACAAAAAGAATTGATTTCTCCATTCACTCTGAAATCTTGAAATAACTCACAATATCTCCCCCCCCCCCCCCCCCCACACATGCGCAAATTCCCTGTATGTGTGCGTTCGTTTTGTCGTTGTCAATGTGTTGGTACACGGTCGACGCTTAGGCCGTGGCGGTGCGGTGCTTCTTAAATATTAACGACTTAATTATCCGGCGCTCATTAATAATCCAGCAGTGAGGGAGGTAGGGTTTTCGTGTACGTGGAGCAGCAATAGCAAGAGTGCGCTGAGAGGAGGCGAAGAAGGGGGGAGGAGAGGGGTTAGGATGAGGAGAGATGGGGAGCGGGCATCATCCATATAACTCCTCGACTAAGAGCCCATACCCCGAGGACGTACGGGGAAAAGTGCATGGGACGAGGGAAAATGCGAGAGAGAGAGAGAGAAGCGCGCGCCTCTCTCTGTGCAATGGGCCTTGGGTGAATTACGGTAGAACACCCGGTATGTAATATAAAACCGTGAGGGAGCATTGAGAATACGCCCCGTACTCCATGCGACACTATCCACCTGCAAAATCCACTTGAAAATTCACAATTGAATTTTTTAATAATAAAAAAATAATAATAATGAATGGAAATGAAGGAAAAAAAAGAGGAGAATTGGCTTTGTCATGTGTTCGATCTATTGTTCTCGTTTTTTATTATTATTATTTTATTGTTAAACTTTTAATTGCCAATGAGAGAGAGAGATAGTATTGGTGAATTTATTCAGCTGCGAAAAAAATACATTTTTCTAATGTCATTATGACTCTAATGTATATTTAAACACAGCTGCGAGTAAACCCACGACTTATTAAATAGGTTAAAGTTGCAAATGCGATAACGATAGTAATTAGAATAAGAGCAAGAGAGCATCTGCCAGTTTATAACTGAGCATGTGCCAACTATTCAGTTGTGTGTTTTGTTGTAGTGTCCCTTGTGGCTCTTCTTCTTTGCTCCCCTTACACACTCTCATTTTCTACTACTTCGTCTACTATGTCCGTTTGCACTCCCACATGAGAGGCGACACAATGATAATAAAATCTATTATAATCCGCTTGAATGCTGTGTCTCTAGGTTTTCGCCTTTTCACTGACACCTCCAATGGTAGTTTCAACACATGTACGTGAGAGTACGCATGCGCTGAAAATCTTTACGGTGGGGCTCACCCACGTGGCAATGCTTGAAATTGAATTTACCATCAGTTTTTCCACTTTTCAAGTTTTTTTTAATGGCTAATTAAAAATTGTTTCATTGTAGTCAAACTGAAGTTTTTTTAATCATCGTTTATCATCTCTCTCTCTCTCTTTTTTTCTTATCATTTACCATTATTTTTATTCTATCAGCTGCTGTTATCATGGAATTTTCCTTTTTTTTTTTTAAATATGCAAGTAATTAGAAATAATTTTCACTCGTTACAATGAACATAGATAATGGAATAATCGGGCGAGATAAAGAAAACAATTTTCAATGTATTATTCTGGGTACAATGTTGCGGGGAATTGCTTCACTTAACTTCTTTTTTCAACTTCATTTGAAGGAAAAAATTATGGAGGAAAAAAGCATGAATGTTGGTTTTTTTTTCGAAACTTGTTTCATTATCATGGATACTCGTCATGGACTTCAATACATGTAAGATTAATTTCCCTTTTTTCTTTAGTTTTTTTAAACAAATGGAAATTTCTAGAATTTCGTTGGAAATTTAAATATTAAAGGGAAAAGTGATATAAGTAATTTTATTTTTTTTTCCTCTTCTTTATTCAACATTCGATTGAATATTTCAAATAATAAAGAAGTTTTACCAAAACTTTTGTGCTTTTAGTATCTGAAATAGAATTCAGTAGAATAAATATTTAAAAAAGCGTACAAAATAGCTGAGCGTAAGGAAACTTATCCTCACATTTTACACGCTGAAATAAATCCAGAAGCCGAGTAAATATTTAAAAAAAAGTGTGTGTGTGTGTGTGTGTGTAAAAAAAAATTGAACATGAAAAAAAAAAAAGTTCTCAAAACTTCCGAAATAATTGAAAAAAAAGAAAAAAAAAAAAGTTTATTCCCACTAGGCAAAAGAAAAGCGATGAAAAATATATTTTTTCAGTGAATTCATTTCGAGAAATGGCAAAAAAGAAATTAATTCCAATTCAGTGAAACCAAAAAAAGGTCCAACAAACGTTTGAAAAATGAAAACAGAAAATTCCAATCAATTCCCAATAAATCCCCAATAAACTCCAATAAAAACTCCCCATAACTTCACCCTCTCCAAAATCATAAAACAAATTTCCCAAAGAATCGACAAAAAAAGGAAAAACAAGAGAGAGAGAGAGAGAGAGACTGTGAAAAATTAACTAACCAGTTATAAAATAAAATTAAAAAGACAGGAGCATAAAGTTATAGGTGGATTGAGGATTTTGTTAAACCATTAATTCGTTGTAATTCTCTGGGTGACCGGAGGGTTCCAGATCCCCATTAATTCGACATATTTACCAAAGCATAGGTGTCGTGAATTGCTATTAAACATATTTTGTTATTCCGCTTATTCAATATTTTCCAGCGTATTTTAACGCTTCAACTTGCCGCACACACACACATATTCATGTACACATACACCGATGCATGTAGAGGGGATTGTCGAGTGAAATTTGACCAGTCGCAGAGGGTTAATCGGCCGTGGATCAGACCATCACACGCATCACGATGTATTCACCAGTTTTAACTGAATTCTATGTGATACTGCGAAACCAAAATTGTATTCAAACAGTTGCATATATGTGTATACAAATGCCTACTGTGTTTATAGATTCACGATGAAAATCGTAATGCAAATAATTATAGGTACAGACCAAGTGGAGAAGTAGTGCAAATGGATTAGGATAATGAATATGAAAATTCTGATTTTTTTTAGTATTGAGAAGCACATTTTATTTTTTTCGTTATTCTAAATTCAAATGATTGAAAAATGTGGAAAATTCATAGTTATCTATTCACGAACAACTTCATGCTCATCTGTACAAATAAACGATGTAAAAAAAACCAGAAGTCTTGGTGATCGTATTTTCCTCAATAAAATTAAAGTGGAAGCCTTTATTTCTGATCATTCAAGTGTGGATGAAGGTAGACATTACTTGAGATTGATTATAAATTTATTGGATTCTAAAGGAATCAATTGGTTTTATCTATTTTCAGAGATTCTGGGAATTTTCGTGATTGAAGTAATGGAATTTTTTTTCTATGAAAATTATTAATTCAATCTGATAAGGAATACAATTCAGTCTTATTTTTTTTTCTAATCTAGCAAATGGTGGGAGTTACTGAGCCATTGAATATCAGAGCAAAATATGAGAATTATTTCCATGTAAATTCAAATATTTAAACAATTGTCGAAGGAGGAAGTTGAATGACAAATTTTCTGGGGGGGTTACATAATGTTTCATCTACAAAAGACGAGTATACACGCATGTAGAATAAGTTTCTTCAACGTGATATAATGTTGTGCAAAACATAACGTATTCAGCGTAAGTGTTAAGTAGCGTTAAGTGGGTCGAATTTACTCCAGCTTATTATTACTACTTTATATTCCATTCGTAGAGACGTTTCTGTCGGTTTCTGTACACTCTGTCGCATACAAGGAATTCTGCATTATATTTTGAATTATTAGTATTTGCGGAAATCTTCTCTCTTCAATGGAAAAAGGAAAGATTAAATTAATTGAAAGAAAAAAAAAAAAACGTCCAACATTAACTAATTATTCTCACGGAATATAATTAATTCATGGGAATATTAATTAATAAATTATTGAATATAAAAATATTCACACACATTAAATGTAACACATTTGTGCACGAGAATTTACAAAGTAATAGGAGGAATAGGATGTGGCTTATTGGAGCAAATCTGGGTTATATTATTCCCTTGGACTGTATAGGAAGTAACTGAGTTGAAAAGTCGTGCTTGTAATTTTCCCCGATGCAATTTAATATCTCCAACTTGCACATTCAAATGCCTGAAATTTACACTGAATAATAAGCAAGTTTATTTCACCTTCCTCACTATTTTATACACCTCGATATTTTCTCCTTACACTTCTTTTTTTTTACTCCAATTTCCTCTTCTTTTTTACCAACCAGATGACTACGTCACATTAAATCTAAATATTTTATTAAAACGTTTATTATTAAACGCTGCTTCTTTTTTATTTTCTGGGTCAATCACTGTGCGATTTTTCACATCCTGCAGGATTATAATCCCGAGTCGAATCAATCGAAATAAAGAAGAAAAAAAAGTGGCAAGTTGGATAGACATTTTGATACTTTTATTTTCGTACAAATAACGATGCCTCGTTTATCCCATTTCAATGATAAATATAAACTTGCCAATCCAAGTTACAGATAAAAATGATTGACATTTGTCACTTTAAAGTGAAACAAAAAAAAAAAAAACATTAAAATTATTTCCTCCTTTTTATTTCAATTTTTAGATAGTATATTTCGTGTGATTTGGACAGTTTTTCCCTTTCTATTATTTCAATTTTTACGAGAGGGAGAATGAGAGGCGAAAATATTCTGCAAAGTGGCTCTGGGTATGCCGCAGTGTGCCAGAGTTAATGAATCAGCCAGCAATTATTAAATTGGCCAACCAACCGCGTCAAACGTATGCGAGGCAGGCAATGAATTAACAAATAAACACAGGAATAATGTGTGTATATATATGTGCGTCAGTATTTGAAGGAAGGGATGGCTTTATTCGTTTATCAATGATTCCGTAAATTTTCACACATTTCGATGATTCTGAGGCCCCAAAATTACCCGAAGATTCGTAATTTTCTTATGTAATTTGCCTCATTAACGATGGAAAAAGGCAGAGTAATGAAATTCGGTTCCACCGATGATTTCTTCACCTCATCAATATTATTATTATTAATTAAAATAAGGAGAGAAATGATTTCCGTTGGAATTAAGAGCCTCAGGAATTAAGAAAAGGGGGCAAAAATTCATTAATTCATAATGATTTACGTAATAATTAATAATGTAGTGTTTTACAGTACGCAAAACAATTTAGAAATCGAATTCATCCAGTGAGTCGTAAATCAAAACCTCTTACGATTAAATACGACATAATTCAACGATTAAATTCTATTTCCCTCCTTTTTCCCCATTTTTTCTTAAGTAGAAAAAGTCAGATACAGATAAACCATTGAAACGTAGCCAAGCCTCTCTCTCTCTCTCTCTCTCTTATTCTCCGCTCGTTTTACTTCTCTCGTGTTTCGTTTTTAATTTGAAACAAAAAAACGAGCGCAAGATTAAACTATCGCATTGTACAATAAAACCACCTGCCCCACATTACGAAAACAATTGGAGGTAAATGAAGGAATTTTTTTTTTTTTTATTATTAAGTTTAAATGGAATAATTATTCACTGCTTTATCATCGAAATATTTTCATTCACCAATTGAACAAACTTTCAAGTAGTTCATTTCTGCCATTGAATTTAAAGCTTTTTTAATTCCCCTTTTTTTTTTATTCAAACGTAAGCAACAGCCTCCAAATGTAAACACAAAGAGCTTCATTTGGTCATGCACTTTATATATATATATATATATATATATTATTCTCATTTTTTCTTTATTTCCATTCTTTCATATTTTTTCTCTCATTTCACACACACAGGGACATCATCAAATAGTTTTTACGTGTGTGAACAGTGCGCTCGCTCAGCCACGTTCATTATGATTCGTGTATTTATATAAGGTCTAAAAATATGCCGCTATGCCGGCGGGCTCCACCCGGTATTTCATCTGAGAATAATATTTTAATGTACATACGTGGCTCTCTCTCTTTACTTTTACCCCCCTCCCAACTCTTCCGCCTTTTCCTTTCTCCAGTCTTCCCACCTCTTCATGCACTCGCTCAACAATTGCAGACGATTCTTCATCTTGATAAGAATTCTTCCCACTTTGTAAATACTTATCAGTAATTAAAATTTTCACTCATAAAAATGAAGAATGGGGATTTTTTTATTGGATGAAGATTATCTTGGAAACTATTAGATTTAGAGGAAAATATCAAGAGACCTTTTTTGTGGGGAATTAAATTCTCCACAAAAAAGGTCTCTTGCACTTTTTTCGTGAGTCCAATGGTTTTCGAGGAATAATTAATAATCATTGGTTATCCTTTTTTTCCAAACTCTCGCCTCGTAAAAAATTCAAGTTTCACCAATAAAAATTAATGCCCCGATACCTCCACACTCTCCCGTGGTAATAAAATCCCGACGTATTGAAAAATTCCAATTTTTCCCGAGACAAATAGCACAACTTAATATTTTACACTCGGACATTTACGTCTCTGTCTTTGACGCGTTCTCTCTCCCGAAGCTTTCTCCGACACTCACCCCAACACTCTGTGTCTCTTCTTCTTCACACAAGCATCATTCTTGCCTCCTCCACGTTTTCCACCCATTCGGCACCTTTGTGCCTTGGCGCGCACAATTTTTCTCATTTTTTTTTCCGTTAAAAAACATCTTTTTTTTTTGTTCCCTGTGAATGCACGAGCGCGCTCCGTTTGTCGGGGATATCCTCGTGCTTTCCAAGTCATATTCGATGCAATTTTTTACTGTTTGATCCCGTGCCATTTCCCCTTTTTTTAATATGTTTTTTTTCCTCCCCCCCCGGAAAAAAACTATTATGCTCCTTTTATTATTAAAATGTTTTTTATCGACACTGGACCAAAGGGTTGAGGCCATAACGAGTGTCACAGTAATCATAACGAATGTACAAGCGTAAGGGGAGAGTAAAGTCAGAGAGTGGGAGGTTCGTATATATAATGTGGGACTAAAGTGATAAATTTTTATGCTTCGTATTTCATTTTGAGATACAGCGAGACTGGATGATATAAAAGTACGTTCGTTCGTGTTTTACAACTTAAGAGGAGGGTGGAGGTAAAGAGGGAGGGAGAATGAGACAAGTACAATGTTAAAAAGAGGGGGTTTTAAAAAAAAAAGCAGCAGCGATGTTTATAGAAAATAAAAAATCCCTGGCAAAAAAAATCAAATGAAAAAACATAAACGAGTTAAGAACAATATAAAATTTTTTACAATACCGCGCTTTCACGCTGCGCATGCGTACACATTAATATGGTAAAAAAAAAAGAAGACGGGGGGGGGGGGGGTATTAATGCCTTTAGTCTTTTAATAAATCTCACTTTTCCCCCGCATGAAATACGATAATAATAATTTATAACATAAACTATAAAAGCCAAGGCATAAGTGTGCACTGTGTGCACTTGTGTATTAAAACTTCACGTGTACAAATACACTTATAAATGTATATTTAAAATCATAATATAAATTTGCGCATGTGCACAAGGTTATTTGTTGTGCAGTTGGTTTATTCTTTAATTTCCTTTTGAAAACATAGTGTTAACTATAAAATTGTGTGTACATCTCACTGCTACAAAAGCAATGTGGCCATAATACTCATGCCTACGCACATGCACACTTCTCCGTGATTTTTCCCATTTTTATTTCTCCATTTTCTCTTTCTCTCTACATCATTCGTCTCAAAGCGTCTTTAAATAAACTTTTATTTATACGACAAGAAAAGATGGATATGGTCGAGCCGAGGCACCGGCAGATGCTTGATGGATACGAATTGCCTGGGTTAAAGGCAACAGCAACGAAATACCTGAGTTTAATATTCCCGTATGTTATAAGGGGGAGGGATTTATAATTTGACGGGTTAGTATTGTATGGAATTAAACTCGGCATATGGTTTAGGGCTTTTACGGAGGCAAGCTCACAGTGATTTATCGTTAATCACAATTCTGAAGGATCGATTAATCTCTTTAAATAATCAAGGTCACGAGTAGATGAAAATTATGGATAAAATACGCACAGTCCTCGCGACACACCCCAGTCGTCACCCAGAATTATCCCAACTTTATCTCTCCATTCTTCTTTAACTCTCCTTTTTTTTTTCCCCGCCTCGCATTATTCCTCCTTTTTCCCTCTGTCTTACTGGCGCACACGGCCGCAAAAACACCGCCATTGTGCCACGTCGCAGAATAAATAACGTGGAAGGTAAAGAATGCCGCGGGAGATATTATACCACGACGGACTATGCGCGCCCGATGGAAGTAGGCCACCATTACAATATTTTATTACAAGGCACTAACGTACAATCTAACGTGCCTCGTATGCATTCGTAATGAACGTATATGAATCGTGTCGAAGCAACTTCAATTCTGTCTCTCTTTTCCTTGGATTTCTCTCCTCTTTTCATTGAAATTGTCGCAAAATGGTAATTATCATTGTTCGATTATCCTCACCGGAAATTCCTGGTTCATTATTATTAATTTTTTTTATCTAGTGTCATTTTACTGGGGCTTTTTATAAATTAATTTCATTAGACTCATTTGATTTTTTTTTTCATCCGAGTCGTGTAGTTTGTTTTTATTCCTCTATTCCATATAATTCGCGTGCACTTGTAATTGGCAATAGGTGCGGGGGAATGGGGGGGGGGGGGGGGGGGGGGAGTGTCTCCGGTGATGCGAGTAGTGGAAGAAGAGGTGGCTTTTTTTTTTTTCGTGGAGTAGGAGTCACGCGACGACTTCTGGCACACGCTCCCTCTGCGATACATATAATATAGTTGCGTCTCTCTCGCACTCTGTGTCTCTTCACTTTCGATGGTCGTGCGGCCTTTTTCACGTGCACATTTGCTTTGATTAATTTCAATGATTATTAATTCTATGTTATTATTAATTATTTTATTTGAAGAATTGTGGAAATTAAAATGGAAAAATGAGATAATTCAATTTTAGATATTTTAATTTTGGAGAAGACAATGACAATTAATGGATTTTTACTTGAAAACTCGTGAATTTATTTTGTCTCGTATTTATTTATTCTTTAGAAGAGAGAAAAAAATACGTTTCCGCTTCATGGAAATACATGAGGCGGCATCGACGCTAATTCACGACCTCAATGAGCGTGACGCTCATTCTTTTTTTTTCCTCTCATTCAGTTATATATATATATATATATATATAATTCTTTTTACCTCTTATATTTATCTTTGTGTATGCCAGTATTTCTGAAGTCGTATTTATTTTATTGATTATTTAAAAACTCCCCCGCCCAAGTGGCATTGCGCCGGCTACGGGATCTCACGACGAGGAGTCTCGGGGTTAAGCATAAATTATCGCATGAATTATTATTTTAAATTTAAATGATTATTTGCCGGCACTCAAGGATACACTTACCATCAATCATTCATTGAAAAATATATAATTTTGAATAATTGACAAATGAATTTCAAGACATTTCTGATAGTACAATTTCGTTTTCTTTTTTTTTTTAATCGTTTAAATATTTAATATTAATTTATTAATTTCACTTGATTATCATGAGTCGAATAAATCCATCGTAATTTATCAAACGACGTGAATTAATCGATTCTCTTTAATTCTACTTGAGTTAATCTTTAATTATATTATTTTTATTATTATTAAATGAAAGAAAAAATTAAAATCATTTTTCATGAATTCAAGGATACGACATTACATACACGCTATTAATCAAATTTATCGAAATGAAAATAAAATTCAATTGCCAGTTAATTAAAAAACATTTTTATTCATTGGAGAATATTAAAAAAACACACACAATTGATTCAATTCTTTTTTTTATCACAATATTATTATTATTCTTTCAGTATAACTATCGTTGAACAATGCTTGAATAAAAACGAATTAAAAAATAAAAAATAATGAAGTATTGATTGAATCAAATGAATGTAAAGGCATTAAAAAAAAAAAAAAAAAACATTGTAATTTTATGTGACATAAAATTGAAATTAATTAATTTTTTTACCAAAAAAATAATAAAAATACGATTAATTCAGACACTCGAAGAAAATTAATAACTCGAAAATAAATATTAATTGGTGATAAATAATTGAATGAAAAAAAAAAATTCAGGCAATTAATTAATTTTAAAAAAAATTGTGATAAACATCGTTACAATTTCTCCGAATTATTTGACATTAGGGCAAAGTAGTTTGTAGGTATTTAATGAATATATACGTGTGGTATTTTATATATAGTTATACAGACTGTGAAACGAGCCGGTGGCTCGTATTTGCGAGGCCAATGCACCCTGGAATGCAACGCGGCAGCCAGCCGCAATACGATGTAATATTATATTTTATCGCTTTATTTATTCTAACCTCCCGTCACACCGCACACACCGCCTGCAGCCTTCTCTCTTTATTTCTCCCTCTCGCACTTTCCTCCTCCATTCACCTTGTTGTCCTCCCCCCACTCCGGCGATTCACCTCCTCGAGTTTATTACTTTTTCGGTAGAAAAAAATCGGGAAATTAAAAGAAAAGGAATTCTTAATTTTTTTTGAAGATATTAAGGGAATTCAGTGAGAAAGAATCGGGTTTTTTGGGGGATTTTATTCGAAAGGTGGAACAAACCTCAGCTGTTTGTTATCGACGCAGTGGAATACGATAACGTATGATATTTTTATAGAGACTGGGGCTACAATAATGCATGAGTCAGTGATATAACGTAATGTCTATGCATTACCCTGGAATTTATAATAATACGGTATTTTTTTATTTGTACTTTAAATAGAATTCACTCCATTTTAATTTCAAACATGCGGAAATAATTGATAAAAAAAAACCGCTGTTTTTTCACCTTCAAATAATCTTCTAATCTAAATTCTACGTTTTCGTGTATTCACATATGGAGGTCGTGTACCTCAACTTGCTTCAGTACAATTTTTTTTTTTTTTTTTAATTTCTTCCGGGTCTCTGTGATACTCGAAATGTCAGCGCTTATAAAAAATTTGTTTCTCGATTGCATTGGATCCCCGTTTATTGTTGCTTCTATCAATATTATTTTTGTTTTTTCCCTCTGCTCTATTTCTTCGTTCCTTTTTGTTCATTTTAAATGTATTTTTCAGCTGCAATTTTTCGCTTGTCGAAAATAATCCAAGAGATATCCCAAACCCAGGGGTTCTATCAATTTTTTTTCATTCATTTCAATTTTTTTAGCCTCTTTTTTTTTTCATCGCGTTTCAATATTTTTCCCACTCACCCTGTAGACTTTTATTATTATTTTTATTATTATTTTTTTATTTATTGGACACGCAATTTACGTGGGGACGCAGCAGCACCAATGTGAAAGAGCTAAAAAGCTGAGACTGAATAAATAAACAGTTTTTAATTGCAGCCTGTCGCCAGGCCCGAGTAAAAACAATAATTATCGATCAACTGAATAATAAAAAAAAAAAAAAAAAAGGGAGAATGGGAAGCTACCCCTCTATCCTGTCTCTCTCGATTCTCCTCTGTTTATCCTTTGACAGTTCTCTTAAAAAAAGAGTTTTAAATAAATTTTTTTCAGTGTAAAAAACACGTTTACTCAATTTTCCAACATTCATCGTTCAATATCTCGGAAACTAAGAGGAATATCGAAATTTTCGTAGAGACCTTTTTTGTAGATCTCAAAATTCTGTACAAAAAAGATATTCATTATTTTTTTCCTATCTCCATTATTTCCAGAGATATTTAATAAAAATTGAATGGAGAAAATGGAGCACCAATTTTTCAAACTTTCCAGAAGCATTTTTCCCTCAATATAAACTCCCTGAGACCCCCCTACCCTTGAATCTACTGCTCAGAATTTCCCATTTGTATACTTGAGACGCTGCGGTAATATGAAAAATGTAAGAGCAGCCACTCGGCGCCCACTATTATGTGATACAACAAGAGATAAGTGCATAGAAAGATAAGATAGGTGAATGCGCCCGCGTAGGGGTTACATTCTCAAAGTTTTAAAAAAAAAGCCATGTTGTTAAAAAAAAAGTGAAAATAAATTATACAAGAGTGTAAGAGACTCGTGTGCATAATTTTGAATATTTCCGGATAAAAAAGAATAAATAGAATAAGAATAATTGCAAGTCAGATTTACCTAAAGAATCCATAAATTTTTCCCTCATTTTTTACATATTTCGTGTCGAAGAATACTCGTAAAAGTAATGCTTTGGCAAAAAATAATAAAGAAAACGAGGAAACGTTATTTTGGAATTGAAACGCCTCCGTTACTTTCTCGCAAATTCGTTGTTTCTTCGAGGAAATGCAATTCAGGAGTCGTAGAAAATATAACACCTTTTCTAAGACATCAATCTCCCTTTTCTTCCCTCTTTTATTCTGCGTTTTTCTGCTTTTCACCATTGAGAAGTGAAGAGCCCTCGAGAGCCATTGGTTTGGACTTCTCAACACTGTGTTAAATGTTTCCAACAATTTTTATTTTTAATTACCTTTTTTTTTAATGTAAAAAAACTCGTCAACGGAAGTGAATGTGCCAACTATGCACCTGCCTGAAAAACCTCATTCACCATGACACGTATTAATAAACAATGTTTAATTATTTTTTTTATCTTCTTTTATTTTTAATTCAATTGAGATTCCCTGTATCATTATTGCATTCGTTAATAATTCCGATACGACGCTGGTTGCGTCAGAATGCGATTAAAAAAAGAGGCGAATTGTTTTAATTATAAATTGTAATTGTTTTTAAATTTATTTCTTAATTAGCAAGATAATAATATTTGAATCATTAAAAAATTCTCCATTAATTAAATAATATGAAATTCTTTAAAATGAGAATGAAAGTTCATTATTCTCTCAATAACCAAAATAACTAAAATAATAATAATAAAATTGAATTTTTATTATTTATATGAGCTTCGACACATTTCCTCCCTTTTTTCCTCTCCCTTCCATTAATTTTACTTTGTTTATTTGGCCTCTGATTTTGTGCCGAGTCAAATAAACCGGAGGGGTATAACACGACATGTGCACCAGCTGGCAACGACACCGAGATAACACGAGAGAATCTTTGGGGGAAAAAAAAAATGCCTGGAAAAGTGTAAACTAGTGTACATGCACTGGCACATGAGATTGCGGGGGAGAGAGTGAATACTTGCGGGAGGAAGTGAAAAGAAGGGGGAAAACGGATGTCGAGTAGAAACATATTTCTTTATTATTACTCTGTCCAAGCTTATTTTTCTCTGCATGAGATCCCATACCTGTGTACTCTCATCCCCATCCCAAAAAACCCCACAATCTCCCTCATTTTTAATTTAAAATAATAAACAACAGATAATTGTGTATTATTTAAAAGAATTACATAAACCTGAATGATTGTAAAATCCGAAAATTTTCCATTGAAATGAATTTTTTAATTAAAAAGAAATGAGGAAAAAGGAGAATGAATTAAATGAAATTCTTATAAATTAATTCCGAGTATTGTACACTCGTATATTATAATTCTAAAAATAAATCTGAGAGTAATAATGCTGGGAGTGACTGTACACTGGCGTCGGTCTGTCCGTTCTGGCTGTTATTATTTGTATATTATAATTTAGATACAATTATATGTCCGTCCTCGTCCAATGCCCAACGAAATACTCCATCCTCTTCGTATCTCTCTCTCTCTCTCTCCGGCATTTGTGATGTATCAGTTGTATAGTACAGTGGTGAAGCGACTGGGACAGTGATAGAAGGCGAGAGCGATGAGGAAGAGAGACACAAACGTATAATAAAGTCTCTGTCGAGCGTGGCTCTCTCCGGGTAAGCGGAGAGGGTTGGGGGATACTTGCCCCGGCGTTTTGTATCGAAAAAAAAAGAGGGGATAGAGCGAGAGATTAAGGGGGACTACGATGTTGGCATTGTTGCGTCGTCTCTTATATTTTATATATTTTTTTTATATATATATATATGTATATTATCGTGTACGGGTGAATGTGAGGTAATAAAATATATTAGCGGAGAAAAATGTTGGAATTGTGAGACAAAAGGGGGTGGGATACTACCCAAGACGATATTTCGTTGTTGTGGGGGACATTTTGTTTATATTTTCTCGGGGAAAAAATTGAGACGAGAGTATTTATTCTACGGTTTTTTTTCCGGTCGATTTTCAAGGAAAAAAGGATTTTTTTTAAATTAATGGAAGATGAGGGAGAGACAGAGGTTCTGTGGGTGGTGGAGGGGAGGTAGAGATGAAAAAACAGAAGGAATAAAAGAGGCGCGTTTCCCTGGCGCATTTTATAATTTCTATAATTTAAAGTCCGCGGCAGCTGGCGCGGCGCGTAATTACTTTAACCAGAAGACTGTGCTTCTCCCTTTTCTCTCTTTTACTTCTTCACTATCCCATATCCCAAGTTTTTCCTCTCTTCTTTTTTTTTAAGTTCTCGGCGTCCTCGTGTTTACTTTGAATTTCTCAGGCAGTTGGGGGGGACTTTTCTTGATTCACACGATATCAAACGGTCTCGTTTGGTCCATACGCTCTTTCATTTTAAGGGGCAAAAAGATGATAAATTGGAGAGACAAATTTTTCTTCATCTCTCTTTCGTTAAATTAAATGGAGAAAATCCGGAAATTTTTTATTTATGGTAAATTTACACGTGAATTTTTGCACATTAATTTGCTTTAATTATGAATTATGTGAAAGGTTCTATTCAAATTATGAAAATTCCAAAGAATGGAAGGAAATTAAATAATTCAAGAGTTCTCCCTTTCTCAAGTTCTTAATTCGAAAAAAAAAATACAAATGAAAGAAGTTCTATAAAAAATTTATTTCAACTAAGTAAAATTAATCTTTTTCAAGTTTCTTAAGTCCTCGAGTAGTTTCAACCTCTCTTATTATACATCCTAAAAGGATATCTTACACTCTCAAGAAGTTGAAAAAAAAGAGAGAAGAAATCATTCGTCGTAAACGAGAACACCGGTTTTATTGTTCTTCAACGTAGACACAATGCTGCGATGAATATTATAAAAAAAACTTTTCGAAAGAATACATTAATGTTAAAAACTCTCGAGTTTCACCGTTAAGTCAAAAACTTTTGCGCTTTTTTTCTCCTCATTATCATCTCTCTCTCTCTTATTCATGAAATTAATTATTTTTTTCCATTTTATTCAAAGATCCTTACTCTTGTATTTACGCAATTCGATGAAAAAAAAAAAAAGGCAAATTGTAATTTTCATATCAAATTGAAGTTTAATTATGAATTGCAGCCACGCAATGAATATAAAATTAATATAAAATAAAAATTCCATTATAATACCTCATTAAGAATTTAATAATCTTCTTTTTTTTCTCTCCTCTTTTCTCGAGGGCTTATATACCTACTCTGGTGATGATACATCGAGGTCACGTCCTAAAAGTACTGGAAAAAAAAAAAAAAAACATAATGAAGAAAATAAAAAAGAGAGAGAGCAAACGATAAACTTTAATGTATTCTGAAATATTAAAATATATTCGCAGGTTCGTACAAACTGCTGATATTTTAACGAGGGACTTTTTTTTTTTTTCGTTTCTTTTTTATCCTATTTTCCACTTTTACGAGTTTCTAACAAAACCACGTGACGCACACGAGGGTTGCATTTTTGTATAATGCAGTATTTCATGTTTTATAAAATATTCATAACGAAAAAAAGTAAAAAAAAAAATTATGAGAATTGTTGGAAAACAGGAAAATGTACTTTCTTATTTTCATAAATCATTTGAAAAAATTTCTTTCGCCTCTTTTCACTTGAAATTCGTTAATAATTCAATATTAATTAACGACTAAACAAGATTTCCGTGTTACTATCTCTTTAATAATCAAAAAATCCATAAATTCAATGAAATATTAATAATCTAATGTCACGGAAAATTCCAATCATTTAATGTTAATAAATAAATGAAAAGAAAAAAAAGATTATTCTATCAAATAATTTAAAAAAATGAATATTCATTAAAATACATAAATAATCTTAATTAATTAAATTATGGAAAAAAGAAAATAAAGGTGCGGTTTTAATTCATTTTGTTCCTTCAAATTCAATTCTCTCGTTCATTGAGACTCGATATAGGGTGGAATTGATGTTTAGAGAAGTACAGAACTCGATCGATTGATAAATGACAAGGTTACCAACGATTAAACTATTTAATCAATTATGTGGCATCTGGTGAGCAAACAGTATGGGACAAAATGTAGGCAAATAGAAGTGAGGAGAATGAGGAATTGAGGAGGAGGCGGTTACAAGAGATAGACAGACTGTTTATTCAATTTAATAGTTGAATGAAATTACATAATTGGATATTTTTAATTATTTCATTAATTTCGTCACAAATAAACCATCAATTATCATTGAAAAACCCCGATAATTCCAACTTCATAACAATAAAAATAAAGTCAAAGTCACTCTGAATAATTCAAGCGTGTTTAATGAAAAAGAATGAATAAAAAATCAAATAACCGTTGTTTCAATAAAACTCCATTATTTTCTTGATACTGTTCACACACATAAACCCTATAGAATACGTTTTTGCAGATGATTATACATATAATATATCCCATAGTCTACTCCCAGTGCACAACCCCGATAAAACAATAATACTATAATTTATTCGGAAGCATATCGGGCGCACAGTTGGCGTTAATATATCATCGGGCGCATCTGCCTCACCAGTAGGTGGGTGGCTACCAACCAACGTTTCAATATGTTCCTACTGTTGCCCAATTTATATATAAATATTCGCTGGCGAAAAAATTGAAACAATACGCAAAAAAAAGAGAAGCGGCTCACTCGTTTTTTCTTCTTTATTATTCCAATGAAAAAAAAAAAAGGTGAATCCTCGGATATTTAGTGGTGAACGGACATTTGCATTTATTCATCACAATTATTTATCTCTTTCTCACAATTTCATGCAATTTTTCGTACGTCACGTCTATCCTTTTTAGTAAAAGGCTCTGATGTAAATTTATGACTGCCACTTGATTGGGTTCAATGCGCTCCGTATTTCATTCTCTCTCTCTTTTTTTTTTAAATACGTAAACGACAAAAATGAGATTCTTCTTTGTGCGAGTTAACGATCTAGTGTCGGAGTGATTGAGAAGAGTTTGAAAATTGTGGGAGGGAGGATTTTCTCCTTTTTTTCCGTAATTTTAATGAATTTTTTTATCGAGGATTCGGCTTGTTAGATGTTTGAAAAAAAAGGGCACATGTCCTGCATCTCCGTAAAATTTACGAGGGCTTCGGAGGTCTAATAAAAAACAATATCAACACTTTCCCCCCTTCCAATCAGAGCCTCTGTGTATTTCAGTTAATGGCCTCCTATCTTTACCTATACTGGTGATTTTTTTTATGCATCGTTAACAGTATCCTTCGGAGAATGCTTTTTATAGTTATTATTATCTGTGGTGAAAAGTTTTTCAGGTGAAATCGTTAATTGACGAATTATTCTCTTCATTGAAAACAATTCCCGAAAAAAAGCTCCAATTTCTCATTAACTTTTTTATCCTCTCTTTTCATCACTCAAATTTGAATATCAAGAAAACGTGAAAAAAAACAAAAAAACTTGATGATTTCTCCATGAAAGAAAGTGATTAAAGAAGAACAAAAAGAGGAGAAAAAAAAACCATAAAATGACGCTGAAAATGACATGCGTGAATAAGGGCCCTGAGGCTCAGCCCGGAGTGATAAACCGGAAAAATATGTCATCATTTTTTCATCGACAGTCATCACAAAGAAGTGAAGGCAATGGGACTAAAAAAAAATGTGGAAAAAAAACAAGAACATGGAAATAAGGGAAAGAGTAAAGAAGAAATAGAGTAAAAAAAAAAATGTACTGCTGTATCGGCAACGTCATTCGCCCTCTTGTGCGTTTTTTTTTTTTTATTTCTGTACCATCGAAGAGAGCAGACTACTCGAACCTTTTCCCCCAGTTCCACTCTGGCATTTCTCCGAGTTCCTCTCTCTGTTAAAAATCATTTTTTCCCTCTCTCTCGTCATTCTGCCGATTCAAGTCATTGTGCACCGCTCATCCCGGTGCATTGTGTCGTACGAAACAATGATTTCATGAAAATACGGGGGAGGAGAATTATATATAGGAGAAGATGGGGTAAAAAGGCCACATGCTCACTTTCAAATTGCATATTATGAGAAATCAAGAGAAATATTGGAGATAGAATTTTTTTGATGATTCCATTGGAAAGCTGAGGGAATTTTAGGTGAAAAACATGTGTCGAAATTAATTTTTTCGAGTTTTTTGAAAATTCAATTTTTTTCACCCAGATTTGAAGGGGTTTACCTTGGAAAAATTTGAAAAAATCACATTTTTGGCGATATTTCGGATTCTATTGGTCGTAGCTCAAAAATTCCGATTCGAGGTGAAAGGTGAGCTCATTTGCGATGAATTTATGAACTTCTAAATTTAAAAATACGATTTTTTGAGTTTCTTCAAATCTAGGTGAAAAAAATGTCAATTTTACCCCCAATGCAGAATGAATTGAGAAACGAATTTTTTTCTCCCACTCGAAAGGAACAAAATAATCATTCAATGCACTCTCTTTCATTCAATGAAAATCCCCCATTTTACCCCCTAATTAAAAGAAATAAAGTGCCTCTATTTTATTGGCCTCTCTGAATTTTCCAACCAATACTCGTAGAATCGCGGCGTGACACGCTCAATATAGTGGTTTCGAGGTAGCGAAGAGGAGGTTGGGTGAGAGGTGTACAGTGTTATAGAGAGGACTGAGGTAAAGAGGCCAGGGGCGGTTTTTCGGCGTTCGTGCGACCGTATGCAACAGGTTATAGTTTTTGGCACACACCTCCGGCATGCCGGGGCCGTCTGCCTCACTCGTTCTTTTTCTCCTTTTTTTTCCCCGGCTCCCTCCTGTTCCTCTTTTACCCGGTGTTTCCCTCTTCATTTCGAACACCACCGTGTACCTAGTCTCTCACGCTCGTCCTCACTGCCAGCCCATTAGAGAGACGTACCGCCGTTTTTTTTTTTTCACTCGCACTTTTACCAATAAATATTTCATTTTATTTATCAATGTATTTTCGAGGAATATTTCAAACAGTTATTGGATTTTAAAGAGGACAAAATATTTCAATTGACAAAAAAAAAGCGACGAATTCAATAAATGCAATTTTTTTTTTTGCATTCTTTTCATTGGAAAAATGGTGGAAAAAAATGGAGTTTTTAAAATAGAATTGGCAAGATTTCTGTATCACCAGTAAATTGCCGCTTTTCCCTTTCTCCTCATTGTCGAAAAAAAGGAGAAAAAAAAAAGAACCTGAAAAAACATTTCATCCGTTTTATAGCTGCCGGGACAAAAGAAAGGCAGGAAAATATGGAAAATGCGGAAGAGTGATGGAAAAAATACAGAAAATGGTGCCCGAAGCGCCGGCTCGTCAAACTACCACTGAAAATAAAAAATAATAATAATAATAGAGTGGGGATGGTTCAAAAAGGGTGAACAAAAATGAATCGACGAGAAAAAGGAGAAAAAACAGAGTTGAAATGCTAAAAAATCTGCCACCCATACATGGAGACACACACACTCATATTGAGCTTCCCAAAAAATCATTTTTTTACCCTCCTTTTTTTCTCGTTACACTTTCTGTGTTATTTGCTTTATGGAACGCCTGTTACAGATAAATAAAATAGGCATTCATCGTCGCGCATTGTCCCCAAACGAAAGCGCACGAGCTGAGGCTTTTACATTTTTTTCCCCCTCCACCCCCTCATCCCAGATTCACCCATTCCCCCTTTTCTCGGAGTTTTTTTTGTCCGTCAACACCGCATTCGTTCCCATTTTTTTATTATTATTTTTCCCCTTTTTTTTTTGTGTTATTCCCAGTTTTTTGGAATTTTTCCAGTGGTACCTAGCATTGTTCCATGGTTTGTCATTGTTGTGTACGTCCAAGTGGGAGTGAAGGCAGAGAAGACCCGTCCCCTTTTAAAAGAGGAGGAGATATTTTACTCTTTAAAAAAAAAAGAGGGAAAAAAATGAGAGAAAAATCCTGAATACTCCTTTCTTTCTCTTTGGTTTGGAACAGAAAAAAAGGATTTTTTTTTTAGATCACAATGACGATGATGATGACTGTCGATGACTGGGGGCGTTATTGATTCCCCGTTGTCATTTTACAGGAAACGAGAGAAAGGGGAAGTCGAGTTTGTTCCCTTTGATTTCCGTTTTTTCATTTTTATTCTATTGTTTCTATTTTGATGATCGTTATCATTAGTTTTTCTCTAAAATCATGTGAATTAAATTCGATGAATTAAAGGTTTATAATGAATCCTCTTGGATAACTTTTCGAGGAGAATAATCACTGGCGTATCTGTGATAACCGTTGCTGGTTTTAGGCTCATCTCTATATATCCCTCATTCAGCCATTACTAAAATACGAACATTAAATTTGCATGTAAATTTAAAGCACCCTAGTATAATCAGCAGTAATGGCTCGTTCCGGTTGCCCAATATATATATATATATATATATATATATATTTATTCACAAACCACCCCGTTTTCCCCCTGGAATTTTACCCGAGAAAACGTATATAAATATGATTTTCGAGTTGTGTTTGAAAATGTATAGAAAACTGTTAAATTAAATATGAATCTTTCACCGAATTTTATTTGCATTAAATTTTCAAACATCAGATATTACAATATTATCTCCGCTTCCAAATTGTTTTTCAATTGCAAATGAAACAGTGCGAATAATCCACTCAATTAAACTCCAAAAATTCAATCTTTCACTAACGATTTTCTTTCTTTTTTTTTAAATAAACGAGTAATGAAAAGATTTCGCGTAAGCGTGCGCCCGAGTAACTAGAATCGGGGGGAAAGGGGGAGTCATCGCCGCATAACATGAAGGCACATGCAGTAATCGTAAACGTAAACATAAAGTCGAAATGATAAACGCAACAGGGATATTTAATGGCCAGGGCTGTTTCGCATGCAGCCGGAGACACAATGAGCGCTGGCCTACCCCCGGATACGTTCGGTTTATACATATATATATACAAGAACATAACACACGTTATCCACGTAACACGCGTGTACTATATACCGCATTTGGTTTGGGCCAACTCTCACGATTGCACGGTAACCGCGTTTATTGCGAATCATCCAGTTCCTCCCCCCCACTGTGGACACTCCTGTGATATACCAATGCAAAATGTTTTCGATAGAGATACGGAAGGAACAGAAGCCATGTCACAATGTATATACAACATTTGGTATATCGTTTTGCCCGATTGTGTCGATCCAAACTCCATCACATTTATCATATAAACATATGGAGATGTTATGATACTGGGAATATTTTGGTTAATGATTTTTCATTGAGAATTTAGGGAAATTTCAGGATTATTTCATTGATAAAATCAAATTAATCAGATATTTTTCGAGAATGAATGAGAAGAATAGTCGTGTAACCAGGTCATGAAATTGTAAATTTAACATTTATTTTCAAATGCTTGAAATCTCATCCCTTTGAAAATTTCATTTTATTCATTTTGAATTATTCAAATCTCCTCTATTCCAACGGCATTCATCATTTTAAATTGAATGAATTTACCAATTCCAATTTTATCAATATGCTTGAGAATAAAGACAAGTAGAAGTTTCATTGGAATTTAATGAAGCTAAAAATTCTTGTAAATTCAGGGAATATGTGGAAATAACGAATATTCTATTACCATTGGCTGCTACTCTTTTATTAATGATTTTCATTCTCCTCCAATTCACAATCATAATTCTCCCATATTTTTTCTACTCAATGGAATATAATTGAACGAAGAGATAGAGTAAATGTGGGGAAAAAAAAAATCGTCCATATAAATGAGGGGAAAAAGAAATGGGAAAAAAATTAAAGAAGAAAATTTCTCCATATTTTTAATCCCCATTCTTTACATTGGATTGTAAGCCACATGTGAGTTTGATTTGAAGGAGCACAAGAGGGTGGTAATATACAGAATGGACTGCACGTGGTGTACTTATTACTGGCTTAACGGATTTACCTCGGTTAAAAGTTGAGGATGCCCGATGTAAGAGCGAAATACCGAACATTGGAGGGTGAAAATGCATAACGTGAAAAGCCGCTTTGTATGGGGAAATATAGAGAGAGGGGGAAATACGACGCCTGGTTGTATGAGTGGAATGCAAATATCACTCGGCCGGTAATGCGAGGTAATCAATTCTCTACTCTTCCCTCTTCTGCACTTCTCCCTTTTCCCTCCCTTCTCCCTTACGTCCAATCAAGAAATTATCGACCCACTCTGGGGGCCAAACTGCTCCACTGTGTGTGAGGTAATTTTTTATACTTTATTAGTTCATGAATTTTTGTGTTTTAATTGTGTTTTTTATTTGCAAACAGTTATAATGAGTATTGAGTCAATTATTTCGTACTCTTGTAATTTATTTTGGGGTAAATTCTTTAATCACTTTTATAAACCATGGGAGAAAGAACAAAAAAAAAACCCTTTCGTCATTTATTTGCGCACCTGCTCTATGGGGGACTTTTTTTTACTCCAAAATTTACGCAGGTGTGGGGTTATTAAAATGAGCCCCAAAACCTTTGATCCAATGAAACCATGAAAAAGAATCCTTTTAATTATTCTATTATTTTATTCAAGGTGAAGGCTGAAAGAGTTGAAGGAGAACGTTGTTTTATTTTTCATTGTTTTTATTGTATTTAATTGCTCGTGAAATTGAAATTAATGTTTGTAAGGAAAATAGATAAATGTGGAAGAAGCATATGAATATATATATATTATATGTGCATACGCATACACTGACACGTGGCCTATGTCCTTCGACAATTGAGACAATTGCCATGTTCCTCCCCCCTCTCAACCCCCTTCGTCTCTAACAGAGACAAACGTACACTTTAATCCATCGTTAGGTATAATTCACATGACAGTATTATATGTTTTGTAATAACGTAATTCTCGAGTCCTTTCTAATTTGCATTAAACATTTAAAAAACTCTTGATATTTAATGTCTCAATATTCCTTTTTTTTTTCCTCTTTTATGAGACTCTGATCTTGTGGGATAAATATGTGATTGCAAAAATAATATAATCACCATTCTTTTTCCTCATTGTTTGAAAAAAAAAATAAATAAACGTTCATTTTTTTTCTCTCATTGAAATAATGTTTCTCATTATTTTTCTCCCGAAGTAGATAAATTATCATTAACATTCATGATATTGAACAGTGTTTAATTATCTAAATATTAAAAAATATTAATGTATTGAATTTTTTTTATGTTTCAGGTGAGTGTTAATATCTGCATTTAATCATGAGAATTAATGGGCCACGAAAAAGGAAGAAAGAGAAGAATTTACGAGCTGTGAGTAGAGAAGACGAGGAGCGAATTTTCCTTTTTACTCTTCCCCTCTTTCTTTCTCACTGCATAAGAAACTCATTAGACGAGATCCACTGTCATTAATTGCAATCGTGATGCGATATCGACGACAAAGTACGACCTCGTAAATTTCCCCTTCTTTTTTTAACTCAAAAATAAGAGAAAAATTCACAGAGTGATGGGCGAGAGAAAGGAGAGGGTGAGAAAGAAATTATATGAAAGCTTCAAAAGGTTATAAAACAAAATGTGCGCTGAAAGAGGCATTAAAGATCTTTCTGCGACGTCGTATTAAAATTTATCATAACCGTAAAGGCTCTTTGGTGTTCCCTAGACAAATGGAAAAAAAAATTAAGAACGAAATTTTTGTAAAAATTCTTCAAAGAATAGACACACATCTCAGATTTTTAATATCCATTAAAAATTGATCTCCATACTCCACTTGTTTATGAATAAACATCGAATTCCACTTTACTACTTTTAATAACTTTTTAGAATTCATATTTTATTAATGCCCCTTGGGGGCATTCCGATCGGCCCGAGCGTTGCGCAACGTTATTTGCGTTTTATTATTGTACGTTTTCTCCCTCTTTTATTATTACTCCTTTTTTTTTTTGTTCAAGTTCCCCCCACCACCACTGAGCTCTGTCATGTACAACCAACGAAAAAAAGAATAAATAATAATTTTTTATTTTTTTATTTCGCTAGTACAGACAGCACAGAGTGCACGACATCCGGTGATTTTTCAACGTTAGAATCTTTTTGCGTATATAACACACCGTGTATGTGTAATATATCCCTCTCTCCCACCCTGCTGTTGCCGCACTTGAACTGAGTCTCCGTCGCAATAAAACTTTTATGTATTTATTATTAGAAGATAACAAATGACATTACCGGCTTTACCGCCAGTTGCGTCATGCATCGTCGAGTGCAAGGAGATGCAGCTACGGTTACACTCGAGCGATGAAGGAGGTGAATTTATTGTGTAGGGAGGTTTAACGTGGGTGGCTGTTGATTGGTGAATTTAATTCGCTATTTTTACGCCAATTCATATAAAATGCTTCTTCCTGTATTTTTGGTATTTTTAGGATTTTTTCTGATGATTCCAATGGAAAGAGGCGGAAATTTGAGGCGGAAAGCATGGGTCGCAAGACTTTTTCCAAAAAACTCACGAAATTTTGAGAAAATATAAAAAAATAATCTGACACATGTTTTTGACGTAAAATTTAATTTGAATCTTTTCCAATTCAATTTCGAATCCTCTGAGCTTTCATTCACAACTAAAATAATTTAATTGTTTTCATGAATCATCGAGAATTTCGAGAAGAAGTACTCTGATCTCTACTTTTGATCAAGCATGCACCTGTTGTAACAGTACTAATATGTTTATCTCAAATTAATCATTATTCAAATTATCCGAGTATTTCCTGCTAACTCGTTAACCTTTATTTCGCATCGTAAAATGAAATTTGGATTGCGGAAATTATTCTAGACGAAATGCCGAGCGATAAATGTAGAAAAATAATTTTCCATTAAAATAAAACTATAAAAAACAATCTTCAACAATTCATAATTTTCCGAGAAATCATTAGAATTTAAAATGAGCATTAAATATCCAATGAATTAAATTACAAAAACATATTTATATAATTCAAATTACAAAGTTTCCAGTGAGATACTGTTTTCATTAAGATATTGCGAAAATATAAAAATATCTATCGTCACGAGAGCACAATTTATTTAACATAAAGACTTATCAGCATAACTTATTCACCTCGCGTGTACATAAGAGATTTCGAAATTATATCGATAAAAAAAATGAGTCAAACATAATGAAAAAAAAAAAAAAAAAGAAACAGGAAAAAAAAGAAGAAATCTAAAAACATATCTATATATTCAAATGGCATGAACGCGTCGATAAATCAAACAGAAACTGTCGAGGTCGATCGATTCATAGAATGAATTTTCATCTATTTTATTTTTTTCTATTTTTCCATCGTCAATTTTACCATTGGGATTTTTATTTTTATTAGCTTTTCAATATTTTTAAATATATTTTTTTAAACCATTCCCCCATGTTCCTCCTTGTTTTTTCGTATTTTTTCAATGCTCACACGCATCAATTGTTTCCACTGCTATAGTTTTTATTATTTTCTTTCGCTTCTCCTAGTTTTGCATGTGAATAAAAAAATAAATATAACTGTAGGGGTTTGATACATTCATTTCTTCCTCTCTCTCTCTCTCTCTCTCTCTAGTTTCAACTCCCTCGAGGGGGTTTCTATAGCAGTGGTGGATTTTAATCGAAACGCTGCGTATGAAGTTGCCGAAAATCAGATTATCTACCCTATATCTCCCTACTCGATACGAGAATAAAAAAGAAGACAAGAGGAGAAAAAAAGCACCGGGTTAGCCATCAGCCGTGTCCTTTGCGCTCTCGTCTCCCTCTGGCGACGAAATTTTTCAACTCAGTTGAACGCTCGCCATCAATGGATTCTCTTATTTTCTTTATTCAATAAAAAAACCTATTCTCCGACAAATCGTTAGCTACATTATGAAAAAAACGCAATTGAAGGTCAGTAATAATGTATTCAAATGAGAAAAAAAAATTGTTCTGACAATGAAAAATAATAATGACACAACAAAGTCCACGATTCTTCATCCGCCGTGAATTACGCTTCTTTTAATCAAAATAAATGATCAAATATCTTCGACATAAATATGCGACTGAAAGCATCCCCAAGAAAATGGGAAAAAAATATAAATTATTCATGCACTCGAAGTTGAAGAATATGAACATCCTCCATTCTCAGCTCGTCCAAATAATTTTCTCCTTCAGCATCACTGAAAAGCATTTATTTTAATATCATTTATATCCACGTTGATTCTTGATACCTAAAATGCATTTTACACTGGATGAATGATGAGATGTACTTGAATGTTGAATGAAAGCCCATTGCGCTCGGTAAGAGAAAGTGGGAGTTAAATTTTCCCACCTTCTACAATGTCGGGATAAAACGAGACGACGCCTGATAAATAATTCGTCTTTATAACCCGATACCCTTCGACGCAGTACATTGACCTTCCTGCATCCAGCATCATCCATACTTTAGTCTGAATAAATTAAAGAAACGCGCCAGAATATGAATCAATAAATGAATCCAGTGAAGGAGTAAACAAGGTTAAGTATACATCGTCTCCCTATGACTTAACCTCGTTTGCTCCTTCACTACTGAATTATGGAATAAAAATCTGCACTTTTTTGTTGTAATTCTTTCATCTTTATTTCGGAGACATATTCAACGTCGCAATATTATTTTTAATAATGCCCCCGGTGCGTTGCAGTAGCAGGAGCCGGTACAGAGCTCGAGCCGTTACATTACGCGGTAAATAATAAACGTTTGCAAGGCCTTGGAAGTTATTATACAATATATACGTTCGTATACGCTCGATGCCATTACGGCTATCGTATATTATTAATGCAGTGACGCTCAACCGATAGTTCAGGCTCTCGTCTCATCCCCCTTGTCACTTTAATGAAGGGGAAACCCTTATTTCAGGCCAATCACGGGCATTCCCTTCTCTGCTCAATTTTTATTAGAATTAAATTTGAAAGATTCATTGGAAAATCAGGGAATTACACAATTCGCATAATTTTATGAATTACACATGCAATTTAATTCCAGGTAGTAGTTAATATCAGATTAAACCGACAATTTTGTTAAAAAAAATTCTTAGAAATTCAGTGAATCATTAAATTTCATTATTTTTTATACATTGTTTTATTGAATTTAATTAGATTTTATGTAATTAGTTTATTCTGTAATATTTTGTAAAAAAAGAATGAAACCTCAACGAATTTAATCAGGTTAATGTATTTCATCCTTAATGCCTAGATATAAAACTCATCCAATAGTATATTATGTATACATAAAGAGATAATATTAAGTGCTTGGTAACTTAACATTATCAATATTTATTATAAACGATAAGATAATACGTGAATTAATACCTAGTAATATAGAATGATTTTTTCGAAGAATCAAATAAATATAATGTATGGAAAAAATGAATTTAATAAAATTACAAATGAGGGATGTAATGATGCAGAAGGGGGGACAGAAGGGGGGACAATTGTATTTATATTGTTACGTCAGCACGCGTCAGTTGAGTATATGTATAAAGTCTTTTGTATGGAATAAAACAACGTGGCTCTCATCCGATCGTTAGATAACGAATGAAAAAAATGAATGAAAGAATTATAAAAAAAAAAAGAGAGGAAAAAAAAACGACAGAATGAAGATATTAACTCATTTCCGTGTTTTGTATCCGATTGTATTTTAAAACGACTGAATTACGGTTGATTCTTAACGACACGAATTATCTTACGTTTAAAATCATTCTCAGTATATTATCTCTATTTTTTTTTTTTCAAATATTTTTGTTCACCTGAAATTTAATGGAAAAAAAAAAAACTGAGAACCCATAATGGCATATTTAAATTTTATTAATATATTATTTCTTTTATTCAGACTCTTTATTATGAGCATAAAAGTATTGCGCAAGAAAATGACTTTACTCGTGATATCAAGCTGTGTGTGTGTGTGTGTGTGTGTGTGTATCATTGCATTATTATTAATAAACATACGTCTTGAATTGCGGAGAAACTATAGTGCCAAGTGTCTTGGGGACACAAACCCTGACTGCTGCTTTCACTCCCCCTTACAGTTTACTTCTCTATGTAGAAATGATTCTTTTCCTCTATTTTTCTTCTTCCATTTCCCCTTGACTAATAAAACACATGGTTGTTGAGTACGTTTATTGAGTAATTTACTCGTCTTCCTTGTCGCGCAGTCGCGTGCGTAACCGTGACCGTGAATCGATATCACTTCTTTCTCATTTATTTTTTCTTTATCTCTCTTTGAAGACTCGATTCAACCCCCTGGACAATTGACAAAGTGTCTTATCTCAAAATCAATTTAAATTCGCTGGAAAAACATTGAATTATTGTAATTAATAAATTTCGCAATTTTTTTAATTCCATTTTTTCCACAACTTCTCAAGGGAATAGAGAAGAAAAAAAACACATTTCATCAGAATAAAATTAAAAAGCAATTTAAATATTCCACAGCTCCTAATTGAATTTAATTAAATATTGATTAAAGTAATTCACTCTTATAAAAAAAAAAAAAAAAAACCGAGAATTCTCAGGAAAAATAAATTTAAATACTAAAATATGTAGATTGAGTTTAAATTAAGAAAAAAAATATTGTAATTTACATAATGACGAGAGAGAAAAAAATGTGTATATCTTTGAAATCATTTTTTTCTTTTCCTACATTTGTTTTTTTTTTTCATGAAATATATAACTGGAGGCTGGTGAGTCGATTGAATGCGACCTTCTTCGTACAATAAAAAGAAACGAATTACATATATATGTAGAGAATTATATATAGATACGTTCCACGCCCTCAGGAAACATTTCTCGAATGAGAGAGAGAGAGAGTATATACATTTTTTTATCCCCGTATAATATACATATACAATATATGAAATTAAATATACGATACATTATTCATTTTAAGTTCCTTTCTTGTCTCTCATACGAAAGAATTCTTTTTTTTATCATGCATTACTCTGTGTGTGTGTGTGTGTATTACAAAGCGTGTTCATGTGTATGCCCTTTCTATATGATTTTTGTAGACACCGCGTATTATATCCTTGCTCTGTCCCATGGTCAAATCCGAAGGAGAAAAAGAAAGAATCCCAGTCACGAGTGAAACGTTAACACACACACACACACTAAAGCAAATAGGGGAAGCACCATATCTGCCTTCTGACAATTTTCATTTCTTCTCTTTTTCAACATTTTTACCCTCTCTTATTTTAAAAGAAAGATGGCGCCCGGCTACTCATTTGCAATTCAATACGCGAACGTCGATACTCCTGATTTATCGTAACTCTACTCATTCACCTATAACCTTCTCCCTTTTTTTTAATAATTTTTTTCCGTCTCCGTTCGGATGAAATGAAATATATTAAAATCTCGAAGAGACTGATTTATGGTTCCCTCGTTTTTCAGAGATATCTCGGAAAGTAAAAGAGATAGAGAAATTCATGTAGATACCTTTTTTGTAGAGAATTTCAAGAGCTACAAAAAAGGTTATTATGAAAATTTCTGTATCTCCTTTAGTTTCCGAGATATCTTTAAAAAACGAGGGGATAGAAAATTGTTGATAAAAGGAGTGAATCCCTGCGTCAATGCCTTCATCATTGTTTGATTTATCATGCAGCACCATGTGCTCACCATAATGGATACAGTGTTGAAACCAGAGTTTTAACGATATCTAAACACAGCCATTCTTGGCATCCAATACTGTAATGCACACGGTTTTTGGTTTCCACTGCTTTTAAATTTTCGGTGCTTTTGTCCGTGCTCCTCTTTCTCCCAGTCTCTGTCTCACTTTAAATCCGTAGTTGAACAAATTCAGTTGGGTATGACGATATGAATACCGGGGGAAAACAGCCGGTCCATGTATACCAAACGAGTGAATCCGGTGGTTGGCGCACGAGCGAACTGGCTCGTGCGGTATTCACTATCTCCATCCTTCTCCCTTTCACTCTAGATCATTGGCGCTATTTCCCCTTTGCTCCTCTGCATTTTTACTCTGGCATATTCTGCAAACGCCTGATACGCCGGTTTATGTGACGATCAATTATATCCTCTTACGCACCCTCAATGTCACGTGCCATTTCCAAATGTTTAAATTCCATTGTTTGTCTTTATAAACAAAGAAAAAGTATTGAAATTCCTGAAAAAAAGGGATTTACATTATTTTCTAGATATCTCGAGAACCATTGAGTCTACGAAAAATCATCAAGAGACCTCTTTTGTAGATTGGAAAATTTCCGAAAAAAAAGGTTTTTTACCAAATTCTCGTAAATCTCATAATTACCGAGATATTCAGGAAATAAGAGAGAGA
Source organism: Aleiodes testaceus (assembly GCA_963565655.1). Lineage (NCBI taxonomy): Eukaryota > Metazoa > Arthropoda > Insecta > Hymenoptera > Braconidae > Aleiodes > Aleiodes testaceus. The sequence continues at coordinate 2,990,021 of OY751428.1, forward strand.
CTATTTTCTTACGAATTTATCCGTGAAAAAAACCTCGGACTAATTACAATAATTTTGAGGCAAATTTCATGAAGCTGATTTTTTTTGTATTATCAGGAATGAAATTAAAGTAATAAATATTTCAAGGCTGAAATTCAAACAATAATAGCCGGTATAGAGTTGGTGCAATTACCCTTAATTATATATGTTATATATAAAATATATATACTATTGTTTTACATCCGGTTTTGTGGGCTTGTGGTTACCGCCCCCTTTAGTCTCGTACGAGCGAGAGGGAGATGGAAAAATTGAGAGAGAGGGAAAGATTACCATAGAACTCGGAGTTATTACCACTAATCTCGTAATTACCATGGGCAAATGGGGGTACCCCTAGACTCTGAGTAGTTTCGACTACGATTTCACTCTCTCCTCATCTCTCATTTCTCCTCCATCCACTCCCTAATAAAATTCGCAATTTGCTGACCCACATAAGGAAAATAAGTTTACTCATGTAAACGTTCAATTGGCTTTTATTATTATTCGTTACGAGTAATGAAGAATTTAATGTGTGAGTCGAAAAAGAAGGAACTCTCGATGTTTTTTTGATATTTAATCTCTTTATTAGTCTTAGATTTATTCAACTAATTCTCATTAAATCATTCTGATAATTTTATCATTTTTACTCGAATAATTCTCGTCTCTTTTTTTTTTTTTCTTAGGAATTAATTCAAAGATTTTATATACGCCTTTATGTACATTATTTTTTCTACTCATTCAATACTCAAGCGCCAGGCTCACGCACAATGATAACTCAATTTGCACAGGTTTTTCATTTTTTTTTTTTTTTTTAATTATTTCACTCGCATTTGTGAAGGTCAGATTGTGTCAGAATTTAATACGTAAATTCAAAAGAATTATATTCTTTTATTTATTCTTGAGATAATTGGGATTTCATTATCATGTTTTGAATTTTTTAATTCTTGAAAAAATTCGTTCAAATTCTTCAACATATTTTACATAGATTTTTTTTCTTCTTCAATATTTCATTGAATAAATGAGGGAATTTTTCCCTTGAAAAAATCAAAATTATCATTTTTAACTTAAAGAAAAAAAATACACGAAAGGGTGCACTCTCAAAAGAGGGATGGGGTGGTGGTTCTGAGGAGACAAAGAATAAGGGCGAAGGGGTGATGGTGAAATAAAAAATAAGCGAGAAGGCGAAGGAGAAAAACAACCCCTCGTTATATCCAAACTGTCGGGTAAACTGGACGAGAAATACTTGCTGTATAACTATCGTTAGAAATAATAATAACAATAATAATATAATGATAATAGTAATGGAGGTTGGAAACGTTATTGCGAGTAATAATTTTCAGGGGCGTAATCGTTGAGAAAGAACGCCCCTGGGGTAACTGCGTCCATAATCGTTATCGTTACGGTTTACGTCAGCGTCTGCACAGGCCAGTCTCTCTTCTCTCTCTCTCTCTCTCTTTCTCTTCGTTTACTTCTTCCCTGTCTTTGGCAATTTCTCTCCTTTCACTGCATTTCCCGAGAAAATTCTCTTCACTTTCATTATATGAAAAACTTCGTTTTAGGAAAGTTTGTGAAATTTTTTCACTCGAAATTATTCGGAGAAAAAATTGGATAATTTACGTTTTTTGATGGATTTTTTTTTTTGAGATTCTTGGGAACATCACTTGAGCGCCAATTAACTTTGTATCTACGGTAATCCTCGATTATGTGAATTTCAGGGAAATAAATGAATAGAAATGAGGGGAGAAGGTGGAAGGGTTTTTCTTCTTCTTTTTTTTTTTTTTGAGAAAATGGTATAAGGATTTTAAGGATCGTTGAAGTGAATGGACAAAGTGGGCATTAGTTTAAACGATTATTAGAGTTTAGGTTTTTCCCCATGAAGAGTTTTCATAAATGGCCTCGAAGCAGATGAAGTAGAAAAAAAGGTTGAAAAAAATCATGGAATAGAGAGAAAATTTCTTATTTGTTTTTAGTAATAAAATTTTATCATTCTACACTTAATTTTAGTAATAATTAATCGCCTGGTAATTATGAGTTTCTCCATTTTCGTTAAATTCCATTTTTAATGTCAACAAAAAGTTGGTGAAAATAATTTTTCACCAACTTTATTTACTCGTTTCTCATCCACTCAGTCTCTGAATAAAAATGGGAAACAAAAATTAGTAAACGTATTACACATAAAGTGAGCCATACGTTACTGCGAGACATTTTTTTCTCCATTCAGAGAGAGAGAGAGCCCAGAAATCCATAATTTAAGAATTTCCCAGAGTGGAAAAGTTTGCCTCTTTTTTTTGATAATATAGTGTACACAGTTTGCCAGTGGAAGAAAGAGTAGGGACACATGGAGAAGAGTGAGTTTTGAGAGTGGAGGAGAGGTTGAAAAAGTTTTGTAATACATTGCGCTTTTCTACGACTCGTGCCTGACTCTCAACCAAGTCGTATGTATATGTGAAGGGTAGAAAACTCGGAACAAATTGGAATTCTTGCATTTGACGTGGAATCGAATGGAGAGATGATAAAATTTTTGTAAAATTCATGTTTATAAATAATTCACAAAAATTGAATTATCCTAGATTTTTTTAATTTAAAATGTCGAATAAATCCCGTAATTTCTAATTTAATTATCATGAAAGCCATTACAAATTTATCGTCGTAATCTCAACTGCAAAATCGTCTCATTGGACAATGTAATTTAATAACCATTGAGCTATGGTATGACTGGAACCAAGTGGATAGGGATGCTCGTAACTTGCTCGATCGTTGCTCTGGTCACTGAACGTTTGAGCTGCATTACAAAATCGAAAATCCCGAATTTTCATCCCCCACTCTATCCCCTGAAACATTCACGCCAATTCGCCCCCTCTCTCATAACTTTTGACGAGTTTCAACGGCTGCAAAACCCATGGGCGAGATGTGGATATAATTTTATCCACTTTTTTATTGCGGACATGTTGAACTGGTAAGGGCCTCGATAGCGCCAGCTGAATCGGAAATATTGTCCATAAATATTCGAGATATACACAACTTCCACGTTCCGAGTTTTTGTCAATCTGTTTTCTTTTTTTTTCTTTTTCAATGCTTGTATGTGATGGAAAAACATGTGTGACCTTCGATCCATTTTGTGTAGAATATTTTTATAATAAATTGCACGTCTAGTGTCATTGATTCAAATCTCTGGTTATTAAAGTGTGAATATCTCGAGAATTATTTGGTTTAGGAGAAAAAGTGAGGAGACCTTTTTTGCAGAGAATTTCAAAAGCTAAAAAAAAGGTCTCTTCATAAATTTTCATAACTCCAATGGTTTCAGAGATATTCAATGATTAATCCACGAAACTCAAATTATTATGCAAATTTTCCATTAAAATAATTCGCAATGGAAGATTTTGTAATGAAATCCATGGGATTCTTTCATTGATATCATTTGCACGAGTGGAATGAGAGAATCGACGATAATGACATACGTGAGTTGGATGAAAAATGGCGGAACATTCAGTGGTAATGAAAAAGAAATGGCAGAAGGGCTTTGAGACGATTGGCAACTGATTATAGCAATTAGTTCGGGTATCTTGTGCCGCAAACTTTCATTGGGTATGTGTCAATGTTTCTGCGAAAGAGTCCTTGAGAATTATCCCAAAATCATTTCTCCCATTCACCTGCTCGAAATTTAACATTAAAAACGCCACATCTACATTAATAAAAAGCAACGTAAAATTAATTCCGCGAGACGAAATACACGTGCACCATTCTTATTGTCCAAAAGTCCCAAGAAATGTCTCAATGCCCTCAAGAAATCCCATTCAGCCTCCATCACAAAAATAACACATCTCTTTCTAAAAACGTCTCGTCCGGTGTATTACTTTCGAAAGAAAAAAAAAGCTCTCCCTCCCCTCACACCGTGAAGACCTGAATATTTCTCCCTCCTTTCTTCGTGTTCACGACTCGAGGAAAAAAGGAGAATACCCAAAAAAAAAAAGCCCGAGTGACAAAAGACGAAGTGGCTCTTTCATTGGCCATGGCATAAAGCGTGAAATAAAAATAAAGAAGTCTCCCTACATTTTTCCCCCTCCCCTCCCTGAATTCACGGCATTATTTCAAATGTGCAGTATCCTCGGGGCTTCGCACGTTTTCTCCCGTCTGTTCATCCACCACCAGCCTATCCTCCTCATCCATTCTCATATATTTTTATATTTATTTTCTACCCCTCGTGAGCCTCTTCCAGTATTCTTCGATCTCTCGGCCTCAATTTTTCTATTCCCCTTTTATTTTTATCCCGCAATAACCCTGGAAACGTTGAAATTCAACATTCCCCACATTTTCCCTCTATTTTCTATCCTCTTTTCACAGTGAAACGGGACAAACTGTTGAATACCGGTCGAGTGGCGCCCCTCCATCCCGAAAAAAAAGAGGGAAAAGTGTTGGGCACTTTTCAACAGCGCCTCTGGCCATTGAAATTTCTGCGGTGTTACAAATTAAACGTTACAATATATATATATATATATCCACTCATTATCTCATTTTTACAATAATCTTCACGCAATTGAGGAAATTCGAATTTTCATTAAATGACTAACATTTTTTTCTTCATTTTAATTCAATGATAGTAACTTTCTTTCATTCATTACTCCAACAGGATTTCTTTAAAATTATTTCCATGATCATACAGGGGGGAAAAGGGGGAGGACAATGATACTGCGTCTTTTGGCAAATAATATCTTTCTCTGTAGAGCCACTAATCCGCTAAGCAAGCCGGCGCTTGTGATTAATTACCGGCAAATAGGAACGGACGTGGAGTGATACATCGCGCCAGCGCGTTCTTGCAGTATTCCCCCACGTTTAATTTCTCTCTCTCTCTCTCTTATTCGCTATTGCACTATACCCTTTTCCACTTCCTCTCTTTGCTTCTCGATTTACGAGGCTCAACTCGCCTCAATGACAATGCGAAACATAGATACGTGCATAAACGAGCATCAGGGAAATTGACGTCAGGCATATTTTAGGAGAAAGAGTTTTTTTTTTTTTTTTAAAAAAAGAAGCACTCTTTGTTCCGAAGGTGATTAGGGAAAAAATAATGAATGCAATTTGTGATTTGATTACGAACGAATTTATCGGTAATCGGAATAGCAATTAGTCAATTAATTAAGGGTACACATAATTATTACCGGTAAATTCACGAGACATTTCCCTCACAGCTTCAATCTCCCAAGTATTGGAGAATTATTCGAGAAAATTAATTGTGCGTGAATGGCCCCTTTAATAACTGCCTTTTTTTAATTTTTTTAATTCTCATTTTCTCAAGTACTTTTTTTCCTTCACTCAATTCCTCTTTCTAACAATTCAATAATTCAAGTAAATTAAAAATAAATGAAATTTTTCTCCCATAATCAATTGTGTCCGTTGATTTTCTAAAACTATGATCATCATTCTCAGCACTATTTCATCGTGAATTATAATTAGCCACATAAATATGCATCCGTGCGTAGCATAATTCGACCAATAACAGTAAATTACTCACTAGGATGAGAGGAAATATGATGAGCGAGAGAGATGATAGAAGCTGCATCTGTATTGAGTGACTCTGAATTGCTCACATGCACAGACATAGAGTTTGTGGCCCCTTTTACCCCGCCATGACGCAGGCTCGACGATAATGCGATTAATTGGTATTGCTAATCGCCGATAATTAATATAAATAGATGATCGAGAGGAGGGGGAGCAGTGGGTGGTGATTCGACCGTGACTCACGTTTAAACTGAAACGTCCATCAAACGAGTGGGAAGTTTAATTTTACCACTGAATTCAAGTAAAATCATGTATTTGTGTAACTTTGTCAATTTTCCCCGAGAGAATTACAAGTAAAAATCGGCTCTTTGCCGATTAATTACGTTAATTTGGGTGATTTTAATTAATAATGCGTTTTAAGTATGTTGGAGTGATGAAAACTCGGGATCAAATATGTTATTTACGTTGGAGTTTAACTCCATGGGCTGTCGTCGACGATACCGCACTTTCCATTTGCACGAGTCAACGATGCGCAACGTCATTCGATACACAAATCCACTGTATATATATGCAGTTACAAACCACTATTATATTATATTCACGGGGCATTCATTTACATGTAAAAGTCTATTATGAATTGGTATTGCAATACGTGCTTGACACAGGTCGAGAGAAATGAATAAAGGAGACAGGAGTTGGGTGGATTTATCATATGTTTCTTTCGTTTTTTTTAGTTGTTTTCTCGTGCATTTTTCTGGGTGAAAGAACACGTGTTCCAATTCGTCGATTCCCGGAAGATTCACTTTTGTTTATGATTTTTTTGTGCCATCGGGTTTTCTCGTATCAAAGTCATTAAAAAACGATTTCTAAAGATGGGGAGTTAACGGATGACGGAATTCATTCATCTGCAGCTTCGCAAGATATTATGTGAGGGGTTTTTTTTTTATTGTTTATGATGGTATTCAAGGGTTTTGTTTTATGCATTTTTTTTAAATTTTTTTATTAGGGAGTTTGGGGGAGGATATCTCGGGAATGGGGGGAGATAGGGGAAAATGGGAAGAGAGCTTTTTTGTGGAGAATTTTGAGAGCTATAAAAAAGGTTTCTTTGTGAATTTTCGTAACTCTTGGGGTTTTTGAGATATCGACGATTTTGGGAAAATTCAGGTTTTAGTGTTTTGGGAAGAATTAGAATAAAATCAATGAAATTGGAAATTATTCAATTTCATAAATATTAAAGCAATAAATTTCATTCTCATATTCACGTTGTAGAATTAAACGAATTGGATACTTCGGGGATTATAAATAAATTGGCCTTTTCCCGTGTGTCAGACGAATAATATATTCTGCAGTGCCCTTGCTCTATCTTTAACGTTCATTTGAATATCAATTTAGTTTTATACATCTTTTTCATCATGAAATGGAAAAAAAAAAGGGAATAAGTTTCTTCAGCATTCGAAATATTCAGAGTTATAATTTAATAAAGTCTTGTTAGGATTTTTTTTTTTCATTCAAATTATTCACGATTCAATATTGCTTCTTCCTGTATATGAAATCTCGAGATTTATTAATCATTTAAATTATGAATATTTTCATTTTAATGAGAAGAATGAAATTTACGAATTTCCTTGTTTCCATTTTATTGCAATCGATTTTAAATTTTTCCAGCTAAAAGCGTGATAATTTAGATTGCCATCATCCTGTCACCGAAGGTTATAAAAATGGCTAAAATTTGATGTGTTACGTGTGATACTCGAGTGACGTTTTGATCTCATTTTTCTTTTCCTCTTTTTTTTTTTGCCAGAGAAAATAATTCAATCTAAGCTATTATTACAATAGTAGAATATTTTTGTATATTTTCGGTGACATTATTGCGGAACATAATTACATTTGATGAGTTGAATTACGTGTCTATCATGAGAAGAATATCAGTTGTCATTTGAGAATAACGAAAAAGCTTAAAAATAACTGTTTAATAAACAAATGACGAGAATAGATAATTCAAAGTAATATATCTCCGAAACGAGTGAGTTTAGGAAAAAAATTAAAGAGACCTTTTTTGTAGACAATTTAATTCTCTACAAAAAAGGTATCCTGACATTTTCTCCTAAACTCGATAGTTTTCAAGATATTTACAAAATAAAAATGGAAATTCTTCGAAATGATCCCAAAAAATCCGAAATTTCCCATTTTTTTGAATAACCAAATGTGCACAGTGCTTAATCTCACCCTTCAACTACAGAAAATCCATCGTCAATACAAATAATTGAATAATTCCTAAGTACCCAGTTCAAATGCACGCGATATGAATTAATAAAAAATAATTTCTCATATGCATCCCTCCGTCGATACAAAACCACAAGAAAAAAAAAACCCAGTACTATATATTCCGTTATAACAAGACAATAAGAGGGAGTTGAATTTCCGTTTTTCGTTTAGTTCATCGAACGCAAAGTAAAATAAAACAAGTAGAGGGTGAAAATACAAAAGAATTGATAATAAAAATAAAAAGAAAACACGGAACACACACAATGAGAGTGAAAGAAAAAAAAAGGGTTGACTAGAGTTCGGTCATAGGCAGTGGATAAAACAGTGAGGCATAAATATTCATACATAAGATACTTGTTTTTTCTCTCCCTTCTTCAATTCTTACCGCATGTGTCCCTTTTTTTTCCCCATCAACTTCCTTTTATTGGCCGAAGAAGGAAGCGGAAAAGAAAGAAACTTATGTCGCCGAAGAACGTAAAAAGAACGGCCTTCACCGGAGGCCAAAGTATTACGGAAATTTGCATGGAATCCAACGGGAAACAGTGTCTGTATGTCCTCTCGTAATTAAGACACCATTAACAAGCATTTCCGTGCGTGTTCCTACTTTTTCCCTCTCCTTTCATTAACCACCTCTTTTTCCTTCATCATCGAAATTTTTCCACTATTTAAACCTCATTTCTCTCGAATTTTCGCATTTATTTGCACTAATCCTCCTTTTCACGAAAGAAATTCATACATACGTGACACGCACGCGATGAATACCATTCTATGATTTTTTTTTTTTAAACCAGAATTTATCATCCTGATGAATATCTGTTGTACGTTTATGCAAGTGGAACGTGGAATTTTCATTTCCATTCATTTCTCATTTGGTAATAAATCGATGCTAATCAAATCAGATTATAAAGGGAAATAAGGAGGATTGTCATTCTTTTTTTTGAAGAAAGGGGAAATCAGAGAGAATATTAATCTTTGGTTTCATTCAATGGGAAATTGAAAATATTTTATTTCCATTATTTTCACCGTTAATTTTACGATTCTTTCTCCAAGGGAATAAATTACAGATGCAATTTAAAAAATAATCTAGATAATAGTAACTATTTTCACTGCATACGAAACTAGTGAATTGGAGGGGGCTACAAGTGCGTTGGTGTAGAGTTTATTACGAGTCTCGGATCGTCCATATCGTTGGCGTCTTTGTTATGCTAACGACGTGTGTCGCCAGTAAATATGCATATGTGTCTCTCTCACTTCCGCACACTTCCTCCGACGGGCCCTCACTCCTTTTTTAACCACACTAATACTCCGCAGAATCGCATATTTTCCCTTTAATTGCATTTTCGTATTCGAGGTATAACACATACTCGTGTTTGTTTCACTCCGTTGAGATTAATATAACCATTCCCCTTCATTACTCTCTTTTCTTTTTTTTCGCTATTCAGTCTCTTCACGGGGGGTTTTTTTTTTTTAAACTCGTCCGACTGTCAACACGAGAGGCGATGATATTCACACGTGAAACCGCACAGGGAAAAAAGAAGATAAACGTCAGACATTTAAAATTCAAAATGAATCGAGTGATTCTAACGATTTCCACCAAGCAATTACGGGATTTTTAAGGGCTTCACTCTATGCATTTTTTTATTTCTTTATTTTTATGGAAAATTAGTGAATTAATGGAATTATTTAAAATGAATCGGATTTTCTATTGTAAATATCTTTGTAGCGAGGGGTTTTATGGGAAAATGTGAAGATACCTTTTTTGTAGAGAATTTCAAGAGGTAAAAAAAAGAATCAGTGGAAAATTCTCCTATCTCTCTTAGTTTTCAAGATATTGATAAAAAACTACTGTGAAAAGGAGTATAACTCAATAATTGTCATGAAAATGATTTTTCCATCACAATTAATCTCAAAAAAAAAACTGCACATCAATTTAAACTCTTTGTATTAAAACTCCAGACTCAATTTCCTTTCATAAATTCCCCGAGTTTTCACTTCACAGTAACGCCATCGTGATTTTCTTGACGCCATCATCCTCCGCTAATTGAGCCCCTCCAAGACAAGATGGCTTCGCCATTACCCTTGCAATCTTCACCGCCCTTTTCTCCCTCTTAATCGATGTTAAGATGATTGACAAATGCCAATGGAAAAAAGGAAAGCTCCGACGAATGAAAAAAAAAACCGCGCAGAGACGAGAAATAAAAAAAAATCCCCGAATTAATGTGATTTCTTAACGTCTACAATTTTTTTTCTCGTAACAAGAGAGTGGGGGGCAAAAAAAATCCGAAGGAAATGAGGAAAAAAACAGTATAAAAAGGTTAAAAAGAAAAGTCTATAGTGCCAAGGGGTTGTGCACGAGTCTGACATGCATTATTGAGTGCTGAGTAGTAGACACGAGTAGCTATTATGAGAATCGTTGAAAAGTGGCTGAGCCTGAGTTCTCCTCCAACTATTGCACTCTCTTCTCTTCCTCCTTCTTTTTTTTTCCTCCACGTATCTTTTTGTATAATACATAAAAAAGGCTCTCACTTCATCACAAAAAAGAAAATGGAAAAAAAGAAGCGCCCTGGAAAATCTTTCTCCATCTCAAGAAACACGTGTCACATACGAGCCATCAACTCTGGCCCTCTCTTTCTTCTACTCCCTTTTTCCATATTCATTCGTACAGCGAAACGTCTGTACGTTTACATCCGGATATGCATATCTCTTCTGCACGTTTTTTTTTTTTTTATTATTCGTCATTCACAATCCTCTTTGAGATGAAAATGAAGAAATATTCACGAATCGGGTGAATTTTTTATGCGTAACAAGTTGACAGGTTAAAGTTTAATGAAGTGAGAATTTTTTTGAGATTTGAATTTGCCGCTTGAAATTTTCATCAAGCGGTAATGGAAAAATGGAGTAGAAGTCGGTGGAAAATTGAGCGCAATATTTGCTCTCGAATTTTGCTTCTTTTTTTTTTTTCGGGAGTTTTAGTGAAACGATTGTTGCTAAAAAATGCCGAAGCTTTTTCAACGGAAATCCTGAGGATTTCAAGGAACATTGAAAATTCAATTCGGGAATCAATAGAATTTCCAATTAATTCAATGATTGGCGCATTCTCCATTTCCGCCTTTCAATTGAAACTATTTGCCAGTGATTTCAAACTTTAATTCTGTAATTAAGACTTGATGAAAAGGAAAAACAGCGTTTAAAAAAATTGGGAAAAAACCCTTGAAAATAATCATAAACCTTTGAAACTTTAGTAGAGTTCATCGGTTCATTTTGAACCGGTGAATTTAAAATTCCGTTAAATTGAAACTCTTCGTCTTCATGATTTAAAAAATATGAAATTCAACGGATGAATAAGCCGAGATGCCTTTCTGAGGGTGTGAAGTTATCAGAAGGGTGTATAAACTCTGTCGATTTGACAATTTTGCGCCAATGACAAGACGCAGACGATAAATTGGTCTTAAATCCGCCGAAGCCCCTCAGGCTGTTACTTATTTCCTATTTACACCACTTCGCCCCCTGATTTCTCTCTCGAGGGTGACTTGAAGGTGCGGCAAACGAGAATTTCCCACAAAATGGCGTCTTAAAAATGGCAGACTCGATATTAACCTCCTCTAATCCCCATTCTTCCTCCCAGAATCCAATAAAAACCATTTAATTGTCCCACCATTTTTATTCTCATCAATTCTTTTTACTCAGCCCCTCGATTTTCATTGTACAGCTAAACGCTTTACCGGTACCGCATTACTGCTAATATTATATTATCTCATTTCTGCATCGTTTCTGATTTTCTTTCCTTCGTTTTTTAAAAATTTTCACATCCCCCCCCACTGCGTCGTCCATTGCGCACCGAGTTTTCTCAATCAGACTTTTTTACCTCTCAGTAATTCGCGCGGCTAACCTCGTTAAACGGCCGCAGGGGTCCGCCTCCCTGTCGATTGCCAACAAAATCCCCGGGAGGTCCTGTACTTTAACGCATTATTCTCAGCTACCGATGAATTAACGAATTTTTTAACATCATAAGCCGAGGACCTTTCTCCAGCATTCGATTAATTTCACGAAAGGGAAACGAACCAAAAAAAAAAGGCACTCGAAACGTTTCAATCGTCGACGAATTTTTCCAAACAATTTCGCACCTCTCGTCAGAGACACATTTCCGTCGTGGGGAAATAACGAACTTCCGTTGACCCGTTGAGAGCAAAAGGCATGTGTACCATATACACATGTCATCGATGAAAACATGTGAAAATTGTGGAGAGAGAGAGAGAGACAAAACTTGTTTTAATGTTGATGGAAGAAAGACAGAGATGCTCTTCCGGTTCGTCGTATTCTCTCTCGTTTTTCCTTCTCATCCCTTCCACTCTTTGGTTCTTCGGCATCCAATTGTCCGTTAATTGAAATGATTAATTGTCTCACCTATGGGCAGAGCACTGGCGTTCGGGGGCCGGATGTCCAAGCGAAACACCGGACAGTTTACTCTCCTCATTTCCCCCTCTTCTCTTCCCCCATTCTCTGATTGCTTATTTACAAATAGGAAATTTGAAAATGTACGGAATTCAAACGTAAATGGCATTTTCAATGTTATATATTTTCGTAAGAGTGATTCGAGGGAAAAGAGGTGAGGGAATGAGTGAAATCCGGTGACACGAGAGCACCAATATTGTAGGATATTACGAATTTACTACTTTTACCGTAGTTCAGTTAATTGGAAAGTAGATTGTTAATTACTCTCCTTGATTATCAAATGATTTATCTCCGATAATAACAAAAAACATGAATAAAAAATTCCTACAGGAATTACCATTATCCCCATAATCCCCTCTTGAACTAAATCCGCAAAGTGGCTCTATAACCTAAAACCGGAAGTGGTTAGGAAATCAGACATTGAGGACCGAAGACCAGAAACCGGAATCGTCCTCAACCGAATTGAATTCACCGAGTGGTGGTCGACTCGTGAGAGGGATGAGGTGTACATGCGATACAGAGCCAGAAAGGGCACCCAAATAGGGTACAAAACCGGGTGGGTGGTGGAGTGGGTGTATGAGGTCCTGCTCTCTCGGAGGATGCCAGGAAACGCGTGGATGACATAGTGAGTGAGGAAGACAGAGGCTAATGGGTGCGAGTGAGACAAGGAGATGCACTCTGGGTAGCGCAAACGCGCGTCCCAGGTACCCAGGGGCCAATTGGAATGCAGAATCATACCGGAAATACCGAGTAATGCACCAATCAGAGTCTGGGAATAGTTAGGGGCCTCGGATGATTAGGAATGCACGCAATAACCTCTGATTAATGTGATCGAAGAGGTGGTATGAGGTAGAGAGAGAGAAGAAGAGCCCTGTGTTGGCAAGGTTGGAAGGCCCTGGGTGCCTCCATCCTTTGGCTTATGCGGTAGTCGGGTGATCAAGCCCCCTCCCACTGCCTCAAATCTACCCAACACAGAGAGAGAGAGAGAGAGAGAAGCCCGAGTACCCCTCGAGCCACCGACATACGGCAATTTATCTTGGTCTATACACAAGCCCCAACCTTTCCTCTCAATCCCAATACAAACGCGTCTTCCGGAGAGGGAGAAGGGGTGAGTGTATCGGGACCTCACCGATTTATCGATGTTCGCCTTTCTGTTAGAGGCAGGACTGGAATACATTTAGGCTTTTGGTGTAATCCGCCAGAGGGCCAGCGCAAGTGGAGCCACTGTCGATGTTCTGGTGCTTCGGGGCGTTTGGTGAAGTGGATGAGGGGGAGGAAGCAAAAGTCGACGGTGAATGAGGGGAGAGGCGGAATGAGCCAGTGCCACGGCTGAATGGTATAGAAGACCAAGGGGATGGTGTGGGGTTTAGAACCGAATGCATTTACATAAATACATAACGCGAGCGCATACAATGTTAGTGCTATGCTGTCAATTCTAGCCTTGCGGGGCCGGGGCAATTCTGAGTTATGCCAGAGTAGAACGCCATACTAGCCTTGTGTATACATGTTACCAGCGGTAACTTCTCACTCCTATTTTGGGGGTTTATGTTGGCCTGCCCTTTTCGGGGGGTGGTAGAGCCTCCCGTGCTTCTCTCGTACTGTGTACATTCGTTTGGATGATGAAGATGATGTAAATTAGGAGGCAAATGGATTATGAGAATTGGGTATAGGCAATTTCTATGGTTCAATTGATTTTGGAGATGGAAAAATTGAGAAATTTCATTATTACAAAGCTTTAAGTTTCTCACTTCTTCTTCTTCTTCTTATCCATGTGGAATGTGAATAATTTATATTGAATTCAAGGCAAGTTATACCTAAGCACCATAAGAGTAACTCTGACGAGTTATTAAGAATTTATTTCACTGGTCTTCGGACCTTTAGGCTTCCTTCTCCATTCTCCACTGGGATTTTCCAGTTCAATTTAACTCGGAAGGAGAATGACCTGTAGTATGTGTGTGTGTGTCCCTGGAAATTCTCAAAATAACATGAGAATGAATAAAAATAAAAATTGTTTAAACCGAGAGAGAGAGAGGGAGGGATATGGGGTGGGGGAATGGGAAAAATTGAGAAGAGAAAAGGTCGATGTGCTTTTCAATAAAGAACGACGCAATTCTTTTTCGTATTAATATTTAATTTGAACACGAAATGGTTTTTGTGATTGTAATATTAAACGACGTGAAACACTAGCGCACCGGCATATCCTTCTCCTTCTAGCCTTCTGAACAATTCACTCTCTCTTGTACTGTATATATTGGTATATGTATAGTGCACATAAACAGAAAACTTGTGTGCCTCTCCATTGTCCACTGGGAAATCTTAAAATATAGGTATTTTATTCGATTCACTGCAGCAATGTGAATTACTGTATGACACATTATTATTTATTTTACGTTAATTTCCCGGAAAAATTTATCATCCACATTTATTAATTCATAATTATGGCATTCAATCGACCCGAAATTTTATCATCCAACCATAGAATGTGCGAAATAAATTCATATAAATATATATGTGTGTGTGTCTGCTTTATATAAAGATATTAATATTTTCCCAGTTTTCGTTGGAATAGAGTTTTACTTCAGGCAGCCTCTCTTCTCCACCACCCACTGGGAAAACTGGCGAGGAGGGGCCGTGCATGAATCATTTATCAGTCTGGTCGCGCCTGTATATATTCGTCTACATTGAGTTGAAGTAAAGGATAGAGGAAAATAATAAGAATGATAAAATATATATTTCTATCTTGGGAATAAAATTTTGCGAGAGGAGCACAAGTTTATATACCGAGTGAAATTGCATTTTTATTTCATTCAATTTTTATTTATTCACTTTCATTACCTTTTTCTATCCTTTTATTTATCAATATTCATAAAATTTATATCTCATTCAGTAGATAAACGAAAAACCATAAAACACCGAAATTCAAATCAACGCTCTCTCCGTTCCTCTTTTTTTTCCCGGAGCACAGTTTATATAATATAAGGGGTCACGTTGCGGGTTGTAGACATGGAATCAAAACTTTTCGGCGACGCGCGCCCCCGAGAGAGAGAGAGAGAAAGAGAGAGAGAGACTAGTGCTTTATTGCGATTTTCATATTTCATTCGTTGAATACGAGGTAAAAAAAGAGGCAAAAGCCTGGGAGAGGTGGGCCTCGTCGGTCAAAAGCACTCTGTGCGTCAGTGTATAGGCAGGGGTCCACCTTTATACCTTGCACTCCGGTTGTACGCGATTGCCTATCCCCTCCCGCCGCACCTCCATGCACTGCTGCATTCTATATAAAAAAAAGCGGCAAAAAAGCGGCCGAAAAAAAAAAACAGAAACGAATGAAAGGGGAAAAAAATTCCAATTTTTCACCCACGAATAAAATTATTATTGACGAATGAGTAAGTGAGATGGCTGCCGGAGGGCGCACAACCCCTTTCCATCTCCGCATACCCTCTCTCTCCTCTCCTCCGCCTACTCTCTTTGTCGAATATTCGGTGATGATTGGTAGTAGTATGTGTAGTTGTGCACGTACATGGATGATACAGTAGTGTGAAAAAAAATTGTGTGTAGAGGTCCGGCTTTTTTTAATATTTAAAATTTAATTTACAAAATGCCACCGCGCCTGACTCCTGTCTGAATACACTAGTGATGCTTTCACCCCTGTTCCATCGCTCGACCGAACGCCCCTCTCTCTCTCTTGATTATCGATCTTTTTTTTTTCCACCACTCCACAGTGTCCCCGAAAAAGGGCAAATTATTCTCCGAATCATCTCGATGGATCTTCCGTAATAATAAAAAAAAAGAGAAAAGATCATTGAGCCCGCCGATAAACCACTTGAGAATTTAAACTGACACCTGGAAATTCACTGCACGCAACTCAATTTAACCCTCAAACTCCCAACCTCGTAAAACTCCTCCTATTTTTCCAAATAACATTGAAGCAAAAAAAAAGAAGAGAAAAAACCGGAGCTTTTAAAAATTTTATTGCATGCCAAAAGCAACCCCTTTCACCCCGTCGAGTTTGTGTGATATGCCTGAAATTTTCGCACGACAGGCTTATATTAATTCACTTGTGTATGTATAACTACCTGAGCCTTTTTGATCATGTATGAAACCGTGCGCGTTAACGTAAGGGTTAGACCCAGTGGAATCACGCGATCGGCAACTACAGAAGTTAGCTTCTCTCTATTTTTTCCATCGAGGGAATTTCAATCATCATGACAGCCCCCATGAAATAATCGTATAGTCTCTTAAATTTCGTAAAGGTTAAACGACGCAAACACCATGGATGGGATAAGTGAAGTTCCCTTGGATTCTCAAGTACTTTGTTGGCACTTTGGTGGTCTTTGATTCGTTACGGTACTCGACGGCTAACACCACAAGAGAGAACACGACATTCTCGATGATGGTGGATGGCTTTGGTCAACCTTCCGTGGAAAAGGCACCCCTTTCACAGTACACCACAGTTACCTCCTGCATCTCCATTACGGTAGTCATGGCGACCGCAATTGATTCCAACTGAGGGGGTTCAAGAGCAAGAGAGAGAGTGTACGTTGGAATTGTAAGGGTGGAATGAGAGATGATCCCTCTTGCATGGGAAAGAGGAAGAGAGAGAGGCTGTAACATCTCACTCTGGTGGAAAACGAGAGACAGAATTAGGAGGAAGACAGAGTACATAGAAGGGTTAGGCTTTTGAAATCAAGGGGAAGAGACATACCAGCGTAACATGGCCAGCCTCTCACCCTCTTTTCGTTCGATACAATGCAGACTAAATAGCCACTGGTCGAACCCTATGGTGTTGGATTAGAGATACGCCGGTCGTTTGAATCTCTAACAATTCTCCACTTCTCCGTCTCTGTCTCTCATTCTCTCTGTGCTTTCACATTTTAACGGTTTACCATATGTAGGCTGTGGAAAATCTGCAGGTAGAGACGCACCAGGATTCTCCGGTGATCCAGTGACGAAATTACATGCCTGAAGACTGACGATTCCAGTTAATTTCTCGTCTTTTGTATTGTCACAAAGGAATTTTTTTAGGATTCTCTTCTTTTTTTTTAACCGAGTGAATTGCGAGAAAATCGCTTGGGATATAAACGCATTCGCTCGATTATTTAGGGGTAATTCTCAAAAGTTGTGCGTGAATGCAGACGGCTTGTAGATTATTCAAGGCAAGCCGGAGTGCCCGGCAATGTTAGTTGCATGCAGACGTGTTGTGTACAGGGCCTCTTCTGTTTACGAGTGGTGAAAGGATTAAAAACATCGGAGGAATAAAAGTGAGGGACACTAACACCATCTCTTCTAGCCTCTTTTTTTTTTGCTTTTTTTCATGCGCCCTCTGAAGAGAAAGAAAGAGCGAAAGGCGCAGGGCCAAAAGGGGTGACGATAAAAAATTCACACTGGGATTTGCAGAGGCTCAGAAACATTGTTTGGAAGCATCACCCCTCTCTCGCACTTGGTGTAGCAACGTTTCGTGGAGCCGTCTCATATATTATTCCAGCGACATGGACCGTGCCTGGTAGAATCTACTGCCTCTACTCATCTCTGTACGCACGTACTTGTTACCACCATATATTCCAACGTGTGTTGAATTATATTTTTTATTTATTTTTATTTATTTTCTTTTCACAAGAATTAGGATTTCGATGAATTTTATAATGCCAAAGGTTCGATCGTGGTTCTTTAAATATTAATTGCGGAGAGGGAAAGTTCTCGGAATTTAAATATGAAAATGAGAAGGAAAATTTGAGCTTTTTTTTTTCAGTAGCATCAGGTGGATTCTATGGATTGGTTTACAACAGAAACACACTTGGGGTTACTACCCTCTTGCTTTCTATTCCACTTTGCCCCTTCTCCCACCACTTGCCCCTCCATCTTCCATTCGGTGTGCCTCTCAACTAAATTAATCTAAGTAATTCATAGCAAAGTCTGCATAGTCTACCTACACGTCATACGGTCTCTACTGCGTAAAACTTTTCCCCACAATGGTATTTTGTGGAGGTTAAATTTTGAAGAGTTATTGAGTTTCAATGTGTTTTTTTTTAATGGGAAAATTTGTCTTCTTTTAATATTAATTATCTTCTTTTCTTTCTGTTTCAGGTGAGTTTCAATGCACTTTATCATTTGAAAATGGAGGGGGTAAGCGGTAGAGTGAAAATAATTATCAATAAATTTTGAGGTAATTAGGTTCTGTAAATAGTACAGAAACAATGTCAAAAATAACAAAAGTTAGCTTCAGTGTCTCGAAAAAACTTTGTAAATTCCTGGTTGCGATAACATTCACGTCTGATCGAAGGGGAGTACCTCAGAAAATACTCGAAATTGTTTCCTCGAGGTTATATATCGTTCTGGGTTAAATAATTGTTGGTTCTGTGTGTGAGTCTGTGGATAATGCTGCAAGGAGAATGGCGCAAAGGCGAAATTTCGTGGTTGTAATTCACACGCAGCTTCGAATACAAGCAGTTAATGAGTTTTCCCTATTATTACGAGAGTAATACATAACCAAGTCGAAATGTGAGGAAATGGAATCGACTCGTGATGGAATTAGAATCGTAGAAATTAAATAATTAAAAAAACACACAATTTTTTGATGAATTAAAAAAATTTAAATAACTCAGGAATGAGTGGATTTAGAGGAAAATGTGAAGAGACCTTTTTTGTAGAGAATTTAATTTTCCACAAAAAAGGTCTCTTGTGTTTTTCCTATAAATTCAATAGTTTCAGAGATATTCACAAAAAAACAAATGAACCATTAAAATCGTTGAATCATGGAAAAATCCTCTGATTATCTATCTCCATTAAAAAAAATCGATTTTCCCTCGATATATTTTGCATTGCGTGTCACTTACAACCTCTTTCTACCACCTTGACATGATGTCGCGTGTAGTAAAAAATATTGGGGACAAAGAATATAGAAAAGACTGAGAATCACACAAGAACATTGAGAAAAAAGGTAAAAAAAATTAGACAACTCCCTCTTGCGCGTGTCGAGTCTATTAATTTGCCTCTCTGGCGTTGATTACAATTGGCAATCCCTTCTCCTCTTTTTTTTTTCAAAAAAAAACGAGGAAAAAATTAAAAGGAATAGAGAGCAAAGTGAAAAACTAAATTCCCAAGAGGTGACGTTTGATTTACGATGGCGAAAAAAAAAATCGTATAATTGATTCAACCAAAATTATCGAGACTTATCACGAAATGTTGCGTCAGCATTTTCTCCCATTTTTTCGGAATAAATTACCCTCCCTAATTACTCCACGCCCTTGATGAATCCAAAAATAAATATGATCCCAATCAGATAAAATAATTCCGCAAAAAAAAAAATCCCAAAATAAAGTATTAAATCACCGAGTAACAACGAGTGTAGAAACGGTCTATAATAGTCCTCACGAGAGCCCGCAGAATGCCACTGGTTTTAGTGGAAAAGAGTCGTTTGAAGTCAGACTCAACTCCTCACCCCTAGTGGCCTCGTCGCGCCGCAGATAACGCATTCACCTACTACAATCAAAAAAACCTCTTTTCCACTCCTTCTTCTCCATTTTTATCCCTCAAACGGATTCATTTGTATTCCGTCAAAGTTAATCGTTTAATTTTTAAATCTTCTCTGTAATCAATAAATTATGAATTTAATGATGAAAAATATTTGCCAACAAAAAATTAAACAAATTCTCGAAAAAGCCAAGAGTCTTTAATTCCAACAGTGATATATACCCCTGTTATATAAACAAAGGAGCATAGAAATCCTCCCCGGGGGTTATGGAAGGTGGTTGGGTGGATTGTTGAGCGGGGTTTGCCGTTGTAAATTATAAGGCATTAGGTTGGACTCTCGGCCGGATGTGAAACACCACGAGAGTGTGTAAGGGATGATTATGCCCCTCACTCCTTGCCCTCCAGTCTCTAATGGTGAGATATTACCCAACTGGAATTACTTGGACACGACGAGCGCCCGCTCGTGTCCTAATCTTTCGACAGCATTCTCCACTCTTCATGCTTGCCCCTTTTTTAAAACCGAAAAGAAGAATCGTGAGAATTAATTCGACTAATTAAGATGTGCGAGACAGGAGCATGTGATTTTTGGCGATTAACTCTGGATTATGAGTAATAGTGTAAAAAAAAGGGGGAGGTGAATTGGGAGTGACTTGAAACGATCCCCTGAATTTTACAATTTTAGTCATCGATACTCGCCGCACCCATCTGAAAATCCATGAAGAAGCGATCTTCTTCGCCCCTTTCTTTTTGCAATGGGTGTGGCCACTCCCCCACTTTTTATTTAAACACGCACATGTACCAGTTTATTCGGAAAATTAAATAGCCCCGGAAATTTATTGATCCTGATGGATTAATGGGATAATTGTGTTTTTTCATTAATTATAATGCCACAGCTTTTTGAATAATTTAACGAAACCCCAGAATTTTGAATGTTTTCGGAAATTCATTTCTCTCTTTTTTTCAAAAAAAAAAAATTCCCGGCTGATTAAAAAATCAGGACAAATGAATTCACTCTTCCCAATTTGCTCTTCAATCCTGCGGTTTTCCCCAGTGATTCGGAAAAAAAATTCATGAATTTTTTATTATTTTATTCAAATGAATTATCCAATTAGTCTTCACTAAATTAACAAAAAAATCTCAATATTTATGAAACAATTGTGAAATCATCTTGAATAGAATGAAAAAAAAAATAAAGTTGCACACATGCATTTTTTCATGAAAACCACAATTTTTAATTATCCCCGTACAACACACATCTGTTACATAAGTATGAGGATAGTGGATATTAATCGTTCGAGTGACATTATGTTTTTTTCAAACGGGGATAGGACATATTAAAAATCTGCAGGAGATTTAAAAGTGAAAGAGCGAGAGAGAGATACTTGTGCAGATCTTTTTGGCAAACACGATGGAATTATATGTAAGCCATAAGACATAGACAAAGGGCTCCTACTTTGCGTGTATACGAGACAACTCAGCGTCGTACAACACGACCAGGGATGTATTAAAGCTTGTACATGGGCCTTAAGCCGCATTGACGCCCTTTCCCTTTCCCCCTTTCTCTCTCCTCTCCACCAGAACCTGCGCCTCTTACCCCCATCTAATACATTCGGCAAACATCGTGTCAAGCTCTGCCCTCTTTCCCTCCCTACCTCCGATGGTGTGTTGGCCTTTTATTTAAACTCTGGATTCTCCACTGTGTCAGACTCCTCAATGTCTCAGTCTCCATGTATTAATTCAGGAAATAATAAAATTAATGCATTTTTCTGAATTTAATTAAAATTATTTCCTCATTAATCACGCTGGTCCATGAATAAAATCCTTCGCCTCAATGTAGACAGTAAAATCTCCGTAATACGATGTATGCACACGTTTGGGTCAATAGCGTTTTCCGATTCCCACCGGGCCTCGAAAAGAGTATAACTAGCAAAGTGAGATAGAGAGGGAGAGATAGGAGCGCGTGCCAGGGCCAGGAAAATGGAATTTATGAAGCTGCACTCGCATTGCGTGAGTATTTTATGCTAGGATCACACACAGATGAGGGGAGAATAGAAAGGAGAGATGGAGAAATGGCAACTGACCGTGTTGCACTCATCGGCTGTTCACTTCTGTGCAGTTGAGGGAGGGAGAGAGAGGGCCTGTGTACCGCACTGATGCAATGCAAATCAAGCGAACCCCTTACCAATGAAGTATTGATATATATATTACGCTTGTATACCCATCGGCCGATGGAAGCCATTATCTTGATGTGCTTCGAGCCTCCATACTCCTACTGCTCTTCTTCCTCTCTTCGTTCCACTCTCCCCTCCCCCTTTTTTCGCGTCTCTCTTTGGTGAGTTACATTTTCAAGCTTAACGTGTAATTAAAACTCTTGGCGCTGGGAAAAAGAGTGCGGGATCAATGAACTCAAAAGGGGGAAAATATTTTTTTTGAAAATTTACGTCTGGCTAAAAATGAGCTTTTCTACTTGGTGTTGAAGATGGAATACTTTAATTAAATGGGAAATATTAAATCTACGTGAGGTGTATACATCGTAATCATAAAATTCCGAATCAACCAAAAACTTTAATTAAACTCCTCAAGAAGTTAAAGAGGCAAAAAAAAACATAATAATCACACCCCTTTCTCCATTCTTGGGTTCAATGACCGGAGTCATTTTCTTCGTATCTCTCGTATTTTTTTATTTATTTTTTTCGCTCACTTTTATTATCGTTTTAAAAATAAAATAGGAGAGAAAAAGAGAGAAATTATGATTGAAGATGTTTATTCCCAAACAAGCACTCTCTCTTGCTATTATTATGAAGATATACCTACATATATTTTTTCGGCGTGACTGGAAGGGAAAAAGCACTTGCCTCGAGATAGGGAATAAGTCGTGGGAGAGAAGGGGGTTGAAATGGCGAGAAGTGCGAGGCGAGCGATGGGATAGGTAGGCACCGCTTAATAGCTGCAAATTACACCCCCATTTTATTTCTCTTTCTTCTTCTTCTTCTTCTTCTTTTTTTTTTTGGCCTTCTTCTTTTTTTTAAAGCCTCTTCTTCACGTCTGTTTTCTCCGAGAGAACCTCGACGAAACTTTTCATTTTTATTTCCCTTTTTTTTTTTCACCCCCCACTATTCCCATCTAAAGTATTCCTACCAAGAAAAACAGCCATTAGCAAGAGTTTTCGCTTTTCGCGCGAAACTTTCGCCCTTCATTCGCCTCACTCCCCGGCATTGCTACTCTCTTACCGTAAATTCTCACTCCACTTTTGCTGTCTTTGAGACCAGCAACTGAGATACGAAATAAAGAATAAAAAAAAAAAAAACGGGAAAAATGTGGAAAGAGTTCATTCCAGGCTCGTGGCTACAGAGTACGCGCAAAACTGAGTACTGGAGAATGAAAGAGAGAAGAATAGAGTCAGGAGGAAGTATTTTTCGTGCATAATTCACCTCAAACTTTCCTCCTCTCCACATATCTCATCGTCTCCAAATTCTTATTTATATGCAACTCGTTTTATTCTGAATCGTCCACCAAATAGGTGCAGAGTGGTAAAAAAAACTGGAAAAAAGTGCAGAGCATCTCTAACCTATCTACAATCTCCCTGAATTTTTTCCGATTTTTTCACCAACCCCTTGCCTGAAAAAAAAATGATCTCCATCAGGGCATAACTCCAGAACTTTTGCCACCCTGTGAGAAGCCATCAACAAAAGTTGTTGAAATCACCGTGGGAAAGTACAAGCCAACTAAAAGTAGATTGAGGCATAATAAGAAAGATAGATTCTACCCCTCACCAAGTAGAAACGGCAAATGCGAGTAAGACAGTCGTTTTCTTCAACGCTCTGGCAGTGAGCCCTCTCCCACTTCTTTTACTCAAAAACCCAGAGCACCACACTAATGATCCGCAAGATATGAAATATGGCGATGCATCACGAAACATCGCAGGCGTTTCATCGTGCTCATGAATCATGCGATATTCTCCCCAGTTTGAAACGATGCCCATTCGTTAGACGTAATAACAAATAATGCTAACCTCGTTATGGCTCCATAGAGAATCCTTCCTTCAATTCTCCCTACGTCTTTCTATTCCTCCTATCTCTCTGCTCCCCCTCAACTCTTTTCATGCCCATTGTCGTCGGTTCGTGCGGCAAGCCGTATTATTTAAATTCGATCATCGCCCGCTATCACGATACGATGTAAAATTATATTATTTCATTCTCCACCGTTTTTTTTTTTTGCTTCATCATGATATTCATCTTGATAAAGTATTTTTCAAGTATTTATTATTTATTTTCCCATCATTTTTGCAGCTTTTAGACTTGAAAATTCTTTTTCAAACCTCTCCCTTTTTTCGGGTGTATACTTGAATGGAGTAAATTCAGCATTCAGAGAGGCAGTGGAAGGGGTGGTCATGGTGGAGACGTGTTGTGCTCTCCGGTGGCTCGAGAGACTACCAGACACATGCGTGAAAAAAAAGGGGGAGAAAGGGTGATAAAGTCACTCGTACAGAGAACGAAACCAGGGAATTACTGTTATTACTTGTATTACTTTTTTTTTTTTTTCACAAAAAGAATGAATAGATATTAATGAAAGAAATTATTATATTTCTTCATGAATAATTCTATTAAATGAATTTTTCAGTCTCAACTGAGTGGAAAAATTTAATTTATTCAAATAATAAATAATTCTGAAAGTTTCTACTACACCTTGTATTCATCCTCCCCCCCTCCCAAAAAAAAAAATGAATACACAAATTTTTCATGATTTATTAAAGAATCTTCTTCACTCTATGAAAAAAAAAAAAATAAATAAAAATTACGAAAATTCACCATTTACACAGACTCGGCATATTTGCGTAATGAACTTTAATATTTTCCCTCAAAACTTTTCCATAAAAGTAAAGAGAAAGAGTGAGATAGTTGCTGAGGGATTGAAATTTGCCGCGGGAAATGCCGTCCCGCGTCACTACCATGAGAATTAGCGGCTTTCAAACTTGACTATACGGTGCCCGTTTTCCCCCTCGATGGTACTCCACAGTTGCCAAGTGACGTATTATAATATTTCACCCCTCTTCTCTCCTTTCTCTACTCTTCCTCTCGTCTCCAGTCCTTTCTCCCTCCCCTCATTTCGCCCGTGTTCATGTCTCTGGCCCCGTAATACGCACACTGACATCCTTCCACCCACTATATATGTAAGTGTATACTCACATACCTCCTGTGCCTACGTTGCCATTGTGTGTTGGCTCGTATATATTCACGAAACACTACCGGGTGCTTTGAAATAGGGGTAGGAGTAATATTGTTAATTCGCGTGTGTTTGAGTTTCAAGGGGAGTCCAAACCACCCCTAATATATTCGAGCGAATATAGCTGTGTACAGTGTGTTACAAAAGTTGCTTAATATTTTCTCAAGTTTCGGATTAATTTCGTTGTTAATGTATTGATGAAGGGAGAATCTTATTTTCCCCAATATCTTGGGAATTAAAAGAGATAGAAGAATTTATCAAGAGACCTTTTTTGTAGAGAATTTCAAGATCTACAAAAAAGGTATCGTGATATTTTTCTCTAAACTCAATAGTTTCGGAGATATCTTTAATTATCCGAGAAAAAATGGACAATTCGCATTATCATTATTATACACACGTAAATAAATCTATAATACGTAAACTAGTGTGGATGTTGATGTGAGGGTATATTGATAAAGGGTAGTGCATACACGGTTAGTACGATGCAACGGGCTTTTCTCGGGTGGAAGTAGTGGAGAAGGACAGATGAAAGGGTTTGAAAATAAGTGAAGAGGGCGAGGAGAGTCAGACAGGGTTTCGCAGAGTAGTGAGGGAGATAGACAGGCCCTGAGTGAGAAAGGCGAATGAGAGGAAAGAGGAGGAGGACGGGATGGTGGTGGTACCAAACACTGCTCAGTAGCTCCACGTACTATTGTGTATACTATTGTTCCGGTTGGCTAATATCCAAGATGGCCGACTAGTTATACTCACCCTCCCTTTCGCCTTCTCTCTATTTGCCCCTTCATCATCCGCCTCTCTCCGTACTCAAACTGGGTATAGTGGCGTTTTCGTGTTACGATTGTGTGCGTACAATGTACGTGTCGCACTCCTTTCGCCTTTTCACCCCCTTTTTCGATGATATTTCGTATTTTTGAGAATACCTTAACAACCATTAGGTTTATCGAAAAATATCAAGAGACCTTTTTTGTAGAGAATTTAATAATCTACAAAAAAAAGTCTCTTGACTTTTTCCCATAAAATCACTGGCGTCAAAGTTATCCACAAAATACTCTCACTCTCTCCCAATTCAATGATTCTTCAATGCAAAATTTAATTCCTGCATAAATTTCATCAGATTCCAAAGTTTTAGTCATGTAAAATTATTCAATTTCCCTCGCTATATAATGGACTTTTTAATATGCACATAATTAATTAATTATTAATCAAGAAAATTATAACTCAAGATGTTTATGAAATATTTCACTTGCACACATGACGGGGCTTGTCGTTGCGAATAAAATATCCCTTCTTTCTTTTTATTTTCATCAACACTGAAAAGCAAGATAGACGCCCCAAGCCTGGGCGTCGTAGTCTGGGCATAAAATGTAGATTAATATAAATATTCATAAACACCATAAAGTTTATGTCGCCGTAGTCGAGACTTGGGGGGGTGAAGCAGAGAGTGTGGGAGAAGGAGGAAGGTGGTGTGTCAAGTCGCTTCCTAGCTCCTCGTAAAAAAAGCCCCCCTCTCTCTCTCTGAATGAAAAAAAGGAGAGAAAAACGTCTCTTTCCCCACTCCTTAATACTTAAAGTAATTTCTTTTCCACTTCTTCCATCTCTCTCCCTCTCTTTCATTACTCTCTGTTTTTTCAAGGTTTTAAGATGAGATGATTCTCTTTTTTTTCATTCCCTCTCTCTCTCTCCCCCGGTTTCTCCCAACGAAAATGACAAATAAGAGCGAGTAAATATTCTCTGATGTTTTATACTCTCCATTTTTTCCCCTTATTTATTTTTCATTTGAGAGAATAAATAATTCCATCGATTTTTCATCCAATCCCAACTGCAAATACAGAAAAATCGATAGAAGTAATTTTTCTTTCACGAAAGAATGAAATAAAAAAAGATTAAAATAATTCAATTTTCCCCCAATTGTTAATGAAAATAAATGAAAATAAATGAAAATCAATTAATGATCACTGACACAATATACAGTTGAGGGTAAACTGAAGTACAACGGTTATTTTTAATTTTACGAGCGTCGCGACGGCAACTTGGCGTGTTGTTGATTTTTATCGGGCGATTAACGCGACGGTTACACGTGTCGCGTTGACGTTTACGCCTCGTTTGCGCTGGCCGTTTGGGTGAAGGAAGAAAATGAATTAAAAGAGAGGGGCCTGGAAAAATTGAAGGAAATATAATGCAGAGAGACGGGGCAAACACTCGAGCACTTTCATCCGGGCGTTTTTTTTAATTTTTTTTTATTTTATATCTCTCATTTACCGAGGATAATTAGAAGAAAAAGAGGTTGAGAGTGGAGGAGATAAAAGGAAATGCCGGCCATCCTTTGCCGGATTCTCATTAACGCCTGCCGGAAGTCGTGGCTTGTGCTGAGAGAGGGGAGAGCTTTTCCCGCGTCGACTCGACCGCAATCATCGCTCGGTGGTTTTTCACGCTCGCCCGCTGTCCTATTCAACACAACGGAAAATCTCGCAATTGGGGGAAAGGGTGGAGAGAGAGTGGGGCTGGTGAATCGTGCGGAAGGGATATCATAGTACTCTGGTGTGTTTTGTAAACGGCACGCGCCCGCATTGACACGGATTTTATGCTCTTGAGTGTGAAAATTATGTTTTTTTTTTTTTAATGAAAGAACATGAGGTAAAATGGGCGTATCTATTGAAGGGGTGGAGACAGAATTTTTCTGATGATTCCATTGAAAAGCTGAGACGATTTTACATGAGAATCGATTGTCAAATTTTTTTTCAAATTTTTATAAAGGTAAACCCCTTCAAATTTGGGTGAAAAAAGCGACTTTTTAAAAAATTTAAAAAAAATCACTTTTCCCACATGATTTTCATCGGAATTTTCCTCAGCTTTTCAATGGAATCATCAAAAAAAATGTATCTCCAATATTTCTCATAATAAAACCTAATTATCTCCGAAAAAATCCTAATTAATCACTCGAATTATCCTGAAAAATGCGGCAAAACCCCCGACAACAATTACCAAACTCAAACACTCGACAAAAAAAAAGAGGCAACAGGACTAATAAAAAAGGAAAAAGCGTCGGAATCAGAATTAAAATAACTGTACAAACTGTGAATGGTTTTAGTTTGCGTAATCCGTCCGCAAAATCCGGGAGCGTTTAACATAATTAGGTATCGGGTGTCGAAGCGTTAGTGGACGGCTAAAGCCCCGAGGGGGGTTTGAAAAAGAGGTGGAAATAAAAGGGAGTGTGAGGGCGCATGGAAACCCAGAGCGCGCCTCCATCCATGTGTGAGTGGGCTTTTTAACCCATGGAGAATGTGTGTGAGGGTCGCGTGAATGTGTAGATGAGGATGAAAAGAGAGAGATGAAAAGCAGCCGTTGACGTGGCTGTCTGTGGGTCAATCGTTGTCATGTGGTAAAACGTTTCGGTCAGTTTGCCATCGTCCCCAAAAACTTTTCGTATTTGTCAATCATTCTCACTCTTTTTTGACACTTTTACGGAATTTTTCAAGAGTGAGAGAATAAATGTATTCCTTTTATTTCTACAATTTTTTATTTATTTATTGAATTTCGTTTTTTTTTTTGTAAAAATGGATAAATGCACTTTTTTTTGCAGGTGAATTTTTTGTATTATCCTGTCACATTTTTTCTTCTCGAGTGTAAATGAATAAATGCCAGGCAATATCCAGCAATTTTCGATAGAAAAAAAATAACTGAAATGATAAAAAAAAAAAAGGGGGAAAATACGATGAAATAACGACGTTCCGTTTATTTTAGTCCTGAACTTGCTCAAAAATGGAAATAAAAAGCAGAGTGAACAATTTTCAGGTTCTCTTCTGTTTTTTTTTTTTTTTTTTGAAAAATTTTTCCCCTTGTTTTCTATCTATATATAGGAAACGAGAATAAAATAAAAAGTTTATCGTCGAGCAGGGGAGTAGGACTTTAATCCGGCCGTTTTAGCGGACGCATCGTTTGAAAACGATGAAATACGACGGGGCACGAAAATTCTGGCGCGAGTTGTATGAGTCTGCCTCGTGTCGTACTTTTTCCACTTTTTTCCCCCATTCGTGTTGTTCCAATCTTTTTTTTTTGAGTGGATGAGTCGAAATATAAAGGGTCGCAGGTATATATCGATAGCTTCATCTCAATTCCGACTCAATCCAATTTTTTCCAATCTGAAAACACCGAAAAAAAATGGGGAGAGAGTGCGAAATCGAGGCGCAAAAATCCAAGCGCCATGTACACAAAATCCATTCCCCTTAATTACAGTCTCCGTTATCCAAAAAACCCAAATATCTCTGAAAATACTCATTCTATCAAAAAACACAAAGACACCTTTTCTCTCGAGAATTAAATTTCCCACAAAAAAGCTCTCTTCCCATTTCCCCCCAAACCCAATAGTTCCCGAGATATTAACCCCCAATTATCCACTCCCCCCAAAAAAAAACGAAAGAACAAAAGAAAATCCCAAAAAAAAAAAGTGTCGAATATGGGTGAGAAACAAGTAGAAAAGGTCATTGTATAGCACGAGAATGCTTTCAGGAAGGGGCTCGACGTTCGGTTCTCTCCGGCGGATCTCGAGGCACTTCCTGACTCCCGGCTATTACCCAGCCGATATTATTATACCCTCTCAACAATGCCACTGTTGCCCACCGCAGCCTTTATCTTTACCCATCACAATACCCCACCTATTTATATTTTTTTCCCAATAATACAGAACGCAGTGTCTTTATCATTTTCGACTTACTGAATTCTCCTCGAACAACAGATCTGTCTCATTAACAACTTATAATAGGGAACCGATGTATCGGTATGAAAACAACTGTTTTTCCCTTTCAAACCCGAGTTTGAAAAAAAAGTAGTAAAAGAATCCCTTTAAATTCTCCCATTGACTCTTACTTTTTCTCCTTTTTTCCTACATGATCTCTTCCACCGATAGACTTCAATAAGCCCCCCTGTATTTCCCGTTTATTTTCCACAAGATACACGTGGAATATTGAGGGGAAATGAGGAGGAGTGAGATATACACCGCAGGGGCCAACGAGTCATTTCTATGTCTCGATGAACAACTTTGTCTCACGAATGAATGTTTGTATCTCTATTTCAGTATTGTATAGTCTTGTACCATTGAAATCATCCGGACAATGGAAATGAATCGACGAGTAATGTTTTGTCTCGTGACTTTCTATCGGTTCTCACTGGGATAGGAAGTAGAGTTGAGTCCGTATCACATGATCGAGTTCAATGTGAAGAATTTTTTTTCAGGCGGAAAGAGGCGATTCTTTCGGACAATTAGAGAGAGAAAAAATTCCACACGAAAGAGAGAGAGGGAGGAGGTAATTCTGCAGTTGGGCCAGTTTACACGAGACGTTGGCCTGAATTTATAGAAGCCCGAGGAGAAGGCACGTGAGTGTATATAAACGTTGTAAACCGGACGTGATTCCCTCTACCCTCTTTTCATACTGCTTATTCCAACCCTTGGCTCATTCTTTACGTTACCACTGTAAGCCCTCACGTGCCACCTTCGTCTCTCTACTTCTATCTACAATATAATGCAAACGGAATCGCTTTGCATAACATTTCGCACAATCTCGAGATCTTAATATCGAGTGTAATTTAGGAGAGACTATGGTCAGTTTTACCGACAATTCATATTACAATGTTAATTTTTATGTTATTACAATTTCATGATTAATGAGACTACATTTCCATTAATTATTTATCAATAGTGTTGGGGGAAATGGGAATATTTAATTAGAAAAATGAGGGGCTTTTTTGCGCGCGCGTTTTTGCATCGACGAAATGATAAATCGTGGAGGTCTTTTTTGTTTTATTTATTCAATGCTTTTCACACGTCATGGAGAGTCGTAAAAACATTATTTTATGATTACTGCAAATATTTGAATAGTGCTAGGGAAAGTCTGGAGGTGATTTTATCTCTTTTTTTTATTTTTTTAACTTTTATTTTTACGTTTGGAAGGTAATTGGAAGAATATTTGATTTTTAAGAAGATTGATGGTTTTCTTGGGAAATTCACATTTCAATTTTTTTCATCAGACAGTGATGAATGATTATGAAATTTTTATGGAATTAATTATGTTAAAAAAAGGAGTCGAGTTGTAGAAAAAAAAATTACACAAGTGCACTACACTCCGCAACACTGATTTTTCCAGTTCTCGATTCAAGTACTCAAGTCCTCGAAAAAATAATATTTAATATGAAAAAAAAGTCAATGAAAATCCCAGAAATTTGTCTCTATTTTTTCCCTCCAATTTTCTTCTTTTTTTTTTTCACTTCTATAATTGCAGGACATAAATCACGAGTTTATATAATTTTTTTCTTCTCTCTACTCCTCTCTGCCCTCTGGGAAAACTAACACGAAAATAATACCCGGTTGATTGGCAATTTAGCTTGAGATTGCCAACAAGGCGCTCGTCGTCCTTGAGTTGGGCCAGAAGAAAGGGGAGGAAAAAAAAAACGTATATATATATATAGAATAATAAAGGAAGGACTGAGTAAAATAAATAAAGCGTAAATTGTGAGTTTCAAGTGTAATGGAAAAAGATGGAAAAAAGAATGAATTTCCCCTCTAAAATTAAAGAATTCAAACGAAATAAATAACAATGGTAAAAAAACAAATTGTTCATTTCCATTGAAAAACCGAAAATGAAAGAATT
This sequence comes from Aleiodes testaceus, assembly GCA_963565655.1. NCBI lineage: Eukaryota > Metazoa > Arthropoda > Insecta > Hymenoptera > Braconidae > Aleiodes > Aleiodes testaceus. The sequence goes on from OY751428.1 coordinate 3,021,577, forward strand.
ATATATATTATTCCAACACAAAAAAAAAAAACAGAATGAATTTTTCCGTTAATTTTCATGCATTTTAATTGTTTCCACTGAACTGAGAGGAAAAGAAAGAACGATGTAGACGGATGAGCAAACAAAAATAATATAGATTGAAAAAAAATGTAAATTAAACATTCAAATAATCCAAATATTTTTCCATTAAAAAAAGGAGAAAAAGCGAAGAACTACAGATAAATTTAAAAACGAATGCAAATTGCTCATTAACGAGTACCGAATAAAAATGAAAAAAAAAACACCATTGAAAGCCCCTTTTTTATTCTCGTAATTAAACTTAACCAATAAAAAATTCATAAATACTAATGAATTAATTAAAATAATAATGAACTACATTGAAAGAATAAAATAAAAATCCTTAATTAAAAGAAACAACAAATAAATGAATTTTTAATCGTAATTTTCATGGGTTTTAATCGCACTCATTTGACTGAGGAGAGGCAAAAACTACCCCCCTTTTCCTCCCCTCGGATGAAAAACGAGGGCCGATAAATTTTGACAGTATTCTGTCCATTGCATTGCAATAATACCGGACCATATATTAGAGGTATACAGAAACGTATAGACCCCGTTTTTGCACCCATGGTGTGAGAAGGTAAAAAGAGGGGGAACTAGGGGAGATAGCTTGTACCACTGTGCTTTCGTATAGTTTGCACGGTAACATATTACGAATTAATACCAACTGCTACGGTGAAATATTACTGCAAAATACTGACCGTTATTTCGTTTCATACCCAACTGCCCCTCTCCCAAAAATGTCCAAGCCCCTCATTCCCCCGTATTTTTTTGTTAAAAACTGCAAATTGTTACGTTCACGTTTCTTTTCGAATTTATTCGACGCCAAACTATCGAGTACTGTGGGGGGGATAAAAAAAATCGAACGTCCCGTTGATTGGAATTTTTTTCTCCTCCTTTTTTTTTTAGTAAAAATTGAGGGAAAAAAATTGCGGAATATTTCCGGGCACTTGTCGGTGGCTTTTTGGCTCGTTGAGCCCAATGATCGCTTGATTCGCGTGTTTAATTGGCGTGGAAGGGAAAATAATAAATAAATAGGAAAAAATGAGAGATCGAGGGTACTTGAGATGGTCCAATCGTTGGCTCAATCAATCTCCTCGTTATCCACAATAATTTTTTATTCCTTCTCCTGTGTTTTGTTCGTTTGCCTCTTTTTTTTCTCAATTAAGGGATAATGATGTGCATAAAGTTTTAATTTTCGTTGGACAAAAATACGTTATTACCATTTTTTTAAATGAATTATTTTCTTGAATTAATCGACAATAATACGGAGATTATTCACACGTTAAAACATTTATTCGTATTTATCGGAAGAGATAGAGGCGATTTATATTCACCGTTTTTTTTCACGAATAACGGGAGAAGTGAGTGCGAATTTTGACACTAGATTGTACGCTGATTGTTATCTCCAATTTGTTGATTAACGAGGGAAATACTCATTCAATGAACTCATCATTTGCGGCAAAGTTCAGAATTTTGGCTCATTATTATTATTTTTTCGTGATAATTGTTTCTTTTATTCGGTTGGAAAATTCCGGGATTTTTGGCGGATCGGTGCAAATTAAATGGTAGGCAAGGACACTCGTCAGTGGTCGGACGTGATAATTTATTCCGGTACAGGGGGGTGGGTTGGGAGGACCACGCGCGCACCGACAACACCACGAATAGACCACCGAGCGTTCAATGTCGATGTCACTTTGATCCAACGTGATTATTTAAATCCAACGTGACTCGATGAACTAAATTTTCGACTTCTTTTTTTTTCATGAAAAGTGGTTGGATTAATTTTCACGGTCGCTTTCACTCTTAACCGAAGAAGAATAAAATAAAAACTGCATTTTTAAAGAAATTTTGATATTATTTTTAATTCGTGAACAATTTCCCTTTTTTTTTTTATTCGAAATTCAATGGAAATCGGTCGGGATATTGACTGGAAGTTGACTCTTTTATCTGCGAAAAAAAAAAGGATAAATGGAAATAGAGAAAAAAAAGAGAGAATTTGAGGGGAAAAACAGTAAAGCCAGTTTGGGATCTTTTTCCACTGGTACTTTGCAAATAAAAATTCATGGCTGTATGCATTTGTAACATTCGTGCACTTTTGGGAGTTCCCCCGGGCTAAACACAGACCCAAGCCACTTTGCGGCAAACCCGCACGCTCAAAAAAATAAAGCACAGAATTTAATAAACAAAAAAAAAGAGCACACCCAACGAATTGGTTGACAGGGGTGAAAAAAGAGTAAAACTGAAAATTAAAGAAAAAAATTGATTTTCAAGAGTCAATTTAACGCCCGAGGGAACAATCTTATTCAATCACAGTCGATTAAAAAATCCCGCATATCGTCATATTAATATTTCAATTCAATTGGATGCAATTAATTTTTAAAATCCAACAAATTGCCATTTTTTTCGCTCTCACCGCCATCATTTATTTACGAATAAATAATGGGGGAATTTTTTTTTTTTCGTTGAGTTATGAACGTAATTTTTTCATAAAAAAATCTCGTATTTTTCTTTACTCTAACAAGACTCTTATTTATTAATTCACTAAAAACAGGGAAAAAAAAATGCAGAATTCAACCAGACAACATTCACGTCCGGGGACATTTTATTTTTTCATTAACACCCTCATCAGATCCTCTTGCCTTCCACAGCATCACATTTGCCATGTTAATTTGCCGGAAAAACCGCAGTAAAAACGTGTTTACCCAAATACTCTTTCCTTTTTTTAATCATTATTATTATTCTTTATATTTTCCATTTTCTTTCTTCTGCAAATATTATTATTTTCTCCGTTAAACTTTCTCCCTTGAACGAGCCAATGCCACTGTGGATATTTGTAATTAGAGGAATGCAAAATAGCTATGGCTTTTTATGCGCCATTTGGAGCAACGATTTTTTAATTTCACGCAAATGAAGCCAAGGCAATAACATTTGTCCATACATACACACACACGCCCCTTTTTTTTTCACTCACTCATTCATTCTTTTTTTTTTTTTTCGTTATTTTCATTATTAATATTTAATCGCAATTTCAATAATCCAATTATTGCCCGAAAAAATTCGGGAAAATCGGGAATTTTTAATTAAAAAATTATTGAATCATTTATTTATCAGACTTGGGGAAATGTTTATTCGCAATTTAATATCTTCATTTATTCTTCAGGTTGTTTAATTTAGGGGGAAAAAGGAGGAGAATGGAATTTCGTTGAATCAAAACGAAATCAAGCGCAAGATAAACGCACGCATAAACCACAAACGCCAGCGAGTCCATGCATATTAATTTTAAGCTGTGAAAAAGCAGAAGAGAGGAGAACTTCTCCAATCTCCCTCTTTTTTTTTTTTGCTTTATTTCCCCGGAACTCATTCAGCTTGAAATTGTCACAATATTGGAGTGAGTCACCATCAGTCTATAGGACGATTATTTTTCAATCGTCGGGGAGTGAATCGGTTATAAAAACAGTCGTGCAATTACAAATTAATGTCCAGTTTCAGCGAATGAAAAATAAAAGCGAGAAAATTTCCATTTCTCTCTCTCTCTCTCTCTTGCAATTGTTCATTTGGTGATGAAAAAAATACATTGGAATAATTACGTATTGAATTTTTTTTTTAATTGAGAATTTCAATGATTTATGGGATATAAATTGGATTTTTTTTTTGGCAGTCAAGGGGTGTCTGAGAAAAATTGTAAAAATTCACGAATAATATTTACATATTGGTGAATGTTCTCAATTTTTTTCAATTTTTTTCGTAAACTCCTTTACTCTAAAAAAAAATCCTGTAAAACTGTGGAAGAAAAAGGTGCGAAAGGATGAAAAAAGAGAGAGAGAGAGATTAAAGAAAAAGGGCTGTGTTCCGGTGGAGAAAAATGAGCCCAATTTCGGTCGAGTGGGGACAATACAGCGGAGGTCATCGGTAGAAAAGAAACGAGAGATGAAAAAAAAAAAGAAGAAATATATGAGAGAAGAGGAATGACAGAAGTGAAAGAGAGAGGAGAGAATCACTGGGTGTAATAGAAGGGGCAGAGAGAGATGCAAAAGCCGGGAATCTCACAGAGCTTCAAGTATTTCGCCCTTTGATGTACGACCTGCCCCAAACTTGGCATCCACCCTGGCGTCCCCCAAGTGGGTAGTCGGCTTCAAAGAAAGTGCTCCGGGAGAACGATGCGCCCGGGTCTCCTATATACTTCGAGCGTGCTAACTTTCTTTTGAGCCAGAGGTAGGAAGAAAAAAAATCTGAAAAAAAGGTAAAATGAGTGGAGGGAAGAGTAGAAAAAAAAACGCGAAAGATAGTGAGGGAATGAGGCAGAGGGGGACTGGGTGTAAAAAATAAAAGGAGAGGATGGCACGTACGAAAGGTTTCGACGAGTGTTGGCTTGACAGGGAAACAAGTGGTACTGATTTCTCTTCGAGTTGTGAAATGTTCATTTTATTTTCTCGCTTTCCAATGAAATTTCATGATTAAATTGTGAGACGTTAAAAATCGATGAAAACATTACTCATTATTATCCTTCAAATATCTCGGAAACCCTTGAGTTTACGTGAATTTCCTAAGATACCTTTTTTCAAGAGAATTAAATTCTCCACAAAAAAGGTCTCTTGAAATTTTCCCCTAAACTCACTCGCTAGAAAGATATCCCTCCTCCAAAAAGGTGACTTTGTAATTTCTCAAAAAATAAATTAGTCATGTCTCACTCGAGTCTAGCATATGGTTAGTTGGCTAGAGTGTAGAACAAGTGAAGAATCTCCCCACGATCAATGCGTGAAGGCAAGAGGGTGTGTGAGTCTGAGAATGCCACTTACTTATTGTCTGGCCTCCCAGCCGCTCTCCATCCCCAAGCATTCTCCCACCACTCCACGTCTCCCAGTCTCGCAAACCTCCTCACTTCCCTCAAAACCGAAAAAAAAAAACCCCCACCCACAGAAACACAAATCCGAAAATGCCATTTTCCACTCAATTTCTATAATCGCCGAAACCCCGTATAACTCATTGGATTGAGCACAAAATTCAAGCGTATGTGTTGCACAAGAGAGCGATTTATACACACAAACCATTGAGCTCACGAGGGCAGAAAATTGACACTTTCTATCCCACCAATTTACGAATCATCGGAAAAGCACACCCACCACGCAATTTGAAACAAAACCCATATACCCACAATCTCCAAACCACTAAATTCAATAAAACAACCGATCTATATACCTGACCCTTTACTTGTTCAACTCAATCACCTGTTCCCCCCTCTATCCGAATCATCGACATCCAGATGGCGCCGGCGAGAGGAATAAACTTTGCCTCCGCTAATCCCGAATCAAGCTCGATTCTCTGAATTTCATCGAATACAGTTTATCGAGTGCTCGCAAAAGCCCTTTGAACTTCCTGCCTTCCGTTATTATCTCTCCTTCTCCAACCTCCTCCCTGCATTAGACTTCTCTCCAAATTACACACAGGCGTTTACACATATTCCCAGCAAGTACCTGCGTATTTACCGAAACACGGGCAAGAGAGAAAGAGAGAGACACACACAAGCACAACGCTCGTACTGGCCCAAATACTAATGCGCCGGAATAGATTAATTCTGACCAATAGGAGGCCAGCAATCGAACCGGCCCGGAGCACATTACTCAATTATTTACGCTTCATTAAGTATATATCCAATGCCACTGAGTGTACCACCACCAGTTACTCGTACCTGCGGATCAGTAGTCGCTGAGAGGCAACGGGAGAGAGGGCTTTTCCCCGAATGTTAGAAATGGGAATGTAGTGGTGGGTCAGCAGCTTGCAAAAGGAAGCCCAATACGTTTGCATGTACATGGAGAACATTGTACATAATGAATGCAAGCGTGTTGATACGTAAGCGAGTTACTAGTCTATTCTCTCTCTCTCTCTCTCTCTTCTCTTTTCCATAGTGCTTCTAGTCTAACTTAATTATTCGAGAATTCGAGGATACATGAGGTTAAATCTTGAGCTTTCTGTGGAATTTTTGGAGTTTAAAATTAAAGATAAGGTTTTGATATTAAATTGAGTTTTAGATTTTTGTTTAAATAAAAAGCATTGTCGTTATCGTTATCGTAACACTAACCGTATTAATAATATTCATTATAATAACAATGAAAATAACAATAATCGTAATAATAAAGCAGTCTCTTGGTTGAATACAAGACATATAAGTTTGTCTCCCTTTCTCTCTTCTGCATTTGAACGTCAAAATGAGGAGGAAACACGTAGGGTCTCTCTGGGCACTGGATCCTTATTACTACGATTATTTTTATTGCTTTTAATATTATTATTTATACTGATATCATCATTACTATTGGAGTCCTCGGGAATATAAGGCAGAGCTTGTGTCTCCCCGAGTTTCATAAAGTCAAATGTAATAAAGGAGAATTGTATTAAAGAATTCGAAAATCTGAGATCTAGTTTTTCCGGAATATCTTGGGAATTAATGGATTTAGGGGAAAAAGTGAAGATACCTTTTTTTTAGAGAATTAAATTCTCTACAAAAAAGGTATCTTGTGTTTTTTCCCTAAATTCGATAGTTTCGGAGGTATTTATGGGATAATGTCGAGAATATATTATTGTGAATAAAGGAAACAAAGTGAAGTTGAAATAGATTGTAGAAAACTGATATCACACATCACTCGGAACTCTAATTATCATTTGTATTGTATTTATATGCCAGGAAGCACTTAAATAATATTTTTGAGTGAAAAAAAAAATTGTGAAAATATGGAGAAACGGTTTATTATACAGAGTTTTGTGTACAGAGATAGTTTATATTGTAAGTGGCGTCATGATCGTGAGGATGGATAAGGTGAAATTGTGTTGGCCAGTGGCGGTGGGCGGAATTCGTTAATATCGGCCGGAAGGCCAAAAACAATATGCAAGCGAATGGAAAAAAAAGAAGGAAACTCAATAGAAGAAGTGTAAAAAAATCCTCGAGAATTAATGAAAATTGTAGTGTGTTACGCTGGATGATTTACAGCTGTCTTATTCACTTCTAATTGCACCCTTTATAAATTGAAAATATTTTAAATTAAAAGTAAATTGTAAAATTTATTTATTCACCAAAGTTTTCCCCCGGGAGTTTTAATGAAATCCAAATAATTCATAAGATTGAAAACTTGAGAATTTATTAAATTATTAAAACTCAATTTTTACCCTTGAATATTGATGAATTCTCGTATCTTCATTTTTGAAGCTCTGCACTTCCGGTCCAGTCGAGATTAAACCGCAGAAACTACGCGACAATATCATTAAAACTGAGTAGACACCGAGAATTTAATTGCCACAATGCCATTAGCAGTTGCACATGTATGTGTGTGTGTGTCGTAGCTTAATGAAAGGAGTCTCCGTATTCTCCTGTGTGATTTTATAATCATCCCTCACTCTGTATCACTGTATACATATACACACAGAGAACTTCCCCCTACAAACCGGAAGTTGCCTCTGAATTGTCAAAGTATGTGGATTTTCTCGGTAAATATTTGATTATTGAATTATTGAATTTTGCTTAATTAAATTCGGGAGTTGTGTAAAAATATGGGGAATTGTGGGGTTTCTTTTTTCTATGAAAAACTACGGATTTCCGGTTGGTGAATATGTAGGAATGCAAGGATGAAAGACGGAAAGACTTGCAAGTTGGAGGAAGTGAACGATTAGGCTGAACGATCAAGGAGTCTTTCATGAACGAGCTCCGAGGCAATAATTAATCCTATCTTCGACGATCGCAGTCGTATATGCTAATTCACTCGACTCATTGTGTTTTTCTTCGTTATTTTTTTTGGAGTAAATAATATGGCAGAGGATATATTTATCGATTTTAATCAGCCGCAATTAATTAAATAATGAATTCATAATTTTCACAATATTTCAAATACTTCAAATCAATTAATTAATTACTTAAATTGTAGTTGATAAAAAAAAACATGGAATTATTTAAATAAAATAAATGTCTCTAAACATAATTAATTAATAAAATTCAGGATATAATTTATCATCGTGTCGAGACAAATTAAATTTAAATTTAAATGAATTATAATTAACCATGGAAATAATTTTAGATTATCCATTTAAATAAGAGAGATTCGATTTAAAAAATTCATTACAATAATTTCTAATTTTATCTTTAAATTCTGGAGAAAATTTCATTCAATTAAATTCGAATTACTTCATAACTTCATGAATTTACAATATTTTTTTTTCGATGGAAAAAAGGCGGAAAAAACATATGTAAATCATCTATAACTAATGATTCAGACTGACCAATCTATAGATAGAAGTCTCGCCTTTTTTTTTTCCATAATCATAACTTATTCATAATCACAAAATTCACAGGCCCTTACTCCTCATTTCTCACCGATTGTACACGCTTTTGTGCTTTATGAATACCTCCGTTTTTTTTCTCATTTTTTTTTCTCATTTTTATCTCCATCCACTCGATATATTGTGAGTAGTTTTGGAGTACGATCCCTCGGTGGATATTAATGCGGCGATCGAGAGGGGTTTATTGACTCGTTTTGCCCCCGAATGCATCTGCAAGCGATTTATTGAGTCTTTTTTTGTGGGTTCAATAAACCCTCTTCCCTCCCGAAACCCTTTTTTTCAAAATGTCACAAGAGTGTCCTTACAAAAAATTCCAAAATAAGAGAAAAATGAGTGGAAAAATATGAAACAATTGTTTTCTCTTCAATCAAAAATTTCTTCAATCAATTCCACAGTGTTTTTTACTCTTTCTACTGTCGTACTGAAGTCATTATAGAGGAAATCGATACAGAATACCCACGGGAGAGAACAGTCACGTTTCCATTTTATTCGAGGCGCGATATAAATTAATTTCCCCTTTTTTTTTTCTTATGTTTCCTTTTTTTTATTTCCACTATCCTTTTGCCTCGCACGTTTCATCGCAATTCCTTTTGCTTCTCGGGGTTCTCTCTTTTTTCATGACGAACCCGAATTTTCTCCCACTCCCAGGACGAATCAAAGGCCCCGCAAACGAGAAATTGGTATTCCAATGAAATCCAATAAAATATAAAAAGCATAACTGCAATAGAGAGAGAGAGAGGACGTTTTTGTCCAAGTGATGGTAATAGAAAGGACTCGAAATAAAACAGGAAAAATTGTTGGAAATAATAAAACACAGAATGGAGGGAAAAAAAAATTGTAAATGGGAAACAAGAGGAGTTGGGTATGACCGAGCACCCAAATGGTGGAAAAACTTTTGATTGCACGATTCGTCAAATGCACAATGCCCAGGGTATTATTTCGAACAAAACTCTCCATTTTTTTGCCCTCGGAAATTAAATGATTTTGAGGGTAAAAAAATTCGAGTCTCTAATGAGTGAATTAAGAGTCAATTATTTATGGGTATTTTGACAATTTTATTTTTCTCAGGAAATAATAGGAGGGGATGGGAAAATATGGGGAGAGTTGACGATGAGAAAAGTGGGAAAATACTGGGGGAAAAATGGGGCCGACGATATTTCATTGGATATTGCACTCCGGCATTATTTCTCTATTTCTGCAGTCCTCTTCTCTCTCTCTCTCTCTCTTTCATCCCTTTACCCGTTCTTCCAGGGCTCTTTCAAGCTCAAGGAAAATAAATTGTTTAATTTATATTAAAAAATAAATAGAGCCCCGGGTGCGCCGACGGCTCCCAGAAATATTACTTTTAATATTAGCATTCGCTTCGTTCCCGTTTCATTCTTTCATTCTCTGTTTTTACGTGACTCTCTCTCTCTCTCCCTTTTTTTTTACTTAACGTCATATTGAAAAGGAAATAAAAAGAATAACGAGATACATTGCTTGGGAAAATGGTGGATAAAGTATGGGAGAAAACGGGTAACAATTTATCAGGCACGTCGAACCGTTAATACTGTGAAAAATACAATTTTCCGAGGAAAATCCATTTCTTGAAAATAAATTTTTAAAATCGTCATGATATTAACCCTTGAATATCTCTGAAACTATTAGAGTTATCGAAAAAACTCAAGAGACCTTTTTTGTGGGGAATTTAATTCTCTATAAAAAAGGTCTCTTGCTAAATTCTCCTAACTCTGATAGTTTCGGAGATATTCGAGGAATAGTCTTCGTCCACTTGATAAAAAGTGAAATACTCTGAATATAAAGTAAAATGTAGGTTAACACTGTTCTTGTGGAGTCACTAGATACGAAACTATATAACTATGCAGCATCTCTCTCCATTGGACCACCCTTTATTATGCAGGGGCCATGAGTGCGAGAGAGAATGATGGAACAAGTTGGGGGTGGGGAAAAGGGGTGGATGATAGCGAGCCAGATGAATGGCAAGACGGCGACGAATATTTCATGAGACGTATTAATATTACAGCATCTCATCTCATGGATGTATCGAGGTAACATAATGCACCAACTATAGATAGCTTCTTATTAAACCAACGACAGTGGCGCGCGTTGAGCAACGCTTTTCTGCAAAACCTGTATTATGTATATTTCTATATGGGAAAAGGCCCCCCTCGAGACTCCTTCGTTTTTCCACTCATTTTCATGCAAATTTCATTGGAAGAAAATTTATGAAGATGCAATGTGTTTCGTGGAAAATATATATTTTCTTTTGTTTTTTAAATTTTTCCTTTGGTACAAATTTTATGGATTACTTCTTCCTCTCTCAACCTACATGAATTTTTTAAGAATTTACATTTTAATAGATCTCGTGGATATATATATGAAGATGAGAGAATTGAGGGAAAATTTTGCATGTCACGATATATATTAATTCTGGAGTGTCCCAGTTACCCACTTGTGTAAAAAGAATTTTCCATTAATTTTGTTAAAAATAAATGCCTCAATTTTCAATGATTTTTCTATAAATGTTGACCTCATTCCTCGTGTTTAATTAAATTTTTATTTCTCAAATAATTCAATTCATTCTCAACTTCGTTATTTATTGAGAAACATTTTTTCTACGTCATGCAACATATTGATTATATGAAAAAGATATTTTTCCTTGATGTCATGCTGCACATGCATAAAAAGAGGCAAGTGGAGGGAAACTTTTGCGATTTACTTGCAACGAAGGAATAATAATAAAAAAAAATGAGTAAACCGCATGCGTGCGCCCTCAGTTAAATATTGACATTGACTTGAGAGAAGATAAATAATTCCCACGCGATGATCCAACTGGGAATTACTTTGATTTATAGATATAAAAATAAAATAAAGAAAAATGGTAATTAAGAATTATTTAAAAAAAATTATCAATATAACGCAATTAAATATAATTTTTAAAAAATCGTAAAATGAAGGAAAAATCCTGAAAATTATTTTAAAAAAAATATTTTTCAATCCAAAAATATCAATCATAATTTCGTAATATTGTTATATAAATATTTTTACACTAATTTGTCAAAATTGAACATGCAAACATATATAGATGCAATAAAATCGTCATAAATTATTTCTCTCGACTTAGTTTGCCTCAGAAATACGCTCGTTGTTGAGCCACGCCCAGTGGTTCTATAACCATTGACTAGAATAGAGAAAAAAATAAAAAATTATTTGCGCATGAATAGTGAAAGAGAATAGAGATATAGTTACGATGAAAAAAAAAAGGGAAAATTGAAGGGGAGAATGGGAATGTCATAAAACGTTTATCCAGAAAATTATGTCAACCCTTCTACTCGTGAGTTTCATCGCATGGAGCACGTGTACGAGCGTAACGCTACACACGTGGATATCATATAGTTAGAGAGAAAACTATAAGACAATAAATACATCAATATTTATGAATAATTCATGATAATTCTGTTCATTGAATTTGCATTAAATATGAATGCATTTTTTTCGATAATTCCATTGAAAAGATGAGAAAATTTCAGGGAGAAAACATGTGTCACACAATTTATTATAATTTTTTCAAAATTTCCATTTTTTCAAAATTTTCTGAAATTTTCAAAAAAAAATGATAAATGACCTCCGACACATGATTTTCACGTGAAATTTCCTCAGCTTTTCAATGAAATTATCAAAAAAAAATCCATCTCAACTATTTTACCCCATTTTTATTAAACAAAACACTAATTTATTGTTTCATGAAATAAAAAATGAATAATTAAACTCTTAAATCAAATTAATGTTTGTGAAAAAGATTAATATCTCCAGATAAAACCGAAAACCACATTCTCCCTTGGACAATTGGAATTCACATTGAAAATACGTTATTGTTACAATGTGAGAAAGAAGAATTACTACAACACCCACAATTGCACAAAATCGATAAATAACATTGGATAAAACAATGCCCATAAATGTTATACATAATAATATTTCAGACACGTTAATTACTTTATTTTCATGCTAATTAAATTATAACTATCATCATTCAAATAATCGTTAATTTGTACAACAAAAATATCACTAAATCTTTTATTTCTTTAAATGAATTTAGGAAGTATTGGAAATATGATTTATTCGGAATATAGAATGGCAATTTAAATGTGTCGTCACTCGTTAAAACTTAAAATTCTTAAAATAAAATTAATTCCATGAAAATCCGTTGAAACTTGAAGATTTAATAATTCATGAACATAATTTAATTAACTTGAATTATTTAATTTTAATATTTATGAGAATATTCGTATTTTAACAAATAATTTAATTTCATTTAATTGAAGAATTTCTTCATGATTCAATGTAAAAATATTAATGATTTTTCTTCATATTGATTCAACTCCATTTACATGAATGTTTATAGACGAAGAAAATAGTCGTTTCTAGAGTCAATTAATAATCAAGATGTTTAATAATTTGAGTTCGATCGTGAAATGAAAGGAAAAAAAAAGAGCCAGAGAAAGAAAGAAATATAATAAAAATGGAAAGAGAGAAAGATAAAAAAGACAAAAGGCCACCAGCTGACCCAATGTGTATATAAAACTATAACTGTGCCAAGCCTGGAATATTAAATGTCCAAACGACGTCAATCCAGTTATAATATAAATATTTTCGTGTAAAGAAAATTTACCTCTTCTTGGAGATAAAGAATTGTTATATTTAATGGATTGAATTGTTCTATCAATTGAATTACGAGATTTATTTTTTTGGAATATCTCGGAAATTAAGAGAGATAGAGGAATTTTGGAAGAGACCTTTTTTGTAGCTCTTGAAATTCTCTACAAAAAAGGTCTCTTCCAAAATTTCCGTATCTTGCTTAGTTTTTAAGGTATCCTCAAAAAAGTATGTCGACTCCACTAAAATCTTATTTTACTGAAATCTTCTCTCAAAAAAAACATCGAAGGAAGTGAATATTGGAAGAATATATCGCAACACGTTGCATGCCAGTTTAACTTTGAAAGGTATTCTTCGATTGATTAACTATTTAAGAATCGATTGTACGTAACTCGAGGCGCTGCACTTTGTACAAGAAAAATGGGGATATACATGTATACATTGATAAATCCGAAGAAGGTGGAGCGAGAAAAGCGGAATATACACGCGACCAAAAATACGTGACATTTTTAATAATTCCGTGGAAATCGTTCGGTTCGATCTGTTTTTTACTTCATCAATATTACTGCCCCTGGTAAAACTCTTGCAATCTCTTCAATCCCTTCCATCTCCCAACTTTTTACCAAAAAATTCACACTATTCGAGAATTAATCATGAAATCATGAGGTCCAGTTACGTGCGTCATTTATTGTCGTTAAAAATAATGAAAAACTTCCATTTATAAAGATATTGGATTTCAGAGTATAGGAATCAGGGTCGCGTGCTGAATGATTCATAGATCATGTATCTTGAAAAAGGATTCATGAATAATCAGAATGAATTCGATTATTTCCTAATTTCTCCAATTCGATGATTAAAATAAAGGGGCAAAATGGAGCAGGGCTTTCAAAAAATCTGAAAAAATTCAGGATTAATCCAGACTCATTCCGCCATGTTCTCAAATTTTTTCCGATTTTTCTCTCTACTCCTTCACCCTGCAAAAAAAATCCCACCCTCATTCCAATCGCCCCAAGATAAATCAATAACTCCTGCGCCTTTAAAAATTACAGAAAAATCATTTTTCCCTTCTCCAATAACGACAAAGTTCCGTAAAACTCGAATGGCAACCGTGCCAGCTTCTCCCAGGATTGGATTAGAATAATTCTCGTGGCAAAGTCGACGGATCGAATTAATTTTCATCGAATTAATTTTCACTGGGCATTAATCCAATCGTCGTACGGTTTTGCGCGAGCGCTACTCAATCGATTTCGATTCAATCGACTCCAGCATTCCGGCGATTTAAATTAAATCGTTTCACTCAAATCCCCACTTTCTCCATCTTTATTCAACTCCCAGTATTTCACCGATCTCCAACTGAATTACTCCATTTTTTTTTTCTCTCATTCCTATTCACTTTATTTACCTCTCATTCTTCCGTTTCTTTATTCTATTTCTTTCATTGACTCGCCAGCGGATCGATGCAGAAACGATATCTGCAAACAACTCGACTTGCAAACAAAATTAACCCGATTACAAGTGCATCCACTTGCTAACAAACTCGTTGCATGGAAAAGGGCAAAAGTGGGGGAACTTTCGTCCTGGCGCAAGTCGATAATTGTTCGATAGTAATTGAGGATTACTCTTTGGCTCCTCTTTTTGCCATTCAACCTCATTCCTCACCTCCACTTCATGCAGAGTGCCATCGGAGTTTATTCATCGAATTTATTTACGTATCGCCGCTCAAAATAGCATGGAACCATTTATATATATTATAACATATACAAAACGTTTGTTAAGAGACATGGGGATGGGGCGAACGGTTTAAATATCTCCCGGATGTTTATCCCTGTGTATATCACTTCGTAAATTCAAGTTTATTGCTCAACAACCTTCGCTTCTCATCGGCTGAGGGAAAGGAAAAAGAATTGGCTTTGTTTCGGAATTTTTACAATCGAGTGGTTCATTAGATTAAAGATATCTCGGGAATGGTTGGAGATAGAGGAAAATTGTGAGAGACCTTTTTTGTGGGAAATTTAATTCTCTACAAAAAAGGTCTCTTGTGTTTTTTTCCTAAACTCAATGGTTTTTGAGGTATTTACAATTTTATGAATATTCGTTTTTTTCTTTTAATTAAATTTCTCGGATATTTGAATTATTTTCACTAATTTCCTCAGAATTTACCGTTAATTTGACGACTACCAAGGTTTACCAAATTTAATCATAATTTAATTACATTTTATTTATATAGTAGCCTTAATATAATTGAAAATTAGGGGTAGTATTATTCTAGTAATTCTATTCTCAGTTTTATTCCGCATAACTATCCCAACCAAAAACGTTTGAATGTTTGTATAATTACGTTTGTAGAATAATTAATGTAATCATTTTGAATTTAATCAAACTAAATTGCTGATATTTTGAGAGAATGCGGTTATTTCCATTCGATAAATATCATTAGAGAATAATAGAGACTATTTTCGTTAGATTCATTTATATTTTATGATAATTATAACCATTATTTTACAATTAAAATTGAATTCTCGAAAAATTCGAAATTTTCATCAAAAATTAACATAATTTAATAATTAATAAATCCAATATATTATTCACATAATTAAATTACCATTCAATTTACCCCTCAAAATTTAACTGAAATAATTCAATTAATCAATCAATTTGACATTAAAATTCGATGATTAAAATAAGAGGCAAAAAGGCGCAGGGCTTTGAAAAAATCTGAAAAAATTCAGGAGTAATCTAGAACTATTTCGCCATATTCTCAAATTTTTTCAGATTTTTTCAATTATTTTTAATATGATGAAAAAAATAAAATAAATTGTTCCCTGTCCCAAAGCAAATCTTACGAGATGCAGTTTGCACAAACCCCTCTGGTATATCAATGCAGAAGGGTACAGGCGCCTAATACATAGTTCAGTACTCTATCTACATACGTGCAAGCTAACACCGTTGTGCCCAGGACTAAGTCCATAGTTTCCCTTCATCTCCCCCATTTTGTCCCTTTCCCCACCGGCTTTTCCGAGCCTAAACTCCCTCAACATTTCCATCGTCCCCTCCAACACGAGGCAAACTAGATCGTGCGTGCACGCGACATCATCCACTTGCACACTGTTTCCAACACTGTTACACGCTATTCGTGTGGCCATGAATTCCTCATAGTTAAACCAGCATCCCATGCACTGCGTACGGAAAGGACTTTGTGTACTGCATCTGTATTGTAACTGCATACTCCAATGTGGATGTAGATGGATAGATAAATGGAGAGAGATGGAGTTTAGCCCCAGTGGCCTTGCTTGCGGTGATTTAACCACGGACAGCATTATTCAGGGGATAATCCGCTCCTTACCTTTGCCCCGGGGATCGATTCTGATATCTCAATTATAGGGATTTTTATTTTTAATATTATTTTCATCGAATCTTCATTATTCACTTCTTCTTTGAATATCTCGAAAATGACTCAATATTTCGAAAAATGTCAAGAGACCTTATTTGTAGAGAATTAAATTCTCTATAAAAAAGGTCTCTTGAGTTTTTGTGATTCACTTTGTTGTTCTCGAGATATTCTCTGTTGAATGTTTTTTTAATTATTTCCATCCAATTTTCGTTATTTTAGGGGTTTTTCAGTTTTTTGAGAATTGCTCTGGAATAACTCGATATCTCGAAAAATGTCAAGAGAACGTTTTTGTAGAGAATTAAATTTTCCACAAAAAAGGTCTCTTGTGATTTTTTGATAAATTGAGTCGTTCTCGAGATATCCTCTGTTGGATGTTTCATTTTTTTTGTAAAATTTCCGGTTGATTTTCTCACGGTGTAACTCCTTAATTGAATGAAGATGCGGGTCCTGTTCGCAGTATGGCACAATTTATGATAAGAGCTTAATGAGATTGATGATGTTTCGGAGATAATTAACTTCGAACTTTGTCATTGTATCACGGATGATGTGACAGAGAATTTCTTGTGAAAATTCACATTTTCATCGAACTTTTTACACTTATTTCTTCAATTATTCCCAGAAATAAAGAAACTCATTAATAAAAAAAAACGGGCAACTATTAAAAATACGGATATTAATGTATATTTCTCAGTAGAAAGAAGATAAATCAACTGCCACTTGTAATAATAAACAGGAGGAGTATTTATAAGCCTCGTTTCCCCATTCAGAAGTGAGCAGAAATGTTCGCAAATACACTTGCTTCCGTTTCACTTTAACGAACAATAGATAAAACTTTAAAAAAGACCTATTTTTCCCCAATTTCCTCTGCTCAATTCTCCCAAGAAATCAAAAAGAAAGTTCCACTTTTTTCCCCATTTTTATTCCATCAAGGAGACACTTGTACTTAATAAAATCCACTCATTCACTGAATTCATGAAATAATTATTTCCAATCGAGGAATAACGTCTGGATGGAACTGAAGACACTCCAGAAGAGATCCACTTCATCCAGATACCAAGAGGGTGAATCATAAAGTGCCAGGAAATATATATGTATATATATAAAAATATGGAATTGAAATGAACAACAAAATTACTCACAAAAGAGCAATTTTTTTTTATCCATTTTTGTCGTTCCGGAAAATTGATAAAAAAAAAATTGCTCCCGTAACGCGAGAAACTTCAGTCGATAATTATTAATTAATTAACATTCTTTGCTTCTCTTTTGTCGGTACAGAGTCGATGAATATATATACATATTTTCCCTTTTTTTTTATTTTATAACTGATAAAAGGGAATACGTGATTTTTTTTTTCTTTTTTAATCATTACTTTTTAATGTGAAAGAGATTGAATTTTCTTCGTACTCTTTTTTTCGGGTGAAATAATTGAATTTCATGGAGTTAATTAAGAGGCTGGTTCAATTCAAGTAATAGAAATTTCAAAAAATTCTTAAAATCGAGAGATTAAATGGAATTTTTTTAAAATCAAGAATATCTCGGAAAGTATTGTAAAATGGACATTCTGTCTGAACAGTTGGAGATTGCGATTTTCTGATGATTCCATTGGAAAGCTGAGGAAATTTTAGGCGAAAAACATGTGTCGAAATGATTATTTTCGAGTTTTTTCAAAATTCGATTTTTTTCACCCAGATTTGAAGGGGTTTACCTTGGAAAAATTTGATAAATCACATTTTTGGCAATATCTCTGGTTCTATTGTTCGTAGAGTAAAAATTCCGATTCGAGGTGAAAGGTGAGCTCATTTGCGATGAATTTATGTGATTCTAAAATTAAAAATACGATTTTTTGAGTGACTTATAGTGCAAACGACCAATAGAACCCGAGATATCGTCAAAAAAGTGATTTTTTCAAATTTTTCCAAGGTAAACCCCTTCAAATCTGGGTGAAAAAAATCGAATTTTCAAAAAACTCGAAAAAATTAATTTCAACCCATGTTTTCCGCCTTAAATTTCCCCAGCTTTTCAATGAAATCATCAAAAAAATTCTATCTCCAATATTTCTCTTGATTTCTCCTAATATACAATTTAAAAGTGAGCCTGTGTCCATCTTACCCCTTCTGCCTTTTCTACCCCACCTTCCCCTAAAGTTCATTGAATTCTAATAAAACTTTGATCTCACTCCAAGATGCCTAATTAATGTTGTCGGTAAAAAAAGTAAAAGAAAGTGGCTCGTTGGACCTGGATACGTATCCTCAGTTACGCGCAGTCTGGACGTTAATTTAGACGAATTTCATTAGAACAAACGAACTTTGCTAATCCACAGTAATCCGATTAGAAATTTGCCCCTGGGGTGCATCGCCAGAACGACGTGAGAGTGAACGAGTTTTCGGGAGGGGAATAACTCTTCCTCTTCATACCCATACTAAAACCATCTCCTCAATGTTAAATCCACCATTACTATTACGACGTTAGTCGTGTTCGCCCTTGAAGCATTTCTCTGTTGACTGAAATCCCGATGCCTATATATCCTCCATAGCAAATATTTGTCAGAATTAACTTGGCTTTAAATCTAATAAATCCAGAGTGAAGAAAAAAATATGTAAAATCCTGAAGTTTAAACGAATTACTCAAATCCCTAAAACTCTAACAAATTTAATCAATTATTTTAAAAAAATTCTATTCAAAATATCTCGGAAAATAATAGAGATACAAAAAAAATCATAGATACCTTTTTTGTAGAGGAAAAAGAGGGCTACAAAAAAGCTCTCTACGATTTTTTTCATATCTCCTCTATTTACCGAGATATAGCGTCGTCTAGACACGTAAATGCCCGTAACAATCATCGTGGCCAAAATGACGCCAGAAAAAGAAAGAAACAGGACAGTACCGTATCATTGTCTGTAATTTTCGCAAAATAGTAGAGAAGAAAAGTCATCGATGCACGAATGCACACGCACCCAATA
Source organism: Aleiodes testaceus (assembly GCA_963565655.1). Taxonomy (NCBI): domain Eukaryota; kingdom Metazoa; phylum Arthropoda; class Insecta; order Hymenoptera; family Braconidae; genus Aleiodes; species Aleiodes testaceus. Next base: position 3,040,963 of record OY751428.1, read on the forward strand.
TTTTCCTCGTCAAAACCACACAAAGAATTATTGAACAGTAGCCAATTCACGGAGTGCATGTTTCCCCCTTTTTTCCTCTATTTTTCGTCACCATAACTAACACAGTATTGATGCGTGGGGTAAGAAGCGATGCGAAAGAGGAGAGAAGAAAGGGAGAATGAGGGAAATGGGAGAAAAGCGGAAGGGAGAGTATATAACGCCTGCATTTTTCATCGTTTCGTGTCCCGAGAAATGCACACACATATGCACGTTATTTTTTTTCTTCCTCGTTTTCTCTATCTTCGTTACCTTCTTTTTTTTCACTCACTGAGAGACGTGTACATGACGTACTTGACGTAGGCATTGACGAGAAAATTGCAGCAGCCACTCTGATATTCCAGTCCATTTCTATTCCATGTGTACCACTTATTACTAGTGGAAAAAAAAGAAGGAAATATATCCTTCGATACTTTTGTTTTATTCAGGAATTATTAAACTTTCAAATTAAGTGAATATTCAAGTTTTTGTATTAAAAAAAAAAAGTGCATTTGTGTAAATCCTTCTGGAGACCCTCAAAAATTCATTTGGAAAATCCATTGCGTATTTCAGAATGAAAAAAAGTGGAAAAACTTTCGAAATGAGCCAACTTTGCGTGTGTCTTTCGACGTTTTGTTCTTTTTTTTGGAGGAAACGTAAGCAGTTGGAATTGTGGATTTTTTTCCTCAACTCCTATTTTTCTTTTCACTGAGCAAATGCCTCCACATATTAGGAAAGTTGTTTCCCTTTTCTGGTGCTTGTTTATGGTTTAATAATGAGGGTGTAATTAATCCTGTGAAGGGTATGAACTCTTTGGCCACTCGAAACTGTTTGAAAATATGGAAACTTAAAGATTCTAAAAAAAATCAAAAATTCACTTCAATTCTTCATAAATTAATGAATTTTCTTTTTTCTGTTTCAGGCCAAGTTGTTGGAGTCTTCCCACGCTTGGCTCGGTGCCTCCACCTCCAATATATCAGGTGAGTTTTTATTAATTAAATAAAAAGGAATGAGAATGATTTTCATGAGAAAAAAATTAATCACTCCTCAATTTGAATAGGTCAATTAAAAATTCCTATTATCATTATTAAAGGCATCATTTGTCTTCAGCTAACTGCGATTAGCATAAAATTGCGAATGAAAAATGTTCCAGGATATTATTTTTTTTTCGTTTCTGTTTATGAAATCTTGACCTTTTTTTTCATCCAATAACTGATGATCATTGTGTCATTTGAGTTACTCGAATGGAGAGATGATAGATTGCATTCTGTAGCTTCGTAGTTAGAGACTATAGGGGGTCAAGAGGTTCAGCATTAATGCAGAATTGCGGCAGATAGTGAATGCGAATCGATTTTTGCATTATTATATCATTAATATGAATTTCCGACATTTATCATTGAATATCTCGGGAAATAAAGGAGATAGAGAAATTTTCGTAGAGACCTTTTTTGAAGCTCTTGAAATTCTGCACAAAAAAGGTCTCTACAAAAATTTTCCTATCTCTATTATTTACAGAGATATTCAACAAGAAATCCAAAAATTTTCACTTGAGAGTAAAAAAATAATTAATTACACAATTTTCCTCATTTTTTTACACTCATTTCATGAAAGACCATTTAAATTCAACTGCAAGAATGAAGTAGTAATGCATATGAAAGACTGAAAATGTTAAAAAATGGGAGAATCATCATTAAATGTTTCAGGGCAATAATAAAGCCAGAAATGCATTTTGCTTTTAATATAGAAAGTAATTTAGATAGAAAGACCGAAGGTGTCTCAACGGGTGGTAGACTTTTTTAATGGCACTTGTGATAACGCGGGAGAATTCTTCTTACGATTTAAAAATAAAAATAATGAATAACCGTGTCTGATTATGCTGTTAAATCCTCAATTTTTCATTCACGTAATTACAATGTAATTACATGATTTTTGCATTCAGGGGATTTTTCATTTATTTGTTGAGATTATTTATTAATGCAGTTCTTCTCCTTGTTTTTTTTTTTCATAAATAAAAGAGAAAAAAAACCTATTTCTATGGCTCGTGAATGGGATACAGAAATAGGCGAAATAAAAATAAAGAGCCTGGGATTTTCCGGTGGACCAACAGGTGGCTTTCCATCCTTCATTTACAAAACTTTGCAATTTTTTTTTTTTTTTCATTTTAACCCCAACTGGATAAAATTTCAAACACTCCAGGAAACACTTGACATTATCCACTCGTAGTTTATTATTTTTCCTCATTATTATTATTATTATTATTTTGTCAAGAGTCTTGGGTTGTTGAATTTGATTTAATTAATTGGGGAATTTAATTTTAAGCAAAATTCATCATGAAGAATTGTCAACAATTAGCAATGTAAATAATTAAATAAATAATTTGAAAAAAAAAATCCCCAAGTATTCGCTGTGTATTCTAGCTGAATATTCGCTGCTGAAGCTGAAGGCACCAACATGGACACGTCTTGATCTTCAGGAAGCAATTGAGGCTGTTGTTACCCAAAAAATGCGCTTCACTCAGGCATCAACAAAGTATGGAATTCCAAAGGGTACACTCTACGATAATATACTTGGAAAATCAAAGAGAATGATGGTGCTTGAGGAGGCTGGTCTTGACACGAGTGAAGAGAATGCTGTACTTGAATTTTGTTGTGACATTACCGTTAGTCCTTACAATCGAAGAACTAAGAAATCATTAAATTCTATATTAAATTTTGTGGAAAAATTGAGAAGACGAAGAGATCCAGGATTTGTTTTTACTGGATTGTCTGGGTTTAGATGGTGGTGGGCATTTTGTAAAAAACATTCCATTGTTTCGCTTTATTTCAATGACGAGAATGATAATGAATGACGATTTTTTGTTATTTTTACTTTTTTTATTTATCAGTGGTGAAGATTTTACATTCCTTTGAGGATATCTCGGGAACTATTGGGTTTAGGAGAAAATGTCAGGAGAGCTTTTTTGTGGAGAATTTAATTCTCTACAAAAAAGGTCTCTTGATATTTTCTCGTAAAATCAATTGTTTCTTAGTTATTCTCGAAATAACATACCAGTGATATAATCAACGAAAAAGCAATTATTTAGGACAATTGATATTGTAGTTAATTTAAATAAATCATTCAACTGTGCTCGATTATTTTTTCTACACTAAGCCAATTGCTCAAAGGAATACACAATTCCACATGCTTTTTGTAATTTAAAAGAATTGTAAATCAATAACGAGAATAAATACCAATTTTCCATATGTCTAAAATTAAAATTTATATAATGAAAGAAATACTCATTATAATTAATTACGAAATGATAAAATAATTGTTGAATTTAATTGAATTAAGAGCTCAATTTATCTGGTGCTTCAATTGTTTATTAGAGCCAAGTGCTTAACGAAAAATTAAAGATAAGAGGAACTTTAGAAAATTAACAAATGAAAGAATAAAAACGTTTAATTAATAAAAGCCTACTCTCGAGCAATTCCGTTTATTTGCTCCAAAGATAGAAGCAATTCGAAGATAGACGATGCGTATGTGATTTCCAATTAATTGTATTAATCATCAAATTGGAGGTAGGCTTAATTAGACCCAATAAAACTAAAACTATTAAATAATCGTTGGGAATTGAGGCCATTCACGAGAGCAATACCGCTCGTATTTTTTTCCTTTCTTTTCTTCTGGACAAATGCCAATAATCTTACATCACTAAAAAAAACACTCGAAATAACTTTATAATTGCTTCATTATTTTGTTTATTTTCTTCTCATCTGGATTATTTTTTGTTAAACCATTTGGTGAATTTAATTATCAAATATTAATGAGGATTTACCTCGGAAATCTGCGATTTAATTTAATTATCATTTAATCTATTTCATAAGTATCTTTTATTGTTAATTATAAACAATAATTCATCTGTTAAATATGTCACTTTTTTTTTGTAACTATTGTATCACTTGAAGAATACAATACGTTGACCCTTAATTAACCCAATTATACATATAATTTTTTTTTCACCCACAATTTATTGGAATTAATTGCCTCTATTCTTTTTCATTTCATTTTTAGTTCATTTCCAGATGAATTACAGCTGAAGGTATTATAAATATTGGGAAAAATTGGGTTTTGGTGTTAATTTTCTTGATAATTAAGTTTGAGCAATGAATTATTTTCTAATAAAATATTTCCCCCGTTTTTTTTGTCCCACGGGGGGATGTTCCAGCAGACAGCTACCAGTATCAACTGCAATCGCTCTGGCAAAAGTGTTGGAACACTAATTCTGGACTTGTTCATAATCTGCGCTTTCGTGAACGTGGACCATTGAAGTCATGGAGGCCTGAGACTATGGCTGAGGCGATTTTTAGTGTACTCAAGGAGGGATTGTCATTAAGTCAAGCAGCAAGGTGATTAGAATTTTTTTTTAATCAAATTTTTCCCTGCATAAGTGAAAAGAATTTTTTACTCCAAAGATATCTCGAAAACTATTGAGTTTAGGAGAAAATGTCAAGATACCTTTTTTGTGGAGAATTAAATTTTCTACAAAAAAGGTCTCTTCATATTTTCCCCTAAACCCAATACAAACCTCTTGAATAATTGAATTAATATAATTTTTTTCTCTTTTTACAGAAAATATGATATTCCATATCCAACATTCGTTCTGTATGCGAATCGTGTACACAACATGCTTGGACCCAGCTCCGATGGCGGAGCCGGTGAGTGTTAGTTGCAATTTTCTATTTTTTTTTTTTCCTCATTTAATGAAAGAAGAAAAACGCAATTAATGAATTTTCTAAAAAAACATGACTTTATCGTACTCATAGAATAATTATCAGCCTCTCCATTCCCTAATCTTTCACAACAACAGGAGATGATGACTGTGAACGATGTCCAAACCTATGGAGTTTACATTTGAATTTAGCTGCGCTCGTAAAAGACCCAATTACAGACATAGTAACGCTCGTTTGTTCAACGCATTAGGGCGAACCGTAGTGTTTTCACGTAGTTACACCATTTGAAGGCCATTGTATTTACTTCCAGGGGTCGTTTTAATTCGTTGTTTTATTGGTCACACGAATGCAGAGAGTTAATAGGATTAACAGCATTTTCCCCATTCACTTGCTCCAAAGAAAATTCATTAAAAAAACTCCAAGAATTAACTGATAATCATTCGAAGTACAATAAAGTCAATAAATTCCTAATAAGAAACTAATTACTCTTGATTATTTGATTTTTTTAAAATTTCCGGTTCTCCATTAATCAGATTTACGGCCAAAAGGACGAGGAAGACCCCAGAGGATTCTACTTGGTGTATGGCCTGACGAGCACATCCGTGGTGTTATCAGAGCCGTTGTATTCCGTGACGGTTCCATCGTCAAGGACGAGCCAAATCCAATGTATCCAAGCCTAGCGAATTACGCGTGCAATGGGCCAGAAGGGGCGGTGAGCCCTGGTGCCGCTGCGGCTGCTGCGGTTGCAGCGGTCGCCCAAGGTAATTGCCAACGATATTTTCCCTCAAAACCCAACACTCTCACCCCAAAACCTCTTTGCCACTTTGATAAATATCGAAATTATGCCTCAACGCCTCCAGCCATCAAGATCTTTGCCCTCACATCTCAATTCTATTTCTCAATTTATCAAAAGCTCATGTTTCATTATAATTATACATTTTTTATTGTACTAATAATGCAGAATTATTTAATATTTCATGAAGATTATATACAACAAGTTGATTAATAGTTGAGGATATTCTGATATTCGGGGGTAATATAATTTATCTGTCTAGTCGAAATTATTGTTTTATTAATTGACTTTGTGATTAATTGAATATGGAATGAGCTGGTGCTTTTATAATATATCTAGTCTGATTGAAATATTTATTTGAAATTATTGTAATGAGGTAGAAACTGGGTCTCAAAATAGATTTCTATACTTTTTGAGAAAGATTCGGATTTTAATTCAGAGACAAAGTCAATACATTTCAAAAGCAATTGAAACAACTTGAATTCAAATTGAAAACTAGAAGAGTAATAATTTCTCCAATACGAATTCACAATTAATTGAAGACGAAACTATCGGAGGAACTTGTACAGACTCTAACTTTGAGACAACAATTTACTCACATTTAAGTATAGGCAGAACCATTATCCCATGAAATTCATTGTTTTTATGGTTTATATATTGAAAATCCATCGAAATCGAGGGAAATATTAGAGATATGTGTTTTTTGATGATTCCACGTTAAAGCGGAGGAAATTTGCGATAGAAATCATGTGCCACAATGCATTTTTTCAAATTTCCAAAAAATTTCGATTTTTTGACAAATTTTGACAATTTTCAAAAAATTCGAAAAAATTAATCGTGGCACATGTTTTCCGGCTAAAATGTCCTCAGCTTTTCACTCAAATCATTATAAAATCTCTATCTGCAACGATTCAATGAATATATCGATTTTTTTCCTTTGATTTCAGGTCTTCGGCATCAAATGTGCAACATGGTAGCAGCAGCCCAGTCGCATCAGCACGACATGATAGCTACAAACTTATCAGCGAACTTCCAAGCGGCCGTTCAAGTTAGCCAACATCACTTAAACAATAACAGTGGCTCAAGCAACAACAACAACACAAATAATAATCGCAATTCACCTCTGATCCTCGGTCTGCCGAGTCCTGGCTCGGGTGGACCACCAGAGAGTCCAATGGAGGGCAGTCCTCTAGCTAGTCCACTAGCACCACTGATGGATCCAGCGCACATACCAAGCAGCGTTGAAGTTGGAATTGGCGTGAGTGGTATGACATACAAGCCGCAACGTAGCTACGTAAGTCCTAGACCAGAGAATTTATTTCAAGAGGACATTGCCGATCTTGTGAAGAGTTCTCATGGACACAAGGACAAGGACAAAGTGCCAGTTAAGATTGAACCATTGACTGATTCAAGGAGCGAGCAGTAAAACATCTTTTTTATTGAAATTAAAATTAAATAAATAAATAATTTAAATGCGATGAAAAATGAAACTTAATGAATTCGTTTTGAAATTGAAATAAAAAGGGGCAGAGGCTTATTTATCAATTGTTACAGATTTCTTTTTTATTTTATTTTCATCTTTGAATTATAAAATTCATGCATTTCATGTAATAAAGATGATAAACAATTTTTTCCTTTTTTTTTTTTGATAATTGGAGAAACTGTAACTATTGAGAGACTCAATTTTTTTTGTTTCAAGATAAATGAAGAACACGGAATATAAATTAATGATAAAACGCGTAATCAAAAAAATGAAGAAAAAAAAAAAAACGTAATAAGTATCACGAGCACTGTAAAGAGTTATTTGTCTCGTGAATTTTCCCATTGAGTGTTTTGAATTGTAGAAACACTTTTTACGTGACTCTTATTATAATGTAATATGGAGAATAATGAATCAATGAGTGATTAATAATTAAAGTGAAATAGAACGAGGCTATGATCTTAGGATTATTAAAGAAAAAAAATTAGTCGTGTCGATTTGCCGGACTTGCGCCAAAATTTCTCCCATTAAATTGTTTTTTTCATGATGAAAAAAAAAAAAAAAAATGAGAAAAGTAATTATTGATTAGTAATTTGTCGAATGGGATGAAATTAATGAAAAATCGTACTCAAAAATAATTTATATGTACGCAATACGGATTATATGTTAATGCCAAATGTATAATAGTTTTGAAGAGAATCGGTTGCATGCTATAGAATGAAAAATCTCTTTCTTTTCTTTTTTTAATTGAGAAAAATTAATTTAGCCACTTCAATTTTTTTTTTGCAAATCAACACCAGTCAGAATAAAGAATTTGTATTGAAAAAAAAATTGATTGTGATTGAGAATGAAGGAATTTCATTTTTTCTCACATTAAAAAATTAAACAAAATGACCTTGAAAAATTGTTGTAGCTGCAATTGTCATTTTCTAGTCAATCTAACGTCCACGCATATTTATTGTAAAAAATATTCGTTAATTAATTTCGACTGGTGTTGAATTCTGCGAAATGAATAAAATAATGAATTAGATTTTTTTTTTTCATAATTTTAGATGAAAGGGAAATCATGAGGCGATTTTTTCTTTTCACTTTTTACATACACTATTTAAAAAACAAATTTTAGAGGCGAAGAAATGTACAAAATTTGCCACTTTATCTTATTGAAAATGGGGTAGAAATGAATAATGATGAGGAATAAAGAGAGAAACGTTTAAAAAAAAGAAAAAATTTAATGGAGATGAAGACTTTTTCGAGGAGAATATGTGAAATTATAGTTAAAAAAAAAAAGATGCAAAAATAAAAGGTGCAACAACTCGACAAGTTTTTGACAAAGAGTCGAATTATTTAAGTAATGATTGCCTTCCTGCCATATTTGGGGTATGCCAAGTATAAAAATTCTAAGGTTTAGGTATTAAAAAAGAAAAATGATGAAAAAAAAAAAGAAGAAGTTTATGGAAAATAAAAAATTGAGTAAAAAATGATAAAACGTAGACTGGATCTTTGATGAATTTGAGTGAGAATGATGTGTGTGTGAATGAATGTGAGAAAAAATAATAGAAATTGAGAAGAATTTTCGTGTGATTGACGCGTGCTTGCCTTTTATTTGTTTATTCGAGAGATCGTGCTATTTTTCAAAATTGTGTAAGACGAGAAGTTATTTAAAATGACAAATTTTGCCGTACGTTATTTCGGCCAATAAAATGGGACCCTGGAATTCTCGATCACTCGAATTCCAATCCAAGATGAAAATTAAAATAAAACCCCATCCCTTTGAAAAATTTCTAGTGTTAAAAAAAAAAAAACAATTCGAAGTGGCCTTCGTAAGGAAAATGAAAAACAAATCTCAATGAGAAACTTGTTTTTGGCTTTTTATTTTCAAATCTTATCTTTTTTTTTTTTTTTAATTGAAAATAATTCATTTTCGTCTAGGAATTGACAGAAGAAAGTTCTCGCGCGTCTCGGTCGTTAATTTCTTCTTTTTCTTTGCGTTTAAAAAATGTTAACTGGATAAATTAAATTAACGTTGAAATTAGTTTAGTAATTTTTGCTTTATTACTACTAAGGTGAAAGATGTTTTTTAAAAAATAATAAATTACTATTTCTATTTTTTTACTTCTCAAGATGAATAAAAGAATAATCATTTAAAATTTAGGAAAAAAAGGCAATTAAATTGTGTAATTAATTTCATTCAATTACTAAACTAATTCTACGTTGACAAAAAAAAAAGAAAGAAAAGTGATAACAAGTCAAATTCGTTCTCATTAGCGCGATGGTAATTAATATTAAAAAATGATATTCTTGATACAAAAGTTTTTGGGCGAAAATTACCAAAAAAAAGAGAAAAAAAAAATTGAAAAAAATTTAATATTAAAAAAAAAAACGAACGATCAATGAGGAAAAAAGCCATTGAGTTCTTCATTGAAAAAAAATGTGAAAAACAATTCCCACGGGCCGTTCGATGTCCTGTTAATATCGTATACGTATTGAGATATAAAACCCCGAGCATTCTTATTTCCGGCAAAATGCTTTAAATTAATAAATGAAAATTAAAATTAAAACGGAAAGACGGATACGGTTTTTACAATCTAGGCTTAAATGTGTTCAAAAAGAACTTTAAACAAAAAAGAACAGAAGAAAACTAAATTTAAACGATTAAATTGCGAGACCGAGAGCGAGCGAGTGTGTGAAAGTTTCCTGAACAAAATTTGATTGAGAGAATAAAATTAAATATTGTATAAAAAAAAAAAAAAGTAGTAAGTGCCTTCCAAAAAAAAAAAAAAAAATTGTTTAATGAGTCCCGTAGATCGTGACCAGTTGTAAGTGAAGAAAAATTCAAAATTTCGACGTTCGTAAAATTCTTGAAATTAGAAAAAAAAAAAAGCGGAAAATTCCAAAACACGTTGGTAAAAAAATGATAAAATAATAATAAAAAGTGTATGGATGAATCGAGTGTGTATGGTAAATAAAAAAAAAAAAAAATTGAAGATATAACTGATGAGAAAAAGTCGCGCTGTCGTGCAAACGCCGGGAACACCTCAAATGCTCGCTTGAGTTTGCACGTCACGCGTTTTTATAAATAAATAAATGAAGGTAAAAAAAAATAGACGAGAAAACTCCAAAGAAACAATAATTAAATTCCGTTTGGATCGATTCACCACCGGTAATACCCTGAATGGCATGTCTGTAGGAAGTTGAACTTGTTTTATTTTTTTCCATTAATCGAGATGATAAGAGAATGAGAATTTAAAAAAAAAAGAAGAAAAAAATTGAGAGAAACAAGAAATTAAGTAAATAAAAATACTAAAATAAATGAGAACGTGAGCTCTGAGAATCAATTAAAGTTGAGAGAGAGAAAGAGAGAGAGAGAGAAAGAGAAATAAAAAGATAATCCTTCGTTTCCACATTTTGATATTTCTGTGAAGAAGAGATGAGAAAGAGGAAAAAAATGAAAAAATTAAGTAAACAAGAAAAAAATAAATAAATAAACTATATTACATACTTAAGACGTAAGGAAAACAGAAAATCATTAAAAAAACAAAAAAAAACACAAAAAAGTATCTAGTACGCTAATATTGATATAGTGAACATGAAAATGAATATATAAAGGATATATATATATATTATATATATAAATTGATATATGTATATCGATACGGTTACTGCTGGGGTGCATTTACCAAAAAAAAAAAAAAAACAGAAGAAAATTATGGAATTCCTTTGACTTTTGTTTCCAGCGAAAGATCATTTTAGATCTAGATAATCACGGACTCTTGGTGGTAGGACGCAATTTGTAGAAATTTTCAATGAAAAATCAGTACACTTACACATACACATACACACAAATGCAGGATTAAAGTGACACTCTATGAGCAGGTTTTTGGAGAACGTTCGTTTGTATAAAATTGAGGGAGAGAAAATGGTGATTATTAAAAATGAGGCCCGACATCAAAGCTAATTAACTATATTATTAATTTATGCCACAATAACTAGTCTTGTGTACTCGACGACTCTTTGTTTCAGAAAAAAACATAATTCTCGTGTGAATTAATCTCTGAGAGTATTGAATTTATGAAAAAAATTGTTGAGACCGTCTTTTTTTGTAAAAAAAAAAGATTTTTGTGAATTTTTCCATAAATTTCGTATTTTTCAAGATATTTTCCATTTTTCTGCTGAATCACGAAGAATTGTTGAAAATAAAAATTCGGGTGAAATTAAACAATCGCACATGACAAATAAACGATTCAATTAAAAAATTACAGAGCCTGCAGATTGAGAATCGAACAAAGGGTTAATTAAATAAATAAAATCGTGAATAATGCTTCCTTTACCCCGCGTAAAATAAATGAAAAAAAAAAAAAACAGTTTAAAAAATAGAGTAAATGAGAAACAAGAAAATAATAGTTGCATCTTAGTTTATCAATGAAAATGAAAAAGCTCAGTAGTCATTTTTTGGAGGGTAGAGTTCACATTATTTCGTCTCGAATCATTTAATCGCACCCACGACAAAAAAATCAACAGAAAACTAATTATTAAAGAAAAAAAAAAGCATCCAAACAATCCTCACAGTAAATAAAATTAAAAAAGGAATGAAAAGTTAATAACGATAAATAACGAATGGGAAATAAAAAACGCGCAATGAAAAATAAATAATAGGAATGAAGGAAAAAAAAAGGATAAATAATTAAAAAAAAGAAAAAAAAAGTCGCCAAGCAAACGTTTGTGCTGAATTGTAAATAAAAGACGCAGTATCGCACGGCAGGTTCAATAAATGTATTATTGCATTAAATTCAATTTGTATTTATAATTATTTTTATCATTAAAAAATTCCAAAACACAAGAAAGAAAAAGAAGAATTAAGTAATGATACAAATTACTTCGATGAGTCGTGTAATTTTTCTTTTTTCTCAATTATTTTTTAAATTATCACTGAATTCTCAGAGAGTCATTTATATTTTTTTCATCAATTAAAATTCAGTTTCTTCGTTTCTTTTTAAATGATTTTAGCAATAGTTGCAATAATAGTTGAGATAGTGCTGACAATTAATGAGCTTTTTACAATAGTTTAAATGAAGAATAAAATGAGTTAATTGTAAAATATTTGATGAAGAAAATATACACGACTCTCTGGAATTTAATTTAATTTAATTCATAAATTGTATAAATTTTTTATTCTAATTTATTTAATAATTAAAAAAAAATTAAAATGTCCTTGCCCCGAGAGCGTTAGATGAACTGAGTGCAATTTTTCCATTTAATTTCTTTCCTCAAAAAGAGAGAATGAGAAAAAGAATTAAAATAAGGAAAAAAAAAAACCTAATGGAAATGATAATATTGTGAGACTGTAGATAACAGTAAGTTAACTAAGCTCTCGGTGTAATCGTAATAATAATAATTGTATAATTAATTAAATATTACAACATATCTCGTTCTTTTTTCTCTTTTTTCATAATATTAAAAAAAAAACAAAATAATCGAGAAAATTCCGTTTTACGTAGATAGTTCAAGTTGTTATTTAAATTTCTATTTCAATTGAATTAAATTATCCCCGACTGGACATTTTATAGGGATAATAAATTCAATGATAATTTCTCCTTTTTTTTTTTCAATTAATAATTGATGAAAAACAGAAGTGTAATTGTAATTTTTAATTTTCGGGGCCGAAGCAAAGACGCAAACGCAATTGCATTGAAAAATAATAATAATAAAACGGTAAATAATGAAATTTACTGTTTCAATGAGAAATAAACTACCCGAACCCTCCCCTCCACCCCAACTCCCACAACAAATGGTGTTAAACTTTTTATTTATTGCCAGAAAGTGATGAAATTATGAAAAATGATTTTAAAAAACAATTGTAGATGTTAAGAATGACGTTCTACCGAAATATGCTATACTTATAAATACACCCCTTATGTATAATGAAAAATTTAAGCGTACATTACCTACCTACCTTAATCCGTCAATGATAACGGATGAGAGAAAAAAAAAACATAAAAAATATTGAAATAAAAAGAAATAAAACAAAAAAAAAACAAAATCACGCAATCATACATTTAAGTTGCTACTTGGCACGTATACCTGAGTAATATTACTAACATAAACAATATGCAATAATAATAAATATGAGAAGAAAAAAAAAATAAAATTGAAAACAATTTTAATTTGTCAATTAATCAACCTCTTGTGTTCCTATTTTAAAAAAAAAAGCCTAATTTTTTTTCTTCTCTTTTTTTACGTAGTTGAGTAGAAGAAATTGAGAAATTCAGTATTTATTTTATTGCAATGTTGATTTTACGAATATTACGTGAATTTTTCATAATGAGTTCTATTTTTTTTTTTTTTGTTAATCAAAACGTTATTAATTGAATGGAAGTAATTTGTGGAAATTAATGGAATAGAGTTCATATTATGCATTCTCGATTGGTGAAATTCAATGCAAGACCCTTGAGGTAATACAGAATGTCTTCTCAACCATACTGTTCAATCAAGCCCTCCAGGAATCTGTCAATAATGACATATTCATGGCGATGGCCATTCAGTTACATCACGATTTACCAAAATATTTAACACTGTAACCTCAGGAACATTCTCTCCAGTCTTCGTTGTATTGGAACAATCGATCGATCAATGCACAACGACAAATTGAGGGAAATCAAAATATAATTGCATAAATCAAAGTCAATGCACAATTTTTATTAGCAAGACAAAGACGAGACAATTGTTCCATTAAAAAAAAAATAATAATCTGATAATTTCTCTCAATCACGTAATTGTGAGAAATTAATTAAAAAAAAATGAGTTCATTCTAGACAACTAAAATCAAAAATTTAAGAAATTTACAATTCATTAATTCCACAATTCCAAATGTCAAAATTCAATTTATCACATGAAATTCAACGAGTGATCATTGTCATTGAATCCCTTATACTTGAACGACATTGGCAGCTACGTCATTATGTCCTGTTGCCTGAGGTTGATGTACTTCATTCTGCTGCTGATGAAGATCCTGTTGGAATTGGCCATTTACAGGTACTTGGTCACGTGGTACTTGCTGAGGTATTTGCTGCTGAACTGGTACTTGGTGCTGTTGTTGCTGAACAGGCACTTGTCCTGGATGTTGTTGCTGTTGTACTGGTACCTGTCCCTGAACTGGTACTTGTCCCTGGTGCTGTTGTACTGGCACCTGTCCTTGTTGATGTTGAACTGGGACTTGGCCTTGATACTGTTGTTGTACCGGTACCTGTCCTGGATGCTGTTGAACTGGCACCTGTCCCTGATATTGCTGCTGTACAGGTACTTGACCCTGGTATTGTTGCTGTACAGGTACTTGACCCTGATACTGCTGCTGCACAGGTACTTGACCCTGATACTGCTGCTGCACAGGTACTTGACCCTGATAATGCTGCTGTTGGATTGGAACCTGACCCTGGTGGTGTATCTGGTTGGGATCAGGATGCTGTGGGAACTGAAAGAGTTAAAATTAATTAATTACCCCAACAAAACTCAGGTATTTCAATTGCTATGATTTTTTTCTTCATTCAATAAACATTCATTTCTACTTTGATTACTTCATGCATAACTATAAAAACATCAGAAATACTCACTTGTCCGTGATGCCCGGCGTCTGGATGTCCTGGTATCTAATTGCGTAAACAAAAAGTGCACAAGCATACGTACTCCTTAATTATTTATACTCTACTAATGAATTTTTTCTTCATTTTCAATAAAAATAAAATCACGTGAATACGTAATTAAAAATAACTGCACAAAAAATAATAAACATTGTCGTGCTGATTCTGCATAATTGCATCAACATGCTAACACAAATAAATTACGAAAAACTCTTTCACATCAATAATTAATGGAAAACAATGATAATTAAAATAAAAGGAATTTATACCAATCCTTGGGCAATCAAACGTTGAATTTCTTCCTCTCTCTGTCTTTGAAAAGCCTCGTATTCTTGTTGCGAATAAATTTCTTGATCATCCAGTGCCTTCCAACCTTCGTCCTTTTTGAATTCCTCTCTCTTCGTTTGTGCAATAAATTCTTGCAAACTGCAAATTAATGAAGTAACGAATTTATCATTAAATAGAAAGAAGGAAAAATCTAATTCGTCAATTTCTATTATACTAACTCAATAAATCCATCACGATTCTTATCAGCTTCACGGAAAACATGTTCCCTCATTCGTTCCATCTCTTCAAGACGTTCACGGGGATCATCCTCCGGTTGGGATTGACTATACATTTTATCCAATTCCTTTACGAACAATGCTTTTACCTCATCCTGATCCCACAATCCATTACCATCTATATCATGCATGTAGAAAAACGTCTTTGGATCGAATTCTTGATCCTCCATGTGATCCTGTTTATCCCAGACCTCCTCAAGCTGGTCCTGGCTACCTGGGTGATGTAGCTGCAAAAAAAAGACACATTAGAGAAACAATAATTGATTTTTTTGCATTTTTGACGCAAAACATATTACCGGCTGGTGTTCCTTATGTTTTTTCTTCTTTTCCTCCAATTCTGCGGCAAACTTCTTCTGCTCTTCCTCAGATAATTCTAAAAAAAAAAAATTAAGCAAATAATAATAATAATAACGACTGTAAGGCCCATCGCCAAATGAATATTCTGTCATCCAATGGTTATTAATTCAATTGTGATTGCAGCAGGGTGAGATTATTAATAATAATTACCAGATTTACCCTTCAACTTCTGCTCCTCCTCGAATTTCTTCTGCATTTCATATTCTTTGAATTCCTCATGACGTTTTTTGTCCGCCTCAGCCATTTCTTCAGTTGTCTGTAGAGAATTTAAATAAATTCATTTTTAAATTATTTGATTCAATGAAATTGATATTTTGATCATACCTTAGCAATGAGTTTCTGTAAATCTTCAATTTCAAAAGTATGCTCATTCTTTGAGTCAATGTGATTGAATTTCTTCCAATTCCTCGTATCATCACTAAGCTCATTCATCTTCATCTTCAATTCCTTGAGTCTCTGAAGCTCAGTTCTCTTAATTTCATCCAATTTCGTTCGAATATTGTGACTGACGTATTGCAGGTCATGCGCTATTTTTCCTGACTAATTACATTAATTATAAATGAATTTAATAATTGAATTGAGCACTTGGATTAATTTTTTTCTTAATCACTCACGCGTATATCAGCTTCCTCCGCTCTCTCAAGAGTCTGACGGAAAGTGGGATCGCTTTCTAATGCTTCCACGACTTCTTTCAAGTACCTTTCATACTCCAACCCGAACTGAATGCATTGAAATAAATAAATCAATTAAAATCTAATTAATGAATTCCTCCAAAAACTCGAAATTATGAAAGTTGAATCCGTGAATATCTCAGAAACCATTGGGTTTAGAGAAAAATCCCAAGAGACCTTTTTTGTAGAGAATTCAATTCTCTAAAAAAAAGGTCTCTTGACAAATCCTCCTAAACCTCACCGTTTCTCAGATATTCTCGAAATTACGAATTATTTCCTATTTCTGAATGAAATAAACGTCAATAAAAGAACATACCTCCTTCTCTACCGTTTCTTCTGGCTCCTGGGTCTTAGTCACAGGTGGAGCAACAGAATGTTGCAATAAACCCACCAAAATACCGAGCAATAAAAATTCCCTCATTATCCTGATACAATTATCTGAAAGAAGATAAGTTAATCCACGCACTTTTCCTCCACGAGGTGATCTATCGACTGACGTGGATTTCAAATAGACTTTTATTGTGAATCTTATCAAAGGTGTGTCGTGGCGTTTATGTTTTGAAAGCCACGTCAGTTAGTTTAATTTTTCCCCGAATTATTTCACAGAATGAAGGCCATTGAAGCAATATCATGCAGTGGGGATTGATGAGGAAATATCCATTGCAATAAACAATGCAGAATGATATGAAAACATGGAAAATGATGATTACTCATGACTGATTTTGTATTTCAGATTTAATTGATAAAAAAAAAAAAAATGGAGAGAGAGATAAGAATAAGGAAAACATCAGATTATTGAAATCTGTTTTCCTTAGCATCATTTACTCACGTTATCATGCAATAGAATCCCAACTTTTTCAACTTTTTTTAAATAATTCTGTAATTAATTATGGAATAATGTATTTTATTGAGGAAATTTGATTTCCTCAATTTTCAAAAAGAAATAAACAATTTATTCACTTGAAATAAAGTGGAAGGATTGGTTATGGAAAGCACTGACGTATTTTCCTTGACTACTGCCAAGCAGCAGTAACTATTGTCATGAGAAATATTGGGAGTAAGGTTCCCCCACCATGATGCGTCCATTACACTGCTGGCTATGGCCAATGGCGTGATGTTCTACGGGAAATCCGTGAATCTCATTGACCACGACTAAAAGTCCGTCGAATTTATTTAATAATAATTGAGGAATCAACTCTCAAACAAATGACAAACAATTTCTTTATTAGTCCAACAATAAGTTATTTGTCGATGGAAATTTGATGTGTTGTTAAAAAAAGGCAGTAACGCCCTCTCCAACGATTCTGGAAACTACGAGAAGGCTCTGTTGAGGCGCTGCGATCGGAAATTCGAAAATTCAAATCTCCAAAAAATCACGACAAATTAAAAGTCTCTACTCCTTCAATAATTCCATGAATAATTAAATTAATTGAAAAAATGATGAGATTTAAATAACTCTTTCATCTCATTTTTTAATATTTTTTTCCTTTTAATCAAGACCACACCGAAGACAAAATTTAAAAAAAACAATAAGAGTGTATTTCAATTTAGACGGATTATTACCGGGGGGCCTCCAGAACAAGCCACGCCCACTCTCAGTTAAAATCGCATGGTACACGATTCTCCACTTGTGCTTTTAACGTACCGACTCCCCACAGCGATTTTTGAGAGATCCGAATTCCACAAGGATGACGTCCAGAAGGTCTTTAGTCATTAGGATCTCTTTTATACCTGTGTCTACAATCTTTTGTGGACCTGTTACCTTTTTTTTTTTCGTAGTTTTTCAGTACCTACTGACAAGTGTTTTCGTATCTGATTGACCCATCTAGACATTTCACCATTTCAACATTTTCGAGAGGCTCGTATTATTTTTTAACCGTTATTTTTTAGGGATAAACGACTAATTTTTCACTCACCTAACTATGCCATTCTCGTACCTGAATTACAAAATAAACATCTGGTATTTTTACGGTTTTGGTATTATTGATTCTTTGATTATTTTTTTATCATTATTTTAGATTAATTAATTACAGGAATTATTTAAATACGAATTTTCGGGAGGGAAGACACTTGTGCTTGTCTGCACATGATTATTGTGTCAATATTAATCTTTTTATGATAGAAATTACGAAAATTGATTTTAGCACAAAAAATTCCAATTAATTCCACTTTGCAGGTTATTTGTGTAGTTTTTATTGAAAGGAGTCATCCTATTCTTCCAGGAAACATCATGCCACTGTATATTTCATGAGTCTTTTTATTTATTGATGGTGGTGGAACTGTTATTACACTAACAGAGGAATCCCAGATATTATGACAATACTCCATGTTCTGTAAGTCATAAAATAATTTTTTTAATTTTTTAATAATTCAAGTTTACTATAAATTATAAATGTTTCATTACGTCACAGCGTTTTGCAGTTTTTTCGGATTGACACCAGTAGATCTCTCCGTCTCTGCAATCTAAAGGTCTTGCCTGAAATTTTACACAATTATATTAAATAATACATAATTAATAGAAGGGGTAAGATGGACACATGCTCATTTTGAAATTGTATATTAAGAGAAATCGAGAGAAATATTAGAGATAGAATTTTTTTGATAATTCCATCGGAAAGCTGAGGAAATTTTAGGCGGAAAACATGTGTCAAAATTAATTTTTTCGAGTTTTTTGAAAATTCGATTTTTTTCAGCCAGATTTTTAGGGGTTTACCTTAGAAAAATTTGAAAATTCACATTTTTGGTAATATCTCGGGTTTTATTGGTTGCAGCTCAAAAATTCTGATTCGAGGTGAAAGGTAAGCTCATTTGCGATGAATTTATGTGGTTCTAAAATTAAAAAAACGATTTTTTTAATGACTTATAGTGCAAACGACCAATAGAACCGGAGATATTGACAAAAATGTGATTTTTCCAAGGTAAACCCCTTCAAATCTGGGTGAAAAAATCGAATTTTCAAAAAACCCGAAAAAATTAATTTCGACACATGTTTTTCGCCTAAAATTTCCTCAGCTCTCAAATGGGATCATCAGAAAATCGCTAACTCCAACCGTTCAATCAGAATATCCATTTTACCCCAATCTCCCCTATATTAATTGAATAATTCAAAAAATTATATTTACCTCAATAAATTCCACTCCAAAGTGCGTTACAAAGCTCAGAATAAAATAAAATCCAATATTCCACATCTCAGAGAGTCTTGCGATTAATTTACAACTAAATAATAATTCCGTTGCAATCATTTATATAATCGAGTCGTTAATTCAAATGTCAATAATCACCAGCTCCAAAAATAATTAAAAACCGATAAAAAATCATGGAAAACACCAGAGCACATGTTATTGGAATCAGTTAGGAGAAAAGAGTTTTAAAAAAAATGATAAAATTATAATTTATTTTATAGTAAAAGATATTCTACATATAAAAATTCATAAATTACTGCGATAATTATAATTAGAAGATTTAGCCTATTCGGAATATAGCATGACGTGCTTCATCAGCTCCAGATTGAAATCTTCCTGCTCTCCTTGGTGGTGGTGGTGGTGGCTCGAATGTTACAGGTTCTATTAGCACAATGTCAACTGGGAATAACTTATACTTGCAATACTCCTCTTTCTGAAAATATTAAAAAAATTAACTATTAAAGATGGAAAAAAGATGAGCACATCTTTCACTCACGTGACACTTTACTGCAGTTCTCATCGACTGACACCAATAAATTTCTCCATCGATACAAGTCATAGGTCTTGCCTGAGAATAATTAAATAATTAAAATAAATTATAAGAATATTCTTAATTAAATTAAATTAATAGATTTACCTGAATAAATTGGACTCCACAAATTATTAAGAACGAGATAATTAGTAAATTAATTCGATACATTCTGCGTAATTAATAGGACTGAATTTCAAGAGAAAGTAATTTTTTTTCACACTGAATTATCCATTTATATCAATTTATAGGATAGACTGTAGGCAAACGATTATACAAAGATTTTTTATTGACTCAACTGTTGATTAGAAGTGTCTAGAAATTTTGTTATCAATTGGATTATAATTTTAGATCTTTTTTATCTCATTTCAGAAGTATAATGTTCAAGAAATATTTTAGATAAAATAATTTTCTCTAAATGTAGCTTCAGAGTTAATTTGAGTAGGTGGTAAATTAGTAGTTTTACACCACTCAATTTATCGTATCCTTTGTTCACTCTATTTATTATATTTACCAAGTATTTCATCCACAATTTTCCCATTCGTGTCAAGACTACTCGTGATAAATTAATCACTCTGTAGTTTTATAACGTGTAGATTATTTTTTTTTTTTCGCATCTACATTGTGTCTGTTGCTGTTGGAGAAATTCCCTCGAGTTCTTTGGATTCTCTTGAAAGGAACAATTCCCCTCGTTGGAACTCGTTCTCTATCGTTGAATTGAGACGTCACGTAAAAACTGAGAGAATGAAGAATTTTCTGCCTCTATTATCCTCGTTTTTACAGCTGTAAAATTAATTATTTTCACATACAATACTTTTCATCATTAAAATCATCACAAAGAATTTGCTGCAGATGATTATCAGGTTTCATGAGACAATATTTCTCACCAAATAAAAAGAGTTGATATCTTTGAAGCGAGTGGTTTTAGGAGAAAATCTCAAGAGACCTTTTTTCTAGAGAATTTAAAAACCTAAAAAAAAGGTATCTTGATATTTTTTCATAAACCCAATGATTTTCGAGATATTCGTAAAAGAGAATATCCATCATAAAACACTTGACACATGTCCCAACAAAGTGCATTCAAAGCCTCTTCTCTCATGAACCCTCACCTATAACGAGACAATCCTGCACCTGACCCCTCATGTCCTTTCTCCAACAGGCTAAATATCCCAGAGTATAAAATAGGCATCCCCGATGGATTCGCCAAGCCCCAGCTCACCGCAGGAATCCTCCCTCCTCTTCATCATCAAGCTCCCAAGACCCAGAAGTGGGGGAGCATCTCAGGTAAAACAAAAGCCAGAAGAAAAAACGAAGAAATTAAAAAAAAGAAATGAAAAAAACCAGTCCCTCATTCCCGCAGTGCTAATACTCTCCTCTCTATCCCTCTCATTCATCTGAATGTACATTCATCCTTCTCTGCTGATGAAAACCAATGGTCACTACTACAGCCTCATGCCTCCTTCCCTCTTCGTCATGAGAAAAACCAAAAGCCACCTCTCACTTCCACTGTCTTAAGGTCCACATCTTCCTCGATTTTACCAGCAGTAGCACAGTCCAATGAGTGCTGCTGAGTGATTCGAGTCATCCAGTGCGTCGTTTTAAAATTTAAAGCTCTAATAAATTCTGGATTAATTGATAAGAGTGGGAATTGTGCTATTTAGGTTAATTTTATCATTTTTTTTTAAAATTGGCTAGTGATTGGTGGCTGGTGGCAATTGGGGAGGATTTTTTGGATCCAGAATAATCATTGAAAAAGGATTGGAGAAGCAAAATATGTCTCGTGGCCGCACGAGTAGCAGCGCTAACCGGTTGCAAGATCTTAAAATAGTTTCTCCGGCGTAGGTAACCACAGATTTATAACGTGAAACAAAAGTTGGATTTTTTGAAAAATAAGGATTTATTATTCACAGGTAAATAACTATGATAACTTCATTTTTTTATTAATTTTCATGTGACATTCATTGAGGTGATGGAGATTCTTAGATTCAACGTGAATAATTCATTAATTTCTTGTTATTCATGTGTTTACGGAGATTGAGACTTTATGCCAGGTGGAGATGACTCCACTGCAAGAGCCTTCGCTTATACGAGAGTTATTTCATCGCCTCGGGCAATCGGTGAACGTTCATAGCATGGCCAACAGACTTCTTGTCCCTGGGATTTGCCTTTCGATTCAAAATGGATTTTCAAAGTATTTTTGATGATAAAAAGTGAAGGAGGTCTTGTAGGAAAATCCAGAGCATCTTATCACTAAGATATCTCTGTAAATATTGAGTTTAGAGGGAAAAGTCAAGAGACCTTTTTTGTGGGGAATTTAATTTTCTACAAAAAAGGTCTCTTGAGTTTTTTTCCTAAACCCAATGGTTTCGGAGATATTTGTGAAAATGTGGGAAAATGGGTGATTTAATGAATTATTACGGTTTTGCAATTATTAAATGCAAAAGGGGAATAAAAATATTGTAATAAATGTGGGACACAGACGAAAAGGCGCTAGCAGGTATTCCACCTGCTGTGTAGATTCCAAAGCCTCTTTCTCGTTTATTATTAAGGGATTGAGTCATTGTTACTGCAATATGCGGGATTAGGGATTCGTTATAATTACCTGGAAGGAATTGTAAAACTCGAGTACTTTGACAAAAAGGGTAGGGGAAGTTTTGCAGGTGGGGGAGAGGGTCAAACTTGCTTCGAGCAATCGGACACGTCCAGTTGGAGAACCCTCGGTTTGTTTAGTCCTTCAGTTTTAGGTTCAGAGGTGATATCACTCGATTTCGTACGGAAATATTGGAGAACAGTGTGTTTATTTTGAGTTTGACATTATTTATTTTGTTTTTTTTTTTTTTTTATTGTGATTTGTGGTCAGGTGTGCTTATGTTTGGTTAATGTGGATGTTTTAATCGGTGAGGATTCATTGGATTTATTATTTAATTCAACAGTGAAGTGAGGAAAATTAATTCCAGAAATACCCCGGAATTTGAACTGTCAGTAACTCGGAAAATATTAAAGTTATGACAAAATGTGAGGAGACCTTTTTTGTAGAGAATTCAATTGCCCACAAAAAAGGTCTCTTGATAATTTCTCCTAAACCCAATGGTTCTCGAGATATTTTTAAAATAATGAAAAAATGATTTTTTCACTGACTTTGAATAATTTATCGGAATTTAATGATTCATATTCCTCGGAATAATTACGTTTTTTCCATTTATTCCATCAATTCCTCAATTTTAATAATAAATATTGTGCAATTCTGCGTATTATCTTGCAGTGCTAATAGAAAATTCAGTATTACACAATAACAAAGTCTTTCCATTAACACATTGAAAAAAAAAAACAAAGTTTTTCTTCTCTTAAAAAAAAAAAGTAAACAATATTTTCTGATTCTATTTCCTTTCCAATAATAATTCACATATTATTACCCACTTACTACGCAACTACTCTGGGCTTTTGTGTATAAATAGATCACGGATAAAATCGATTAGAAAGTACGTGTGTAATGGAAATACGAATAAATCCAAGAATTTTCAATAATTTTTTGTGAACAAAAGAATTGTTATTTTCGTTGCAAAAAAAAATTGCACTCAATCCTCGAAATTGTGGAGAAACGCGTGGGTTAGAAAATTCACAGAGTTGACCAATGACTCAATTTTTGAAAAAAAAAATTAATGAAATTTATAAAATACTCTTTTACGTTAATAAACGTCCGGCTCTTTGCGTTCCGGTGGATTTAAACTGTGACCTCGAGAATTATCGCTGGAAACGAAGTGGAATTGTTCTCATTATGTGAACAGGAGGAGGAGAAATATTTTCTGTCATTTGATTCCTTTTATTACTCAAATTATTATTATTTCCAAAAAAAATCCCAATTAATTTTTTATCAAATTCTCCTCAATTCATGAAAACTTCATTATTCTGCGAATATCTCGTAAACCGAAGGAGATACGCCTTTTTTTGACTGAACCTTTTTTGTAAAGGAGAATGAGAGCTACAGAAAAGGTTCAGTCAAAAAAAGGCGTATCTCTCTTAGTTTTCGAGATATTCCCCAAAAACTTCGGGATTTATTTTTCTTCAAGAAAAAAAATCGGAATTAATTATTAAAAAATTCATTATGACATCAATTATTGAGGGAATAATGATTTTTTCAATTCCAGGACACAATGACGTTGTGCAGGGGACTTATTCTACTGGGAATCACGACGATTTTAATTATTTTCACAACAAGTTTTAGTTATGCCTGTAATGAAGCCATTTGTGCGAGTGTCGTGAGCAAGTGCATGCTTACACAAAGCTGTAAATGCGATCTTGTCACGTGCACGTGTTGCAAGGAGTGTTTCTCATGTTTGTCTTATCTGTACGACGAATGTTGCTCCTGTGTTGGTGAGTTCCCCTCATTTTTCCCATTTTCAAGCTCTCAATAATCCTCAAATAATGAATAATTAATTTTCAGATCTGTGCCCGAAGCCAAATATAACAGACAACCCACTGAGTAAAAAGTCGCACGTCGAGGACTTTAGTGAGCCAATGCCAGGATTATTCCAAGCATTGACAGCTGAATCTGATCCACACGAGAGATGGATAACATTTACGTATCCAGTGGATTTTGATGTTTCATTATTTCAACCGAAGCATGAAAAAGAGATTAAATATCATATGCGTGAGTGTCATTAGTATTTTTGGAATAACTCAAAAACTAAAGGAGATAGAGAAAAATTTGTAGGTACCTTTTTTGTAGCTCTTGAAATTCTGCATAAAAAAGGTCTCTTGCAAAATTTCTCTATCTCATTTATTTCCTGAGATATTATAAAAAAAACAAAGTGAATGCGAAATTATTTATTTCGTGATAATTAATTTAATTTTTTAATTAATAGAAACAGTAGAGGAAGATGTTCATCATCCATTGAAGCCAAATGTAATGACAGTAAATTGCACAGTTGCCTACATGGCCCAATGCAATTCCTGGAACAAGTGTCGTGCTTCATGTCAGAGCATGGGTGCTACAAGTTATCGATGGTTTCACGATGGCTGCTGCGAGTGCATTGGCGACACGTGCATTAATTATGGGATTAATGAATCACGGTGTATACATTGTCCAGCTGATAAAGAGGACGACGAATTGAAAGAGCCATACGATGATTATGGACAGGACGAAGACGAGCTTGTCGACGATGATCTCGATTAAATTTTGATTTTCATTAATTCATTAATTTAAATGGAGGAGAGATTTATTATTAATGATTAATGTTTTGAACAGTGACCTGCAACCTTTTTTTTTTTTTTTAATTAATCCGGTGACAATTATTTTACGATTAACGTGAAATTTTTTTATCTAATTAATAATTAAGTTTTATTACGAGATTTTTTAATTCGTACAGTGTTAATGAATTTTTTAAAAAATAAATTAAATATAATTATGAATTTATTTCAACCCTTTGGAAGGGTTGATAATTTTTTCAAATTTAAATTATTAGGATTATTGATTAAAAAAACGTTTGAACAATTGGCTCAAAGTCAATTTTTGAAAGAAAAAAAATGAAATGAGATGATAATTCCCTGTAAATTAATCTATGATTTAAGATTTTAATTACTTTTTTTTTTTTTTTCTTTTAAGTTTTCTGAAGGGTATTAGTGCCATAAACGATGATAAAGAAAAAATTGATTAAATGAGAAATTTTGTACATATGATTTCAAAGATTTGCATCACGAGAACACACGTTGATCCATTTGGTATATAAAAAATAATTATATATGAGAAATAATAAACGTTTCATTTACGTTTTCGTCGAATTATTATTTTTTTCTTTGATTGTATTTCTTTTTTCATTCAATATATTTGTGATTTTGTAGATCATTTTGATGTACATTGTCATTTTCATTGTCCTTGGGACCAACTTTCGAGCTTTCACACGTGAAAAAACGACTGCATACAAATTTAATTAATTAACATTCAGTAATCCAGAATTGAGTGATAAAAATTCACAATTTAAATCTCTATTTTACCCAAAAATCTCTTCTACTTGATATGGAATTACGAAATTTTATGATTCTCATTAACCAAATAAATTATTCGGCTTCTGCCTGCAGACCCTCGATCCTTAAATTTTGGTCCGCTGGATTTATTTAATTCGAAGGGTACATTAAAATTTATTTAAATTGTTTTCAACAATTTTCCCTTAAACATTCTCTTTAATTTGAAATATCTCATTAAAATTCTCTAATCCTCAATTTTCCTATATCTTTAAATATTCATAATTTACCTAATTAATGATCCTAACAGTTACCAACGAAATTCCTTTTTCCTAATTAAATTAAATATTAAAAAGAAATTAATTATTCGGCGGTCGATCATTCTGCATTTCACTGCTCTCCGGTAATTTAATAAAAGGCAGATCCCCTCCACTCCACATGGAGTACAATTGAGACCTGGGTCCTTCCTGAAAATAAAAAAAAAAGATTGTAAAACCAGAATTAATTAAAAATCCCTTTAATATTCCCCTTAATTTGAATATTAAACCCCGATCAATACTCACCCCTCCACAAGCACTTTCAGATCCCGATCTGCTGTTGCCTGAAAGACAGGATTCCGTCGACGAGCTATTTTTCCTCGACGGAAGAAGATCAGTATTAGCAGCTTCAGAGTCTCTGTGTGATCCATGATCAGAGTGAGAATGAATACTGTCCTTGCTGTCCCTGTGTCCTGCACTTCCACTGCCTCCACTGTGCTCTGCTCCAAAAAACCCATCAATAATCACGAAAACCCTGAATTTATACGTTTTTTTAAAGATCAACCTCTTACCCGAGTCTTTATGATCTCCACTGACTCCAGAATGTCCACTCTGATCACTGTCCCTATGCCCCGATTGATCAGAATGATCACTCGAGTGTGAATCCTGTGGCCAGCACCTCGGGGATCCAACTCTCCTCGAATCAGGCCAACCAGTGCCATCATAATTGGTCTCAAAGCTGCAGGTTGTTAAAATAACACCCGGTATATGTTGACTAGTGAATGCTGACATCTGATTGACCGGTCTGATGCCTGTTTATTAATTTATTTTAATCTGCACGTTTTTATGAGTTGAATTTTTAGATATTTTGGAAGATTACCTGGACGACATGATAATAATTGAATAGCTTCCTGCAATCCGTCTTGACTAGCCATTCCAGATGACTTCCAAACAGAATCTGGAGTTGTTGATCTGCTCCTGTCATTATGCGGCACTCGAAGCCTCGATCTTTCCTCCTGTCTCGGCCATTCATTGATGTGCCTGCAGTCCCAGGGCATCGACCAACGTCTCATGGTGCTCTCGGTTGATTCACCAGACATCTCAGCAGCTGCTGTCTCAGACCATCTCCTCTGGACTTGTAAGGGGAATAATGGATATCTGAGTGGTGATCTGTGCGAGTTTTGTTGGATCGATGACGTTGATAGAGGCGTTGCTGGGCTGTAGAGACGCTCGAAGCATTGTTGAAGTGCTGCTATGTCACATTCTGTTTTACCACCTTGGGAGCAAGAGCATTCAGCCATTCCACCTGGGTTTATTTAATTTTATTGATTATTGAGATTTGTAAAAAGGAGAATTCAATTTGTTACAATGCTCTTACCTAAACATTCACAACATGCGACACAAAATTGATACTGGAGATTGATGAAGGTCAAGAGATTGTCACGCAGTATGTCCTGAAACCGGAAGCAATGGATCTTAATGTTAACAGAGACATTAAATCGATATTGAAAGATAAATTAACGTGTATGGCATTTATTGTTCGTGACACAATCATTGACCTCGAGTCACTTTCAAAAACATTTGGCAGCTCAATGAGAATAAAAGAAACTGAATGAAAAATAGTTTTGTTAGCAGGTTCAAGGTCAAAGGAAAAGAGGCAGAATTTTATTAAAGAACTTACGTGTTTATCACCATCGTTATCGCGTGCCTCGTGGTCCCTCAGGGCTGCTACCACGTGGTGCTTTACTGTGTTACTGGCTACACCAGTAGCACGAGTCAATTCCTCCCATCCAGCTAGACATTGTCCAGTTAATCTGCAATCGAGTACTGCATCGTGATTTGATAATAAGGTTTGCAGAGATTGGGCCAGCTTCGTACCAGCCGAGCATAGGCCATTGAGCATCTGCAAAATAATTATAATAATTAATAATGATTATTGAGTTTTTGGATAAATTTGGGTTAATTCTTTAGTTTTTTGAGAATATCTCGGAAAATAAGGGAGATGGAGAAATTTTTATAGATACCTTTTTTTTTGCTCTTAAAATTGTCTATAAAAAAGGATTCTTGAAAAATTTCTCTATCTTGCTTAGTTTTTGAGATATTTTAAGAAAACTGGTGATTAAATTTAATTAATTTGTAAAATAATTTTAAATTATTTTTTTAAATAAATGTCTCTTCACTGTTTGATAAAATATTTATCTCGTTGGGTTAAAATTGCAATTTGTATGAAGAAATGAGTCTCGATATGAAGTGATTTTAAGATTTTACTGCTTTTTAATAGTTCATGATTTAACAAAAATTCCTGGATTCCAAAAATTGAGAGATAAAAATAACTACTATCTCAAATTACCCCAAAAAAACATAATTTTTACCCTATTGACATTGATGGCTCTCTAATCAAACAGAAAGTCCCATGAAAATAAATGAATTCATTGAATAATCTTTAATTTCACCTGCAAATAAGTGAGCCAACTACCGAGGCACTCGTTCACCTCCATCTGGCTCTTAGTTAATGGATTGTCACCGTTTGTCTTCGCGTCATTTCCCCCTCCACCCTCTGCCATCCTCGAGGCTCTTGTATTCAAATTGAATACACTTTGGATTATTTATTCTAAATTGTCAATGAAAAAAAATAGAATTTTTTTATTATTTTTACCTGAAACAGAATAATTATTTAGATTAATCCATTTTTTTTATTGGAAATAATGAGGGGAGGGGGATGTAAACAAAGTGCCTGAGTACTTTGACCCCTCCCCCTCATGCAGAATGGAAAATTCAAGTTTTTGGGGGTTTTAGAAGAGATTGAATTAAAATTAATGAGGAATTATCGTTTTTTTTTCGCTTTTTTTTAGACTCACATGATAATTTTGGTGATTGGCGGCCCGCGCGGGGCCGCGATCCCGGGAAAACTGACAGATACCCGTGTGGAACGTGTATTGACGTGAGACCGGCACCATGATGAGCTACAGAGCGCACACGCTCAATCCTACAAGCCTCTTTTGCCCCTCTCCACCCTCTCCTCCACCTCTAATTGCAATTTGTACTTGCGCACTTTGAATTTCCCTCCTCCGCCCTCGCCCATTGGATCGAGGCCTTCTTGACCGATCGTCGGTACTACTGATCATTCGTAATGATCGAGAATTCTTCATTACCGATTGATCCAGAGGAGAAATGATAAATCTCAATTTCTCCTAATTTCAGGTTTTATTAAATATCTCGGAAACTAAGAGAGATACGAAAAAAATTATAGATACCTTTTTTGAAGAGAAGAATGAGATCTACAAAAAAGGTATCTATGAAAATTTCTGTATCTCGCTTAGTTTCCGAGATATTCAAATAAATAAAATCGAACTCTGGGTTTCTTGGAGAAGAATTTCAGGAAAGGTCATTCGGTGATAGTTCAATGATACTTTCGCAAAAAGGTCATGTTTTTGAAATACCGAGGAGTTCGGTAATTGGAGAGAGGATGATTGGAGGGGGTCAGTCCTAATCGTTGGGTCAGAAGCCTCTGGAAGATTAAAAAATTGCGAAAAAATCATGAAAATCCTCGGATTTGCTCTAGAAATAATTGAAATTACCCAAAGAAACCTCGGGAATTATTTTAAAAAATAGAGAAAATAATTTTAATTGCATATCTCAATTCTGTCTACGAAACCATAAAAAATCACTCGGGATCACTAATGTCGAGCGTGTCTGAACCTTGCACGGGTGAAAGGGGCTTCGTTGAATGACGTCAGGTTGGTGTACAACAATTTACCAGTGAAAGAATAAAAAGAACGAGACTTTGTAACAAGTGAGTAGAAAAAGAGAGGTTGGGAGGAAAAAATTGTTTAAAATGGGAGGTAGACGTGCGAGAGGGAAACGTTTAAAAATCCAGGGAAACAGATGAGGGGGAGAGAGGCTCATGCTGATCGATGAAGTCTGAGGAGGACAGAGTCTCGAGGTGGATTAACGGTAAAGCGAGCGTAACCTTATAGAAGCGGTAGGATACTGTAACCACCAGCCTGATCAACACTGACCGCGACTACTCCACATATTGAATTGTTTTATTTCGCCTTTTCATATCCCGGAAATCATCGAAGATCTCCCGAAGAGATAAACTCGTTTTATCTCAATTTTTAATTTCATTTAATTCAATCAACTTAATTTTCTTTGACTTTGAATAACTTAGAAGCAGTGAGGTTTAGGAGAAAATGTCAAGAGATCTTTTTTATAGAAAATTTAATTCCCTACAAAAAAGTAAAGAATGATTATTTCTGTATCTCCATTATTTTCCGAGTTATAAGGAGAAAACTGAATACCCAGTTTTTTAGCAATTTAATTCAAATTAAATTCAAGAATTTATTATTTCCTAACAGTAAAATCATGGATTACCATATTCGAGTCTCCTCATCTCTCCCTCTATTCTCGTTTTTTTGATGCAGCATTATTGATTACAGTTAGATCAGAGTTCAGAGTAATATCCCAGTGTTTTAATCTCAATTTGCATTTAATCTACTGAATTAAATCGTTGGAATAGCTCACTCGACATTTCACCGATTACAAATTAATGCCTTTCTCCCTTAATTACAAACTTTTACAGGATAAAATAATCTTCAATACCCTCATTTTTAGTACAACAAATTCTTCAAAAATTCCTCATAAACCACGGATGAATATAAACTTTCGTAATAATTTCGTGAAACGCTTCTCGCATCGTAACTTTCGTTACGCACGGTTGGTAACAACAGAATTAAACTGCACAATTCCTTGATATTCAAAGCGCAAGAATGAAAACAGAGATTATTCTCAATTTTCGTCTGTTCTAACACGTCCCAATCCACTTTGCGCTTTTTTTCTTCTTTATTTTCGCTTAAAAAAAGGGGAAAACGTGATTATTGTTTCCTGATTGGTTCACGTGACTCCCGCTCTTTTTTTAAAACCCCGCGCCTTTTTTTTTCAATGAATTTAACCACTAAAATTAGTATTTTTTATGGAAAAAATGGGGTCTATCCGTTTTTTGTTAATGTAATTATTTTAATCCTGGACAGACACTTTCTGCAGTTGTGGAGTATTCCTTGGGACTTTCATATCCCGAGAGACAACGAGGTCTTAGCCAGGGGCACAACAGGCACTCCGTGATCGGCCGGTGAAGGGAACGGATCGTGCGTCTCAAACTCTGGCTTTTCGTTTCTCTCTACGCGTGTGAATTTTATTTATTCATAAACAATTTATTTAATTTATCGGGTGATTGCTTGGGTGATGATGTGAAGAGTTTATTAAATTAATAAATTCATTAATTTAAATTAAATCTTATTTATAAAAGGAAATATATATATTTTTGCGATTTTTTTTGAGGATTTTAACATCTGGAGATTTCGATGCTCGTTTGGGAAAGAATGGGGACTTTGATGCCTCATGAAGTGATTAAAATTCGATGAAACATGAGAAAACTTGATGCTTATGTTTAAAAACAAGTGAAAGTTTTACCACTGGATTTAGACTTCAGTGTATTTGTTTTAATAGCAGACATTTTTTTTTAGTGAAATATCATAGGTTAAAAACTGTGCGAAAATACGTGAGAAGTGGTTACACAGTGTGCTCAGTTAATTTATGTATTTTTCATGATTTTTTGGGGATTAAGAAGACTGATGAAACTATGAATCTTGTCCTCGGGATACTGATAACCCTTCTGGGGATTTTACCAATTTTTACAGAAGGTTTGTTCAATTTTTTTC
This sequence comes from Aleiodes testaceus, assembly GCA_963565655.1. Lineage (NCBI taxonomy): Eukaryota > Metazoa > Arthropoda > Insecta > Hymenoptera > Braconidae > Aleiodes > Aleiodes testaceus. The sequence goes on from OY751428.1 coordinate 3,072,828, forward strand.
ATGTTTTTATTAATTATACAGATTTTTTTTTGGTTTCCTGAAATTTCTCGGATTTAAATTAAAGAACTTAATGCAGAGACGAGCGTTTGGCTCAACGCCTACGAGATCATTGTCCTCGATGGTTTTTCATTGGTCACAAGCGAGGTCGACTGGTTCTATATCCTTCGATTGCTCGATATTGTCCGAAATTCTTGACTATTTCGATTCCCCCATTTTTTTTCCCTAAAAAAACAACAGAACCTCAATTTCACCTTTACTTTTTCTCAAATATCTCTTGAAATAATAGAGATACGAAAAAAAGTGTGAATACCTTTTTTGTAGAGAATTTCAAGAGCTACAAAAAAGGTTTCTACACTTTTTTTCGTATCTCTATTATTTTCGAAGGTACATTAAAAAAAACGGAATTTTTTCAAAAATAAATTAAATTCATTGCGAAAAGACTTTTTGGATGACTTTTGGGTGTTAGAAGGGGGCCAACAAAAGGCCGGAAGCTCGTCCACCTGTTGTTGCATTACTCCCAATGATATTGATCGACGAAAACATTTGTGTGACCCCTTTCCACTCTCTTACGTTACGAATTCACCTAAAAGAGAGACGATTGTAAAATATCCGTGGGCAAGTGGATAAATAAACCAAAAAGAAATCGATAGAAATAAAAAGCGAGCATTGTTTTTCAATCACTCGAGATTAAGTGCTCTCTGCATTCTCTTCCTGGCGTTGTGTAGCCCCTGGATATCCTTGAGGTGTTACCTGAGACATGTGGAGAAGAGAAAAAGAATTATGAAAAGGACAAATTGTGAATAAAAAAAAGAGTTTCGCTTTCAAAAGCAATTGTATCGACTTACTCTGCTATGAAACACAATTCGTTATGGAATTTCTGCGTTTTAACATACTTCTATGACTCAATTTACAGTGGTTAAATTCTTATTTATCGAGACGAATCGTAATTTGACACGAGAATAAACCTATTTCCCTTTTTTATTCTCTAAAAATCGTAAAAACTAAAAACTCTCATTTTTAAAATTACATTTAATTAAATATCTCGGAAAATAAAAGAGATAGAGAAATTTTGCAAGAGACATTTTTTGTAGAAAATTTCAAGTTCTACAAAAAAGGTCTCCTGAAAAATTTCTCTATCTCTCTTCCTTTCCGAGATATTCAATGAAAACTGTGGGAAAGTCGAGGAAATTAGAGCAATTCGATTTTTTTTTCAATCGAGTCTTAAAAAAATAAGACATCCGCATATGGATTAATCAGTGGACTCAATTGCTCGCTCATCAGCGTCAATTAAATTTCTCCTCTTCGATTCTCCTGATTTGCTCTCGTATTCACGTGCACGAGTTTTTAACACGCGAATGGAGGAAAAATTGAGTCAATTTATATAAGTACTTGGATTTTCACATGGTAAAACAAGGTGAGAGGAGTCGTGAAGTACTGGATACTTTATTTACTCTTTTAGATCGAAGTTTAGTGAATTTCTACGGTCAAATCTGGTTCATGCGCATGAGTAGAGCGCCAGGGCGTTGGTGAACACGATTTTCACGGGGAAAACGGACATGAGACTCCCCAGAGCTCGTGTGGGATAGGCGTAACATTTAACCGATTAAATTCGATTATTTTAAAAGCGTCAATTGAGTACATGCACGATTACATGGGCGGGGCTTCAACAATTTCCATTTCTTTCCATTACTTAATGATCCCCGAGCTTTCGGAGGGAATATCTCAGAGAGGAAAAGAGATACAGAAATTTTTATGAATACCTTTTTTGTAGAGAATTTTAAGAGCTACAAAAAAGGTATTCATGAAAATTTCTGTATCTCTCTTAGTTTCGGAGATATTTTGAAAAAACTGGGATAGTGACGTTTTTTTAGATTTTTTTAAGTTTTTTTAATGTAAATATCGTAAATTATGATTTCGCAATAGTCACCGTCACGAATCAATCGAAATTCCTCGGTGTACCACCATGAAATTACACACTTGCCATCCCAAACAAATTTCTTCCTCATTTTTTATTGTCTCTCTTCATTACGTTCGTTTTTTTTTTTCTCAAATTTTTATTTATTCGCAATCATTTCCTTTTCCTTGATGGACATTCTTGTCTCAGGAAAGTCAACGACATGAGTTCTTTCATTATTATTTCTCCTCATTTTTTAAATGTCTCAACTTTCACCAGACAATTGTTCATGCGGTGTACACAAAATTGTCGAGTAATTCTTTTAATAAGTTCATGTGAGATTGTTAAATAGGTGATGAGGAAAAAAATATGGTAATAAAAGAAAATTATTCAGAATAAATACAGTTGAGAGAATAGATTTTCACTTCTGGTTATAGTAATCACTCAATTATGTCGAGTATACAATTTGTTGTAAAAAAAAGTGCAGTGAAAACATTGTTAGTCAAAAGGAATTTATTTTTTTTCAGAGAATTCACTACAATTTTACACTTTTTAATAAATATCGCGGAAAGGAAGGGAGATAGGAAAAAAAGTGTAGAGACCTTTTCTGTAGAAAATTTTAAGAGCTACAAAAAAGGTCTCTACAATTTTTTCCCTATCTCTCATAGTTTCTGAGATATTGAATAAAAACAAAAATTAGCATAATTATCAATTAATTACGAAAATTCACTACAATTTTACACCTTTCAATGAATATCTCGGAAGGGAAGAGAGGTAGAGAAATTTTCAAGAGACCTTTTTTGTAGAGAATTTCAAGAGCTACAAAAAAGGTCTCCACAATTTTTTTCCTATCTCTCATACTCTCCGAGATATTCAATAAAAACAAAAAGTACCATAATTAACAATTAATTACGAATTACAATTTCTCAGGGAGAAACGAATAAATTAACAAATTGTTGCACTTTTTACGAAAATGTGGATTCTCTTTATGAACGTGCAAATTCCGGTTATTTCATAAGACTTTTATTTCTCTCTATAGATACCAAACGGACGTCGTCGATTTCGTAATAACATCAACGATAGCTTTGTACTCTCAGAAGGGGGTGGTGCACCTCTTTTACTCTAACCAGAAAACAATGGATTGGGAAATCCGATATGGTGTATACCTGTGCGTGATGAACAAGAAAGAAAATTCTCCTCTCTTTCCATCTCAAAATACTGAAAATTTCCCCATTTTTTTTCTCTCAAATTTCTCCTAATGAATTTGGAAAATAATGGAAATTTCCACATTTTTTTTTCTCCTCTACTTTATCACTGGAAAATTGAGACTTAATGGGCTCAAGAGAAATTACGTGTGTACTCGAATGTGGATAAATGCGTGTTGTTAAAAGCGGTCAATATAAAAATTCGCTTTCATGCGAGTGAATAAAAGTTTATGTTTTATTTATATTCGATTAATGACTTCCGAATTTTTTTTATATCGAAATTCTTCACCGAAAAATCTGAAAAAATTCGAGAACAACTGAGACACTTCAAAGAATATTCTCAAATTTTTTCAGATTTTTTTGAAGACCCCTTCAGCCAAAAAAAAAATAATGACTCATCTTCTTTGATCGGAATTTAATAAAAAATTCTTCAAACTTTTGTCGTAAAAAACCGACACAAATTTTTATACCGGTAAATAAGAACCGAAGCACATAAGAACACACATCACGGGCTTATCCCGTTATTTCGGCGCTCTGAGGTTCTGTAACCGAGTGACCCAGACCTACGGACAAGACCCGAAGGAAATAAACTCAGAATTTTGGGTCAAAGGCTATTAAATAGTTTACCAATACACGTGACACTAATTGCATATTTTAATTCTCTAAAAATCCATTTTTTATTTAAAAAAAACGGCTGAATATTTAATGCAATTAATAAATGAAAAGGAAGTAATAAATATAATTTTGATAAATTCACTAAAAATTCAAATTTTCATAAAATATTATTCTTTCCCGTGAAAGTCAGGAAATCAAATGCTTTTTATTTATGATAAAAAATGCGGTCATCGCAAAGTTTCTTATTTTTTCCAAGTGAGAGTTTATTTTTCACAATTATAATATTTTCATTATTTTATGAAAATTTTCCTTTATTCTCCTTTAATTAATCCTCAATTTTTCATGATTTTATTATCTCTATCTGACCCATTGACTCGAGTGCAATGCTGGTAAACCTCAAGGTCACTTATCGGTTGAGATTTAATCTCAATCATGAGTTTCCGGTTTGGGTAATTCACTAACTTGCACAGTAGGTGTTCCAGCTAATTAACATAAATTAAATTATACTTGGATTTGGATCACATTGAATCCTGGAGAATAAAAGAAATTAAAAAATACCTGAAAATTCCCAAAACACAATTTTTTCAATGAAATAAATCCCATAAATAAAACCACAAATTTCACAATTTTTCTGTCCCCATTAAATAATCACTTAAAGTCACACCACAGTGTCATCATCATAATTCACTAAACAGGAGAAAATTAATTTGAATTAATTAAAATTTCACATCTCCAAGAATTCACAATAGCAAAACTACTTCACAATCACAAAGAATATTGGTGAAAATTCCTAAATAACATGTGGGAGTAGTTTCTCAAGGACATTGAGCCATTTGCCTTTAATTTTAGTCTTCCATTGTCTCCCAATTCTCCAGGATCATCAGAATCCCATGAAAATAAATTAAAAATTGCACAAAATGGAATTGCAAGAGTGACTTGAAAGGTCTGACATTGCGATGTCCATTGGAATCCAACGTGTAGGCTTCTCTCCAGCAACAATCTCTCCACTTTTTATTATTTATTCATTTAAAATGTCCATTGTAGCACAGTATTGTCGTGATAGTCTTGATAAATCGTGTCGCATTTCCTCAGTCGTGTTTGGACCCAACGATTGGGTCGACGAACGGTAGCTTGGGCGTCACGCGCTGAAAATTGTACGCTCGATTTGCCTCTCACAAATAATCCATTCAACATCCGTTTCAATTAACTCTATTCACGTTTTTACATTTTTACAAGCCCTTACCTTTATCATTCACCTTTTCCCCAAATATCTCTTAAAATAAAAGAGATACGACTTTTTTCCACTGAACCTTTTTTGTAGAGAATTTTAAGAGCTACAAAAAAGGTTCAGTACAAAAATATCGTATCTCCATTATTTTACGAGATATTTCAATGTAAATGATAAAAATGAGGGAATTTATCAATAATGATGGGAATTGAGTGGAAAATACTGTTCTCATGTTTGAAAGGTCACTAACTCGGGCATCAACGGTATTTTGTACGTGTAAATTGTAATTCCACATATTGACGAGCATCTGCACTTTTCCTGAGTGATAAAATCCTCGGGAAGAATGAAAAATTGTGGATTTTTTTAGAGAAACTGTGAAGATTCATTATTTTAATGATTTCTCTTTTTTGAGATTGCGATAACTCTTAATTATCATTGTTTTTATCTCTTTCAGCAGCAAAATGCGGTCATCCAGCAGTGCCAATGAACTCAAAGGTATCATTGTCAGAGGAATCGCTGTCATCTGGTACAATAGCCACTTACACCTGTGATGCTGGCTATGAACTCTTTGGGTAAACTCAAACAGCAATTAAGTACACCAATTAACCAGAATAACTGTGCTTTTCTTCAATAGCTAGTTAAACACAATCAGATGTCTTCTATCATCCAGAGCTCGTGGATTTTTCTTTGTTCAACACCTCAATGCTTCCTCTCCATTATTCTTCGTTTCCTTATAACCGGAAAAACATTTGCATTTTACTAGCATTTGAATTCAGTGGCCTTGTTCAACTTGTACGAACACTGCAATTACTAGGGCTCACTCGAGCGTTAAATTTGCGATTCGAACAAGTGATTTTACCGGAGAAAACCGCATCTCAATTTTCACAGTTTTGTGGAGAAGGTTTTGCGGGGACTCAAGGTTACAGGGTTTTTTTTTTTGAATTAGGGAAAGGTGGTGTATATTACGTGGAATCAAGGGAAATATTGGAGATAGGTTTTTTCTGATGATTCCATTGGAAAGCTGAGGAAATTTCCGATGAAAATCAGGTGTCAGAATATTTTTTAAATCGAATTTTCAAAAAACTCAAAAAAATTAATTTCGACACATGTTTTACGCCTGAAATTTTCTCAACTTTCCAATGGAATCGTCAAAAAAAATCGATCTCCAATATTTCCCAAAAAAAAAAAAAATCCGAATTTCGGCAAAAAACCGATGTTTTTCGGTTTTTTGCAAAAATTCGAAAAAAACTCTTTTTTGGGGAAATATTGGAGATAGATTTTTTTTGATGATTCCATTGAAAAGCTGAGCCGATTTTACATAGGAATGAGGGGCGAAATGGATTTCTTTGAATTTTCAAAAAAATCTATTTTTTTCACCCAGATTTGAAGGGGTAACCCCTTCAAATCTGGGTGAAAAAAATAGAATTTTCAAAAAACTCAAAAAAATTAATTTCGACACATGTTTTCCGCCTAAAATTTCCTCAGCTTTCCAATGGAATTATCAGAAAATCGTTATCTCCAACTGTTCATTCAGAATGTCCATTTTACCCTGATTTCCTCTATATAACTAATTTTTCTCAATAAATCCATCTGTGTAGTAATTTATTTAAGTCCGACCGACCGAGACTCAGTGATTCCATATATTGATAATTGTTATCGTTCGAAAACTCCCCAACTTTCACCGGATAATACCTGTCCATATTCTTTGTCATCAAACCAAGAATTATCAACGTTACATCAGTTCCTTCTTAGTTCACTTGTTCCTTTTATTTTGAAAGTCAACACAAATTACAATTTCTCGTTTTCAAATTCTTCTTCCAGACAATCTACCTTGACGTGTAGTAATCGAGGAAAGTGGCAAGGAGAATTACCATTTTGTGGTGAGTTAATGGAATTTTTCTATGGATCATTAAGAATATCGATTCATCACTTCGATTATTTTTGAAGAACTTAATAAAACAGTTTCTTTAAAATATCTCTGAAACCATCAGAGTTACGAAAATTAATAAAGAAACCTTTTTTGTAGAAAATTAAATTTCCTACAAAAAAGGTCTCTTCACTTTTTCTCCTAACTCTCTTCGTTTCAAAGATATTCCAGTTTTAATGAATTAGAATGAAAAATTCTCACAATTTTATTTTAAAAAAATGTTCTGCTTCATTGAAGACATGAATTAATGCATAACCATTCTCTCAGCACAAGTGAACCGTTAAAACCTAACAATTACCATAATAAAACGACAAATTCAGGGACAAACGTTGGATTTCGTAAGCCAGCGAATCAATCAACGACAGTCAGAGGTGGTGATGCTGGTCATGGTAACGATGGTGACGTTGGCACAGAGCACGATGGAAAACGCTGTACAGAGACACAGAGTGAACCGAGTCCATGGTGGAGGGTGGACTTGTTGAAGCCATATTCAGTGAAAGTTGTCAGGGTGACAACGAGAGGTTGCTGTGGTCATCAGCCACTCAAAGACATTGAAATTAGAGTTGGTAACAGTAGTGCTGAATTACAGAGGAATCCACTTTGTGCATGGTTTCCTGGAACAATTGGTGAGCAATAGAAAACCACATGATTTCTCTTTGTGAGATAGGAAGACTCGATTAATTAATTTTCTACTGAAAAACTCAAAAATTCATCTATTCCTGTTGATACCTTTGAAGCAGTTGAGTTTAGGAAAAAAAGTGAAGAGACTTTTTTTGTAGAGAATTTCAAGATCTACAAAAAAGGTTCTCTGAATTTTTTTGATAAACCCAATAGTTTCGAAGATATTCTCAAAAAACTGAAATTATTCATTTTATGTTAAAAAGAGGAAGGAATCACGAAAACCTTCGCATGTGCCAGAGCCCTTGTGGGCCAATACGTATTCCTTCAACTCGTTGGTGTAGAAGGCAGCCTGAGCCTCTGTGAAGTTGAAGTATTCGCTACAGACGGTATATACCCTCATTTTATTTAAAACAAGAGTAAAACAATAAAAATCACTCTGGCCTCGATTTCACAACGACCACATGCTTTCAGAATTCTCGATAGACAGATGCGCACAAGCAGGAACACCAGCAGACGCTGATCTTGCTGCTTTCAACTCTACTTGTTATGAATTTGTTGTAACAAAAGGCGGATCCTTTCAGGATGCAAGGAATTATTGTAAATCGAGGAGTGGTGACCTTGTTCATGGATTCAAGGTTTGTAAAGAAATAAAAAACTAAAAATTCATAAAATCAATTAATTATTCATTACTTGCACATTTTATTTTCTCTTAATAGGGAATTTCTGCTACATTTATCCTGAATAATCTGGAGAGACGCAAAGACAAATTGAAAACTCAATTAGTCTGGATTGGAGCACAGAAAGAGCCACTGATAACAGCTAGAACGTGGCGATGGGTTGATGGTAAATTGAATTCTCATTCACTCGTGTAAATTCTCAATTTCCGGTAATTAAATAACGTAGAGTGAAGTACAATTTCTCCCACGATCGATTCACAATTCCCCTTTTTCTTTATTTATTCTTCTTTCTCTCTCTCTCACTTTGCAAATGATGATTTCGAGCGTTTGTGAGAATCGGGTCGACAATATGTGTGTTAGGTAATAGAATGAAAAATATGTGCGAGACGAGTACATTCAACTTGATTATGTGTGTGTATTATAAACCAGTCTCTGTAAATCTTGTAACTGGGATAGAATTAACTGATAATAATTGAGGGTTTTTTTTTTTTTTTTATGTAAAAATTCAAACTGTCAGTTATAATGATTATGCAAGTATTTATCGAACCTGTGGTTTCGTTATTTATTAACGGAATGTGGTTAAAAAATTGAGAATTGAGAAAAAAAAATAGAAATAAAGAGGTCAAAGAGAGGAGTTTCAGTTTTCTTGGAATATCTCAGAAATTAAGTGAGATACAGAATTTTTTATGGATACCTTTTTTGTAGAGAATTTCAAGAGCTACAAAAAAGGTATCTACAAAAATTTCTCTATCTCTCTTAGTTTCCGAGATATTAAAAGAAAACTAAAAAATAGTTTAAAGAGAATTGCAACATTGAAGAATTTATTGTCAAACGATTACTATAAATATCAGAGCAAAATGAGTCGTGAAAGTAAAAGACTCATTGTAATTCACCGGAAGTTGCACCTCTCGTGCTCAAGTGTCCATACAGAATGAAATAGAATGAAATTTGGCCCCAGAGGAAGACTTTAATTTGTAATACATCCACGATTAACCCAAACTGTTCAATTTGATGAAGAAAACAAACATCATGAATTTCACAATTTCTTTTATTCTTTCACTCGGTCTTTCGTAATTTATAGGTGAGATTGTGCACAGGCCGTCCTGGGGAAAGGATCAGCCAAATAATTACAATGGTGAACAAAATTGTGTGGTGCTTGATGGAGGAAGAAGTTGGCTTTGGAATGACGTCGGTTGTAATTTAGATTATTTGCACTGGATTTGTCAAAGCAGTGAGTAGAGACTATTTTCTTCATTACAGTTTATGATTAAAAAAAGCAATGAGTCATTAAAAAAAAAAAATGATTTTTCCAGAGCCATCGATCTGCGGTAGTCCAGAAAAATTCGAGAACACGACAATTCTAGGAACAAAACGTACAATTGGGTCAACAATAGATTACATTTGTCCAGATGGTTACATGCTGGTTGGTACAAAATCAAGAACCTGTGAATCCAATGGTTTCTGGAGTGGTGAACCACCCACGTGTAAATTTGTGGATTGCGGTGCATTGCCAGAGTTTGATAATGGGGAAATAACACTGGTTAACAAACGCACAACGCATGGAGCCTTTGCTGATTACATTTGCAATGATAATTACACATTAGTTGGAGATGCTAGAAGGAGATGTGGTGATGGAGGCATCTGGAGTGGCCATCAACCCCAATGTCTCTGTAAATACAGTTTTAATGAAATATCATTGAAAATAAATGAGATAGAGAAATTTTCATAGAAACCTTTTTTCTAGAGAATTTTAAGAGCTAAAAAAAAGGTCTCCACGTTTTTTTCCCTATCTCCATTAATTCCAGAGATATTCAAGGGATTAATTGAATAATTTGCTTTTTTTCAGTTGACTGGTGTCCAGAGCCTCCAGATGTCAACGGTGGTGTTGTATCAACAACTGGAAAACGTGTTGGCTCAACAGCAACGTACACCTGCCAAAATGGCTTCATTCTCTTCGGGGACAACGTGAGTATCCTCAATACGATGAAAAAAACAATAAAAATAACTGAATATTAAAAAAAATCGTAATTCCAACTCGCGTGTCTCATTATTACGCAAACGTCATTCCGAGACGTGCGTCAATTAACGTTCTGCACTACTGCATGATTCTCGGGTTTTCTTTTTCTCTTTTAATCATTTTTTTCCCAAACAGTAACATTGAATTGCAAATGTGTCAAGAACAATATAATTATCTGTTCTTCACTTTTGGAGAAAATTAGTTTTGCTTCTGTTTCTTTTTCATATCATTAATATTATTCACGACTTCAATATTTTTTTCTCGTAGAATAATTTTTCAAATTATCAAAAAAATGAATTTTTCATTGATTAATTTATTTACAGGTTTTAACGTGCGAGATTGGTGGTGGATGGTCGGGAAAAGCTCCGCAGTGTCGTTTTGTTGATTGCGGTGCACCAGCACAAATTGAATTTGGAAATGTTGAATTAATCAATGGAAGTACAACTGTGGGAAGTTTTTCGGTTTATACGTGCCAGGTGGATTATTGGCTCGTGGGTGAAGCCAAGCATGAGTGCACCAGAGAGGGCAAATGGAGTCACGAGACACCATCGTGCGAGTGTAAGAACCCCTCATTGTGATAACGAGACCCGTGGGACTTTGATCCCCTTGATAATACCACAAAACAAATGGTTGAATTGAAAAATGAATTCTATCTATTCCAGTGATCACGTGCGAGGAACCGGAAATTCCACCAGGAAGTTACGTAGTTGGCTACGATTTGAATGTACACAGCTCGATATTGTATCATTGTGAGGCTGGATACCTGATGAATGGAGAGCCAAGGCATACCTGTGAAAAAAATGGAGAATGGTCTGGACAAGTTCCAACATGTGAATGTAAGAATTTATCCTATTCCACCACTTTTCTTGGATTATCTCTGTAAATAATGGAGATAGGAAAATTTTTATAGAAATCTTTTTTGTAGAGAATTTAAAAAGCTACAAAAAAGGTTTCCATAAAAATTTCTCTATTTCCATTATTTAGCGAGATATTCTCAATTTTCTATTCACATTTTTTTTATTTTTTTATTTTCAATATTCAGACGTTGATTGCGGAAAAGTTTTACCAATTCCAAATGGTGCAATCGAGTACGCCAATAGTACAACACATTTAGGAAGTGAAATAACGTACAGCTGTTCACGAAATTATCGATTGAATGGTGTAACAAGGAGGTACTGTCTTGATAATGGACAGTGGAGTGATGCAACACCGAAATGTGAAGGTAAACTTTAGTAATTCAAACTTTGTCCTGTGTTTCATTAAATTTCCGCTGAATCAGTACGTTAATACATCCAATTATTAATGTGTAAATTACAGAAATCCGGTGTCCGGAACCAGTACTAGCGGAACACGGAATTCTGTCGGTAACTGGCAACGATCGTATGTATGGAAGAACATTAATCAGAACTGGGACACTTGAAAATTCAAATACTGGTGCAACGTCGTACAAAATTGGTGCACTTGCTAAATACAGATGTGAAAGGGGCTACAAGGTCATTGGTGAACCACTGTCCACGTGCGAGGACAATGGAAAGTGGAGTGGTGAAGTTCCTCAATGTGTTTGTGAGTAAAAGTTTCATTTTTTCTTGAATCTCTTGATAAAAATCTCCAACTCGTTCCATAAACTCGTTTGCACTTGATCCCAAGGCTGATGCATAATTAATTTATGATTAATCCTTTTAAAAAAAATGAAGCATCACTTGAAAAACGTATTTTTGTCCTCAGTTGTCGACTGCGGAAAACCCGAGGATACAGAGCATGGAGAGTACACATTGACATCAAATGCAACGTATTACGGTGCTGCTGCTATTTATGAATGCATTGGTAATTACGAGCTCGATGGTTTTGCACGACGTTTGTGTCTCGAGAATGGCACATGGAGCAGTGAAATTCCAATTTGCCGTGAAATAAGATGCAAGGATCCTGAAAAAGTTTCACCACTTTATATTCAAGTGTCAACACACAGTGTGGGTGGTGTTGCACATTACAGTTGTCCACGTGGTTATTACATGGAGGGTAATGGAACGAGGATTTGCCAGCAGAATGGTTCTTGGAGTGGATCTATGCCAGCTTGCTTTGGTAATGGCGATGAGAATAATTTTTTTCTCGGAGATTCAGGTGATTTCATGTTGTGAAAGATGAATTTTTATGATTTATTACTCTTTGTAGCCTTTGATTGCAAGCATCCGGGATCGATAGACAATGGAAGAGTTATCGTGGTGAATGGATCAACGCTTTTTGGTGGAGCTGCTGAGTATCACTGTTTGCCACAATTTGAGAGGATCGGGCCCTTTCTGAGGAAGTGTTTGGATAGTGGAGTTTGGAGTGGAGAAGAGCCAAGATGTGAAAGTGAGTATTTTTCAGATGATTAAGTATCAGAATGTATAAATTAATTTATTCATTCGATTTCAGTGATTTCTAATGAAATTGCGGAGCAACAGGGAGTTGGCACGAGTGTTGGTATTGGTGCTGGTGTCATAATCTTTATTCTCCTCATCCTGGGACTCGTTTATCTTCGATTGTGAGTTGAGAATTTATTCCCAAAGAATGAAACAATCAGATTTGAATATAAATTTTTTTTATTCCATAGGAGGAAAGCAACGCCTGTGAAAAATACAGAAAATGTTCAAGCAGCAGAGAGAAAAGAGGATCAGAATGCTGCTGTTATGTCTTATGCTAGTTTAAATGATGGAACACCAAATAGAATGTATGAGAATGTTCCTGAGGATGGACTTTATGATAGTCCGTACAGTGTCAGTGGTAGTGCGTATGGGTAAGTGATGATATTAATATTTTTTAATCATTTAATTCGTGATTTCTCATTCAATTTAATGCACTCGTGTTACAGCTATGGTAATGGAAGAAGAACGTACAACAGATCTGGCCATTATGAAGCTGAACCAGCGCCACGGAATGGTATTACCATAAACGGCGTGTCCGTTCGATAAATTTTCATCCAAAAAAAAAAAATTGAAAAAAGTGTCAATGCAGCCTCATTATTTATAATCGATTGTAAATACAATTCGAATGAAATACGATAAATTCTTCAATTCAAACAGAAGATGCTTTAAATTCTTCTGTTATTTATTTCAATTCTCTCGAGATAATTGAGAGAATTGAATCTGTATGATTCTGTATATACGTTATTTCCAGATTAAATCTGGTGTCTTTTCATAGTTTTATGTATTTTACTATTATCATAGGACTTAAGTTTAATAAACGAATTTATTGTTAAGTCTGAGGATGAAAAATTCCATGAAAAAATTTACCTTTCCCTAAAAATCCTCATTAAAAAACGGAATAAATTATTTAAACTCGTACTTGACCTCAGTTTTATTGCAAAATCATGACCATCATGGTTTTATATTTTGTGTCCATAAAAGGTGATGAATCACACGATGACTCGAGCAACCAAGTACGGAATTTGGAGCAAAACGAAAGGCTCACCTTTCATTATCTTTCTCCATTCAAAGAAAATCCATAAAACAATTGTGACTATCTCGAATAATTCAGATAAATGGGGAATTATGCGTGTGCTTTTTTTGCATAACGAATTTATGCAAGAATATATCAATTGGCCTAAATAAAGAGCAGTTTGTCCCTGGCCGCCACGCGTTTGTTGCTTCTTTTTTTCAACACAAGATGGCGGCAGGAGACACGAGCGGGTGTGGTAAATTGTGGTTAGCTCGTTGATCAGTGACGCGAGTGTGATTCACTGTTCAACACGTATTCAACGTTCATTCCACTCTCAAATCATCTCTCAAGGATTAATCTCGTGAGATCAGGTAATAATCAATAATTTATCAATTATCTAAACTTTGGGCAATTGTTGGGTTCTTCTAATTAAGAGGAAATAGTTTGGGGACAGAGATTTGACAGTTGAGAGAGTGAAAAGTGATTTTGGAGCAGCCGCCATTGTGCAGTGACGATGGAGAGAAAACATTCCAATCGTGAATCACATTTCAAATATTTGTTCTACTCTGGAATGGAAATTCTTTGAATTATTCTCTATTTGGGCAAGTTTTTTTGAATGGGCAACATTAGAGATTGGATTCATTCTCAGGGGCTTTATGATTTTATCAATTGCTAATCATTCCTTTTTTGATTTTCAGATTGATGAAATGTAGAATTCATAAACGTTTTAAGAAATACGTGAATATCTCCGAAAATACTGGGTTTAGAGAAATTCATGCCTAATCCTTTTTTCTCCAGAATTAAATTCCCCACAAAAAAGGTCTCTTGAAAAATTCTCCTAAAACCAATGGTTTCCAAGATATTCAAGAAAACCTGAGTACCTCAATTTAATTAAAAATAGCCTTGTTTATTTATATTAAAAAAATCCACGTGCAATGCAAAATGAAAGAATAGAAGACGCCATTCTCCTCATGCACTGAACACTGAGGTTTAACGACCCTCCCCTCTCCACTTCTAAAACCCACAAAAAATTATTTATAACCCATGTGCCTTTCACCAAGTATCTCTTTTTTTTCCCCACCAAAGTGCAAGCGTAATTTTTTCCAATTTTCAATAGCAACGTTGACATATTCATTTATTTATCTTTCAGGATTCACTGAATAAATTGAGCAATGTCAGCAAGAAAAACAGCAGGTCGTCGTGCTACGACAAAGAAGAGGGCACAGCGTGCGACATCAAATGTATTTGCTATGTTTGATCAGGCGCAAATCGCCGAGTTCAAAGAGGCATTCAACATGATTGATCACAATCACGATGGGTTCATTGATAAAGAGGACCTTCACGATATGCTTGCTTCTTTAGGTAAGATGATTATGAAAGAGAGAAGCTGTAGAATGAGGAAATTATTGAGAAACCTTAATATGTGACTTTTTCAGGAAAAAATCCTACTGATGAGTACTTGGAGGGGATGATGAATGAAGCTCCAGGCCCTATTAACTTCACCATGTTCTTGACGCTCTTTGGAGAACGTCTGCAAGGAACTGACCCTGAAGATGTCATCAAGAACGCATTTGGATGCTTCGATGAGGAGAATACTGGGCATATTAATGAGGAACGCTTGAGGGAACTCCTGACTACCATGGGAGATAGGTAAAGCAGGAATCTAAAGAAAATGCACATATTTTCAGAAAAATGTGCAAAGTAAATTAGAGTTGTTATTGGATTAATTCATATTAATTAGGGAATTGTGCTTTTAGATTCACAGATGATGACGTCGATGAAATGTATCGCGAAGCCCCGATAAAGGGGTCAATGTTCGATTACCTGGAGTTCACTAGAATTCTGAAGCACGGAGCCAAGGACAAAGATGAGCAGTGAAATAATGGGATTTTATTGTAAAACAATGCTTTCGTATTTCCTTATAGTTTTTTTTTTCAACGTCGAGGTAATGATTAACTTAATTAAGGAATCTCTGCATTTCAACTTAACATTAAATTAATTCTGGGGAATTTATTATTTTTTCAAATTAGCTTAATCCTCGATGTTAGTATTGCATTTTTTTTCTCCTCTGATCATTTTTGCATTTTGATTTCTTTATTAAAAAACGTTTGTATTCAAACATCAACCGAGTATTCAATAGTGTTCAAATGAAAAGAATTTTATACGAAGTAATAATTTGAGAATCATGTGAACTTATGAGCACTTGTAAATTATATTATATATGTTAATTAACTGTCGTAGAATCGGCATTTGTATTTTAATATAAACAGAATAGGAAAAATTTAGAAAACGAAAATCTATTGCTTCTTAATTGATTCCTCAGAGTAAATAGAGACTATAATAGAAAAAAATCCATTAAATCTGTAATTATCAATTGGAAAAATCCCATTCTTCATCAATTTTCTTTCCAATCTATTCTCTTGATTGAAAAAACATCTTCTACCGTTTTATTTAAATTGAAAAAAAAAAACATTTTCACTGTCACGACATAGTCGAAGGAGACGTTCCGCTCTGCAGCTTCGGTCGACCCAAATTTATTTTTTATTACCACAATTCCCCGTTAAAAATCATTTTTTTATGATTGTCCATGACCAATGGAAAAATAAAGGCTCTCGTCAAGGTTGTTCGTGACAAAAGCTCCGATTTGTCCACCAAAACTTGTTTCATTTATTAATTGTACTTTTTTTCTTCACTTTCACGTCTCTGGACCGTTCTCCTCACCGCAAGTAACTCGAGCATGTTATTGAGAATGGAGCCATTAAAAAAAAGAGATGAAAACTCAATGATTTGTAAACATTTACGGTTATTGCTTTATCTTGATTGCTAATTTCATGGTGAAATCATTTGTGATTGAATTTAATCCAAAATTCATTAACTGATTAAAAAAAATCGTAAAAATATCATTAAAATTCCATCACTCAGGCCCTCAGTGTCACTAACTGGGACTTGGTTCTTACATAAATTCTAGACAAGTTAATTTTGGGTAAAATCTAGGTCAGTACGAATGCTTGCATCGGATATTCCCAGAAGCAACAAAATTCATAAAATTCCGCCCTCCGGTCAACAATTGCGACACATTGATAAAAACCACAATTACCTCATAAACTATTAAAACCCAAAAACCCAAAAATAACTGCTGCAAAAAAAAACATCATAAATCTCTCAACCTTCACTTAAAATAAAAAAAAAAAAAACATTGAAACCTTTTTCCTCAATAACATAAACGTTACACTGTCGTCCAAGAATTCATGCAATTCTCCATGAATAATAAATCACCCCTCCATTCCTCCAATTAAAAATAGAAACGTCAATGCAAGTCAATTCCATCTGTCAAAGTCACGTGCGTTCTTAATCCTCTCTCTCTCTCTCTCTCCGAAAAAAAGAATGAAAAATCGATTGTCCATGTCTTCCACCATGGCAACACCCTAGAGGGCCCTAAAAAAATAATAAAATCCTCAATTTGCACTTACTCTGACTGGCAGAAAGGAAACTCAACCTTTACAAGTTTCAACAAAAGATGAGAGAATCCCTGAAATAAAAAAAAATAAAAGAAATGTCGTGTTTTGATGTCGAGTGGGGGAGTAAAAAGCGTCGGCGTTGCCCGGCGTCTGCGCATGGCGCTACAGTATTCCCCAATAGAGCCTCCGCAGTATTGCTTTCACGTTCCAAGTGTTAAGGTGCTCCTCTCTGTGTCACTACATTTAAATGAAGACTCTGAAACACACTCCATCATTCATGATATCATGTTGATGTAATGAGTGAGGATAAATAAATAATTGTGATTGGTTGAGTTGAGTGTTGGGGGCTATTCAATGGACATTGACACGTGATAGAGACCCGGGTGGAATTCCCAGGGAGACGCCAGGACCTCTCGACCTACCAACACCATTTCTTTTTGTTCTAGTGATTTTTTTTAAAAACTCTAGTCTCTTGTGAATTGTGCAGAAAGAATAGGGAGTCATGGGGAGAGTTGTGGGGCATGGACCCATCAAGTTCCGGAGTTTTTAATCGATCTCAACGGAATTAATAGAAACTAATCGATACACGGTTGATAACCGAGGATTAATTCAACAAATGTGAGTGGAACGAGTCTTCTTGGTGTTGCAGTTTATTTAAATGGTTTATTGGAGATCGAGGAATCAGCTGTTCTCAGGATTTTGGACTGTTCCAGGTGAGTCCTTAATTTCAGACTTTTTTGCTAAAAATCCAGGAAATTCTTAAATTCATGATATCTTGGAAACCGTTGCAGTTAGAAAGATTTATCAAGAGTCCTTTTTTGTGGGGAATTTCAAGAGCTACAAAAAAGGTGTCTACATAAATTCCCCTAAATCCAACGGTTTCAGAGATATTTGCTTCTTAATTAATTATTAAGAAAACAAAAATGAAGCGATGCTAAAGAGATAAGAAATTAAATTATCAGAAGAAACTCATAAAAATTCCCCCAATTTTGATAAAATTGAGGGAATAAACATTCGTTTTACACAAATTTCATAACCTTGGAAAAACAGTATCGTTTACACTGTTTACGCTATGATAAGACACAAAGCACACGTGACTGCCAATGCAATTGAGGGTTTAGTTGGACATTAAACTCTTGGAAACTCTCAGAATCGTTTATTTTGATTGCACAGGGTCTCTTATTTCGCTGGACTTTTTTCCTATGTAATTCAGGCCTTTTTCATCTGAAAGGTGCATTAAGCCCTGGGAGTGTTCATTACCTATCGACACAATCTATCTCAAATGCCGTAAATCAACTGCCAAGGCCAATACGTACTTTGCAGCCATACTTGTATTATCCAATATTTATAGCTTCACAGGGCATAACGAGCCTGCGTAAAGAAGCCGGATTCTTTTATTCCCAGAGTTTTGTCTCATTTTCCAAACATTATTTTTAGACGTTTATTTGCAGATCAAAGGGAGATTGTGACGATTTTTTCCTGATTCATATCATTAAATCCTGAATTTTTATCCATGTTGAGTCACTTTAAACAATTGCCCATGTACTCTTGTTTATTTTCAAGGATATCTCTGAAATTAGTGGGTTTAGAGGAAAATCACAAGAGACCTTTTTTTGAGCTCTTGAAATTCTGAAGAATAAAGGTCTCTTGGGTTTTTTCTCTAACTCCACTCATTTCAGAGATATCTTCAGATTTATCTACGAGTATTTACCTTGTTTTTAATGATTTTTCTTCACCTCCAATTTGCTCCTTTTTTGGCGCAGTGCAATAACCTCAGGAAACTAGGGCAACATGTCCTCCCTTGGATGCTCCACCCTGATAGCACCATCGCATGATTTTTGAAACTGAAAGAGGAAGAAATAGCACGTGTTAAACTTGTTGTAATGAGACACCACGAATCCTCATTGTTGCATAAGCATTTTATTTCCCCTCTCAACTGCGCAGATAGGCAGAATTGAAAAATAAGAAAAATCGTAGTTTTTTTTGCTGGTGCAGGTGGTTTTTTTCCAACCGGTTTGCTCAATGATTCCATTAATTCTCATCATTATTCCCATGACTAATGGAGAATGATAAAAATTATGCTGAAATAAGGAATTATTTTATTCTTCTCACCACTTCCGGTTAACTCTTCAGTGTCGACCCATTTTATGCGCCCAGTGGCATTATATTACAGTCAATCACTGCCACTTTAGTTTCACTGCCAACATAATGTAGACCGGTCTACTGTAGTATCGAATAGGTCAAATCACAACGTTAGATGTTCTATACACTTCATTTTTCTCACAGATTATAAAGGCAATGATAAAATCACATTAATAGGAATCAATTTGAGTGTTTTATAGTGGTTTTAAATTGTTGGGAGGAATATTGAGTAATAAAATATTACAATTACTGCCAATTAAATTCGAATAAATATCAATTAATTGGGATTTTAACAAAATTATTGGATTAATTTAGTCTTATTCAGTTTATTATTTAATTACTTTTGTTAAATACGTGTTATTTGAGTTCTAAAGTGCTGCAGTGAATTATTTTCATTAATTATTATCAGAAAAAAATGAATATTTTACGTTTTTGGGAAAAATTAAAAATTTTGTGCTAATTGTATTTACGATAACTCGTAAACCAGTGGTTTTATCAAAAAATGTCAAGACACCTTTTTTGTAGAGAATTTGAAGAGCAAAAAAAAAACTCTCTTGACATTTTTCAATAAACCTAATAGTTCCTGAGATATGCCAAGAATACTGACCACATCGACCTATTTCACTCTAAAAACAATTGAATTAACGTCAAAGAGGTATTAGCATGCAGAAACTTTATTGGTTATTCGCGAGGACAGGGATTTAAAAAAATTACGGAATTCTAGGGCAATTAAGTCGGTGGCAACTTCGTGCCTAACACCGTTTCGTATTTTTTTTTTTTACTTTTCTCTCATTCTCTGATACTCTTTTTTTCTTTCCCTTTAACCCCTGGCGCCTCTTTGACCCTATGACTTGCTTACACGACCATCCATCGTGATTCCTCGTTTGTTCAACTGGAATTTCTTTACAATGCTCATAAACAATTGTTGTCTTTCTAATTACCTGAAATCACCACTTTTTTTTTTTTTTTTTTTAAATGAAATCTTCATAAAAATGAGAGTTTTGGGATTTTTTTAAAAATTTCAATTGTTTCATCAAAATCCCCATTTTGCCCCAGACCCTTCAAACCTTCGATCTAATTAATATTTAACAATTGATCATTGTTTATCGTAATATTTATTAGTCACGCAAGTGATTCATATAGAGCACGCAAAGGTTACACTGCGAATACAATGTGGCAAATTTATTTGCGGGGGTGGGAATACATTGGAGGGCTCTTGCCATATGCACCCATTGTTAACTACCATTTTCTTTTTTCCCCCACCCACTTCCTCAATGCGAATGGATCAATTGGGGTGAGTTTATTATCACATCTGCCACTGTGGTCTTATTCTCTCACATGCGGGTAGTTGAGACAATTCCGGAGGATAAAATCGATTCTAAAACTTTTCATGGATGTGGATTAACGATTAAAATTCAAGGCAACAAATTACTCAGACTGTCAACATTAACAGCAAAGTAGAGGAACAAGGTTAGAGTATTAAAGTGTAATACGTTAGGTTGGGACATTAAATTGGAAATTTAATGGCCATAGAATTCCTAACCTAACTTTTTTTTGTTTTTATTGAATATCTTGGAAACTAAAGGAGATAGGAGAATTTTGGAGAAGACCTTTTTTGTAGAGAATTTCAAGAGCTACAAAAAAGGTCTCTACAAAAATTCACCTATCTCTCTTAGTTTCCGAGATATTCAACCATAAACTTTCTTCAACATCTTCCTGCAGATTTTTTTCATAAAATTTCAATGAAACATTTCCCTCAAACATATTTCTCATCTCCCCCTTTTATCTCATCCATTAAATTTGGATTTCTCTTTCTTTTCAGATTCTCCGGAATTTATATTGCGTATAAATGTCAAATGATCTCTGAAGAATTCTCAGATCGTAAAATTACGCATCTGTTAAAAATAAAACTGAAATACTTTACAAAATCGATTCCCGAGTGATGCTACATCCAATTCTCCTGAATTTCGGGGAAATTCTCGGTCCATTCGCCCCTTGTCCCTTTGATGAACAAAGGGATGAGGCAGAGTTTCTCGACAGGCTGCGTTTCACCCTCGTTCAGTTACTGCTCCATTCCCTAAGGGTTTGGAAACATTCGGCTTCATCAAAAGTCAGGCCTTTCTCTATTCTTCATAAATAATCGTTTATCTGAGCTTCAGAATCGTGCGATTGAACGTCGCCAGATATTATTGTCATGATGAGAATGAAGTAAGTTACTGCATCTTCACTTAATTGAAGATATCTCCGAAATGGGACAGTTTAGGGAGATAAATCTTGAATCCTTTTTTTTGCAGAATTTAATTCTCCACAAAAAAGTTTTCTTCATAAATTCCTCTAAACTCAATGGTTTAAGAGAAAATTGCGAAATATTAGAGATTTGATCTTTTAATTTGTTTAATTCCGACAGTTAACGACTAAAATTAATTAGCAGCTCTCTTTCATGGGAATAAAAAAATCGATGCTAACTTTAGCAGCCATCGAACGCTTTTCCAGGCTCCACAAACTGTCTCATTCAACCCCCTCTTTAATTCTCTCAGAGACTAAACACTCGACCTTCGTTGCAGCATGAAAACTCCACTTTCCTCAACCACTAGACCACGAATATACTTCACGACTGAAATTTAAATTTATGAAAGTGCAGTGACAAATTGAATTGAGAGAAATATTATACATTGACATTTTAGTGTTGGATTGACATTTAATTCGTCAAAGGGAACAAGTGCAGTTGAAACTTTGTCTTTTCGTGGCAGAGAATTTTATTAATACTTTATGATACAATTTCGTGGATATCTCAGGAATTATTGAGTTTAGGGGAAAATGGCAAGAGACCTTTTTTGTAGAGAATTTCAAGAACTTAAAAATGAGTCTCCTGACATTTTTCTCTAAATCCAATAGTTTTGAAGATATTCACGATTTAATAGCTCGAGTTTCAGGAAACTAAATAATTCTAATTTAATCCCAGTTCCTTCGAAATTCCCCGGGCTTTTTAATGGTTCCCATGAAAAACCTTGCTCCACTTTCTCTCTCCTCATTAACGAGACCATGAGTTGTTGAAAAAAAAAACGTAAAAATAACGGCACAAACGAAAATTTCCAGATAACTGTGTAAAAGGTTCTCTGATTTATTATTTTCGTCAAAAATCAAGAGTTCAAAAGGTACTTTGTGATTTACCAGGTTCGTGCTCATGATATGAGACCCTAAAAAAAGAGGGTGAGAGCAAAAACGTTGGCATCCCCTTGCCCATAAAATATCCCCAATCCAAAACTCGAAATACTCGAATTAATTGAATTTCATGGAAAAATCTTAACTATTAAAAATTACAGGAAATTATGTTTTTTTTCAATAACAATTTTTATCGACCCGTTTATTATTAATATTTCAGGGAAGCTATAAGAGGCAGAGGTGAGGTGATACGTGTGTGTAATAGAAATTCAGTGTCCACACGAACGCAGTAGAAAAGGGGATGTGCATGAATTTGTTACCAGCAAGTGCGCAGGCTTCCCATCGATTTCCACTGGCAAACCCATGGGCCTATACCACCCCTACATCTGCACAGACATTTCCCCCTCTACTTAAATTCATTTATAAAAATAAGTTTATGGAAAAAATAGTCATTAGTGCAGGAGAATTATCAGGAAGTTTTTTGAAATTTTGTATTTTATTAAATATCTCGGTAAATAAGGGAGATAGAGAAAATTTCATGGATACCTTTTTTGTAGATCTTAGTCTCCTCTTCAAAAAAGGTATCTACAAAAATTTTCGTATCTCTAGTATTTTTAGAGATATTTAATGAAATACGAAATTAATGAATAATTATAATCCAAAAAAATCCAAAAAATTGTGGAAGAAAACAGATTGTATAATGTCATCTCTCCCTCGAGATTCGATTCAATTTCAAACCGATTCTCAAACACAACTTCTCCATTCTGTGCGGTTTTGTCATTATTATTATTCTCAATTCTACCCAGAGGCCTTTGTCTCGTGCAAAAGGCATCCATGGGGAGTATCACTGGCACAAGTGGAATGAGGGATTTCTCCATCAGTGAGTAACTGAGATAACGAGAGTAAGAGAGAACTCTGGAGAGCTTGATTCACTTTGAATTTATGTAAAATGTATTTTACGTTTGTGAAGGCAAGTCTCGTGCACACCAACGGTTTTCTAATTCAGTCAACTGACCTAACCCACTGGCGCTAACCCGAGTGAATAAGTATGTGGGCGATGTGGAGCCTTTGTAGATTGATTTGAAATTGATGATCCAATTTTTTTTCATCAATTACTAATTCTAGAAATTATTCTAAAAAAATAGTAAAATCCATGAAAAACAGTATTTCAATAATATCTCGGAAACTAAGGGACTTACCGAAATTTTTGTAGAGACCTTTTTTATAGATCTCGACGAGATCTACAAAAAAGGTCTCCACAAAAATTTCCATATCTCCCTTAGTTTCCGAGATATCCTAAAAAAACAATTTCCCACTAATGATCCCTCATTTTATTGAATTCAAAAAAAAGGCGGAAACTGCTAATCGAATTAACGTGATGATACACTTGCATTTAACCCCATCTAATTCCCCCAATTGACTCCAAAACCCGCCCACATTTATCTCAAACGCTCCTGATGCACGTTTTCGCACATGTGTGTTTATATTCCCAGTTAATTCCGCATTCCAACTCGAGTCTTTTGCCATTACTTAACGAAATAAAAATGAAACATTAAATCCCCGGAGATTCCACAAAATTTTGAAGCATAAAATCGCTGAATGTTTACCTTGTTGCGTGTCTACTTGTGTTTACACTTGCCTCATTCTCACTCACTTTTTTTTTTCCATAATTTTACAGACTTTTTATTTTTCCCCGTGCATGCACTTTGCGTGACGCCCTTCTGTTAATTTTTTTTTTCCATTCGTTTGAGCACAGGGTAATCGAGACACGCGTTTCATACTTCCGGAAGAATTACTCCTCCAGAGGTGAGGGGGAGAGACAAAAAAAAAAGTCCCTGATTTTAATCTTAATTTGTAATTAATTCTCCGTTTAACTTTTCCCTATCATCATTTCAAAGAAATAATTCTCATTAAATTCCTAATTATCAAGCAGCAATTAATCCAAATTAATTCTTCATTAAATCAATAGTCTAATGCTCATTATCTATATTTTTCAGGAATCAAGTAATTCTTCCAAGAATTCCAAGTGTCTGGAAATTATCGGGGAAATGCCACTCGGCTCTTGATCCCACTGGCTTCCGGGTGATAATAGCACTAGAGATATAATGCTGTCGCATCAGTAGAGATTCACATGCAGAGTGAATTTCTGTCTTTTATTTTCTGGCAGACACAACCAGCTGTCACTCTTTTCCACTCCCAGAATACCTGCAGATTAATTTTACGAAACACATTCGGTATAATTCTTCATATACATATACACTTTCATAATCATCGAGTTTCTTTTTAAATTCAGCATCGTTTGTAAATTTACAGGAGTGTGCACTTCTTTTCATCTCAACCCCTGTGTAAAGGGCCTCCTTTCCCCCTTTTTAATCCAGGAAAAAAAGGGGTAAAATGTGGATTCAAAGTGCTTGATAAAAATTAGTAATTAAGAGTAATGAAAGAACAAGTGGATACATTCAACTCTCCCTCAATGCACTGAATTATTCTGTGAAAATTGGCCAGAGTCGAGTGAATTATCTCCACTTCTCTCGCATTATCTAAACACCATGATTAAAATAATTGCATCTCAACTGTAACATCTCAACAATTAGCTGCAATATTTCTAATCTATTCGTTATCTGTTATTTTCATCATGAACCAGAAGATTCAGATAATATTTTAAAAATGTATGAGTCTATCGGCCTCTAGGGCCGGACGAAGACCGCTACGTGGAAATATCAATCGGTACAAACACGTACGTGGTGAAACGGTAAAATCTCAATTCCAATTCTCCTTTCCCCTCTGAGGCTATGGATATATATATATTATATACATTCAGTGTGTCCCTTTTACGCCAAGTCATGCCCATTCTCAGAATCTCTACGAATCATCGAGCATAGAGTGCAATAACCTTATCATATTATATAAATTATAAATAAATTAAGGAAAAATGGTATTATCATCATTGTTATTAAAATAATCTTTTATGTATTGTCTTCAGATATGATGACTGTATGAATATCTGCATTTATCTTTAAAGTGCCACTCTCTCACGAGATACATTGGTAAAGTGCCGTTAAGTGTTTTAAACTGTGCACTCTGATCTTGAAAATTTCATTTTAATGATGAAAAAAAAAATCATCATTTATTTATTCTCACAATCTCGCAATTTATTCATTGATGCTCATGAAAATTGGGTTTATGAACTCATGAAATTGCTGGTTTTTTTTTTTCGCAATTCCCTGGTAAATCTAGGAGAAACATAATGATTTTTTGAAAAAATGTAATAAGTGCCTAGCTAAAGGCGGATCCAGACGAGACGGGATGATATCTGATATCTAATTATCCTCGACGAGTTTCTTGCTGGCTCGATGCTTCCAGCGTTCCTCTTGTAATCCCACCTCTTTCTTTTTTCATATAAATATCCACACCCATATTGCTAAGGTTTTGTTAAGGCATTTGAATTCATTCAGGATTTTAATTTAATTTATTTCATTCATTGAAATCATATTTTTTTTCTCATTCCCCTGGGAATATCTCGGAAACTAAGGGAGATACAGGATTTTTTGTGGAGACCTTTTTTTAAGAGGAGAATCTCCTTTTCAAAAAAGGTATCTATGAAAAATTCTGTATCTCTTTTATTTTCCAAGATATTCAAGGAACAAGAAATAAAAATTTTGATAAACGAAAAAAATGATTATCCGCTATTTCATAAATGGTGTAAGAACATCATCCCACGCTTGTGCATTCGACTTAACAGCTTTTTCCCATGCAGGCGTCAACGCACGTGAGTTATAAATACATTTAACCACTAGTATAACCGGGTGATTGGCATTTCGGTTTTGCTCCATGCTCTAACACATATATTTTTCACTCGATGATATTCTCTCACCCACGCGACACTATTCCAGTGCTACCAGAGCCATACAAGTTCTGATGAAGTCGATTGTCTGGGAAATGTAGAGAATATTGCAATCATCTTTCTCAATTCATTGAATTTCCTATTTTATGAAGGAGAATAAATTCATCTCTTCTATTTATTCGGAAAATAATCTTTACTGAGGGAATGAGACAAGCCTCAGAGGTGACAGGAAGTCACGAGCCGGAAATTCACAGCCGGAAGTTGAAAATCTATGTAAATACTCTCAATGACTCTTATCGACACTCGTAAACTGTTGATTATCCATAAATATCAATTATGCAATAACTTCATTGAAAAAACTGGAATTATCCTCTTTTTAAATTCCTGCATTTTTCAGGAGTTAAATTGAGTGACATCAGCCGTGAAATTCAATTTTATTCCTCATTTTCGTGATAAAAAAAATCAGAGGCAGAGCCTGAAATATGACAGATGTCTCCTGGAGTACCTGCTAGTCATTCTCTCAGCATGACTCACTCGTTTGTGCTACGCCTCCTTCTTCTTCTTCTCTGTTTTTTAAAAAAACAGTTTCGCACGCTGAATTACATCACTGATGTGACCTCTCGAGAAACGAAAACTTGGGAACGTTGGAATTGAATGAAATTACAACGAAATTAATTTAATTCAATAGAAGATTCACTAAATCCTTGATAACTTTGTAGCGAGTGGGTTTATTGAAAAATATGAAGAGACCCTTTTTGTAGATAATTTCAAGAGCTAAAAAAAAGGTCTCTTGATATTTTCTCATAAACTCAATAATTTCCGAGATATTCTCAAAATAATTCATCAGAAATTGAAAATGGAAATGAATTTAATTTATTAGACTGAATTATTCTGAAAAAATTCATCAGGGCCATTGATCCATAAAAAAAAGGGGGGAAGAACAGAATCCATTCTCTCGAGTGCAATGTAAATATTATGATAATGTGTTTTGTACGATCAATGCTGGCAAGGTCCAGTGAAATTTTTGCCGCAATATAGAGTTTCAAAAAACTACTTCACCCAACTTCGTCATCGCTATTTTATTCCATGAAACACATGCATTCATTCTGACTTTATTCCACCGACAATCCACTCTTCTTTTGTCGAGTTAACGAGAAGAGAGAGAAGGGAGAGCATATTTGTTATGTCGGTATGCAAATTTATCAATTTAGTGTCCCGTTGTGAATTCAAGTGCATTCAAACGCAGTTTCGTCCAGTCAGTCAATTTCAAAATAATAATTTTACAATTTAGTATTTAAATTACATCTCATTGAGAATATTAATGATATTCAATTAATTCGTGGAAAATTTATTGAAAACTCAAATAAATTCATTTTTTTTTTCAGAATGATTGATCAATTTCCAACTACATGCTCGCACTCCCATGATTTTCTCAACCGCAGACTTAACAAATAGTCGATGAATACACTTGTACCTCCTTACTCCCATTACAAAAAAAAAAATTATCCTTCATATCCACAAAGTCTTCAAGACTCTTCATTACTTCCTGTTTCCCACGAGATTTACACTTGTATTCAAGTGTAAACATGTCACCTTTAAAAAAAAGTAGAGAGATGTAAAAATTGAAGGAAAAAAAAGGAAACTGGCTATTCACTGAAGATCTCTTGAATCTCTCCTCTTTCCCTCATATTTCCCTTTTACGCTTCTAGGCCTCATTGAAAAAACATTGGCCCTAGACGTACGTTTTTATTCAACAGTAAACGAACTTTTTTACTTCACTCGAGATTAAACGAACTCTTGTTTTCTCTATCACCAGTTTTATTTCTCTCTTTCTGAGTTCAACGAACCCCAAAGGTTTAATTAAAATTGATAGAATTTTTTTCCCGATAGTCACAGATGAATTCAATGAAATAATCAAATTTTTATTATTTCACTTTCCAGATGCCTCCAATGCTGGATCATTGGTACTACCTGGGATGCAGAAATCCGTCCAGTATTCAATGTAAGCTGAGCCAATGTGAATAACAAAATTTTATTTATAAACCAAAAAGTCAGAGAGATATATGGCAAAGTTGCAGGGCAATGTGGTCAGAAGTTTTAAATAAAAATCAAATGTAGAACGTCTTTGGGTTTTACAAATGCAACTGCAGAGAATTTCAAAAACTTAATAGCAGATATCTGGCTATTCTCTACCATTTTTTTATTGAAATAATGTTTGATAAAATTCATGCACATAGAATAATGAAAAAAAAATGAATATCACCGACATTTTTAAACTTCCATTAAACTCCCACATTATCACAAACTTAATGAGAAATAGAAGTGTAACTGAATAGTGAAGAAGGTACGTGTGTGGGCAGCCAACGCATTATTCACGTATACACATTAACCTTTAGTTACACTATATGTATATAGATTTTTTTATTCTGCGTCATGTTTTGAAGCACACAAGCAGTTCAGTCAAACGGTCCTCGCAGTCGCTACTCGCCGTTCTCTCAGCGAAGGTTATATTAATCACTCTAGTGAAAGAAAGAGAGAGAGAATAAAAAATTAGCTTTTTTCATCTCATTATGAGAGTCACGTGACGACAACAAAATGTGAATAGAGTGGGAGAAAACGTGACAGTCAATTGACATTCAGATCAATGGGATTGTTGATGGTTCAGTGGAAGAAAGTGGGAATAAATGAAGTTTAATAAATTGTAAAAATTGTGGCTGTACATTAAATGAAGGTGTAGTGACCGATGGAGATTGTTCAATGATCGATACTTGATTTTAAATCGAAATACTTGAATCATCTCGCTTCATTGAACACTAGTGAATACACTGATGTATTGGCAATTGTCCTCATCTGTAACGGATGTTAACTGTAAATCCCGGAAGAACTTTGTAATGATAGAGAGGTAGAAAATGAGAAAAATTTCGTTTTTCAATTGATTGCCTTTTTTTTTAAGAGACTCTTGATGTACAATTTTTATGACAAATTTGATAATTCGTTTATTTTTAATTTCAGTAAATAACTTCAACGATGCTATCGTACATGTTACCAACTGGGGACAAGCCTCCACCAGGAGACACACAATCCTGCAATCGTTTAACACGAATACAGAATCGTGGAGATCATCAGATAACACGAAATGGTACATCAGTCCCATCAAGATTGACGGAAGCCAATAAATTATCACCGACATCAACAACGATGATCACGACAACTCTATCGTCAACAAGAATTGAGAATGAATGTGGTGATAATCGTTTGGCCAACGAGATGCAGAACGAGAGCCCAAAACACAATGGTACTACGACTACGAGAAAATCTACTCTTCATACGTCGAGAGTTACTAAAGACGATAGTTTGCACAGTATCAACAGTGAAGCTAGCACTGTTGGAAGTGATAGGAAATCGAAAATGGCGAATGGAGCCAAACATGCCAGTCTCAAGAGGTGAGACTTCATTATTCATGAAATTTTATTCAGAAATTAGTTTTTAATGAATATTAAGTATAGAGAGGCAAACGTTAGAAGACAAATGACCACAAATTTTCTTGTCCCATATTTTTTAACTGTACACCAACATTTCCGGAATTTCTTCTCTCGACATTTATATATAGATGTGTGTACCTTGAAAATATCCTCAAGTATGGAACTAGAGTCTTCAAAAAGTAGCCGCCCCAGTTCTACGAAAACTCGTAAAATTCAGCAAAACAACATGCTGATCTCATTAGCCAGAGTCTCCTGGGCTCTTCTTAATTCTTTCGTATTCCTCATTCTCTGAAATGTCATTCTCTCATATATTCGCAGACTTAAACAATTCACAGTGCACTTCTCCCTTTTTTTCTTCTCATTCTCCAATTGTGAAATAATAGTTTAACGTCCTCGCACACACACGCGAATAAATTGCGCAACAACGTCCAATTCAAAAGCAACGATCTCGCGTGCCGGTGTGAATCATGTAGCCAAAGAATGCTCAGTGTCAAGGTATTACGTTTTAAAATAGTACTCACTGTCTTTATTGTGATTGCCTTGTTTTTTCCTTTAATTCTCATCGCTCGTAAAAACTTTGATAAGAGGAAATAACGTTCATGACATCAGACCTATGAAAAATTTGAGAAAAATAGTTTTATTTTAATTCAAGAAAGAAGCATTTAATTCAGACAATTTTGAGAATATCTCGGAAACTAAGAGAGATAGAGACATTTTCATAGATACCTTTTTTGTAGAGAATTTTAAGAGCTAAAAAAAAGGTATCCATGAAAATTTTCCTATCTCTAATAGTTTTCGAGATATTTTCATGGAAATAATTATGAAGATAAGCCTATTGGTTTTGTTCCCCT
The DNA here is from genome assembly GCA_963565655.1 of Aleiodes testaceus. Taxonomy (NCBI): domain Eukaryota; kingdom Metazoa; phylum Arthropoda; class Insecta; order Hymenoptera; family Braconidae; genus Aleiodes; species Aleiodes testaceus. Next base: position 3,103,365 of record OY751428.1, read on the forward strand.
TCTTGACTCTGGATTATCTCATTTCCTCATTAAATCAATGAAATTACGTAATTTCCCTTGAAATCCCTCGGAAAAATCGAAAATTTATCATTGACACATGCAGACGCATTACGTCAGCCTATTTACATCAGAATAAAATCAAGAGATCAAAAAAGAAACCCTGAAAAAAAAATAATAATAACACAAAAGGAGTAATAAGCTCTTGAATGTATATTTAAGTGAAGCATAAACAAAGGAACGATGTATCAGTGAATGTATACATTTAATCATGATGAAAATAATGCGTTTCACATTAATGTCATGACTTGTTGCAAGTATCGTTTGGCTCTGAGCACCAAAAACGCCCACGTCCAATCATTTCTCTCCAATAAAACTCCAACAATTATAATTTAAATAAAAAAACATAATATTAAAGAGCATGGAGATGAGAATCCTGTCACGTTTCATACATGGGCGTAATATTTCCTCTTCAGTCTCTATTATTTTTATCACAAATTTCCTTCTGTTTCTTCTGCATTAATTCCTTTTTTTTATCAATTCATTATTTTTTAATTCATTGAGTCTTGAGGGCTCCAATTATCACACGTGAAGCATAATTTTCAGTGCGTGGGCGTTAAAAGGTCTCCAGGTACAATTCTATTTATATCCAATCCAATTATCCTTCGTAAATTCCCTCGGGCAATTGGAAATTTTATAAATCCTTCAGTTGAATCAACTCTTCACCAATTAGACTCTGTGCTTTAACATTGTATGGAAGTTTATGTCCATGAATTCATGATTTAGGGGAATGTCAGAGGCTCTTGAAGTACCTGGTATCATTGGACATTTTAATTAAACCATTGGCACAAATCTGCACTTAATTTATGGGGGAAGTATCCAAAGCCATCATCAACATCTTCATTCTATCCAATTAATTAATATCTTCTATCAAAATAAAATGATTAATATTAAATCATTGCTATAAAGCATTATGCTAAATGAGTCTGTATTATTCTGATGACACTGCATTATTTATTTGACTCTACTTCATTTACTCCGTGACAAAATCACATTTATTTGGACAACATCCAAAAGCAAAACTGCGCATCAAATTCAGTCTATTTTCGTTTGATATTCTAAATGTTCACGATTTTCCCATACTGGAAACTGCCAATTTTTCACCTTTTCACCTCATTTTCATGTAAAATAGTTATTCATATGAGAGAAATTATCACGTACTAACAAGATAAATTATTAGAAATTCATGAGTGTTTATAACTCTTATAAAACCAGTCTCTTCGGTTATTCTCAATTTCATTTAGCCAACAGTGAGCTCATTTATATGGATAATACTCGCCTACTGACCCAACTCTCACGTCAACTACTTGCAGATCCTCAATGTGATATCATCATTATGTTTATTCATTTATTCGTAATTATTTAGAATTGAAAAATTTAATTTTCCTTCTCTTGCAGATATCTCTGAAACGAGTAGGTTTAGGAGAATTTATCAAGATACCTCTTTTGTTGGAAATTAAATTATCTATAAAAAAGGTATCTTCATATTTTTCTCTAAAGTCAACGGTTCTCGAGATATCTTTGAAGTAATACAAATAATGAAATTCCCTGATTTTTCTAATCTTTATTTTTTTATAGTCGCCTTTATGTTGCCCGTTTTATGGTGCAAGATGTTGTCTGGATCCAGCTGAGGATCAATAGAACTCCTCCACGGCCTCGACCCCGACCTACCCCTAACTGCTTCTCCCTCCAGACGTCTTGAAGATCACCTTGAGGCTTACCTCTGGCATTCATCAAGCACAACAGAAACATTGAGAAGAACGCAATTAAAAAATCGTTTTTAATTCACATGTGCTGCCATTTTGGATGGCATAATGTTTCTAATTGAGAGCGGGTGGATGGAAATAGACATTCCAGTGTTGCGTCATTTGCCTCCTCTTTCCTCATTGTGCTTAGAGCACGTGACGTTTGAATTTCCCGCTGCTTCGTGCGTCCAGCAGGTGGCACCATCTTCTGGAACGTGCACGAGCATTCTAACTCTCTCGGTAACACAAAACACCCGGGAAATTCGAAATATTCAATGAAGTTTCTCGAATTTTCCCTTTTTTCACTGATATTCTCTACATAAATGACTTTTAGCTTCAAAAATTAAAGTCAGTTATGCAAGGACATGAGATACCAGTTTACAACGTCTGTGGTTACTTCTTCATCCTCATTTACCTGTCATGCGATAGGAAATCTGAGGTTTTTTCAAAAGACAATATACTTTCTGCGGCTTTTTCACACCACCACTGGGCTCTCTTTCATGTTTCATTTTGAAATAAAACGTATTAATGCCTGGGGATTTTTTTCACTTTGTGAATTCATGAATACGAGATTGTGAAAGACTCTGAGGATATTTCTCCTTCGAATATTGAATTTTTTAGATATGAATAAAAGAAAGGTGGAGTTTATTCAGTTTTCTTGGGATATCTTGGAAAATAAGAGAGATAGGGTAAATTTTGTAGAGACACTTTTTTTAGAGGAGAATCTGATTTACAAAAAAGGTTTCCATGAAAATTTCTGTATCTCTTTTAGTTTTCGAGATATTTAAGGTTGAAGTGGATTAGTTTTAAAAAATCAGGAATTAAATTAACAAATATTCTTTTTTGTTTGGAAATAGGGTATCCTTTGGCTCGAGCAAAGGCTCTATGGTTGAGACCCTTGTTTACGAGACCCCTGTTCAGGAAGAACCGGAAATCAACCACTTCCTGGAGCACAATGGACGACTACCGATGATACCAGTACCAGACACCGAGTAAGTAAATTATCTGTCCTTCAATTATTCTCTCAGTTTCACAAAGACCAAAAAAAAGGCAACAAAGAGGTATTAAAGAAATTCGTGAGTGCTCTCGAATGAGTAATGTCACGCCATAAGACACCCACATGTGATTACGATATACGCACATGGAATGACGTCACGTGGCGCACCTAGAACCGAAAATAAACATGTCGGGGTTCTTTGGAGAATCGATTAGGAGCTTTTAGCTTTTGGAAAATTCAATTAAAGAATTCCGGACATTAATTTTCCTGCGGAAATGAGAAATGTGAGACCGTGGGGCATAATTTCGTGGATAACTTTGGAGCAGTTGGGTTTAGGAGAAAATGTCAAGAGACCTTTTTTTTAGATAATTGAATTCTCTACAAAAAAGATCTCTTGACATTTTCCCCTAAACCCAACTGCTTCAAAGTTATTTGTGATACAGTCTGGAATTTTTTGATTCATCGAAATGTCAGAAATTCTTATTCTCTTAATACAATAAATAAAGACAGAGAAATTCATAAAATAATTCTATCCCTCTCGCTCGTAAATTTACGAAGAGACACATCATGCAATAAGAGTATTACGCATTCTGTACACGAGCACGGCTCATTAACGGGATCAAGAGCGATAATGACTGGTGAAAGACTCGGTCAACTGAGGTCCAAGGGAATACGTGTGGGTGGAATTACGAGACTAGGTATCTTCATTCAGATCTGACTATCGTATAATTTCATTTGTCTGAGTGTCAGAGAGGAGAAATTGAAGAAAGATAAGAGAAGAATTCTCCCAATCAAAAAACTTCGACTTTTCTCATTTTATTTTTCACGATATCTCGGAATTGAAGCGAAATATGGAAATTTTCGTAGAGACCTTTTTTGTAGAAAATTTTCCAATCTACAAAAAAGGTCTCTTGCAAAAATCCCCTAAACCTCTTATTTCCCGAGATATCCTCGAAATAAGTAAAAATCCCCTGAAATCAAATAAATAAATGATTTATTTCAATTTCGATTAACTCCTGAATCTCAACTGCTGCACTGTGTCTCGCTTTTACGGAGATTTATAATTAGAGTTTATGCATCGAAAGTGTTTTAGGCCAGAGGCACTAAAGGGAATCTTATTTATCGTTTTTTCCCTCTTTTATCTCAACCCCGAGGTCATCTAAAGAATTCAGACGTAAACGATATAAATCTAAAATATTATCCACTTATTTTTAGATGAAAAATTGAATTAATTCACAATCATTCTATTCGTATTAATTCAAAAAAAATAAAGCACCCGAATCTCAACGTCAAAGCGCATCGGTTAAACTCGTGGATCTCCGGCCGGCGAGAAAGAAACGAACAAAGCCGAACGCAGGCGTGGTGGGCAAACGAAACGACGCGAGGTAACCCCGTACAACTTGCCGAAGGGCATTTAGTCCTCGTCGAGCCCGGTTTTCGGCTTGACAGTAGTTCAATCTCAACTCCAAATAATTCGTATTAAATCATTCGAATATTCCTCATTTTTAATGAATCATAATAACAAATAAATGCCCATCCCTTCAAATAAATAATAAATAGAATATCAAATAATTCTGGTGCAAAACTGTGATACTCTAAACTTCCATTTATCTCTACTTTATTCAATACGCGGGAAAAAGTGTGAAAATTTTATTTTCATTATTCGATAACGTAAAAGTGAAGTTCAGTGAGAAGATAAGTGCTATCACTCTGTCACTCTGAGTTTAGTGAATTTTTTCACTGGATTATAAACAATTTTAGAGGTAAAAATATAGGAAAAAGAATGAACGTTTTATTTATTTTTTTGAACCTCGATTTTGCCAGGTCAACTCTCCCCTTTTCTCTTACCTGTTTCTTTATATTTTAGGGTCGTCCTAGTCACGTTTCCCCCTCTCCATAAAATTCCTGGAAGCGAAAAAAAAAAAGGGAGAGTGAGGGGAAAAGGTCTGTCGAGTATTTCGGAGGTATGGAATTAAAAAGTAAAAATAAAAACGAGGGGAATAAGTGGCAGTTCCCAACAATTGCACAATTGTCTAATCCTTTCTCTGGAAGAAAGCCCAAGTGAAAGTGCTCATGAATTATCTCTCTTTTTTCCATCTCTCGTCTCCTTTATTTATAAATACATGGATTGATGGAGGTAATTATCACGTGTCGAATTTCACAGTTTGTTCCATTGTTCGTGAAACCGTAAAAACTGGGGGAATTCTCAGGGAGTCAATGGTAATAAAAACGTAAATTGCAATAGCGCCGGTTTTCACGAGAGTTACCATGGTAACCCGCCATCTTGACACACGTTACAATCTACTCTATCCTCCCACTTAATTTTCCAGTTATTTTTCCTCGTATCGATGGAAAAAATAGAAGCATGTAATTATTAACGAAATTCAATCTCTCTTATTTTGAAATTAAAAATGAGGGATTTACAGTAATTGGAATTAACGTTTATCTGATTAGAGTGCTTTTTAATGACGAGTAATTAAGAGGAGAATGGGCTTAAGATTCTTTCTTGTGATTATTTAAATTGTTCTTGAAAATAGACTCCAGTCGTGACTTAAAATGAGTCGAAAAATTACTTTCGGGGGTAATTGAGGATAACTTTGGTGCAAGTGGGTTTAGGGGAAAATGTCAATAGACCTTTTTTGTGGAGAATTTAATTCTCTATAAAAAAGGTCTCTTGACTTTTTTTCGTAGAGTCAATGGCTTCAAAGATATTCACAGGAGAATGAAAAAAAGAGAGAAAAATGTGAATATTCATTTTTTTTTGAATCACTGCAAATTTTCATTAGCTCGTGCGTGCTAGGGTAAAAGGCATAATCTCTGGAGACCTAAAAAAAACCCATTACTCTGTGAAAACAACTTAAACTGAAGACATTAAAAGGATTGCAATACTGAGGCTCGTAAAATTCATTAGCATCACGATGCACAGTAAATAATTACATAATTGTAAAGAAGCCTGATTAATCACGTTTATGATAATTCCAATTTCATTTGAACTGGATAAAATTAAGAACAAATTCCTCAGTATTCTACCAAAAATAGCATGGTTACGTCGTACAAAAAACTCGTACTCGAGCAGCAACACTGGTGGAGGCAATCCACTGTCGAGATGATGTCACATTTGTGGCTCTCAAGGTCTCTCTATGCTGAGAGGTGCTACAATGCTGGTTTGTTTGTGCTGGGTGACGTCAGGTCGTTTGTGAGAAAAGGAAAATTGAAAAACGAGCAATGAAAATGGAAAAACAGAAATAGAGGGAAAAATCGATGAAGAAATCGGAATAAATAACCCAATTTTTTACAATTTCGTAATAAAATTATTTCGCATTTTTTTTCGGTAAGAAGGAGTTCGTCAGAAATTTTGAAAAAATTTGAGAATTCGCAGGAACATGTCTACTTTATTTCTGAATTTTTTCAAAAAAATTCTTCAATCCATTCATCCTCAAAAAAAATAAAAAAGACTCGATTATTTTTATTTTTTAAATTGAAATAAATCTTCATTACTTCAATAACTAATTAATTAAGACGGAATTAAATCGTCTTATTAAATCCGATATTCCGAGTATTTCAATGAAGCATTTCTAGTTACTCTCCATTCATTCTAATAATTCAGAGATAGAAAATAAACTCAAAGTATTTCTTCATCCTCTTACCCTAATTAAAAATAGAATTAATTCTCTCAATAGGAGAAAGAATTCTTCAATTTAATTATGAGTGCGTTGGATTAAAATGCCCACGTGACGATCCATCCACGGAAACACATTTGCATTCAAGGAAAGACAATTCTAAAGCTGCCGGCATTTAAATCCACTTGCATCGAATTCTATAGAAAATACAACTGTATTTTTCTCCTTTTTTTGTCCATTTCGTGAGTTGAATGAGGGTCGCAATAAATTACACCCACATAATAAAGAAGACAAAATAAAAAGTGAATGAAAATATATTTTATTAAGACCCCTATCAATTTTTCATATTTTAAAAAAATATAAAATTGACCTGAAAAATTTATGATAATAAAAGAATTCCATTTTTCCTCAATTTCATAAAAAAAATTCAACTGAATAAATAAAAATATGTACAAATGACCTCGTAATTTCATCGACTACTGTTTTTTTTACATAAAGTTATTTTCTCTTATCTCTCTTCCACTTGAAATTAAAACCCGTGGCTCAATGCCTCTTTATCGGACATTGGAATTTATTACTGGAATTAATCTCGTATTAATAATTAATTAAACCAGAATTAATATTTGTAAAACAATTTAATCCTGCAGTAGACAAAAAAACGTCGATAAATTCACGAATGTAAAAATTAATGAGAGAAATCAAGAATAGAGAAAATACTTTAACTAATGATTAAACTGAAATTTTTCTATGGTCAATCCGGACAAGTAGTATCTTCTTTAATGAGTCACTCAATTGAAGCAAACTGTCATGAAGATTCATACAAGTGTCTGGAGAAACGTCTGGTTCATTTTCTTTATGTTGAGATGAAAAAAAAAAAGTGAAAAAAAGTTGTCGTTGATCGTGAGAAATGTGAGGAGATCTCAACTTAATTTCTGCAAAATTTCCCAGTGTTTCTCAGTGTTAAATAATTATTTAGAAATTGAATTGAATTTATTTTCTTGAATTTATTCTCATATTTACAAATGAAAAAAATTAATGCCTATTGCCTGAATTAATCATTCCCCAGACTAACTCCCATGTTAATTCACAATTTATTACAATTTTTCATCAAAGTATTTATGCATTCATGTCTCGATATTTTATCTCTGCTACACATAACGGAGAAACCATTCATTCTCACTTGTGAGAAGATGAAGGAAGATTAAACACGATTTAAATGAATAAATTCGCTAAAAAAATGAGGGGCAATATGTAGAGGGATGTGTATTGAAAGCACGTCGTTCCTGATTATTAACGCCTCTTTCAATAATTTACATTGGAAGCGATCGAGCGTGGGCAGAGGTGACCTGATCTCGATCATGGATCCATGATCGAAAAATCCTTTTATCCTCCGACAAAGAAATGCAATAAACCGAGGAAAAAAATCCTCACTAAAAAAATCAATTCTATATAATTTCGAATAATTTCCATAATTTATTATCATCCTTTCTATGTACAGTAAAGAGACTGTAGCATACGTAATGCCAGAAGCGGCGCCACGCTGGCCAGATCGATGCCCCTCGTTCACCACGACCTACCTTCCCTCTTCCAACAATCACAAGCTGCAAAAAAAAAAACCCCAACATTTCAATTTTTGTTAATATTTTTTTCATTTAAATTCCAGCGAAGGGAGGGAAAAAGTCCGAGTCGCATTTCTCGGCCCACAGCCCCATCCCTCAATACCAGGTGTCCTTCTCCTTGACCCTGTGTCACCCTCATTGGGCCTCATCGACGTCATGTCAACTGGACCTGCGGAACTCCTAACCACTCACACCGAGCACACATCGCCTGCTTATCATGCTCAAATCAGGTAAAAATCAGTTTTTTTTTTTTTAATTTTATTTGCTTCATGAGAGCCATGGGAATATCAATCATGTTTGTTTTGAGTTAATGCAATTTTAGAGACCCCTGGAAATAGCAAATTGGCCGGAAGTGACGTGCACCCTCTTTTCGCACGTACACAAGAAATTTTCGGTGTTTTATAACAGGAAACAAACATTTTACGATCTCCTTCCTGTATTTTTTTTTTTTTTTCCTGGTTGTTTGAGTCTGTAATTAGATGGAGTAATTCTGCAGTGACATCGGGAATATTATACCGATGCAAAAAAATGCTCTTCATCAATCTTTTAATCACCTAATCTCATTTAATTACATAAGCAATTATTCGAGCCACAAGATGATAACGAGGCCCTCGTTACCCACTTCCTTCCGGACTATTGCATCCTGAAAGATCTCGCATGTCGTTGGGCAACCAGTGGAATTATTAGATCCAAATTCTCATGCCAAGTCTTTCGAAATACTCACAACTTGAGATTAAACTTGCCAATGGACAACGGATATTCATTCATTAAATCATAAACTCATGCTGACAGACCAGTTCCCTCCAATGCTTTCTATTTCTTGGCATATCTCGAAAACTAAAGGAGATAGAGGAATTTTCATAGAGACCTTTTTTGTAGGGAATTAAATTTCCTATAAAAAAGGTCTCTACAAAAATTTCTCTATCTCTCTCATTTTCCGAGATATTCAATAAAAACAATGGAAATCCCCGATTTTTTCATCAACACCTGAAACCATCTCCAACATCTCCAACCGTCTATATTTACCCAGGTAGCCGAAAGGCATTCACCACTAATTCTTCATCCCCTCCTTCATCAATCTATATTTATATCGAGAGAACCGACAGCAACACAAAGGACAGAAACTTGGCATGACTATTTTCTTCACTAGTGTATAAAGTTGGAAGTCATACAGCGTACATAAAAACTCATTCTGCCAACGGAGAAACTGTATTTGAAACGTAGAAGGGGAGAAGTAACGGAGAAAGAGAGAAAGAGAAGTACCCCGTTCGTTGGTGCACGCTACAACGTTTGTGTGTTGTATATAAAAGAAGGGAGGATGGAGGGATCGATATAGCGTGGGTGGGATGTGCAGAGGCGCTGGTGAGCCAGTCGAGCTGTCGGCTGCATCGGTACCACCTCACTCAAATAGTTTTATTTTTCTCGTCGTTCAAATAACGTCGCAATTTGTTATTAATCAAACTTTGATAATCAAAAAGAGGACTAATTATTATTTTTTACATAATTTAATTGAGAAAATTGTGGAATTTATTTTGTGACGGTTTAATGCTCATTATTGAGAGTGAATTGTGCAGATCCGATTAATCCAGTAATTTTATGCAAATTTTTGCGATTTATTTGATGAAGAATATCGAGAAAGTGGTAAAGTCCATGTTTGAGTCGCCAGAATTATTCTACTGATGCAATTACGAAAAATCGAGTCCGACTTCTTTTCTTCTTCTTTTAATTCCAATTTTTTTCACATCAAAATGAGTTTATTAACGTTATTGAATGGGTGTAATGTACTCTGGTGAATCTTGTGCCAGGGCCTGTCTCTGCCAAAAACTAGAGGAGCCCGTGACCTGTCTCAATGAATGCTTCACTAATTTTTCCACAAAACCATGAATTTGCAAAGGGAAAATGAGATTCTCTCGTTTTTTCTTCAAATTCCTGTCATTTCACCTCATTCGTGTCACTTGCTAATAAAGTCAGTGGTTGAAGTTTGTCCTTGGAAAGCGCATGCGTAGATGAGGGCCAGTGCGTGACACTGTGCTAACCCGCTGCCCCATATTACCCATCTGGAATGCCCTCCCTTATCCTCCCTACTTCCCCCAATCCATTTTGCTACATTCCAGACCCTCACGTGGATGTAGGCTACGTGGAAAATTTTCAAAATGTCAATTTAATAAAGCAACTTCTCTCTGACATTCACAAAAAACAAATGGGGTGGTTTTCGTGATGATTCAGAGATTTTTCGTTATTTTTTTGAAGAAGGTCAAAAAAGGTTGCTTTCATTTTCTTGGAATATCTCGGAAAATAATGGAGATACGGAAAAAATTGTAGAGACCTTTTTTGTAGATCAGCACGAGAGCTACAAAAAAGGTATCCACAATTTTATCCGTATCTCCATTATTTTCAAAGATATGCCAACAAATAGATGAATCTATTCTGCTATTCACTGGATGAATTTAACACAGCTTTTTTGCGGTTAAAATTATCTCAAGTAGGAAGGGAGAGGAACTCGAATAATCGTTCTCACGCGTTCAAACATTGCGCGTGTCGTCGTTTAATGCCAGTTAGCATCGATTAACACCGGGAATCTCCCCCTAGGTGACTTGGGCATACTGGTTTCTGCTTGCTGAACGTTTCTCTCATTATTACAAAGTTTGAAGATGATTTTTTCACGTTTTCGTGAATATCTCAGAAGCCGTTGGATTTACGGGAATTTATCAGGAGATCATTTTTGTAGGGAATTAAATTCTGCACAAAAAAGGGTTGAAGGTCGAACCCCGTAAAACCTCTCGTTAACGAGATATTCATAGATAAAGGCAACCATTCAACCTTCCCTAGAATTCCATTCAATTCTCAATGATTTGTTAATACAAAGTCTCGGAAATTTGTGTTAATATTTGATGCCAACGTCGTAAAGTTTCATGCCTGCACCCAATTACCACTGGAATTCAAGCTTAAACAGAAACCCTATGTGTTCTGCGGTATGAAATCGATAGTTGAGTTGATTCCTCAATGAATAAAAAAGCTCCAACAGAATGGGAGTAAATAGAGGCTAATTGAAAATTCTTGGAGCATGAAAAAAAATTGTTAGAATGTAATTAAAGAAGTGGAATTAAAGTCTATATTCCAGTGGATTAAATGAGGAATAATGAAATTTCTGGGATTCATTTTTTTTTGTAGACAGAATAAAATGGAAGAGGGGGAGAGAAATGGGTCAGGGACTTTACGGAAATAGGGCAAGTTAGGTGTATCGGTAGGGGAAAGCACTCGGGCGTAGTTTCTATGACATTAATATACGTGTTATGAAGAACAGAGTGTTTCTCAAGGTCTCAATAAAGGGGGAAATATCACAGCACTCAAGGATTATTGATTTTCATCTCGAGTTTTTCTCTTTATTCTGGCTTTTAATGGAGGAATTAATTTTCATGGTAGTGTAGTGAGTGGGAAATTGATTAGCAATTGCAATGGCTGAAAATGGCATTTCCTTCAAAATCAGTTTTTTTTTGAATATCTCGGAAATTATGAGAGATACGAAAAAAATGAAAGATACCTTTTTTGTAGAGAAAAATAAGAGCTACAAAGAAGGTCTCTACGATTTTTTTCGTACCTCCATTATTTTCAGAGATATTCGAGAAAAACTGAATTTACTGTCTGACATCGAATTTCCTCATAAACTGACTCGTCTTCACTCGATATTTCACTCAGACTCTCACAAATTAAAATGTAAAAGTTATCAGTGTCATCGATAATCACGATATCAGCATGATAAATATTTAAAATAAAAATCAAATTATTCGTCAATGCGTGGGTGATAACTACGTGTCATCGCGGAAAAAAAAACAACGTCGACTGCCTGAAATAACTGAAACATCTCAGCCCACCACGCCAGCTGGAAATAAACTTTCAAAATAATTCTCAAACGTCTTTTACGAGGTTTGCTACAAGACAGTGAGCATCTCGATGCTGTTGCTCCATCGGTGGATAAATATTTCTAGTGGAAAATAGGAGATCAATGTTAAAACATTGGAATTTTGTGAAATAAGAGAATTTATTTTTTATGCAATTGTGAATAATTTGGTGGAGTAATTAATTGATAAGTTAAAATGGTGAGGAAGTGGTGTAATAGTGACGACTTTTCAAGCCTGAGATAACGTCAGTCTGACGTTTTCAAGTGTTTGGAGATTCTTGGGGAATTCAGGAGCTTTTTGTCATTATTATTGTCACGAAATTGAATTCAATAATGACGACTTCACACGGGGGCCACGTTTATTATGTGATTAAGGTGCCGAAGGATGGTGATGTTAATGAGAGGTAATAATTGTTGAAAAACGACCATGATCATCAGTTTTCGTTAAATATCTCGAAAACTAAGAGAGATAGAGAAATTTTTATAGATACCTTTTTCATAGAGAATTTCAAGGCTACAAAAAAAGGTTATCATGAAAATATCTCTATCTCGCTTAGTTTCCGAGATATCTTCAAAAAACTGATTATGAAATAAAGTCAAATTGTCTAAAAACTTCAGTTTTTAAAAAAAAAATTAAAAAAAATACTTTGACCTATCATTTCCATCTCAAATTTCATCAGAAAAAATTCTATCTCAATTCTTCTAGTAAGAAATCCAAAAATTCAATTTTTCTCCATTCACAAACTCCTTTTTTTTTGAAGTTATAAAAAAGCCCTTTGACTATTTTTTTCTCGCAGAATATTATGTACACTGCAGTTATTACTATCATGAAAAGCCCCAACGATAAACCGTAAGGAGGACAACTACCCCTCCACAATAGTCGAGAGGTCTTCAACCCCTCGTGGAGACTCCATGCACACATACCCACATATTTTTTCTGCAGTGTGTGTCATTACACGCTGTACGATCGACCGAGAGTCCAAACACAACCCCTTCCACCCCCTAGAACTGCCTCTTCACCCCATGATGAAGAAGAGATGGGCTCAAATCTCACCGCAGTGTCATTGACTGACAGTTTCTGTTGTCCCTCGCCTTAAAAGCCAAGTCAGCGTCAACACTGCGTCAGGCACACGCCTAGAAATCTTCTCTTTTACCTTGAGACGTGAAAACAAGAGACGAGAATGCCTGAATGAAGGAAAAAAAATGGTAGACCGTTAAAAGAGAGAGAGACTAGTTTCTTTTTATTCAAGTCTCTCGTGGAATGAAAAAAATGGGCTTTGCTAGTCATTTTTCATGTAGACTGGTATTTTAAGCAGTCTCTGGTGCATGAAGTAGAATTTTTTTCATGTGAAATTCTTTTCCCTTGAGAAATAATTTATTTATTCTATTTTTAAAAATATTGTCACTTGTTTTCTTGGCATATCTCGGAAACTAAAGGAGATAGAGAATTTTTTGTAGAGACCTTCTTTGTAGCTCTTGAAATTCTGCACAAAAAAGGTCTCTTGATAAATTTCTCTATCTCGATTATTTTCAGAGATATTCCAGAAAAAGTAGAGGAGAAGCAGAATGAGCTTTTTGTTTAAATTCTTAAATGCAGATTTTTTTCATTAAAAAAATGAATTTTCCCCTTTCCAAAGTAAACAGAAATGTAATATATACCATTCTCCTTTTAGACATTGTTCAACATCTTGTTGTCAGTCTGAATTTCGTAATATCGAAGATACTTCAGTCCCCAAAATTGGCATTCATCCAATTTCATTTTTTTCTGTTGTCTTCGTTTTCATATTTCCATCTCGTGTTCACTATCTGTTACGTTCGTGCCAGTGTTTTTCGTGCAGATAAAATAATGAAATTAGTGAATGAAAGGAGGAGAAAAAAAATTGAATGAAAAAATGGAGAATCTGGTATTGAATTTTTTTTCCATCAAGGGGAATAAAGCTGGAGAAAAAAGAATTGAGGGGAGTGGCTATTGTGATAAGAAATCGAGTGAATGAATGCACCTGCGGATGCTGGGAGTGGCTCCTGATAACGATTATTCCCACGTGAACCTGTTTATTCTGATTTTCCATAAATTTCAATTCGATTAAAGAATTTTCACTGAATCACTCCCCAATTTTCCTTAAATATCTCTAAAACTATGAGAGATAGAGGAAAAATCATGGAAACCTTTTTTGTAGCTCTTAAAATTCTCTACAAAAAGGTCTCTTGACATTTTCCCCTAAACCCACTAATTTCAGAGATATCTTTAAAAAAAAAACGAGAATTCAAAAAAATAGGATAATTGTTTCTTTCTCCAAGTGCTAATATTTAATCCAACATATTGACACAACTACAAGCTCAATGTAACGATAGTAGAGCTCATATTTCGCTCGTAATTCTGCAATTAGGCTCGATTCAATGCCGACGTAATGTCACGGTCATTGAAACACAACTCGTTGATCCAGGCTCTCACGTAACTTATGGCACGCTCGGTTAGATTGGACGCGCCCAGAAAAATAAAATATAAACATTGAGAAATAAAGGAAAAAGTGCGTAGGAAGGGGAAGACAAAAAGGGAAATCATTGAATAAAAGAAATTACAACGGGATCATACGTTTTTCATGGCATTTCCTGAATCCATTGAACAACTAGAGGTGAAAAAAAAATTAAATTGAGGAAATGAATTGGCCTATTCATTGTCACGGTCGTTGGAGATGAATTGTGTGTCGTTACCATTATTTTTCACTTGCATTCTCCAGCATTTCGATAATTCGAATTAAATTAATCTGTGAAACGGTTATGCTGCTCAAACAATTACCATACTCGATAGAACAGGTGCTTCGAGAACCTGTTTGCAGAGAAAATAATGAGGGGAACATGATTAAACAAAAAAATTATTTTGAATTAACTGATTAATGAGAATAAAAATTGATTAGATAATAAGTTGGATTAGAGAGTCGAGAGAGTTTCTAATACTTTAATAAAATGATAAATGACTTTTATTAATTCGAAAATTACTGTTTCAGTACTGATAGCGGCTGGGACAATCCATTCAGGCCAGATGGCGATCTCTCACGTGAAGCAGATGAGATTGTAGAATTAATAAAAGGTGGTAAACCAATAACACCAACACCAGGACAAAATTCACCACCATTACCAGGTTGTGATGGTAAAGCAACTGATGATCATGATTCGAGTACCAGTCCATTACTCAATTCATCAGGACACGTTAATCAGGGCAATGGCAATCCTCATGGTGCCCAAAATACCAACAACGCTAAACAACCAGTCAACGAGAAGGTGACTCAACGTCATTAAAGATATAAAATTAAATGAAATATTAAAAAGAAATAAATATTTTAAAGAAAATTTATTAATCAGAGGATAATGTGTTGATAAATTGTTCGAATACCTACATGAACGAAAAGGTGCATGTTCACTGACTATTGCATCTTCTCGCATTCATTTCAACGCGATTATTAGAATGCTATTTTTATAAATGCCCAGAATTGATTTTTCATTAATTTCTATCAGTCATGGAATGCTTCTAAATTTTTTTCAATTGCAGAATTAATTAATTCATTGATCATTTTTTTTTTATTAACTATTGGGCTATTTCTTCGGCTATTCAGAGTGCTTTTGGCATGCATCAGTGACACATTCATTACACTATTAATAATTTTGATGATGAGTTGAAGGAGAAAAGGATTTTTTAAGTAAAAAATAAGTTTTTGTAGAATATCTCTGATAATAATAGAGATAGGGAATTTTTTGTAGATACCTTTTTTTTAGCTCTTATTCTCCTCTACAAAAAAGGTATCTACAAAATTTTTCGTATCTCCATTATTTAACGAGATACACTCAGTTGAATATTCCTCCAACTCATCAACAGAATATTAACATTAAAAAACGAACGATTAAATGACACATTTCTTATTTTTCATGAACACAGGTTGGAACGGCGACGAGTGCAGCGACCGTAGAAGTTGGCAGAGTAACATCACAGGGCCCTGGTGATGCTTCACAAGTGGAACACGTGACCTTGAAGAAAAAGCCCAAGTGCAAGTGTTGCGTTCTCCAGTAACGGATGTGGTGTTGCAAAGAATTCGAGGAGATGAAATTGAATGAAAGGGATTTTAAAAATCAAGAATAGAATTTTCACTGAAGAGACTAAAAAAATAATGTCGGGATCGTTTGTAATACCTCAATAATGAGAAAAATAATAATCACTGAATGTTCCTTTCTCAATTGATTAACGGTGCATAATCATCCCGACGATTTGTGAATGATCGTTGATGAAAGGAATGAAAATGAAAAAAGGAGTTACGAAAATTTTTAAGACAAATTATTGCAATTCAAGGACCACAAAAAGTCCCACTCTGGAATAATTCAAAAATACTCACTTTGCCGCGCTTTTTTAAGTGATAAATTTAATGAGAGAATGATGAAAAAATGGTGGGGCAAAAGTGCTGGAGAATTATTGACGAAAAATTAAATGAAAAAAATAAATAAAAAAAAAAACAAAATTATATATATAAATATATTATATATATATTAAAGTATATTGTAGATACAGAATGGTAGCTATATAGCTTATATGCTTTTACTATTGTGGTTATTTATCGTTAAGATTAATCGTGATTAATCAGGGAAGGAGATTTAAATAATTATTTGAAAATTATCATTGAAATTATTTACGCAATGATTTTCGGCGAGAATGGGCACGATTATTAAATCTTAAATTATGATTGATTGAATGTTTCTCTCTTTTTTTTTTTTTTTTTTGAAAGAATTCGTAATTTATTTTTTAACAAGTAAAAATTCAGGATTTTAATAAATGAATGATGGAATGAAATAATTGTAAATATTACAGTGCATTATTATGCAATTGAACGATTGTGCTGATACGAAAAATGGAACAAGTAAATGTTTATACTGTGAGATGTACTTGGGGATAAATAATTAATGAAACAGCTATTTTAAGTGTCAAGTACAGTGTGTGAATTAAATTTCTCACTTTAATCAAAAATTTTCATTATTAATTGAGGAGAAATGGAAATTAATTGGATTTAATAATTATTGAAATTTTAAAATTGCTGTCAGTGCACACAAATAATTTATTTTCACAATTTTAATGAATTTAAAGAGTTATTTTAATGGGAAATTTGACAATTATTTTATCTAATTATTATTTTTTTTTTTATGAAAATTAGCGCTAAAGTATTCAATCGATATTTAAATATTTATAAAGAGAAAGGAAAAATGAAATATTAATGTGTATGTAAATTTACATATTTGTTTTTAATTGTTTGGGAATAATAATTGATTTTAAACATTTAAAATGTATCATAGATTCTTGTAATTATATACAGAATAATGAGAATCCTGAATATTTACTTGTTCCAATGGTGAAATGAATTGAGATGGATAAAATAATGATTTTTCATTTCTCAAATTAAAAAATTGCCCACTCGCCTAATCCTCATAATTCAAAAAAATTCAGAGAATGTCTGATTGAAAGAAAAATCTTATTTCCATGAAATGAATAAATAGAAGAATCTAATGAAATTGAGTGAATTCAAAGAAAACTCATTGAAACACGTAAATTTGGCTCCGATATGTGTTTCTAATTATTTTTTATCGCAAGAGACTGTTCGTTGGATGTGAGATGGCGAAGATAGTAAAAAAATGATAAAACTTGAAAAAAAAAAACACAAAAAAATAAAAGAAATTTTCAATTTTTCTATTGAATACCCGAAGTGTCCCAAATAAAAAGAGAATATTTTGTAATTAAGTGAAAATGATAAAAATTACTAGAATTATTTAAATTATTATTTATTAATTCCTGAAACTTCATTTTTCATTACTTTATAGATTAAACATTTTTCTCATCAACTATTAATTCAATAATAAATTAAAATAATTAAAAATTACTCTTCGTCCTTCACTTAATTACAAAAATTAAGCCACAGTCACTATCGCGATTATGCAGTATCAGATCGATGCAAAAAAAAAACCATTCGCGTATAGATAAAAAAATTATATTTCCGTAAATAAGAGAAATGAAAAAGTGATTGAAATGAATTTAAAAAAAAAAAAATAACATAAAATTGATTGAACAACTTAGGCTTCCGCTTCTTCACTAATTCAACTCCTAATGAAAATTCACGAGCGGAAATTAATTCGCCTGTGTACGTCCGGTAATCACTTCTCGATTATCAATTGAAAAAAATAATTGAATTATCAAAGATACCTAATTATACAACTAAACCTTCGATAAATTAAAATTAAAAAAAATAAAATAAATAACAAAGTTCGATTTTTTAAAAACCGGACGATACCAGGTTGTGATCCTATTTCTTAATCTAAAATTTAAAAAAAAATAATTAATTAGCAGCTGATTAAGTTTGTATAGGTGTGAGAACAAATGAAAAAAAATTGCAAATTATTAAATTAAAAATCATGATGTTAAGTTTTATTAAACTTTTTTTTTTTTTCATGACAATAGTTTTGAAGATATTGGAATGATGTTTTTTACACACTAATTTATTAATCGCTGAGAATTTATTTAAAAAATTTCAAATCTCGATATCTTAAACTATTTGCTAGAATTGTGAAGAATCCCGAACAGAATCCTGCCCTTGAATGAAATCAAAATATTTTTTCTCTTCGTGCAAAGAAAGAATTTAATAAAAAATGAAAAATCAATGTACACTTATCCTCGAGTCCAATGAGATCCTCAAGAACCTTCTGAACGTCTGTTTCCCACCCACCTGTTGACTCTGCTGAGCTTACAGATATTAAACGAACATTAAATGTCTTGTTAAAAAAAAGCGACTTCTATTTATTGAATAAAAAGATAATCCCCTGATTCCAAATACAATTGAAATGAGTAACGAGTCTTCGGATGCTATTAAACCAGGAAATTCCAGTGAGAAATCATTGATTTTTCACTGGCATTCGATTGCCTATGAATTAATGGCATTCGGAGACATTAATGGCCTCCGTTAGCGCCAGAATAGAATCGTGACTCGTTAATTTAGTTAAAATCCTCCTGCAAACATTGACTCTAAACACTGAATATTTCAATTAAATTAATGGAGAAATCTACAGACAATGTTGAGTAATCAATTTATTACATTATCACAATTTCATTATTTTAATTAAATTCACCAAATATTTGTAGTTTTTTCGAAATATCTCGGAAACTAAGAGAGATAGAGGAATTTTGCAAGAATCCTTTTTTGTAGCTCTTGAAATTCTCTACAAATAAGGATTCGAGTAAAATTTCTCTATCACCCTTAGTTTCCGAGATATTTTAAATATATTGAGGGATTTAAAAAAAAGGCATTTGTTACGAATTAATCCATTCCCCTCACCCACATGATTCCTTTGGATTGCTACTTGAATCACGGGAATGTGGGTACGGTTTTATAAACCTTGTCCCAACATTTGAAATGTCAACCGATTGCTCCTTCCCATTGAATCGAATTTTTTTCTCACATATTTGTTTTATTTATATTCATTGGAAATGAAAATCTCTCAACTGCATAAAGAGGTACAGAAACCCCACGATGCAGCCAAAGGTTCAATAGTTCACGGTATTCCGATCGTTCTCGTTCGTATTTGCCTTAAAAACTTGAATGAATTGAGAAAAAAATGGGAAAACGATCTTAAAAGATCTTAAAAACTTCACTGACGACACTCTTGGCCTTTTGACGTTTCAAACACTCCCAGTAGGACAATAAATCCAATTCAGACAGCATTGATGTTCATTCTGCTTCTGATGCAGTTGGAAATAATAATTGCACATTTCTCCCTTCTTCCCCTCGATTGGGGACAATGAGTTAACAAGGTAGGAATACATCAAATGACATTTTTTTTATTTCCATTTATTGACAATGTCGACCTTTTTAAATGGAAGAACGATGATTAAGGAGAAATGAGGAATTTTCATTGTTTCTCATAATTGGAAAAGGCGAGTATCTTTTTTCTCAGATACCTCGAAATCTACTAGAGATACAGAAATTTTCATAGATACCTTTTTTGTAGCTCTTTTCTTCTTCTACAAAAAAGGTATCTACAAAAATTTCCCTATCTCCATTATTTCCAAAGATATTTAAATAAACCTGAAAAATAAAAGAATTCATTGCTTTTCAATTGCTCATAAATCTTCTTTCAATCAAATAAGGAATAATAATTTCCTTCCTCATTTTCCCCATCTCCAGGCATCCTTGATGATGAATTATGAGATCAGCCATATTCTCTGGCATTTAATCCCCAAACGGAAATAATCCTCGTGACATTGAATCTCAAATATCAAAGAATATACTTCCACAAATCAATGAGTAATAAATAACTGGAAATACGTATTAGCAAAAGGTCTCAAAGATGATCCGGATCTTATCTGAGGCCCAAGAAAGGAGAACGTCATGCAGGACTATTGGTAACCCTTTCGAAGTCATCTTCGAGAGAGGGAGAATTTTATTTTTTATTTATTTTCCATCATTGGAGGAATCCTATATAAAGCCCCATGACTAGCATCATCGAGCTACCAGTCGTATTTTCCTCTCGTTGTCAATTTAATTGTTTTTGTACCATCAATGATGCCAGTACAAGTGCCTCAGGAATAATTTCAAATTTTTTCTCAATTAACCGCAACAAAGTCGTCATGTATCGTCACGTAATATGTTCTCTGGTACGTGAAAGAAGATTCTCTCCTCTTTTTTCTCTTCATTGTACATTAACGCAATCTCATTGAATTATCGGTAGACAGCCCTGCACAAGTGCGTTGCATCAATGGAATAAAAATTTTGCAATGAAGTATCTTCATTGGATCCTAAATAACAGATTTATCTCATGTTTCAATCATTAGTGAAAGTGTTTCGGGTATTTTTAAAGTCAATTCACAAAGTGATGGGATAATGAATATATTTTGTGGATATTAAATTTAATAAGATTAATGGCAAAACTATGATATCTTTAGAAAAATCGAGAGATTTATGTTTATTGGTTTGTGGAATTACTGCGGCTTTCAAATTCCCATTAAACTATAAATTATTTCGATTTTTCTATGGAGAATCTATCGTTTGCACTTTTCTAAGGAATTCGAAATTTCTTAATTAAATTCTATCTTAATCAAAAGGTTTTGTCTCTTCTCCTCGTCATTTCCAATGGGGACAAACTGTCACCAGGTCAGAGACCACCTCCGGGAGCTGGTGCATCTGGTGGAGTGGCTCTGACAGCTCCTCTTCAGGGTAGTGCAGCTGATGTTGGTAACAGGCAGGACGTTGGAAGATTCGCTGGGGTTCCCCCGACTCTTCCAAAGCCGAATAAACCACCAGCTCCAGCTGCACCAACTGAGGATGGAGTTACCAGGGAGGAAACGGTGGAGTATAAAGAGGTGAATGGAGAGCTTGTGAGAGTTGTAAAAGGGAGTTTGGGATATAATAGTCCTGAAGGTCTTCCAGTTTCTGTCAAGTAAGTTTCCGAGGGGAATAGTGCACTTAAAAATTTTCGGAAAGGAATAATTAATTTAATAATTGAATTTTTTAAGGTATCAGGCGGATGAGAATGGAAATAGGGCGAGTTTTACTATTGGAAAGCCTGGAGGCGGCTCTGGAGGTGGTGGAAGACCTTCTGGTGGTGGCCAGAAGCCTGGAGGTGGTTTACCACGTCCTGGTGGAGCTGGCGGAGGCGGTGGAGGAGGTGGAGGTGGTGGAGGAGGTGGAGGTGGTCGACCTGGAGGCGACAGCACTTACTTACCGCCTTCCAAGATGAATCCTGACAGAAGTTACCTTCCACCGAGTTAAATTCTATAAATTCCCAAAACAATTAATTTGTATAAAGAAATTGGGACTAACATGATTTTATTCTCAATAAAACAATAAGCCAATTTCTTGATTTTATAATGAATCTTTTAATTCTTGTGTTAACATATTTTTTTAATATTAAAATTAGTAATAAAATATTATTTGATTTTTCAATTAATCAAGAACCTCTGTAAGTACTGTAACCGAACGGATTCAACAGAAGCGGCAAGTGATAATTCTCCTTATCATTCTTAATCTCCACGATGATTTCTATTACTGGATAGAGAGAATTTGTTGTGATTGATTCAAAGTATTTTTTTACTTCAAAAATCAATTTGTATTGTCCAATCCTCAGAACTTCATTCCCAATCTCGAGAAGATCCTCACAGCGTCCATTCGACAGAGTTTTACTGTAGAAAAATTGAGTTTAATGAAGGATTATTAATTTGAATTGATGAGAAAATTTAATTAGGTAACAAACCTCTGACTAATGAAGCTCCAATTATCGTTGATGTATTTGTAGAGTTTAATTGGCACATCTGGAGCTGGCAGGCCCCTGCTAGTATCCAGAATGTGTGTCGAAATGTGTGATTTGCTCATTGCTCAAGGATTCAAAGACTAAAACTGAATTTTCACTTAAACGTGCACTCTTCGAGTGACTTCAAGTTAAAGGTCATCAGTGTGATTCATCCTATCTTATCCGCTCGTGTAAATACAGAAGTGGGGATGAGCAAAAAGTGTCTCCATGGTTTAGAAACATTTATTGGTCGTATTTCTATAAAAATAGAGGGGAGTTACAGTACAATAGAAACCGAACAATGATTCCCGAAGAATTTTACAATTTTAGAACATTTCAAAGGCCACTGGGACATGCATCCAGTTCGACAACTCACGAATTTAATATTAAAGATAAAATATAAACAAATGATAATTCTATTATCTATCTATCCAAATCATCTGTCACTGCCTCTGTAAGTTGTGTAGCCGAATGGAGACAGAAGAACTGGTATGTGGTAGCTTCCAGTTGGGTTTTTCACGTCAAAAACAATTTCGATAAATGGATAGAGTGTCTCGATTCTTCTCAGAGTGAAGTACTTGTCGACGTCAAAGTGCATCTTGTAGCGGCCAGCGGTTATTGGGGTTTTTGAGGTATTGCAAAGGTCATTGCAGCGTCCGCTTCCGCTTGTCGTACTGAATAATAAATGAAAATAATTATTAATGAAAAATCAGAGAGGATTCAATTACGAGAATTATGATATTTACCTTTCATTCAAGAACGTCCATCTTCCATCCATGAGCTTATACAAACTGACTTGAAGTCCAGTGACCGGTGTTCCTTTACTGGTATCCAATACATGAGTAGAAATGCAAGGATTTCTCAGCCCCTCAATACCTTTCTGTACCTCTGCTTTACTCTCCTTCGGACTCTCCCGGGTATTAGCACTGGTGCTTGGCACAGGCACCAGAACTGGCTTCATATCCTTAGGAACCAGTGTTCTCTGATTTCCAATCTTCGCTCCAGCCATCAACAACGTCGGTAAATTCCCTTTCACCTTACTCAAAACGTACTGAGTACCTGCACTTGATTTAGACGCGTTCAAAGTCACAGTTTTTCCATTATGCAGCGTCAACGTTTTCCCAGTCAAAGGAACAGCACTGAGCCCCTGCAGATTAACACCAGACAAATGCTGCGAGTGTATTTTATAAGCAACTGCCTTTGTCTTCTGCTGCTTCTCAACTGCATCAATCATTTCCATCGGTTTCTCCACACTCTGCACCTTCACACTTCTCTCATCACTCTCCGAATGACTCTCCTCATTCCTATCTGGAAGAATCAATGTGTCCTCCGATTCAACGATCATTTCCAACTCCACTTGTCCATGCTCCTCATCAGTTTGATCAAGATATTCACCGTGGACGTGTGCCATTGCCTGTGCTAATGTATCCTTCTTCCCAAACTCCTCCATTTTTATTTTTTTCGGACTCGGCTCGTCCTCCTCTGAATCTAGCTTAGAATTATCCACCACTTCTTCCTCGAGCTCTTGATCCTCTTTGGAGTTATTCTGCTCCTCGTCCTCAATGTCTAGACTCTCGACTACATACTCAAACTCTTCGCCGTCCTCGTCTTCATGGGCCAGGGATTTTATAGCACTCACTACTGTGACCTCTTCGTACTCTTGAGGCTCGAGGTCACAGGTTTTCTCTGGGTCTTCGGAGTCTGCTGATATCTCTTTGTTGTTCTCTGGATGGGCTAGAAGAGCTGCTCGCTGGTGCTTCATCGTGCATGTGTGCTTCAAGAGGGAAAGACGATGGGCGTGCAGGTTCTTCTTGCAGTAGATGCAGTAGGCACGTGTTGGTTGTGATGGAACTGATGTCAACCAGCCTGAAATTAATTAAAATATTCTTTAGAAAGAGGCTTAATCACTAGGATTCAACAATGATGATTTTTGGAATTATGGGAAATAAAATACGCACTAAGCTAGAAAATTAAATGAAAGACTCTAACATATTATTAAATTGTTCTAAGTTAATTTGCGATGATCAATCAATTCATGCACATGAAAATCGAGAGAATTGAGGCAATATTGAATCACATTACCTTTGAAATCCGGCATTTGTTCCCACTCTTTTCTGTACCTCTGGGTATACACGCGTGTTTTGGCGTAACTTATTTTACCAGTTGGCGTGAGTTTATGGGGTGTTGCGAATATACCATCCGAAATTATCGTTGTATTCTCATCAGTAATATCTGCCATACCGTCTTTATCAATTGTTTCCTCCATTATTATATTTTTATAATAAAATTAATACTTAATCCTCTTATTATCACAATTAAATTCTCTTTTTATTGATTCACATTAATCAAAAATAATCGAGAAATTGAAAAATTCGTAAACAAGAAATCACCAAATAGTTTTTTTTTCCCAAAGATTGAAAATACGACTAGGAGTAAACTTGCTAGTAGCGAAGCTAACTCCCTAGCCCAAAATGGCTGTGAAAGTAGTTCTCTTTGGGGCTTTGAGGCTTCTGGAGGAATATGGAGGAGACTTGTACACGCGTCACAGTGGCGTCACGTGACCATTGAGTTCCGGAGTTTAATTTTTTCTATGTAAAATTCCGGATTATTTTTCCTACTCACCAAGTATCCATTGACCTTGAAATTCTTGACGAAGAAGATGTCCTCCACTTTTTTAATAAATTCGATGAGGAAAAATCGATTATTATCGATTAAAAACTTGGAATTATTGTCGGAATAGAGGCAGAGTACAGGCGAGGTCTTACTACGTCACTGGTCTCCCCCAGACGATTACAAAATGGCGGACTGCTCGGTATTTGTGCGCACGCACTATTGACAAATAGCGGGAACTTCAATTGGCGATAGTGATTGAAGATCCTTTTGGCGTCATCTTTAAAACTTTCTTGATATTTTCATTAAAACGTTGGGGAGTTGCAGTCGATAAAGAAGAGAAGATTCTTCTTAATATGGTCAGTCGAATTTATTTAATAATAATTTAACAATTAACTCTGAAATGATTTTAACAGCACTACAATCACCTGCGAAGTATTCACAAACATTCTAGTGAATTTAATCATCAATAAATTATAATTAAAAAAAAAAAATGAGTAATTGGCTTCTGCTTTCCGAAAGATGTCATTGGTGACAGGTGCATTAAAAAAAAACCGCAAATCCTCATTTTTTTACCACGTTTCATCAGCTGGCTTTTGCAATCGTCCGCGCGTGCAATAAGTGCATGTATTGGTTTGTGTACGTGACTGAATTGAGTATTCCGAATGACATTAGCCAGTAAATCTGGTGGTCTACAGGGATCAGGTACTTGGGTGTTTTTAAATAAACAACGAGTGATTTAAACAAGCATGTTAAGTCGTAAAAATCGGAGGTAAATGATGCAACAATAAAAAAATTGTTTTTTATTAATTAATTTGAAGGAATGAGAGCATGTAAATGATTGTTCCACAATTCTAACCTCTTCACGTGATTTACTAAATTTTATTTGATAAAATGAGAGAAATTACGAAGTTTATGAGTGTGAGAATGAAAAAAAAACGTTAGTGGAAAATTCGAGAATGAAAAAATTAATAATAATTTATTTTTTATTTTATTTACAGATGAATTGTGTTAACCTGCTTCATAAGAATATAAGACCAGTGGGTTTGCTGTTTAGGGCAAAGTATTCTCGAAGATCCGCAAAGAATACGACATCGTACAAACTAGTTAAATCCGATGGAATTAATGCAGACATTGAGAATAATGAGTTCGACGCTAATCCAAACTGGGAATTATTTGGGCCCAGAGGCTTCAGGTTTTATTTGCCAGGAAGTGTAGGTCCAGGCTGGCTGGATCAATCCACCACAGCTCAAGTAGAGACACGAACACTGGTCGTGCCCAATGATGAGGACAAGATCGAGGTCAAAGAGAAAGAATTTAAAGAGTCTCGATGCAGTGATCAACCGATACTTCACTGTGTCGCCCAAGAATGTCCAGTTTTATTGAGAAAAGGAGTGCTCGAACTCTTCCCAGGATGCGTCGAGGCTGGTTCACCACAGCTGACTATTGTAACGATTTCTCAAACATCAAATCCCAGGAGAATACGATGGAGCAAAGAAATTGAGACTGAGAGATTAGCCAAATTTGTGAGTTTCAACGATATAAAAAGGCAGTTTATATAGATAATGAAATAAATGTATTTTTAGTTTCTCCTAGCTGCCTCTGACATATGCACGAAATTGAAAATGTTTGGATACTGGGCGGATTTCATAAATCCATTTAGTGGACAGCCTTATCTGAATCCTCACAAAAACAGCACACTCTATAAAACTGACGAGCGTTTTCGCTGTTTGGGATTCAAAATAGACAAGAAAAATTCGTGCAAACTAATATCGTATGAGAACAATGGGAAAGAATTCATCGGTAGGTTTTTTTGGGTTTATCAAATAATTTTGTTACCCAAATTTGTCTCGATTTTATTAATATATTATTGAAATTATAGGAAGCCTCTACACAACTGCACCATCGAGCACGGAATTCCTCCGAGATATCATGCAGGGCATGTCCGAGACTTGAGACAACAATTTAGCAGAAAAAAAATATATGAACTAAAATTATGGCTGCCTCAATTGATGTCAAACGATTAGTCATTGTGAAGTGATTCATGAGGGGTAATGAGAGTGCAGTAATTATTTTTTTGAATTCAAAAATATAAAGATAATAGATATGGAAATTAATTATTTAACTGAATTTATTATGCGTTTCATACATTACTCTGCCAGATTTTAATATACTGTTTCTGTCGACTTAAATTTTTCAGTTTTACGTTCAAAATCCCTTGCAATGATAAATCCTAGGTGTTTTGGGGTAAATTTGAAGCATTGCATGAATAATGCTTGATGAATCGATTATACCCCTTCTCTCCATTATTATTCATTCTCATCTTATCTCAACAACAAAGAAGAACCATAAAACAACAAATAGAGATAAAAACCAGTTTATGCCATGTCATCAATAATACTTATATCAGATGACGAGTTAAAATGGACAGAATTGCGATAATAGATTATACAAAACGTAATTATCTTATTTACATAGTGCTCAGTTCGTAAATTACGATGGACACTTTAGCACTTTGATGACAATGCCATTTGCAGGCGTCAGGAGGAAAGCTTTGACATCTATCTCATATTTCTTGTCAGTTTTTTCACAGACATCGACTGAAAACTTCTCCAGGATCTTCACAAGACCAACTTTCGTCTGAATTCTCCCGAATCGTGCACCTGCAGATGAAAAACAATTAATTCTCGATAATTCTATCAATATTATTAAACTAAAAATACAATTATTACCAATGCAGTTTCTAGGACCATCTCCAAACGTCAAAAAAGACATCTGCGAACGATTGTTAACAGCTTCTTCACTAAAATTCTCCGGATTAAAAGTCTCAGGCTCCGGAAAATACTTGGGATCACGCTGAATTCCATAAATCGGAATAAATACTTTAGTATTAGCAGGAATAGTGACCTTCGTCCCTGGGAATGTGTATTCAGCAGCTGATTGTCTCATCAGAGACGTCAGCGGTGGATATTTCCTCAGAGTCTCATTAACAACTTTATCAAGATACTCCATTTTTTTTATCCCTTCATACGTCAGTTTTCCTTCAGTTTCAGCTAGTCCCTTACGAATTTCATCTCGCAGCTTCTTCTGGATCTTGTGGTTCATCGCTAGTTCGTAGAGACAATTGCTCATTGTTGAGGACGATGTCTCAAAACCAGCGACGAAGAACACGAAGAGCTGAGCAGCCATGAGCCCATCCGTCAGCTCGATATCATCAATTTTACTTGGATCATCTTTCAGAGCCCTCAACAAATCAACAAAGTCATGCCTCTTGACATTATTCTCTTCTCTGTACTTAATCGTATCACGTGTGAGGCCAATGAAGAAATTCTGGAGCGTCCTATCCGTGAGCAAGCCTCCGAAGAGAGTGTATAAAGGTGGCGCAAACTCCATGAGCTTCATTTTCATCGAAATCTTCCAATCCACGTTGAAGACCTTCTTCCCCATTTTCCTGAAGACGCAGTCATCATCCTCAAGTGCATGAGACTCGACGCCAAAAGCACAGAGGCCAATTACATCGGTTGTGAATTTAGCAGCGATATCACGCATGTCCATGCACTGCCCATTAATCTCCTGCAAATACTTCTCTAAACGATCTCCACATTGATCAATTAAATAGAACATTTCCCGGAGTTTTCCTGATGTGAAAACCGGAGAGAGCTTCAATCTCAAAGGCCTCCACCTCTTCGGCTCCAGGAGGAATAAATGCTCGGAAAGAGGCTGATGAACATCGGGCTTTGCTCCTCGATCTGCAAAGTTGTGGAAGTCTCTTATGAGCACTGTCTTTATGTGCTCCATGTCGTGGAGCACTAGCCCGGGTTCTCTTCTCATGAAGATGCCGATCATTGGCTCATTACGGTATCTGTCATACATGGATTTTGTCCATTCTGCAAAGGACGTCTTTCTCAAAGCCAAATCCTTGACATTACCAAAGAGAATCTCCGGCTCAGGCCCAGGTATTCCTCGGGATCTCCAGAAGTCGTAGGTCCACGTCAAGTAATAATAAATTCCGGTGATTATGATCACAAGTGCAGCGACAAACTCAATTAATCCGAATGTCATTTTTGTTTTCACTGTGATTATCCAACTGCGCAGTGTAAGTACTTCTTTGTATAACTACTGGTACGAGACTGTCTGCTTCCGTTAAACTTCTCGTATATGTATGTCGATTGCAGCTATCAGAGAGTGACGTAATTTGCGGGGAGCATTACTAGTGTGATATGAGATCGTCATCAAGATGGGTTGACTTTCTTTTATATCATTGTCGGTTGAATATCTTGGAAACTAAGGGAGATAGCGAAATTTTTGTAGAGACCTTTTTTTTAGGAGAGAATCAGAGCTACAAAAAAGATGTCTATGAAAATTTCGATATCTCGGTTATTTTCCGAGATATTCAAGAAAGAATGAATAAAAAGATGAGATTTATGATACAAAAATCTTCACTAATCACCACAGCACCTTGTCCTTCAGAGTTGATGCCTACACGTGGATTTCATGCATGAGTGATTAATTTATTTCGATGAAAAATGAATGGAATCAATCCACATTCAACAATGTAAACGGTAGTAGAATAAATGATATTAATGTATGTACATATATCTTGAACAATCGAAGCTTCTGATGAACAAAATATCCGGAACTTCCGCAAATACTACGATTATTTGATGATTGAAAAAATGACACACGTGCCATAACTTCAATTAAAAAACACTTAGGTACATATTTCCTCCTCTAAATTCTGATGTTTTCAAAGTGCAGTGAATATTCCAAAGAATAGCCTTCATCATTTCCTCTATTCTCTCTCCGAATAATTCAATAATATTACAATATCTAGAATCATTAATCACATCAATAAGGCTCTGCTTCAATAACTTCAATTTTTTCCTGATTTTCTTTAGTAACATAAACTGCATGACTTCCGTCCCCTTTGCGCTCGACAATCCTCTTGATATATTGAGGATCGACTTCTTTAAAATCAGAGGCTAATCCAAGTTTTCCACACAAGTCTATGAATGCTCTGGCTCGATTGAAGAAAGAGCTGCCGTATTCTGCAGCTCTGTAGTCCCACGGAAAACTGTGATGATAATTGTGCCAGCCTTTGCCAGTTGCGACCAGTGAGACCATTGCATTTTGAGTTGGTCTGATAGTCCTGCAAAAAAAAAACGTCAATTAACTAAACATCCGTTTGTTGTTCCTGTGCTGAGTCGTCATGTGCTCTAATTACTTGTCATAACTGCGACTGCCATACATATGCGCAAAACTGTTGATTGATAGAATTGCATGAGCTGAATACGTATGTCTGAAGAACCATTGAGTAACGATAGTTGGGACCAATTCCTGACCGAAGAAATAGACAGGAATGAAGACTGGGAGAATGAAGCAGAGAAGGATTTTCGCTATCACATAGTGCCTGAAAATCACGAGAGATTAATAAATTTTAATTCACAAAAAAATAGAGACAATATTACTTATCGAAGAAAACAACGATTGGATCAGCCTTCATATCACTATTATCAATCATCTTTCCCTTATTCGTGATCTCCGGAAGTCCTTTCACCATGTACCATCCAATGTGACTGAAAAAGAAGCCACGGGAACTGTTGTGAGGATCTGCGTCTGTATCTGTGTATTTATGATGAACACGATGATTCCGGACCCAGTGAGATATTCGACTCTGTTGAAATAATTAAGAAAATTAATGAGCGAAAATGAAGTTGTGCTTTTTTGGTACTTACCATTCCAGAAGAGACGTGGAAGACTGCGAGGAAGAGTCGTAATGGGAATTTTGCTTTGTAGGAGCGATGAGACCAGAGCCTATGACATCCAGCTGTGTTTCCCAGGATATTCAACTCAGCCAGTATGAGTGCTGTGAATTTTTAATTTTAGAGACTTTTATGTGGAATTTGAAGCCTCAACTTACCCGTGAGCAGCAAGCCTTTGTATTGCAAGTACGGGAATGTAAAAATGTAGTAGATCGTGAAAACATGCCAAAGTGACATGGAAATAATGTTTGGCCAGACAAATTCATTTGGGCACTGGAACCATGCTTCAATTCTTGCGAGCAGTGAATCTCCCTTTTTCTCCTTTCGGTTTTTCCGATTTTCATGAGTTTCCAGTGAGTTGTTACCATTTCCGCTATCTGCGATTTCCTCCGAAGCTATTAAATTAAAAATAGATTAATTAATTCTTTTTAACACGAATTCATATTGAAATCTAGGAATTTTTATGGAATAATAACTTACAAATAGCCATTATCACGACGTCGTTACTGATTTTGCGATAATCAATAATTGCTGATTGGGAACTGGAAATTTTTCGAGCTTCTCTCCTTATATACACGAAGAGAGGAAGAAGAATTATATAAATTCATTCATGCGAGCTCAATAAAAGCCACAGGTTGTTAGGAAAAGTCAATCAATTTATGAATATCGAGGCTTTTGAATATTCTACTTCAAAAGAAATTCCTGCATGTGACATACTTCTGTCGTCACTAGTCCATCAATGAGCTAAGTCATCGATAAAAGCCACAGGTTATTAGGAAAAGTCAATTAATTCATGAATTTCGAGGCTTTTGAATATTCCACTGCAAAGGAAATTCCTGCATGTGACATGCTTCCGTTGTCACCAGTCCATCAATTAGCTCCGGTCACGTCAATATTCACTTACGACCCATGTTTCTGAACTAAAATTCCTGCAGCTTTTGGCTGGAGTCATCAGAGGACCTCTCAAACCATTCACTCGTAATTAACTCCACAGTCAAAATAAATTAATACTCAAAATTTCTCCAACAACTTCAGCAGCATCCAATAAAAACATCGCAAAGATTCCCTCCATAGGATATTCCCAGGTGCGTGTGAGCCTACATTCACCGACTATAAAAGAAACTGCGAGCCAGCGAATAGTGACAGTCACCTTGTGATCGTGTATCGCGTCAGTGATCTCGAGTGTTGTTACGTGCGATTTAATGAATCTCTTTAACATATTACTGGACGGAATTCCCCCCGACCATTAGACCAGTCTACCTCAATCATCAAGCCGATCTGATCCGTTATTGCGAGTTAACAATTACATCATTATGTTCAGCCGCAGTTTTCTCTTGTTCCTGGGACTTTTACAACTGACATTGGTTCAATCTCAGGGTTAGTATAAAAATTCATAGTCTACCATATCGAGAGACAAATAATTGGGTTTTCGGTCACGGGAATTCCAGCATTTCTAGCAAGGTCGTCGAGCTCTCGATGGTGAAATACGTTTCCTCTCCTCATAAGATGAAATCAATGACGTAAACACTTAATTTTTCATACAAACACGTTCGCAGAGACATTGGAATGACATTTCACGTAATACTTGTGTGTTTTCGATTCTATGTCATCAATAATTCATTCCACGATTCTCAAGAACATGTGGGCGTTTATTTGAATAGAAGCTGAAGAGACAAATTCATTGGTTCTTCATAGTCATTATTATTTAATAGCTTTTTTGATGATCGAATTCATGAGAATTTCATCAGAAAAGGAATGGAGCCGAGCTTCTTGGTATTTGATGCGTCTAATTTTTAAGAACACGAAGAGCATTAGCATCTTGCTAATTAAACTGTAAATATCGTGTTTTTCCTAGAATTCAAAAATTCCTGAGATTAAAATTAGCAGAACAAGTGGGAGAATTGATTTTTTGATTTACTTACAGAACAGTGCACAAACCCAATTGGCCAATCCGGCTTCTGCACCGACATTACCCAGTGCAATCCTCTTCTGAGTCTCCTCAGAGTCCATGGAAACGCAATTGGAGACTTCTTGAGAGCGTCAGTGTGCGAGCGCGATGGTAGCACCATCATCATCTGTTGTCCAATTGAAAACTCTGATAACAATAGACCAAATACTCCAGCACCACCACCACCACCACCAATAGCACCTCCCACCCGAAATTCCGGGAAATACTGGCCGATTTATGCACCAACTTGTGGTGTTGGGAACGGTACCATCCACAGGATTGTCAATGGTGTGCCTGCGTCTTTAGGTAAGAATTAATCCATTGATAATTGTAGCAGTACTTATGACTCTTTTTTAAACAGGCGAATGGCCATGGGCAACTGCCCTTGGATATCGTTCAACGAAGCAGCCGAACAAGCCTCGATGGCTCTGCGGCGGAAGTCTGGTGTCCTCTCGACACATACTGACAGCAGCTCACTGCGTACATGGCCGCAATGATCTCTACATAGTGCGAGTTGGAGATCTTGACCTAGATGACGATGTTGTGGATGGTGCTACTCCAGTAGACGTGCTCATTGAAAGAGCCATCAAGCATCCAGCATACAGCCCCAAATATTTCACCAATGACATTGCTGTTCTGAGACTCCAACAGGAAATCACATTCACAAGTAATTTTACTGTTTACTTGCATTTTTAAGCAGAAATTGAGGCTTTTTTCTCCACAGATCTGATCAAACCTATATGCCTCCCCTGGTTTGATGAACTCCATGACATGAACTTCGTGAAGACAAATCCCTTTGTTGTTGGATGGGGATCGATTTATTTCCGTGAGTTGAGCTGTAATTTTAGAAAAATTCAATTGTTAATTATATATTCAATGTATTCACACTCATAAATAATTCTAGGTGGCCCTTCAGCTACTCACCTTCAGCAAGTACAACTGCCAGTGATAGATAATGAGAAATGTAAAGCATCATTTGCACGTTTCAAAACAGCTGTTATAGATCAACGTATCTTATGTGCTGGTTTTGCGAGAGGAGGCAAAGATACGTGTCAGGTATGTGGAATTAAGTTTATGGTTACTAATTTAATTCTTTTTGAAAACACCTTGAAATCGGAAAGGGATAAGCTATTCTTGGGAATCCCCCAATGGATCTTTCTGAATTAGCCTTGAAATACGATTATAAAATGATTCAATTGAATTTTTCATTAAAATTATTCAATTACAGGGAGACAGCGGGGGTCCACTCATGTACGCCTACAATGGAACCGGTATCCCTTCATTATACCAAATAGGCATTGTTTCATATGGTTACCGTTGTGCCGAACCTGGGATTCCCGGAGTTTACACGAGAGTACCAGAATTCCGGGACTTCCTGAGATCAAGTTTAGTTTAAAAAAGAAGAGAGAGAGGATAATTCAATATAAAATGCACGTTACCATAGTGAATATTTAATGCAACGACTCTAATTACTCATTAAATTAGTGTTAATTAGTCACTAAACCTGTATTTACCAATAAATACTCTATCTCAGGAAGAATATTAAAAAATCATTTAAATTCCTCCAAATCCGATAATTTTGAATTGATCAATGTCGATCAATTATCAGCCCTTCTCTTTAGCAGCTGATGGTAATGAAGATTGTCTTAATAAATTATCAACACAAATAAAGGAATCTAATAACACTGTATTCATGGCTTTATTTTGATAATTGTTGTGACCGGTGAAATTAATTTCCGGAGTAATTACAATTAATTCATTCGAATTATCTTAATTAAGATGAGAGGCAGTGATGAGAAAATTGAGGGAGTGAGTTTGGGTGGTATTATCAAGTGTCCTGAATGCTCTGAACGTGCAGGAATTTATGGACACGTTAAAAATGATTCACTGGGTAAATTCGACATATTCAACATGATTTCACCTTTAATTCCGCTTTTTTATCCAATAAAAATGATAATATTCCATAATTTCAGGAGTTGAGGGATCTGAGAGTGACGCTGGAAGTCAATCATCGATTCAAGACCACAAACTCCTTCTTCCACCTTCAAAAATAATGAGGATCATGAAATCCGTGAAATCAGGGAAAGGAAATATAAGCAAACAATCAAAAGAATTCATGCAACAATGTGTAACTGAATTCCTCTTATTTATCACATCAGCAGCTAATGAAAGCTGTTACGAGGACCGCAGGAAAGTTCTGAATGGCGAGGACATCCTGAGGGCACTTGGATCAATGGGATTTGATAATTATGTCGAGCCATTGGCTAATTATCTGCAGAAATACAGGGAAATGAGGAGAGAAGAGTTTGGGAAGAGTCATGAGACTCAGGAGTTGCAGCAGGTTCAAACTATTTTTAATGAAGAGTTCAAAATTATTGATGAGCATGATATGTATAGGTACAGTACTATTATTG
The DNA here is from genome assembly GCA_963565655.1 of Aleiodes testaceus. Classification (NCBI taxonomy): domain Eukaryota; kingdom Metazoa; phylum Arthropoda; class Insecta; order Hymenoptera; family Braconidae; genus Aleiodes; species Aleiodes testaceus. Next base: position 3,138,343 of record OY751428.1, read on the forward strand.
AAGATTCAGGGGAAGAGAGACTCTTCAGTGATTTAGAATCATCAATTGATTGAGTCATGAGGAAAATAAAGAAATCACTCGAGAGATTATGGAATTATTTAATTTGATTTTCATCGACCAAGAGTTCCATTAAGTACAGTCGATTCCCCCAATCCCGACAATTGTTTATCGATCGTCACGTATTTTCCAGTATAATAAATTTCTTTAACAATAGAATTACCAAAGGCATTAGCCTCGACCTGAATAATCTCATTGAAATAAATTTCCAGGCAATCGATCGATGCTCCATCAAATGCACTAACAGGAATAACAGTCAATTTATTAAACGCCAAGTCCAGAAGTTTTATAGACATTCCATCGAATGCTCCAGCTTCGATAATCCCAATCTGATTCCAACTCAAGTCCAGTGAATCCAGATTCTTCATATGATTGAAAATATTCTTCTTTATAATCGTGAGTTTATTCTGATAAAGGGTAAGGCTCTTTAATTCGTCTAATCCAGTGAATATTCCCATGGACATTTCGAACGCCTGAGCATAAACAATTTCAAGTTTCCTCAGTTTTGGTAAACCTGTGAATGATCCATTCTTCGCTAATGTTAATCTGCAGATTGAGAAACGAAGGGACTCCAATGATTCCAGTGCTGCAAATATCTCGTGATCCAATGTCAGAATTCCTTCGAATATTTCCAATGACTCGAGCTCTCGTAGACCTTCGAATGACTTTTGTTGCAATCTGAATGGGGCAACTGTTATGAATTTCCATCGCGTTTGACCCAGAGGCAATTGTAGTCTCCGGATTGATAAATCCTGAAAGGCATTCGGTGCTATTGACGCCAAATCGTATTCTGTGATAAACAGAGTATCTTCAGGCTTGCTTTGATTCACGTAAACCAAGTCATTATCCTTCAAACAAACTGTGAAACTCGAATAACCGTAATTAGATTCACATCTGATATCATCTCCATAAATAAGAGTTAACAGGCTCAAAAATATGAGAATAACTTTCTTCATTATTTCAATTTCCGCAAAATTCAACAGCTCTAACTTTTATGAAGATTCACGAATTACTGAGAGTTTTTTCTAATTCTCTCTTAATTTTTGTGATTTGACCTCTTTTATCGTGAAAAGTTCATTGCGATTTCAACAGTTTAATCTTATCATTTGCGATAGATTAAAATAATTCAAATAACAGAAATTATTTCCTCATTCAACAGCCGAAATTTGCCGCTTCTTTATGCTATTCCGAATGCGCATGCGCAGTGTTTTAAACGTAACATTATTAACGGTTGCGTTCGAAACTTCAGAAAAAAACAAAAAATCCTTTAAATTATTGAATCTCATCCTCAAATCTCGAGTTAAACAATCAAATAAACAATTACCAAAGCTAACCCAATAATAAATAACCTCAAGAATGTAATTATGACGTCATTAGCCTCAAAAAACAACTGCAGAGTATCGATAACAACGAGAAGAGAAGTTAACCTGTCGTACACATGGAGGCTCGAAAAATTCAAGAATCGTCAAGAGGAAAAAGGTGAAAATATCGAATCCCCTTTATTTTCATCGGGACTTGATTATGGAGATGAATGGTGTTTATTATGCTATCCACGTGGTAAAGCTGATGAGGATGGTGATGCAGTGGCAGTTCTCGTCTGCCTTCGTGCATCAAAAAGACCGATTGACGCCAGATTCAAGATCTCGATCTACGACGATGTGTGTAAAGAGAGAAACGTCAAAAGCAGCGCAAAGATCTACGAATTTGTGCCAGGATCTGGCAAAGGTTTCAACAAGTTCATGACCCGGAATGAGCTGCTGGAGGTTCTGGTGCTTTCTGGAGGCGATCTTCTGCTCTCCTGCACCGTGACAATCGTCGAGGAAGCTTCGATCAGTGAAGTCGAATCAAGGCCACATGCTTCTGCATCTCTGTCCAATCAATTGGGGAAATTCTTTGAGCAGCAGGAGTTTGGGGATATTACGTTCGTCATTTCGGGGACTAAACTGCAGGCACATAGAGCGATTCTTGCTGCACGTAGTCCAGTTTTTGCGGAAATGTTCCGGAGGAAAATGGTACCTGAAGACGAGATGCCTTTGAGTGGGGTTCAATTGGAGGCATTTAAGGAGCTTCTGTATTTTTTGTATACTGACAGAGCCCCGAATATGTACAGCATGTCCCCGTATTTATTGCTTCTTTCGGAAGAGTATAAGATACGGGGACTCAAGGATCTTTGTGAACGTGAGATTCTTGGGAATTTGGAGACAGAAACGGCGGCACAGTTTCTGTGTGTTGCGGATCAAGCAAAGTCCTGGGGATTGAAGGGGAGGATTATTAAATTCATCAATGCTAATCTGCATGAGGTTCTGGAGACGAGAGGATTCAGAATGATGCAGGGTAAATATCCGGAAATGGTGGTGGAATTGCTTCGTGCCACTCAGACGTCACCGAGGAAACGGAAAATTGAGATCAATCGATTTTAGGATTTTTCTTTATTAATTAAAAGGAAATATTTATTTCATTGAGAGAGAACATGAAACATATGCTTGAGATAAGAAATTTTGATATCAACACTCTTTGGTATGTAAAAATAACTGAACTATCATTATTATTTTAATCTTGGTGATATGAGAATGAAATGTGTAATGCCTGCCAGACGTTTGAGCTTGTGTGGAGAATAAATTTGTACTTGTGTCATATTCAGAAACTCTTTTATTTATTCAGTGGATAAAATAGATGGCTTCCTGGTACTCCATTAGCTCATGAAGTGGCACTTCCACTGATCATCCACTTTATGTCAAAAGCGACGAGTCTGCTGGTTTATCCCTAATTACATTCGATTTTATCTATAATTGAAAGGAAATCGATGGGAAAAAAATTGAAACAAGTTAATTCTTCAAATATCTCTGAAACCATTACATTTAGAAAAATTTATCAAGATACCTTTTTTATGTAGAATTAAATTCTCTATAAAAAAGGCCTCTTGACAAATTCCCCTAAACCCAACAGTTTCAGAGTTATCCTAAAAAAACTCTAATTTTTTCAATTCCCGGAACAGGAAAAGAAAGAAGCTTATTCAAAATCGATACCTATTGTTTCTAGAACCCACAAAATGTTTATTTATCATTCCATAAACATAGCGTGTAACACGAGACATATCTGCAGTGTTAAAACACCAATCCGGAGCGTCCGTTTATATTGATTCCAACAAACTGCAGTTAACTGCGTCGCCGTTTCCTTTTTTTCCAGACGCAACGTTCGCTAAAAAAAACCCATGAAAAAGAATAATCCCGAGGAATCCTCCACCCACGAGAAGGAATTGAAGAAAAAAAAACCTGAGAACTTCCACTACATCTGACTTCTGACACTTCAAATCCAGACACTTCCAGCTTCCGCATTGATCTTCCAATACCAGGAGACCAGAATCCTGTTGGAAGTGATCCTGATACCTCCAAAAAATAAAGGAATCCATGAAAAAATCCTTCTCATTGGAGGACAGTAAAACGCGTGTATTTCATGAGCCAATGGAAGATCAGACAGTAACTACCCACCATGAGTTCCCCCTTTATTCAGAGCATTAACCTTGGATGGTTTTAGTTGACAGAGATGGCCTTAGAGAGAACCTATCTGGGTAACGAGAGAGAGAGATGAAAAGGCGGTTTCCAGGGGCGGAAATTTACGTCAATAATGTGCAGCACAAGGCGCATAATTCTGCACTCAATTTACCAGGAGGAAGTGAAGATTATTGAGGCTTCAAAGTTCAGAGAAATCATTTCGCAAGTGTTGGAGACAATTTTTTTTTTCGCCACAATCACACGAATTTCGTTAATTACGTAATTAAGTATCGCGTGACGAGGCGATAGGCTCTTGGGCCACTTGTATCGGCGCTGTCTCTTTTTCGCCTGTAACGCTTCATAGGTGATCCTGTGTGTCTGTACAAAACGCAAACTCAGTTAACCGACGAGCTGCGTTACTACGGATTGGGGGTTTCAGTCAGCAACCGGCTTCAACGAAGCTAAGATCAACAGGATTTAATTCTTCAAACGTGTTTTAAATATTAAATTTATTGTTTCAATAAATTGAGGAAACAGTAGCATCAATCATGGAGGATTTCATGGGTAAAAAATATAAACTCTCGAGCAGTGAGAATTTCGATGAAATGATGAAAGCATTGGGTAAGTTCAATTATTTCGTAATCTCATTGATTCCTCGATTATGAGAGAATTAATTAGGATTTAATTTATTGGGGAAATTCGGAATTAATAGTGTTTCGCGTAAACTTGTTCGAAAAATATGTGAATTAATGCCATGCAGTTATTGGCCAATTGCTGAACAGGAAATGAAACGCCAACGTCTTCATTACACGACGAGAAACCACCTACAATATTCATCTGTACTTAATTCGTAATTTATTATACTGAATTTGATGAAAAACGTGGGGTTGGCCATTTTCGGAGTAATTTCCTGAATAACTTGAAAATTATTGTACTTATTGAAAAAAGTCAAGAGACCTTTTTTGTAGGAAATTTAATTCCCTACAAAAAAGGGCTCTTGATATTTTTCAATACACCCAACAGTTTCGGAGATATTCACAAATTTGAAAAAATGCAAATTTTCCGGTTTTTTCCATTGCCTCAATTAACATTAATTTTCCTCTTACAGATGCTCATATTAGCCGACTTTATTGTGAATGAACAGAACCCGGTGTCTCACACGTATTTAACGAGTTAACACGTTGAGATCAAATAAACCTCACCTAACCTATAATTTTCCAATCACTCTGCGGTGCATCACTCGGCCTCAACAGGGATGGCTCCCTTTCAATTATATACATGCTCCTTCATGAAAGAAAGAGACAGAGACACCGATACACGCGACCGTGCGAAAATCGCCGTTAATATCATGGTCCGATGTCTGCCCCCACTTTTACTCTCCTTATGCGCATTGAATTACGATGAATACATGTTTTAAAAAAATCTCGCACGGTCTAGTTTCTAGGCATAACAATTGCGACCTTGCGGATTATTCTGAATTAATCTACATAAGGATTATTCAGAGCAGCGAAACTATTCTCCAATTTCATGACCTTCACCATAAGATATCTCGTGAAATATTGTATTTATCGAAAAAAGTCAAGAGACCTTTTTTGTAGAGAATTAAATTCTACATAAAAAAGGTCTCTTAACTTTTTTTCCCAAACCCAACTGCTAGAAAGTTATCCGTAATCTAAGCCGATGTAAACAGTTAAATTTTAATCAGTTGATAACAGAGGCTTAAAATTCACCGGTAGATAATAGAAATAACGAAGTACAAATATAGAGAACGGATATAACAGCTCAGGTCAAACTTCAATGAATGTTTTATTCTATTTTTCATTCCATTCGTTTATCTTCGGTAGACAGAGTTACTGACGTTATTGACTGATTAATTCAGTATAATAAATTGACTTGAAATAACTGATAATCCACTCTGTGTAGATTTGACCGTTGAATTGTTAAGAACTGTGACTTTGAATTACTATAAATATGATTGGTGTACTTGGGAAGAGATATAAGCTCGTATCAAGTGACAAGTTCGATGAGCTGATGAAGGGGCTTGGTGTGTTAATCAATTTTCCTCTTATTTTATCTATAAATTTACGTTATTTCAATTTTCTCCGCAGGTGTTGGACTTGTGACACGAAAAATGGGAGCACAGGTCAGTCCTGTTGTCGAATTGACGAAGAATGATGATACTTATACGTTGAAGACAAGCAGCACTTTCAAGAGCTCGGAAATCAAGTTCAAGCTTGGAGAAGAGTTTGATGAGGAGACTCCTGATGGACGTAAGGTCAAGAGTGTTATCACTTTGGACGGCAATAAAATGACGCATATTCAGAAAGGCGAGAAGACAACTGTCATCGAACGAGAATTTACGACAAATGAAATGAAAGCTGTGCGTAATTTTTTATTGATTTTAAAAAAGACGGATATCTCGGAAATTAAGGGAGATAGAGTGATTATGCTTCTGTACTTTTTTGTAGAGAATTTCAAGGGCTACAAAAAAGGATTCTTGTGAATTTTCTCTATCTCACTTAGTTTTCGAGATATTTTGAAAATTATTAACATTAGTATTTCTCAACATTTTGAATGATTAATTTAATTCGTAAAAAATTGCCTATTGAATGCCCTGAGCACTCGAACAATAACTACTGATTGATCAAAAGTACCGCCAATTATCAGTACGTACGTGTACTGAAATTGAATTTTCCTTTAGTGCGGGTGAGACGAACACACGCAACTTCAGAAGACTTTATTCAATCCTTTTTTAAAACTTTCGTTTGACGTATGTATTTGAAGTAACTTTTATTAGATAAAAGGCTAATGGTCATGGGACAGTTATTTGAATTGACCTGCATAACGTAAAAGTCAAGTTATTCCATTGTACAATACTGGAAGACCGGAAATTATCCATTAGGTCTCGATCAAATAAATCACTATCATTGAATTTAATTGTTGCAGATAATGAAAGTCGATGACATCGTTTGCACCAGAATCTACAAGCTTCAAGATTAAGGAGTAGATTGTCATTCAATTTAATATTAACAGTGGGAAACAAAAACATTGCTTCAAAGCATCACTTTATTATCCAGATTAATTTTATCGTTTGTATTTTGCTTGGCAATTCATAGATTTTGTGAAAACTATGAAATTATCAATAAATTTTTCTATTTAAAATTCTAGTTATCATTAATTGTCAACTTCAAGAGTGAATATCTCCGAAACTATTAGGTTTATCGAAAAATATCAAGAGACCTTTTTTGTAGAGAATTTAATTCTCTACAAAAAAGGTCTCTTGACATTTTTGGATAAACTCACTCGCTACAAAGATATTCCCAAATTCCTCTACTCGAACGCTTGAATCTCTACTTTACCGATTGAGCACTCCCTCTAACGGTGAAATTCCGAACTTTTTACTCACATAAAAGAACCGGCGATCATTCTTACAGTTGAGGTTATGAAAATAAAGAGAACGTAAAACAGTAGTAACAGTGAAGAATAATCTGTCAACATTATCAACAATGTCGAGTAATGCTAATCTGGAGCAGCAAATTGAAGAGCGATTGAAGGAGATTGATGCCAGGAAAAAGCCACTGGTTCTATTCGGCAGAGACATAACTCAAATTCCCTGTTACAGACAGACATTATTGAACGGAATAATGAGTGGAGTTGGTACTGGAATCCTCGTTTTTATGTTTACGAGTAGACCGAGTTTAGCAACACACTCATCACTGGCAACATTTTGCGGTGTTTCTATTGTTTACTACGTCGTTTGTAGATATCAATTTGCTAAGGAAAAACGAATGGTTGCGGCTATGAGAGGACTCATGCAAGAAGCTCTTGCGACGGAGGGAACAGAGAGAGATAAAAAATTCGATGAAGCTGCTAAATTATTGGGATGTGATTCAGAATGAATTGTGTATTGATATTTAATAGATATAATTATGTTCCTAATTAGAGAATCAATAAAATTAATTATGTTTTGGATGAAAGAATCTGTTGGAACGTTTTTGTGGATGAGAACCCAACTGAAAACGTGAGTTTGAGAATTTAGTTTTTATCAACAGTTTTTTGAGAATATCTCGAAAACTGTTGGGTTTAGGAGGATTTATCAGGAGACCTTTTTTGGAGAGGATTAAATTCTCTAGAGAAAAGGTCTCTTGGAGTTTTCCTCTAAACCGTCAGGCTTTGGAGATATTCAGGATTTTTAATCCGAGAATTGATAAATCCTTTTTGCACAGAATTTTGTGCTCCAGAGGAAAAAATTCAGGTAATTTCTCACTCGTGACCCATCCTATGAGCCCTTACAATGGAACAACCGGTTTTTCATTGGATTATCTCTTTTTTTTTTTAAATCATTTTGGTCTTTTCAGCAAACGACACTAAATTTAGATAACAGTTTTCTTTTTTTCATTCTTATTTGATTTTTTTTTGTATTTGCATCGGGCGGTTATCCTTGGAGATGAGACTAGTGGTGTGGCTTTCTTGTCGTCATTTCGTATTAAGAATTTGATTTAATGAAATTACATGAGAATAAAAATATTTAAATAATTTTATAACGTTGTAAACATGAATTCTGTATCGTTGTACACAAATTACTAATTAAAAGATGAATGGAATGGAAAAAAAATTCTATTTTTTTTTTTAATCAATCGAAGGTTCTTAGTCATCTTGTTATCTTTCTCTTAATTGTTCAAGTTTTTACGTATTATGAATGAAAATTCGTGATAATTCTCTGATTACAGAATTTTTTATCAATAGACGACACAATTTGTTTTCATAATTTTACCTTGAATTCAGTGACTCTTTTATTATTTTATAATTTAATTGTCTGGATTATATTAATTAATGTGAATTTATAATATTTCAGGATTATTTAAACTGGAGGAAATAATTATTATGCAATTAATTGGAGAATCCGAATCAATGGGATTATTTTCCCAGATATTTCATGAAAACTGTGGAAATTTAATAAATTAATATAATTATGTTTTTTATTAATTTGTCCTACTTTCCAGGAATTTACCAATGAATTAATTGACGTCAGAATCTTCCGTATTTTCGCAATGCGTAGATTCATGGTGAAATCAAGGCCCTCTCCGAACCTTTGTATTCAACAAAAAAAAATCATTAGGCACGCAGTCAAGGAGTCGAAAAAAACATTTTTTTTGACCTTCCCATACCGACAGCATGTTGAGATTCAATAAACAAGTGAATTCCATTGGATGAGAATGGATGAAACTTTTTAAGAATGATGACGCACGTGGATGTCATAAAGTAACAGGATTTGTATCCGGATGCTGAATCGAAAAATCTTAAATTCTTGGATAAATTATTTCTATCATAATTGTTAGAAATAATCGATGCATGATCTCCATGAAATTCATTCTTTCACAGAAATTCAACAAGACCTTTTGATTTATTGGATTTTAATTGTTTATAACGGTTTAGAGACTCATATTTAAGAAAAATTGAGTTCTACATAAAAAGTATTCCTTGATCGAAAGTGCATAAATTAAATTATGTGACATTTTCTCGAATTTTTATTTGTTAACGGGTTTTTTTAGTTTAATTATGAATAGTTTGCCCTACTAATCAATGTTTACTATTTTAATTACCATTATTTTCATTATTTCGTGAATATCTCGAGAATTATGAGATTCACGAGGATTTATCAAGAGACCTTTTTTGTAGCCCATGAAATTCTCTACAAAAAAGGTTTCTTTATAAATTCTCCAAAAACTAAGTGTTTTCGAGATATTCTCAAAATGATAAAAAATCCCTGAATTTCCAAATATTCATGAAATAATTCTCACATAATTTGGATTGTATCATCATTTCACAATTTCTTGTTGTGACCATGGAGGATCTAGATCAAATGGATTTTTAACAAGGCATAAAACTCTTGAGAATAAAAAAGAAACACCCAAGGAAATATTTAACGATCAATTTCATCATCACATGGCGCTTAGGTTCTTCTTACTTTCCTTTCAAATTTTTTAATCTATGTGGTAGCCAGGTATTTTCGTCTATTTCTGTATCATCACGAAAAAATTCAAAATATTAAAACATCAGGTGAGATTTCTTTGGGATAAAATGGTAGCTAATTGCCTCATCGTCACCAGGAAGTGAAAACAAAATGTTCCAATTGGTTAAAATCATTTCTGGAGGGATTGAATTGAAAAATTAGCATATGACATTGAGTAAGATTCGGTACTATCGTAATAAAAAAAAGAGAATACGATAAATTTTTAAGGAAGATGATTTTGATTAAGGTAATTAATTAGAAGAAACCTTCAGTTTAAAGAAATTGTCTCTTTTTTACAAAAATATCTCGAAATCCATGGGGTTTAGGGGAATTTATCAAGAATTTTTTTTTCTGGACATTTATCATTTCTGCAAGAGTCCAAAGGGAAGAATGCACCATTCTTTGATTAATCACCTTTCTGCTAAATTCTATATTCTCAGAACTGCACTTTTTTTTAAAACAAAAAGAATTGAAAAAAAAAGGCGAACGTATAATTAATTTCAACCTTTGGTAAATTCAGTAGCCTCAGGATAGAATTTCAAAGTTATCTAGAAAATGGGGCAGAACGGATGGGCTCTTCTGGAGTTAGATGAACATAAATGTTTCATTGAAATTAATACATCAGAATCAATAATGAACAAGTTCCATTATTTTTTCCATTTACGAGAGAAAAAAAAATTGCTGACAGATAATCCCCGGGGCTAAGGTATTCATCTTGCTTTCTAAATCGTCTTACGACTCCATTCGTCCCATTAACTGACAAAAAAAATAAAGGAATTGAAAAATAATAATTTCTTTGCTCATATGTTCTCATTTTCAATGTAACTTGCCTCGAGGCACAAAAGTTCCTTATTTTTTTCTCCTCTTTTTCAATCGATTATTGAAAACAAACCATTTGCCGAAGCTTTTAACAAGACCGCTTATAAAGAACTCTGGGTTTGTGGTAGCGTGAACCCATTAAGTGCTCCATCTCAATGTCTTCTTGTTACGCACAAGTGTTGTCAGAAAATTTCTCCCCGGATCTGGTGGACTTTCACCGAATTTACTACACTTGATTCGTTTGAGGATAATAAATTTTAAAAAATTGATGAACATTGAGTCATTTATGATAAGTGGATTATTGATAGTGGTCATTATGCTCAGTGGCTCTCTGATCATTTTGTTCATTAGATAATTTCAGTGCTCCTTGAATTTTTTGGAAAGTTTTTGAGTAATGGCCTGAGATTAAAGTCACTGATTAAAGAATTACGAGCAGAAATTCGGTTTGAGTATATTTTTATAAATATCTTGAAAACCATTGGGTTTAGGGGAAAATACGAAGAGACCTTTTTTGTAGGAATTTGAATTCTCTACAAAAAAGGTCTCTTCACATGTTCTCCTAAACTCAATGGTTTTCGAGATATCCTTAATTTTGTAGATTCAACAATTTTCTCATTTACGAAATCAAAATAATTATCCGAGAATTGAGTTGTTACATCGCCTAATTGAGAGGAGTAATGTTTTTTTGACACAAATCCTTGCTCAACAAGCCCCTGGCAATGCTCCTCAAGTATTATTCCACTGAATTATGCTCCAGCCTTGGCTCAGAACCATCTAATCTCTCAATTGAGACAGTAAAATCACGTCAAAAGAATTTTAAATGTCACTGGAACAAGTAAAAATCCTCAGTAGCTAATATATTGTCTACATATTAAATTTTTCAAAATTATTGTGTAATCGTCATCATCAGTCTTGAACAACTTTTACTGCAATCAAATTGCTTTTGGATGGAACAGGCAAAAAGAATAAGAGAAGCTGAGAAAAAAAAAAGACGAATATTTAAAGACAAATCAACAATTTTTTCCAGATGATGGAATTCTCAATGACGTCACACCAGGAATAACGTAATAATTTATAAAAATGATTAAACATCCTCTACTTTATTGAATCAGTAGAAAAATCATAATAATATTTTTAGGACTCTCCGACAAGCCTCATTAATCGTTAAAAAATGATTTATTCAAATCACATGGCCAAGGGAATGGAAAAATATATAAAAATGACATTTTACTGGATCATCTCTGGTTTCCTGATCTTTCTCAATGATCCACGGAAATGTGAAGGTTCTTGTTAGGACGTTCTTCTCAATTTCAATTTTACAGTCCACATAAAAATATTAATATTCTCATTAATAAAGAAAATTCTTTGAATAATAAATTTGTTTTTTTTTCCTGTTTACAAATCTATGATTCTGTTATTCATGAATTATGTTTCACAATTTCGTAATAAAAGAACTTTGAGGCATTCTGAATGAACTCCAGATGCATTTTTCACAGATTTTATCAGCAAATTTTATTAAAAACGTCTCCAAATCTACGATTTCTTAATTTTAATTAGTGAGAATTAAAAGAATAACTCAAAAAATCCATTGAAATCTTCAATTGAATAAAAACAATTTCTTTTTTATTGAATTCCATTGTTTTAAATCCAGGGGAAAGTGACACTCACTTGAATTATGTGATTCCAGATGCAATCGGTATTTTTAATGCTGAGCCATTCTTCTTAGCACCCTCATTGTCCAAAAAAATGTTGACAGAATAAAAATACCACGTGATCGATAAGATTGCAGAGAGACTGTTGAGACACTTGAATAATTCGTGAATTTCATGAATGAATTATGAATCATTCAAGCATTTAAAAGAATTAATTAATGAATTTTTTTTTATGATTAAGTATTTGTGTATTTCCGGATGTTTAATATGGGGATGAAATTGCGATTAAATAATACGACAACATAATGATGATCGATCAGCATGAAGAAGAGTCTGAAGAAAGTTATTGGAATAAATGATGCGAATGACGTAATCTGCTGATATTTTCGAAATTTTAATCGAAAGTGGATTTTCATGGTTCGATAATAAAGGGTATCTCATCAAGATTCTCTGTTTTTCACGAATATCCTCGGTTTTAATCAACAGATACCTCTGATTTCATTGATTTTAATTGATATTCATTTTTGTAATGCACATGAATAATTCATGATTCATTAAATTCGAGAATTTTCATGGTTTCTTTAATTATTTTGAATATATCATGAAAACCATTGGATTTATGGGAATTCATGAGGAAACTTCTTTTGTAGGGAATTTTGAGAGCTAAAAAAAAGGGCCCTTGACATTTTCCTCTAAATCCACTCATTTCAAAGTTATTTTACCTTGAAGCACTAAAAATCAGAGTTTATGTAGAAAATTACAAGAATTTTGGGTAAAAAATAATCGTGCACTTCTATTTTTTCCCTCATTTGCACAGAAGTGCAAAGAGTTTTTAGATAAAATCAAGAAAAATTGGTTAAATTTATGACAGGAATTAGCTTTCTGCGAGGGGATTGTCCGAATGGAAAGGATCAGCTTGGCTCCTTTTGAAAATTTCTTCTTGCGTGTCCTACGAGTGAGTCATAGTCGTTTTCGTTGGACCCAGAGGTTGACCAAGGGCAGACACCAGGAGGATCCGCGTTGGCACGGTCATTCTGGTGTTGCAACAATGACCACAAAGACCTTCTACGTTTCATATTTCAATTTCTTTTTTATTAATTTCTTGGTAAAATCGTTCGCTCTTTCACCGAAGTATCTACGCTCTTTCCTTTCGTTCATGTAATAGCACAGGTGAGGTAATAAAATGAAATTTTGGAATTATTTAGAAAACAAGGGTCAGAAATTAATTTTTTTGAAAATTCTATGTTTTTCAAGAATAAAGAAAAAAAAATTGCGACTGTTGTTTTTCATTGAAAGTTTCCTCAGTTTTTTAATGGAATTATAAAAAAAAAAAATTTGAATATTCTCGATGGAGATCAAAGGTACTGGGTGAAATTTTTTCACACCTTTCTATTTTTTTAACGAAATACATTCAAAACATCTGAAGAATTCCTTTTAATTTCTCTAGATAAACAAAAAAAATAATTAAATCACTAGATTTTCCCACTTTATTGAATATGAATTGATCCATGACAACTCACGTTGCACTTGAATTTCCTTAATAAAAAAAATAAGGATTTCCCCGATATTAACCGGTAATGAAAATATTGAAGGCGTGGTGTAACGTGATGATTATCTCCAAGTAAAACTTGAAACAAATCTCCATCATTACACTCAGCATGAAGATAATGACTTGTTCGTGATCAATTAATGTTTTATTTTTATTCTCCATCATTGCTATGGTCAAGAACGTGAGATATTATTTCCATATGTTGATTAAAGAGTCATTTAATTACTCTTTCAAATTGGAATTTCCAAGTTTTTCATGAATTCCACAATTTTTATTATCTTAAAAAATAATCAGTATCCGCATGTGCATCGTAGCGTAAATTAAATTACAAAATCTCCTGTTTACTTGAGAAAGAAAAAAGAGAATTTAGATAAATGAAAAATTGAATATTTAATGAGTCCAACAAAAAAAAATGATTAATCACATGTTTGTGTCGTAACTGGCGCCAAAATTCAAAACATAGCTGCACGTTTTTGAATATAAACTTGAGGCGGTTGAGGAGGTTGGAGTATTAAATAATTCAGATCAGATAAAATGTAAGTTAGCTTATACACCAGTGGGATGACTCAATAATATGTGTACCCAGAGACGAGGAATACGAGTTAACACTGTACTGCATAAATTTATTTGGGCCCGGCCCCCGCTTTATGTATTAAACATACCATATACACGATCCGTTACTGGATATATCCTAAAATACTTCCCGAGGCAAGGCTGTTCGAGGCTGTTCCACTTCAGCTGCATACCTTATAATATAATGACAAGCTGACGTATGAAGAAAAAAACAATATTTTGTTAGTTACTCCGGTGTAATTATTGCATTTATTTCAATTGCCAATTAGTGATGGGTTTTATTTATTCTAGATGATTAATTGAGAGAATGTAATTCTATTGGTTGAGACATTAATGTGTCTTTCAGTAAGAAAAGGGAATTCTTAGGAATTGTGAAAATTGTGGAGTTTTGGAAATAAGTAGTTGAAGTAATTATTCACGACTCTTTGATGCAACTTTGAAAATTTGAGAAATTCGAGTTCTGACGTCTGAGAAATGAGTTAGAAAATATTTATTCGGGTTACCACACTCTGGGCTACATAATTCATTCATGGCGGTGCTAATTCGACCCTTTCTACTGATTTTGAAGGAAAAAAACTCCAATTGGATGTTCTTTTGGAGATATCTCTGGAATTAGTGGTTTTTTGGAAAAAATCGTAGAGACAAATTTTGTAGCTCTTGAAATTCTCTACAAAAAAGGTGTCTTCATAATTTTTCATAAATCCACTTGCTTCAAAGATATTTACACTATAATGAAAAACAATTTCTGATCAACAGAAGAATCTTGAAAATTCTATTCTCAGAATAATAAAAATTCATTAAAAAAAAATGAGTTTTTTTAATCTTTGAAGAATCACACAACTTCCCAGTATTTTCATGTTTCCCCCTCTTTTTTTCACAATGAAAAAAAAAATGAAAAATAAAAAAATCCTTACAGATTGATTTATTAAAAATCGAAACTTCATCCGACTAGACAGTTACGTCATATATAGATGCAAATATACGTATTAAAATCGAAATTCTGTAAGAAAAAAAAACTTTCCTTCGTTTCATAACTGCATAACTGGTATAATATGAGAGAATAAAAAAACAAACTGTTTGGACGCGTGGGATTAATTAAATGTTTAGTGAATATGAATTGATAATGAAAGCCAATGAGCCAATGCATTTCATCATTGGCCCTGAAATGATGCTTAGTGACCCTTCAAATGTACCTCAGCCACTGATTACCAACCGAAATCGTTTAAAATTCCTCCTTGCATCACACGCATTATCATCTGACTTTAATGAAAAATAAAAAAAATAATGTAAAAATGAATATTAAACACCGATTACGAAAATTTAATACATTTTCTTCTCCCTGTCTACTCGAACAAATTAAATAACCGCAAGTACACGTGCTTAACAGTTAAATGCACGCGCTTGTCTCTCAACCAAAAAAAAACCCAGAAAAACATGCGTATTATTAATGCACGTGTGTGGAAAAAAATCAGGCATTAACTGCATTTAAAGTTTGTGTATGAAAAATAATCGAGAGAGAGAGAGAAAGAAAAGTGGGGGACAGAGGGATGAGAGAAGGAGTAAAAGGTGAGAGTGTTTGGTGCACCCTGGATAACACGCATGTAAGGTAGATATAATATGACAACAGAGAAGATCGGAATTTCTTGGAGAAAGTGAGATCAAAAATGATGATGGAAGAGGGGAATGAAAAATCAGGGTTTTCATTAGATTACAGAAACTAAGCGACAATTACTTAATTTGTTTTTCTTTAAAAAAATGAATTCTCCTGAGGATATCTCGGAAATGAGAGGAGATATGGAAAAATGTCAAGAGATATTTTTTGTAGAGAATTTGAAGAGCTTAAAAAAAGGTCTCTTGGTTAATCCTCGTAAACCCCATGGTTCTCGAGATATGCCAAGAATAATTAGCACAGAGCCATGTAGAGTCTGAGAATAATGAAATTCTCATTGTATTTATGGAATTGCATAAAATTGTTAGTCACCCACAATCCCCTGTGTTGCAATGCCTTGTAAACAAGGAGACACGAGTGGAATTTCGATAATTTCGATCAGGCATTGATTTCGAATACAAAACTTCGCAGAATTTCCAGGTAAAATGCAGCACGCGTCGTGTGAATTGATGGCCAATAGTCTTCAATGATGCGGAAGATGATTAAATAGATACATCCCATGATCCATTAAATTTCTTTTACCAGGTTTATAGAATTTTTAGGAATGCATAATTCATACTTCAACCCAAATGGCATGTCACTGAGTGACATCATAGTACGTCATGGATTATGAATCACAGTGGGTAATCCAGAATAACGTGGGTATAATCTCAAGGTTATTCGTTTTACCCACTCGAATTCCATGGCATCGAGAGAATTGATGAAAAAATAAAACAACAATGAGATTATTACCTTTGACTCGCTTCAAATTGCGAAGGTGTCTGATTGTTGAGGACACTTTTGTCTTCATATTTCATGATCTTTATTGTTTCGTCACGGCGCAATGATCCGGGCGAATTTGGGTATTGTTGCTGAGTTGAATCAGAAGCTTATTAAAGAAATGGAAAAATGAAATTTCTTTCTTTTAACAATATCTCAAAAATGGTGAGAGATAGGGAAATTTTGCTAGATACCTTTATTATAGATCTCATCGAGATCTCCAAAAATGATGTCTACAAAAATTCCCGTATCTCTCACTATTCCCAAGATATTCTCAAAAAACCAAAAATTCATAGGAATTCCCATGAATAATCACTCCATCAATAATCCAACATGAAAATATGTATCAAACACTCAATAATGAATATTCTATTTTTAAATTCATTGTCTGGAATGAGTTTGAGAGGAGTGCGTGGCCGTGGACCGATACACAAACAGGATTCAACGTTGACGCCTCACGGAATGTCCTTGACTCCTTTTAAAGTCTCCAAGTGAATTTCGAGAGTTGATTCACCGCAACTCGGATATTCAGAAATGCATTGTTTAATCATCATTCACGTTCATTAGCCTCAAGCACTCAACTAGTTCCGGAATTCGTCTCCTCTCAATCAGAATCCTAGATTCCTCAATTCAACAATTTCACAATGAAGAAATTTATGAATAAATTAATGAAGCCATTAAAGAAGAAGGAACATTCACGTAGTACCGTTGAACCTCTCATTCGGAAACAAAAAGAAATGGTCAAGGCCAATTTTAATGCGATGAGGTTCAATGAGTATGAAATTCTCGCAATTCAAATTTCGACAATGGTGATTTCGGTAATCTATGATTACATTGAATGATTTAGCAAATTCCTTCTCTCCAATGATCCGCAATTGACCCGGAGTCAAGGTTTGACGACATCAAAATAAAGAATACGTGAAAAAGTGAAGAGAATGAGTCAATAATGACAAAGAGCATGAATTTGAATTTTTAATGCATTTAATTGCCAAAGATCTTCATGGATTTTTGGTGATGAGGGGAAAAAAACCGATGGCTCGAGTGTGAAAGAAAAATATGCGGGATGGTTACGGTGGGACATTGGCGTCAGACGAAAAACCCGAGATAGGTTGGATGAAGGACAGGAGTAGCAAACTGGTGGAGATGATGGTGGGGGCATAACATAGCGCTTGAGGATGGTATAAGAGAAGCCAGGATATGGAGGCGTCGCCAGTCAAACTAACTTTCTTTTAAACGATACATACGTGTAATTCTACCGGTAACGTGTCTCAGGTGAGTACCTACGTTTCCCGAAATCCAATTGAATTTGAGTATTGAGTATGAGGGAGATAAGACAACACCGGTGCTCTTTAGTGGACAGTGATATTATTTAAATAGGGGTGAATAGCCAGCCGAGTGTCATTCCATTGGTATCATTTCAATTTTCAAGTGCAATTCAGAATCAAGTTGAAGGCTCTCTGAATGTTAATGCATTCAGAGATACTAGTTTTTATTTGCTGTGGGTATCATTATAATTATCGGTGTTGTTGATAATTCACTTGGAATTCTCGATTTGCTCAATTCAAATCACTCGGTCGTTCTAATCGTTGAAAAAAAGAATTTTCATTGCAAATATCTAAGATACTAGTGGGTTTATGGGAAAATCTCATCAGACCTTTTTTGTACAGAATTTCATGAAAATTAAAAAAGGTCTCTTGATAAATTCTTGTAAACCCAATAGTTTCTGAGATATCTGTTAAATCCACAAGAATTAAAGGACTGTTTTGTATTTTCTAAAAGGTGTCAACGATGAGGAGAACGTCTATATTACTGCTTTGTGCAGTGGCGTTTGCTGCCCATGTAAACGCACTACCCTATCAAGCTAATTCACAAGCATCGGCCTATGCTAGCGCAAGTAGTTCAGCAAGTAGTTACTCATCGTCATCAGCAGCAAGTGAAGCACATGCGTCTAGTTCTGCTAATGACGACGGTTACATTCTACGTAATCCAGGTACTGGATTTTTGAGTCAGGAGAATCGCGCTGAAGGTAACCAGCAGAAGGCATCAACTGCTCTGCCAACGGGTATTAAATCCCCGCAGTACAATGTACAAGGGGTTTATACTGGACTGACACAAAATACTGTTCAACAAACGGGATCAAATGGTTTACCACCAGGCTTCCATTCCGCGCACTACAGGCCAGAGAATATTGGTAATGTTATCACTGGACAAACACAAGAGGGTGGACAATACTGGTGGATGGGTGCTAGCAGTCCATTCGGGCCAAACGGTCAACCATCAGTTGGTTGTACTTCAAGTATATGCGCAGCAAGTGGTACATTCGATTTGAACAAAGGAAGCGGTGGTGCACAAGCAGCCAATGATATCGGACAAGTCGGAGTGAATTTAAACGGAAATCCCTTCTTGGGCGGCTCGACCAGTGGAACTTTCAACGCTGGAACCGGTCCTAATGTAGCTACGACGTCATTCGGTGTGTTCAGTACTGGTAGTGGCCAGAACGCTGGTCCTGGGGCTCATTCTGGAGTTCAGCCAATGGATCTTTCAAAGAATCCGTTCTTCAATGGAGCTCTCAGTTTCGGAGGCAGTTCATCTACTAATACCGCTGGAAATGCCGCTGCAAATGCTGCTGCTAATGCCGCTGCAAATGCTGCTGCTAACGCTGACGCAGCTGCAAGAGCTGACGCTGCAGCAAGAGCTGAAGCAGTAGCACAAGCTGAAGCAGCTGCAAGAGCCGACGCCGTAGCACAAGCCGCAGCCGATGCTGCTGCAAGAGCTGAAGCAGCAGCACAAGCTGAAGCAGCAAGAGCCGCAGCCGAAGCCGCTGCAAGAGCTGAAGCCGCAGCACGAGCTGAAGCAGCTGCAAGAGCCGACGCCGCAGCACAAGCCGCAGCCGATGCTGCTGCAAGAGCTGAAGCCGAAGCGCAAGCTGAAGCAGCAAGAGCCGCAGCCGAAGCCGCTGCAAGAGCTGAAGCCGCAGCACGAGCTGACGCAGCTGCAAGAGCTGATGCCGCAGCAAGAGCCGCAGCCGATGCTGCTGCAAGAGCCGAAGCCGATGCTGCTGCAAGGGCTGACGCCGCTGCAAATGCCGTTGCATCTGCTAATGCTGTCGCTACCGCAAATGCCGCTGCCAATGCCTATGGTTCTGGAAACGCAAATGCCGTGGCAAATGCTGCTGCAACCGCCGACGCAATGGCTCACAATCCATTCTTGGCAACCGGAGGAGATCAATCATACAACCAACAATTGCCTCAACAACCTCAGTACCCTCAAGCCCCAGCATACGATCAAACGAACCAGCAACCTCAGTATCCTCAAACCCCAACATACGATCAAACGAACCAGCAACCTCAGTATCCTCAAACCCCAACATACGATCAAACGAACCAGCAACCTCAGTATCCTCAAACCCCAGCATACGATCAAACGAACCAGCAACCTCAGTATCCTCAAACCCCAACATACGACCAAACAAACCAGCAACCTCAGTATCCTAATGCCCCAACACTCGATCAAACTGTCTATCCCGAATACCCCAAGCTCCCAGGCCAGGAACCATTCCTAGATTATGGACCTCCACCAGCAAAGAAAGACGAAACCATTGGACTCACTCTCAGCTGCAGTGGAGCCAACAAAATCTGCGTGCCAAGGAACCTCTGCAGCAACGGATACGTCGTCAACAGCGTCAAGGGACTCACGCAAATTCGTAATGGGGTGAGTCTCAATTATCAAACAATTTATCATACAATATTTACCACGTGATTCAGTAGTTGTCGTGTATGATTTATACAGCAGATTATTCCTTTCATTCAACATTATGAATTATTTACGTAATTCGCGGTGGGTCCCTTGTAAATTTAAATTGCGTGGGAGTTAATCTAACGACAATGTAGTTGAGCCTTTTTTTTTTATTAAAAACGATAAATCTCAGTGAAGGAAACAACTGAAATCCTCGCCACAATTGCTACTGATATATGGCTCCTGCTCAATGTCAGGAACACGACATTCTGAGATCACGATGATGATTAAAAATAGGAGGAGCTCGTGTAATTATTCTCGGATTACCAAACTCCAGATGGGTTTCCTATTTACAGTGTCTCAATGATAATCATTCCGTCATTAGATCATCATATATATGTTTTTTTTTCTCATCTTATTACGCAATAATCAAAGCCAGCGTAACGAAGGTGGTTATCAAGGTGAAAAAGGCCGTTTAACTTTCACGCAGTTCTGGCTGATTAAAAAGAAACGAATTATCCGAGATATTCGATGCTTCTTTGGTTCTCTCAATACATTATTTCTTTTTCGGTGTTTTCGATAAACCCGGACACGTGACACTCGAGCCTCCTTTTTCTTATTTTGTATCAATGTGGTCGATCACCTGAGCTTGATTATGCAAAAAAAAAAAAATAATTTCTTTTCCCTCATTCTCTCGTTTATTTCTTACGTCCGAGATTAATTGGAGATTCTGTGAAATATTTCGGAAATCATGCGGAATTGGAGATTCATCATTCATTAATCCAGTCTTAAAAGCGTCATCACTTTTGCGTCATTGAATGAATTTTTCGAGACATTGAAAAAAAAGAGGCAATCAGCCTTTTTTTTTTTACAAAAATTCCATACAAATGTATACTGTTTAAAATTGACCTATGAAGTCACGGTGTTTTTCCATTATTTTGATGTTTCCACAATTTTATGCTAAAAAATTAATAGACACTCATCGAATTGAATCATCAATGCCACCAATCATCGTGAAGCGAATCCAAATTCCTCAATTATTCAGTAAAACTGGAGAACGTGTTGAGTATTTCTATCAATTGCCCTCGAATTAAAACCCTGGAATTTTACAATCCCGTAAGTTTGAAATTTTTCATGCAACCTTTTTTTTTTTTCACAAAGTTGAGGTGAAAAAAACTAAAAAAAAATTAATGGTTACGTCGCATACTTCGGGCAAGTTATTTGCATACATTAACATATATCGAACGATTATTATTCTCTTCTTTTTTCTTCATTTTTTATTCCTGGGGAAAGGTGGGGAAGTTGTTTTTCAACGTTCTTTTCTTTCGTTAACTGAGGAAGATTGGACATCGGAGTGAAAGAGAGAAAGGGGAACCGACTTGACCCCTCGCTGAATTACATAGCTTCCTTTTTATTTTTGATACTGAGTTACTGGCATGTGGCCTTCACAAATCAAAAAAAAAAAAAAAAAAACGAAGAAGAAGGATACGTTTATAATGAAATGGAAAAAAAGAGAATAAACCTTTTTTTTTTATAACTCTCTGGAGTTTTATGCAATGGAGAAATTGGTCACTCCGTTCTTTGGCAATACCATCTAAAAAATCATAAAGAGAAATAATTGAGCATGAAATCAACGAGACCTCTCATTAAAGACTCTTCGCAACATTCATTAAACTGAGAGAAGAAAAATTACATTCAATTGATGTTTATTAATGTATTTTCATCGCTTAATTTTCCATTTGATTCGATTATTTTTTTTTTCATCAATGAATTCTTCAATTATTGATCAACAATCGAGAGGAATTTTATTCAATTTCAATCGTAATTATTCTCGCATTTATACAGAATTTGATAGATCGGCGAAAGTTCATGTTATGTCATTAAAAAAAATTAAATTGAGGAAGAAAACACCCGCGCAAATAGTTGCTAATAAATAATCATTTGCATGAAATTAAAATGGAATTTCTTTGATATTATTGAAAAATTTCTATTTAACTGTTCCGATTATTCATAAAATTCTCATACCCAAAATAATTATTCCGGTTATGTAAAAAATCTCCGCAAAAATATATTAAATTCAATAATAAATTTCTCCTCTACACAAATAATTTCGTAATAGAAATGGCAATAGAATATTCGGTGATTTTTCTAAATGTATCCCTATCTCTAAAGCCAACAGGATATTCCATACAAAATCTATAAATATCATGGATAATGAATATTTCTGTCTTATTCCCCATTTTATTTTCCCTCCTTCATCAATTTTTAATCGATTCCCATTCTTCACGAAACAGCTTTCGCAGGTGTTCGTATATATGTACTTATATGAAATGTTATTTTTATTGGTAAAATTTCACCTAACCAGTAAAGGGAAATTAAATTAAACTTGCTCAAATTTAAAGTGTTCCAATTTCAGTTGTTGAGAATAAAAAATTTCACCGTCGAAAATTCCGTAACATTCTTTATTTCAATGTAATTTTCATTATCTCAAGTGCACACAAGAGTGAATTGTGAAAAATGAATTTCTTCACATTCGAAATACTTTGAATTATACGAATTATTGATTCCACTGTATTATTTTCTCAGTGAAGAAATAACAATAGCCATAAAATTATTCTCCAATTACGTATTCTCATATTTTTTTTTTTTTTTTAAACGTGCTACTGTTGAGCATAGTGGATTACCTTGATGCTGAAGTTCAATGGACTTAAGGTCGTTCAGTCAACCTTTGTTATTTTCATTAAATCAATTACCCTCACCTTGTAAAAGTGAAAAGTTTTGTTTTTGTTTATTCCTCATTACGAAATAATTAATCAATGATTTCTCTCCAATTTTATCATAAAATTATTCATTAAAACGACCTCGCCCGAAGGAATACGATCAAACTCACTCATTTACAAGAAACGAATACGTAATTAGTTATAAAACGTCCTTATTAACCGTCCGGCTTTTCCAACGCATTAAGAATTCATAAATAACAAGTATAAGACTCACGTCAAGTAACTCAGAATAAATGTGTATGACCAAGTACCATCAGATGTTTGTTTATGTACAAATGTTTCTACTCGGGCAATTAGACAAGTCATCACTTCATAATCCCGCCAAGTCATGAGCATCCAACCGAGTCTCCAATGAATACTGCAAATAGATTTAAAGACGTGAATTTAAATTCAATGATATAACGAAGGAAACATTTATTTATTTTCAGAATCAGCAGTGCGATGTGAATCGTGAGGTCTGCTGTACCATGAGAAATCCAGGAACCAAGGATCAATTTGCATCAGGCACTACTGTCACTGGACCAATCAAAAAACCTTATCCAGGCAATGGAGGAATTTTCGGACAGCCAGATGATTTAAATTCTGGAGATCAGAGACAGGAGAACAATGGATACCTGCCGCCTGCAATTGGTGATGCTTCCGGCAACGTTGAAACCATCAAAGAGTTCCCAACACCACCACCACAACTTCCAGAAGACAATGTACCAGCTGGTACCGGTCCTGCCCCAACTCATGTCCAGCTCGGTTGTGCAGCTGCACTTATTTGCGTTGAGGAACAGTTCTGCGCAATGGATGGAATGATCAGTCCAACTCCACTCGCATTGACCAGTCAACAGCTTCTCAGACGTGTACCACTCAGCGTAAGTTTTATTTAAAAAAAAAAACCTTCCCTCATTCTCCATCCAAACCGAATAATCAATGAAACCTTGGATTTTTCAGGATTGCAAGAATCCAGACAATGGAGTCATTGGTAAATGCTGCCGTGATCCAAATTACGTTGACCCATGGCCAACGGGTAATCTTCCAGCAAACTACACCGGTGGCTTTGATGAGCAAGGCTTCCCGTCATACCTCAATATCCAGAGAGTCGCTAAACCAGGGAAGAAGACGGGTCCAACGAAAACCGGTCGTGCACCAACAAAAGGCGGACGTCCATCAGTAAAAGGACCACAATTCACATCCAGTCCCAATCAAATCAATCGTGGCAATAATTTTTACAAACCAACGACACCATCAGCTGGACAATTCCAACCTCAGCCAAGTGGACCAGCATTCCCATTTCCAAGTTCTCCGATTAATGTGAATCAAAAACCATATGACACATCATCGAGTAATGCAAATCCTGTTATCATCCAACCACACGAGCCAGGAAAGGAGTGTGGTGTTAGAAATACCGTAAGTGGTCTGTGCTCTTATTTGCCTCCTAGCCAGTAAGCCAATCAATTATCATCGTTATTACTCTTAGTTATTATTATTATTTTTTTAATTTTTGTTTTATATGTGTGAAGTCGGTAGATTTAGTTGATTAATTACTGCCACGTTGTTGTGAAGTTAGTGAATAAATTTCAGTGTTACAATGTAAATTTTTTCTTTCCTTGTGAATGAAAATTTTTTCGATACAATTGTCACGTAGTGAAAATAAAATAAAAGAACCCATTCCTTGGAACAAAAAGAATAGACTTCAATTTGATCAATTCTAATTTACAATTTGTCTGCTCGAAGAATCGTTCGATTGCTTACTGCTAAATTTAACTTAACAATTACTAATTCAATTCACGTGAAACAATCTGAGAAATAAAAACTCAGATAATGTGGAATCTTTTAATCTTCTGGCTTCTTATGCATTTTCTTTGTGTTTTTTCTTTTTCTATCTATCTGTGGCTATTCAACGAGAAGGTTCAACGACCAAGTGGTTTGACTGATGTTGACGTTGGTTTTGGTGAAATTCCATGGCAAGCAATGGTACTTGATAATCGTAATAAGAAACTACTTTGTTCTGGTGCATTTGTCGCACCAAATGCAGTATTAACTTCAGCCAATTGCGTTTATGGGTGAGTAAATTACTAATTTCAATGAAAAACTGCGGAATAAATAAATCTACATGTCTAAACATAATTTGCCTGAAAAAAATGTAGATTCAACGCTCGGGATGTGTCAGTGAAAGCCGGAGAATGGAAACTTGGATATGAATTGAAGCACGAAGAGCCACTGCCCTTTGAAATCGTTCAACTGCGTTCAATTGTACCTCATCCAGGATATTCACCTGGTTCTCCAGCTCACGATGTTGCTATTCTTCTTCTGGAGTATCCAGTTCACCTAGATCAGCACGTAGACACTATTTGCCTCGGTAAACAACAATTCCCTCAGCCAGGAAGCAAATGCATCTCCACTGGATGGGGCAAAATCATTATCGAGAGTGAGTATCTCCTTAATTAAAGGAAAATGGGGTAAAATGGATATTCTAATAAATTCGATTTTTCAACAGATCACGTCGCTGGTGCTATCATGCACTCCGTTGAACTCGACATCCTGACTCCGGAAGACTGTCAACAACGAATCTCACAAGCTGAAAACCCAATCGAACTCCACGAGACCCTCGTCTGCACAAAAGCCCGCGCACGCAATCACAACATGTGCCAGGTTGATCCAGGTGGTCCATTGGCATGTGATCGAGGTGATGGTCGCTACGAGATCGTGGGTGTCTATAACCAGGACACCGGGTGCCTCCCCACTAATCAAGTCGCTACATTTGCCCTTATCGACATACAGTGGGTAAGAGACACACTCGGTATGCCACCGCAGTATCAAAATCCAATCGGCTCTCAGCGTCGTACTGAAACTCTGCCACCTCATCAACACGCCAATGGACAATGCGATTGTCAACAGAGCAATTTACCCCCATATACTAATAAGTATCTACCTCCCGCTTAAATCGGGCCGACTGAACCCAATTAATATAACATAAAATTCCCATTCTCCAAAAGCTGTCATTTCAATTTGGAAATGATGAAGAAAATGAAATGCAACAAGCCAAGATTATTAATACCATCTTGACTGTATTTAACGCCATAAGTTTAAGATATACTTCGATTAGTTAAGCATCGGAATCCTTAAATATTATAATTAAGTTAATTGTGATGCAGAGAAACGAAATGAAAAAAAAAGTAATGAATTACTCTCACAATCCTACGAAAAAAGAAAATTTCTAATATATTTATGTATCTGCGTGATTTCTTCGATTGGAGGAGAAAATCATACACTGTACTCACTTAAAAATAAAGTAAACCTCACCATTAAACACTGAATTGTTCATTAAATTCACGTAAATCGTCCACAAATTAATTCAAAGAAGTCCCTGTCTTTTGAGATCCTCATAAGTCTTTCTGTTAACAACATTACCAAGTGAATCCTCAAATTCCTCTTCCTGCTCCGGTTGCCACCTCTCTGCCTGTTTCTGTGCCTTCAATTTCTCCCACAATGCCAGAGCATCTTCAATCTGCGTGACATTAGCAAAATGCGCAGTATTGGGAATGCCCAAGCACCTCATACCATGAGCGTGCCTCCATTCAGCAAAGTGCCTCTGAAAGGCTTTCGGTCCCTTGTAAGTAAAATTTCCACAAATTTCGCAATTATAACTGATATTAAGTCCATGAAGTTTGTACAACCAATACGGTATCGGTTTTCCATCCCATCCAAGTGGTAAATTCTTTGGATTATAAGGAACCTCATTATCATCCTCTTCCTCAGACTCACTAGCACTAGCCTCAGCATCAGAATCTCCTCTTTCACCCTCAGTTCTCGCCTGTTTCCTCTGCACGTTCTCCTTAGTAGCTACTCGTTGACTAGACACCAGCTCTGCTAATTTATAAACCTGTGCCTCTAACCGAGCAATTTCCTTCTGCTTCTCAACATCCTTTCCCTTCCCACCTTTCTTATTTTTATTTTTAACGAGTGAATTTGGATCCAACTGTGCCCCATTCTTCGTCTTCCAAAGTCTCTGTGCCCTTTCCTCCAAAGTCCCTCCGCACTTCAACCCCAATGCCATCAAAGCGGACTTCAATCTATCCAAACCCAACGATGCTAATTCCTCCCAGGAAGAAAACCCAGAAAGCTCCAGATGAGCACCGACATTCGCCAAAGCACTTCCCGTCTCTTTCGGCCATCCTGGAAACGTGCTATTCTCCCACTGCCCCTCAAACTCCTTCTGACACTCGGCCAAGTCCCCATGAATATCATGAATCGGTTTTACTCTTCCGATATATTCAGACAAGTACTCCAAAAGTGCCTCAACATAACGCCGATACTCTGCATTTTTCCGTTCTCGAGGAATGTCGAAGAGGTGGTCGAATGTAGATAAATACGTTATATAATCTATCTTCTCAATACCTTTAAGATTCACGTACTTCTCGTAGCATTCATGAAGATCCAAGTATTTCCCATAACCCTCTTCATCAGTGAATTCGACGAGGTTCGAGAGCTCCTCCGTTGGATTCTCTCGCATCTTTGCGAGTTCCTCAAACTCAACGGACATTGGGACACTTATCTCATTAGGATGCCGACGATAGAACTCTTTGATTGCCTTCAGGCGAGTGTAGAATTCAGAGAATTCGTTGGGCCCAGAGAGTGCTTGAACCTAGAAAAAAAAAAAAAATTAATTCCCATTCTCTAATAAAATTGCGAGTAAATTAAATTAAATTACCTCTTCCTTCCTCTGCCCATCTTTATCCTCATACAACTCCTGCAATTGTCCTGTGCTGTCCATGAACTGATCCAGCAGCATTTTGAGCCGATGCTCCGAATTAATGCTCTCCCTGTGCCCAGGTTTTTTATGGAGCAATTCTTTAACCATGGCGTCCATAAGACGCTCTCGTTCCTCATGATATCTCCTTTGTTGCTCCAATATCGTCTCCATCCTCAATTATTTATTTAATTCCACGAGAATAACGTAAACAAACACGTTAACCAGTCACTCTTCAATCGCCGAATGTTCCGCATGAAGATAGGCAGTCACTTGTTTTTCCTCACGTCACTGCGCATGCGCTTGACTTCCGTGAAAGGCGCCCTCTCAGCAGTCTCCAATTATCTGTACTTTATTAAATTTTTAATAAAAAAAATTACTCAAATGTTTGTAATTCATTTGCAGGTGATTGTAATATGATTATTACTGTTCAAGAGTCAATTGTTTAATTATTATTAAATAATTAAAGACAATGCTCGAATTCTCATTGGCTCTCTCGGTCGGTAAGACGACTCTCTTGAGGGCTGCGGCCATTGGAGGAGGGGAAATGGCTAACAGTACCAGTGAGTCCGCATAGGGGAAAAGATGGCAGAAGGGAATACTCTCGCGTTACGCGAATGACTTTAGTGTCTAATCGAATGGCAAAAACAATATGCACCGTGTACATTGTTTCAGTGTTGTAAGATCAAACTTAACATCATTAGCTATTAAACACGATAAACCCGTGCCTCCAATCAACGGAGTAATTGAGGTAAGCCGGTGATTACAACTTCCCACGCACTTACATTTTACTATGTTCCTCAAATGTATATTATATACATTGGAATATCCAAAGTAAATGGCAAAGTGTCTGGCATTATGTGCCTGGGTTTTTCTCCACTGGAGAGAGAGAGAGGGAAGGGGTCAATTTTGACAATCGAATAATCACTTGGCCTTCGAGCGTTTCTTTGAAAAATATAGAGAAGAATGATACTGACTTTTTTTTTTTTTTAATATCGTTATTCTCTTGTCTACCACTAATTTGACGTGTGTGCGAGAGAGTCACCAAAGCGTGGCCTCGACGTTATATATACTCTACTCTTTCTTTTTCTTTTTTTTTTTTCTTTTTATTTTCTTTTTTTCACGGTCAGAGATTGATTTGCAGATGAGGGCACCCGATATCCCAACACACAATGCACTACTTGTATTTGGGAAAATAAAGTAATTGAACAACGACAAGAGGAAATACAAGAGTTTCATGAATTAATTGATTTTTTTTTTCCAATTTCAGATAAACTCGTAGAAGGGATAATTAGGATTATTTTTAAAGAATGGATGGAACTCGTGCTGCAGAGGTATTGCCTCTGCTTGAGGAACGTTTGGCTATTCTACCAGGTGGTCGTGATCGTCGTGGTGGTCCAGTGCTTGTATTTCCAACAACATCTAGACGTGAACGTGCTAAACCAGAGGATTACAGAAGATTGCTGCAGTATTTATTGGCAATACCAAATGACGAAGCTAGAAGCTTACGTTTCACTGTAATCATTGATATGCGTGGTGCAACGTGGGATTCAGTTAAGCCAATATTAAAAGTACTGCACGAACACTTTCATCGTTCAATTTACGTTGCATTCATCATAAAACCAGACAATTTTTGGCAGAAACAAAGAACGTCACTTGCTAAACAAAAAAAATATAACTTTGAGGTGAGTCGTTGTTCACTTTGTTTTACCCCTTTTTTTTTTCATTTCTTTTTGCTTTTCTCTACTTTTTTTTTTCTAAATGGGAACAATCAATAGGGAATAGGCCGGGGTTGAATGCAGATATGTTGGCATGTGTTTGTGTATCAGTGAATAGAAGATAGAACTTGGCGCAAGTCGACACTGTCCTACTTTGGCACAAGTACTCTATTCTGCACAATTGCACCCAACAATGCATCTATACAAGGAGTAAAATAGGGAAAGGGTATAAAAGTCTGGGATTTTTCTATTTTGCTCGTACAGAATGGAGTTAGAGTTTCGATAATTATGTTGATGCAGAGGGATATAATTCTTCTTTATTAAATAATCCTTGCTCCATCTTTTCAGATAAACACAATAAGCCTGGAGGCACTGTCAAAGGTAATTGATCCATCTCAATTGACAGCAGACTTGGATGGATCACTTCAGTATGATCATGCTCACTGGATCGACACTAGACTGGCAGTTGAAGATTTTACATGGCAGGCAGCTGACTTGATTGATCGTCTTGATGATTTACAAGAGGATTTGAGCAGAAATGATTTTGCTGATGATGTTGGTGGGGCCAAGCATGGAATTGATTTGCATAATGAAATGAGAAAGAAAATAATGAAAGTACCAGTTGAAGAATTGCAAATTGTTGGTCAAAGATTATTGCAACGTTTTAATAATTCCATGAGTACAAGTACTGGTGAAGGTGGAAGTATCGAGGGTGGTGCATCTGGTGGTAGTGATCCTGATGGTAGAGCACTGGCGCAATTAGTTATACAGCATTTGGATTCGGTTCATGCTGCACAGCAGCATCTACTGCAGTTGTGGCATATTAAAAAAACGAAATTAGAACAGTGCTTTCAACTGAGATTATTCGAGCAGGATTGTGAAAAAATGTTTGACTGGATTTGCCACAATCGTCAAGTTTTTTTAGCCAATTATGTGGAAATAGGAAGATCCTATCAGCTTGCTAAGAATTTGCAGGAAGAGCACAAGCACTTTACGATGAGTTCAATGAATGTTTATGTTAATATTAATAAGATATTGACAATGGCTGGAAGACTGTTGGAGACACAGCATTATGCTGCTGGACATGTGAGAGCTGTTGCTAGTAGATTGGATCGAGCATGGAAGGAATTTGCTGCTGGATTGGATGAAAGAACTGCAGTACTTGGGCTGAGTGTTGTATTTCATCATAAAGCTGAGCAGTATGTTGATAATGTGAATGGCTGGAGTCAGGCATGTGAATCAACGAATTTGCCCAATGATATACAAATGTTGGAACAGCATATCAGACAACATCAGACACTTTATGAGGCAATGTGCCAGGCATACACTGAGGTAATTCGTTGATTATTCTTGAATTTAATGGATTTTTTTTGGGGGTTTCGATTCATTGATTCATCCAGACAGAGTTTAGTCAGAGAAATATTCGGCAGGTTTACAACGCATATCAAGCACTGTTGAGCGGATTGGGGACCATGCTGCAAGTCTGTCACAGTTCTAGTGCTGCAACGAGCGCCAATACAAATGAATCACTTGATTATGTACGAAAATTGATATATATTATTTTGCAAATGAAACTTTAATTGGAGAACTATTGTTTATAGGCAAAGGTACACTACTGGCTTGGGGGCTCTTGGTACTTTTTGGAGATATTAACATGATTTATTTACAGGATATAATTAAAGTAATTTTATTATTTTCATTCATAGAAATAATTTGTATTATATAACATTGTACATTTTATTTATTTTTTTTTTATTATTGAGAAACTAAATTTTGGTGTGAGGGTATCATTATTCACATGTATGCTTTATTTTCTCGGCTTCTATCGATGTTCAGGTACACAGTACCAGTAAGAAGCTTCTTTATCAACTGGATCATCTTGTCCAAGTTTGTAATCAACCACAGGGGATTGACCACTCCAACAGAAAACATGTATGTCCATTCGTCTTTTCTCATTTGTACAGTATATATTCATTACTTTTTTACATTGTCCAGTCGGTTCTTTTTTTCTGCACGCTGCATGTACCTTCTAACAAGTAATTCAGCTACATTAATAGGGAAAAGTGGGGTAAAATGGACATATGATATTTTTTTAGCTCACCTTCTCCTATTAATAAATGAGTTGATTACAAATAAAAAGAGAAATATTGAAGATAGGTTTTTTCTGATGATTCCATTGGAAAGCTGAGGAAATTTCAGATGAAAATCATGTGTCAAAATATATTTTTTTTAACTTTTTGAAAAATCGATTTTTTTCACCCAGATTTGAAGGGGTTTACCTTGCCAAAATTTGAAAAAATCGGTTTTTTGTAAATATCTCCGGTTCCATTTGTCGTAGCGCACTGGAGTTGTGCTCAAATTAAAGGTCTCGTCATTCCTCACATTTTCGTTGAACTCGAATCGATTTTTATCGAAAATTGACAAAGTTATGGGCCAAAAGCCGATTTTCATAAAATGGCTTGTTTCATAAAACCCCTTCAAATCTGAGTGAAAAAAATCGATTTTTTTGAAAACTCAAAAAAATCCATTTTGACACTTGATTCCTATGTAAAATTGTCTCAGGCTTTCAATGGAACCCTCAGAAAATTGCTATCTCCAACCGTTCAATCAGAATGTCCATTTCACCCCGATTTCCCCCAATAAAATAATGTGTAAATACACAAATTAATTCTGTAAATAGTTATTCAATAGTTTTCTCATTTTCATAATGACAAATTTAATTGATATTAAAAATATTGTGTGCCTATTCGGTTAGAATCAGCAGGATGGGCACACAATGGATAATCGTGGTGGTATGAGTGGAAATCCAGCTGCTGATTACAGCGAGGGTGCGTCACACGTGCTTGCTGTTATTCATCAAATTTTAGGGCATCACAGAGCCTTGGAAGCTCGCTGGCATGCGCGAAAAGTCAAATTGCACCAGCGATTAGCTTTAAGGTATGGGTTTATTATTATTCATTGGCCTTTTGTGTTTCATCATTATTTTTTTCCTTCCTCTATTCTCTAAATACCTGTTTCTAATACCCATTAAAATAATTATGACGTTAAATTATGGATTAATTGTTCATACAGATTGTTTCAAGAGGATGTCAAGCAAGTACTGGACTGGTTGACGAATCACGGTGAAGTATTTATCCGTAAAAACACTGGAGTCGGAAGGAATCTGCAAAAAGCCAGAGTTTATCAAAAAAGTCACGAGCATTTTGAGAATGTAGCTCAGAATACTTACACAAATGCATCAAAACTTCTGACAGCAGCTGAAGAATTAGCCCAGACTGGTGAATGTGCAGCTGATGAGATATTTGCAGTTGCACGTGAATTAGATGCTCACGTTAGTAGTTTTGCTGAGAGAGTTAAGCAGAGAAGAAGTAGACTGGATTTAGCAGTAATATTTTATACACATGAGAAAGAATTGAGTGGTTGGGTGGATGAATTACGTCAGGAGCTTCAACAAGACGAGGTAGCTGAAAATTTGGAGACAGCTGAGAGGCTCTTGGATCAATGTGGACAGCATAGAACAGCCTGTATGGATGCCTGTTCCTCAACAATAGCTCAGGGTGAAGCATTGCTGCGAGAATTACGTGAGGACTGTCCAGAAGGTGACACAACGGGTTCTGTGAGTGCAGTTGAAGCTGCATTGGATAGACTCGCTGTTCTGCGTCAGGAACTCGAGGAATTATGGGCAACTAGAAAGCTGCGTTTAGAATTATGCCTTCGCCTTCGGGTCTTTGAGCGTGATGCGCTTGAGGCAAGTGGACAATTGGAGATGTGGGCGCAGGAGCTCAGGGCACCGCCTCGTGAAGGTTCTCCGGAGCAGCTTTTACGTGTGCACAACGATGGAGTCGCTCACATGCAAAATACAGCATTTCAGGTACTCCAACAGGGCCAAGAATTGGCGCAGGTATTGGAGCAAGCTGGTGTCTGCATAATGGCTGATGGACAGCACACAGCGAGTGCGAGGGTTCAGGTACTCCTGGAATTTTTAAATGAACGTGAAATGGATGCTGAAGACCTTGCTGAAATACGTAGAATACGACTAGAACAAGCAGCGCAATTAGTACAACTACAGAATGATGCTCAACATGTTGCTAACTGGATTAGAAATGGGGAAGCAATGCTTCTGGCTTCGCTCAGAGTCCCCGAGAACTTGACAGATGCAGAGCAGCTACGTTTGGAGCACGAGCAGTTTCAGGTAGCTATTGAGAAGACACATACGTCAGCAGTACAAGTAAAGCATAGAGCAGATGCACTCGTTAGTGCTAATCATTATGATCCGAAGAGCATCAGAGATGTTGCTGAGGATGTTACAAAAAGATGGCAGCAGTTAGTGACTTGTGCTGAAGAGAGACACAAACTCGTGACAGCTAGTATTAATTTTTATAAAACGGCCGAACAGGTCAGATCAGTTCTGGATAGTCTAGAGAGAGAATATACACGTGATGAGGACTGGTGTTCTGGTGGTGACAAAGGTGGACAAGTACCTACGCTTGTTGTTAAGCATCAGGAGCAGAAAGAGGCTTTTTTGAAGGCATGTACATTGGTACGTCGTACAGCTGAGACATTCTTGAAGTATACAAATCGTAGTTTACAATTTTATAGTTATCAACTTGGCACTGCTGGCTCTGAGAATAAAGTCAAGAGTATTTTGGAAGAATTATTGTCAAAGGAGAATCAAGTACTTGAATACTGGACACAGAGAAAGAAGAGATTGGATCAGTGTCATCAGTATGTGCTTTATGAGCGTAGTGCTAAACAGGCACTTGAGTGGATACGTGAAACCGGTGAATCGTATTTAGCAACACACACTAATGTTGGTAAAAATCGAATTGAGAATGAACAATTACTGCAGGAGCACAATGAATTCAAGAATGCAGCGAAGGAGATGCGTGAGAGAGTCAAATTATTAATTCAACTTGCTGATAATCTTATGGAGAAGGGTCATGCACATGCTACGGAAATTAAGCAATCAGTTGGTGAAGTTGATCAGAGATACAAGGATTTCAGTATGCGAATGGATTGTTACAAAACTCAGATTGAAGATGATTTGGGTATTCAATCGGACGAGGGACAGAAGGATTTATCAATCGACAGAAATTCAGATCCACTGCTCGAGGATAAAATAAAGGGTAAAGACCTGAAAGAATTGAATGAAGAGAAACGAAGATCAGCACGTCGCAAAGAATTCATAATGGCTGAATTATTACAAACCGAGAGAACATACGTAAAAGATTTGGAAACGTGCATTCGTTATTTCCTGGATGAAACTAAAAACAGCAAGGGAAAAGTACCACCTGGATTACAGAATAAAGAGTCAATAATATTCAGTAATATGGAAGAAATATATCAATTTCATCACGAAACATTTTTACGTGAATTGGAGAAATACGAGACAATGCCAGAGGATGTTGGTCATTGTTTTGTAACATGGGCAGCTAAATTTGATATGTATGTTACGTATTGCAAGAACAAGCCAGAGAGTCAGCAATTATTAATTGACCATGGTAGTCCATGGTTCGAGGATTTACAAAAGAAGTATCGAGTTGAACATCCAATAGCAGCTTATTTGATAAAACCAGTACAAAGAATAACAAAGTATCAATTGTTACTGAAAGACTTGCAGACACATTGTCAAGAGGGTCAGGGTGAAATTAAAGATGGGCTTGAAGTAATGCTTAATGTGCCTAAAAAAGCTAATGATGCCTTACACTTGAGTCTACTCGACGGTTGCGACGTGCGTATAGACACACTTGGTGATGTAGTGTTGCAGGATTCATTCACAGTGTGGGATCCAAAATTATTAATACGAAAGGGTAAAGATCGTCATGTTTTCCTATTTGAGCTCTACTTATTGTTCAGTAAAGAGGTCAAAGATTCAGCTGGTAAGGCAGCCAAGTATCTCTACAAGAGCCGCTTGATGACATCTGAATTGGGTGTTACCGAACACATTGAGGGGGATGAATGCAAATTTGCTGTTTGGACTGGACGAGCACCAACCAGTGATACGAGAATTGTACTCAGGGCTAATTCACTCGAGGCCAAACAATTGTGGGTTAAGAGGCTGCGTGAAGTTATACAAGAGACTTACTTCAGTCTCAGTATGCCAAAGAGCCCAGCTAAAAAGAGCTCAAGCCAGAGATCTAGTAGGGATCTTGAGGAGTGTGCTTCATTGGATGATAGCGTTGAGAATCTCGACAGGAACTCATTGGCCTCTTTTGGATCCACTAATACAACTGATTCCGATAAGGTACGTTCATTATTCCACCTCTTCTCTATCGAAATCATGAATTGAAGAATACGAGGTGAAATTCGTGAAAAAAAAAAGGGGGTAATGATGGAAATTCCTTTCATTGGGCAAAGACACAATAGAAAAGAGAAACAAGAGAAAAAAAAACGGTGCCATCTGTTGTAATTATCTTCGGAATATGAGGTAATGGAAAATGTCATTTACGCGCATGTGTGAATGCGCAGAGGAGACGTAAGCCTCCAACCTTTTCCTATCCACTCGGTTTTTTCTCTTCTCCTCACGGCAAAAGCATTTCGAAGTTGGGTGAATTTAGGAGGCTGGATGATAAAGATGGGTAGAGAGCGGGATATTTTAGGTGGGGAAGAGCACTGTGCTCGCACAGACACTATACATATATATATATATAATCTCAATTCCCTCCTCTTGTTCTCCTGGAAACATCCAACCCTCCACCGGCGCATTCGAGCGTACGACGTTGGAAAGCTCCCGAGAGCGCCGGGCCTTCGGTTTCCCTCTATATACGTTGATCCAGGAACGGCCAATCAGTACGGACGCGACTCTCGGGTCGGCCGGACTCCGGTGATAAACATTGGACAGAAAAAAAATCTCCCTTTTTTTAATTAAAATAATAAAATAATACTAAAACACTTTTTATCATTAAATCTTCTCTCCGCAATTTAATTTTTTTATTCTTCATTTTTAATATCTCTTTGAGAAATAAAGTTTAATCAACGTGGTGGCGGTGGAGGGTGGGCCATATTAAATCATGGCGGTAGTTTTTATGTTAAATTATCATCAAACAGCCACCGCCTCGGTGTCGGTCACGACCTCGGTGCGCTTCTTCTATCACTGTTTCGTGTAAACGCGTGTTATTATCGACAAAAAAAGACACATCTCCGCTATCATCAGCAGGAGTCATTACAATACTGGATAATTACCATCATACCTCAATTTTATTAAAAAAAAGAGGCTGCAACGATGACGTCACCAGCCGGGAAACCGGCGACAATTGCCCAAAAGGCACGACGCAAGATCTCACTCCCTTGGTTCCGTCAAAGCTCGGTAGCACCTCCTCATCCCGCACTGGCGCGTCAACATACCATCGATACCCCGGGCTCTTTCCAGGCGCGACTGTTACGTCGACAACCCTCTCTCGCCCAGGTAGAATCAAATCTTTCAACTTTTCTCTCTTACAATGTTCAAAAGAAAACTCTCATCAATCGCCATTTGTCTGCACCTTTTTTTTTTTCATCTCAAAATCATTGACTCATCTTCTGGTATTTCGAGGAGTGATTGTCACTCCTCATCTCTTTTCTCACTTCTTTCATTAACGAAAAAGTATGCTAAAGGTAATACTCGATTTGCGCAAATGCGAATGATCGATTTATTCGTTGCTATTGCGAGATGTCGATAAAATAAAATAAAAATTAAATTTTACAGTGACACATTGATGATAAGAATCATTGATATCGTATCTATTATTTTTTTATCGATATTATCGTGTTGTGAAGATTTGCCTCGATGACAGAATTATTTTTATCGTTTCACGATATTTTTGTATCGGAAAGAGAATCTTTTTGAATGAACGGATTTTTTTTTCTGGGGAATTCCCGTAACCACAGTTATTCGTCTCTTTTATTTGTGGATATGGGGAAATTCATGAGGTATTTCTCAGAAAAACATAAATATGTGATAATTACCGACAAATCCTCCTTTCATTCTGTATCCTTTCAATTAATGGAAAATTGACAGACCTACATATTGCAGAACGGATAAGAATGAGAGAACACAAATGAGAATAATTTTCTCGTGTTAAGAGTCAATTGAATTACCACTGCATTAATATCGAGCACTATAATAGTTTCAAAACAATTACAATATCACAATAATTATATATAATATTAAATTTTAATGAATTTATTGCTTCCCACAGTATTTACGTAATTATCCACGATTGTCTAGAAGAAAAAAAAGAATTTACACACGTGGAAACAATTTCTAATTTATTTTTTCTTCATTCTTTTATTTCGAAAAAAAAATAAAATAAAACTACAACCCACGATATCGAATTACTTCATCCGTCATCATGCTTCCGCTCAGTTTCCGTCCTTGAACGTAACCCTTTCATTATTATCGAAGACATCTCTTCCTCATCTTATTCTCATTAAACTCAAATAATTAGAAATTAATTGAAATTCCAATTGACATTAAATTATTCTCCTCAATTTTTCACTCTCCCATGATTACATATTTTTCGTTGCTTCTTTTCGTATTCTATGAGACTATTCAAGTCAACCCAGGCAGGAATAACATATTAATCGCTCCGCCGGTCCGAAAATTCAAAAGAGACCCAGGTATTTCACATAGATTGTGGATTTATTGATTCATCGATTAGTAAAGAGCCTTATTGGTTCAATGAATTCACTTCCTCAATAAAACGTAAAATTTAAGATAAATTAATTCACTTTAAATACCTCGAAAATCCATTAATTTCATCCTTTTGTTTCATGTACAGACTGGAGTGGTGGAGATGACGTGGGTAGTTGCTGATCATTCAGCAGCACCTGGTACCCGTGAATTGAGCGTCACAAAGGGACAACAGGTCGAAGTACTCGAGAATGGTAGTACAAGTACAGTACCAGGTGAATGGACTCTCGTACGATTACCACTGGCACCAGGTCAATCAGAGCCTCCACCTGAGGGTCTAGTGCCAACAAGTGCCCTCAAACAGCCACCAACAACTTCATGCAAAACGTCGCCGTCCAGGAAACCAACGTCGCAAAGTACCGTTGCTATTGCTCAACCAGTGGCGAATGAGGATACTGGTAACAATTATTATTAAAAAAATTGTTGGCATGCAATAGAATGAAGGAAACTCATCGGATTCAAAGAATTCACAGTCCGAAAGAGTGTAGACAAAATTATTCCACAATTTAACGTAAATTATGTGATAAAGACAATCAAGTGCTTCATTCAATTACGATAAATAATACGTGACTTATATATATATGTATTACATACACGAAGTCCGTATGTCCGCACTCGATCAATACGCACCAGCGCGTGTCCTTGACCAATTCGCAGACTCTGGTCCGTTTCTATCTCGAATTTTTCTACTTTTCTCGTAGGAAATCATTGGGAAACCTTTGCCTATCGCAATGTGTAGGATTTAATTCATGCATTCAAATTTCTCATGCACTTCCTAATTTCATCATTGTAAAAGTTGGGTGAGATTCAACAAACTGAGCGATTAATTCATGCGCTATTATGTATGTCTGTGTGTGCTTCCTTAAGTTCAGTGGTTTTTCTTTTTTACTTGATTTTTATGAGTTAAAAATGATTTGAAGATAAGGTGACACTTTACCACCACTGTGTGAGTGTAATTTTCAACAGTCTCGATCGTCTTTGACTCAGGAGG
Source organism: Aleiodes testaceus (assembly GCA_963565655.1). Lineage (NCBI taxonomy): Eukaryota > Metazoa > Arthropoda > Insecta > Hymenoptera > Braconidae > Aleiodes > Aleiodes testaceus. The sequence continues at coordinate 3,177,558 of OY751428.1, forward strand.
AAACGTCATGCTAGCCAGTCTCGTTCGAGCGCATCCAGCGCGTTATAAATTTTATTTAACACTGATTTATCATAAATTCTTTAATTTACGGATTTATTCTTATCATTTTAAATTGATACACAATTGATTCAATGAGAATGACTGATAAAAAGCTATTTATAACTGTCGTGAGAACTAAATCACTTCCGCTGTTAGGAATTACACAAAGAGGTTTGATTACAGATAATCATATCAATTATTTAATTATCTCAATTTTGTTTTGTATTTCTTGTTGGATTTAATTGAATTATTTTTATTTCATCAAACGTCAGTTGTCTGATGGGTAACGCCTGCAACTACTTAATCGAGTGTCACCGTATATGGATAAAACCTTGGCACCTTGATACTCACAGGAATGTACAGTTTAAAACGCACTAACATTACTCGAGTCTTCAAAAGTAGATAATTGTTTTAATAATTATCTGATGGTTTCTCTCAACATACATTTTGTATTTTATCGTGTTGACTTGTGCTTATCTTGTTCTCCGGAAATGAGAAAATTGAGAAAAAAAGACGAATTGTGAAGAGAATGATTTCTTGAACGATAACATTGTACAATATACTGTATCGCCTATTCCAATAGATGAAAACAATGTTGGTTTGTATATTCTGGTACGCATCCAAGAACGCAGACATCTTTCCATCGTCGATGTATTTCGATAGGCTTGAATTTAAAAAGAAAAAGGAAAACATGTTTCTAGGTTTAAACTTGAAATTAATAGACTCGGTATTGGAGTAAAAATGAATTCTTCATGTGCAGGAATGTTTATTCATCAATTTTTTTCGGTGCAAATACGTGATAATTACAATGCTAGGTATTAATGGTACTTGTTATTATTGATTTACTCCTTGTGCTCTTGATGGAGGGGAAAAAAAAGGGGGAAAAACGGAGTTTTTAATTGAATCGAGCGTGCCCCGGTCACGAGATTAATCCAGAATTCATGAAAATTCTCGGGTTCGAGCGAGGCAACGAAAATATTCATTGAAAAGAAATGCTGACACAATTTCGAGAGTAAATTTTCGGTTAATTCGTTTTTACAATATTTATTACTATTGATTCAATAATATTAACACTTGAGTTCTACACATTGGATTTCTAATGCTAAAAATAAATAATATATAATAAATAAATAAAGAGGAGAGAGAGAGAGAGAGAGGTAGTGTTTGCGTATAGTTATGACGTCAGGAGCATCCTCGAGAAAGTTTCTCTCACTTTTTTTTAATTTGTTGAAACAAAGTGTCGGCCTTTGAGCTGTTTCGCATATACTTTTGTGACGATAAACTGTCCCAACACCGTCGTTGGAATCGAACCAGAATCATGAGATTGTGGGCCAAAGATTATTATTTCCGGTTACTCAAATAAATTCTCAAGATGAAGATAATAATAATGCGAAGTTGTAGAGAGAAGGTCGTGTATTGTCAATTCAATTAATTTGATTGGAATAATATGTTTCATTTTTGCTTTTAATTTTATTATTTCGAAGTTTATTTTGAGATTTGTATCACACACTCTTCTAAAACTTTACTAAAACCCAAACGGACTATCATACAGTGTAAAATAAATGGAACACGGTCATTGGCTCCTATTAATACTTCCGTAGATGCATCACACGTGTCTAGACGCATTAAATACACTGAATTTTATTAAATTTTTTCATGTAAAATTTAGAAAAACTGGTATTCAAGCTTAAAAACAATTACGTTAATCTAGAGAATTTTAGAGGATAATTATGTAATTAATTTTGATGAATTATTAATTATGTGCAGATACCGGTGGAAGTGAGGGTAATGGATCAGCAAGCACCAGCTCCCCTGGAAATAAGAGGCGTGGTTTTAGCTCGTAAGTTTCAACGTATAGGGAAATCGGGGTAAAATGGACATTCTGATTGAACAGTTGGAGATAGTGATTTTCTGATGATTCCATTAGAAAGCTGAGAAAATTTAAGGCAGAAAACATGTGTCGAAATTAATTTTTTTGAGTTTTTTGAAAATTCGATTTTTTTCACCCAGATTTGAAGGGGTTACCCTTCAAATCTGGGTGAAAAAAATCGAATTTTCAAAAAACTAAAAAAAATTAATTTCGACACATGTTTTCGGCCTAAAATTTCCTCAGCTTTCCGATGAAATCATCAAAAGAAATCTATCTCCAATATTTCTCTCGATTTCTTGTAATATACAATTTCAAAGTCAGCATGTGTCCATTCTACCCCTCGGGGCCTTTTTACCCCACCTTCCCCTAATTAAATTTAAATTAAACCTTTGGAGATGGAGATTTCTTGATGATTCCATTGGAAAGCTGAAAAAATTTTAACCGAAATACTCAAAAAAAATCTATCTCCAATATTTCAAAATTTCCAATTTTCCAATTTACTAAATCGAAATTTGTCAATTCCATTCGAAAAAAGGAGGAAATGGCTACCAACACCATTGCGCAAGCTCAGCCAGGGTAAAGTAGATAAGCCCTCAGCAGCAGACAGACCACCATTGAAAAAGACTGGCTCTGACAAACGCTTCAAACTACCAATTGGTGATAAAACCGGAAGAACAGTATCAGAGGGTGAAGAATGTGATGACGAGGAGGTTGAATTTGACTACAATGAGCAAAATGAGAAGTATCTGGAGCAGAATGGTGGTGAGGATGGTGACGATGATTTTGAACTGCCACCGCCAATGAAACCAATAACTGAATCAATATTAGTGGCAACTGGTAATGGTACATCTGTGACAGCATTGCCAAGTGATGAATTACCAGGTAAAATAGCCTCGGAGAGATCGATTAAGGCTATTGATGGTGCGACGACAGCGGATTTAGCTGAAATTGAACAAATTGTGAAGGAGAGAATGGAGCAACATACAGAGAATCTTGAGAGGCACAGCATGATGTCAACGGCAAGAACAGGCAGACCATCCTCAACTGATATTGATGGACAATACAGTGGATCCCCAGGTTTATCAGACGAGACATCGTCGGATCCTGAATTAGCAGCACTAGCCAAACGGAGATTCGTTATAAAAGAATTAGTTGATACTGAACGTGATTATGTGAGTGATCTGAAGACAATTGTCGATGGCTACATGACATTGATGCGAGATCCTGATAGTGATATCCCATTGCCCGAGGATCTGCGCGGTGGTAAAGATAAAATGGTGTTTGGTAATATAGAAGCTATTTACGAGTGGCACAGAGATTTTTTCTACAAGGCACTTGAACGCTGCTTGGAGAGGCCAGAGGAGCTCGGGCCATTATTCAAGAGATACGAGAGAAAATTACATATGTACGTTGTTTATTGTCAGAATAAACCAGTGTCTGAATACATTGTATCGGAATATATTGATACATATTTTGAGGAATTGAGGCAAAAACTTGGACATAGACTGCAGCTTTGTGATTTGTTGATAAAGCCAGTACAAAGAATAACAAAATATCAACTACTGTTACGGGAGGCACTACGGTTGACTGAAAAAACACAAAGAATATCGGAAATTGAGGGACTGAGAGCGGCTGCACATGTTATGCGGGTCATTCCAAAAGCGGCCAATGACATGATGGATGTTGGAAGACTGCAGGGTTTTGATGTTAGTAATGCCTTTGTTTATTTTTTTTAATTTATTTGTCCTGCTTTTATGAGATAACTGGGATTATACTGATTTGTGTTAATTTATTTTTAGGGAAAAATAACGGCACAGGGAAAACTCTTGCTTCATGGCCCACTAATGGTATCGGAATTATCGGGACCACCTGGACGTGGACGTGAGTGGCAAGTTTTTCTGTTTGAGCAAAATATTATTTTTAGTGAAGCACTCGGAAAGAAAACACAGTTCACTAATCCTGCCTATGTCTACAAAGCTCATATTCAAGTAAGAAATTAATTTATTTCTATTTTTGACTGTTAATCAATCTGAAAAAAAAAATTCATTAATTTATTTTAATATCTATAATAGGTAAATAAAATGAGTCTCGAAGACTCAACAGATGATCCTGAAAAATTCATAATCCGCTCAACTGATCCACGTAAACCGGGTCTTGGTTTCGTATGCATGGTGCTCGAGGACAATGGCCCACGTAGACAAGAATGGTTTGATACGATAACGGCAATTCTCCAGACCCAAAGGGATTTTCTCAAAGCAATACAATCGCCGATCGCCTATCAAAAGGAACTTACCAGAGATCCACTGTAAGCGTCCTCACAAAAACACAGAAATGCAAAAATTTTAAACAAAAAATGATCCCTCTTTCTGGCATTTAAATTGATAAAGATTTTAAAAAAAAACACGGAATAAGGAAATAATACTTACACCAACAGACAGAGACACATTTCCAATAACCAGTCACTACTTTAAAACCTGTGAATATTCGTTCCAACAATATTTTTGTATATTTTATATGGAGAATACGTAAAAAACCTCAAGAAATAACACATGATATATAAAAATATTGATAATTCATTAATTATGAATATTTATATATATCATATTATATATTATATCTATATGAAACGGTAGTTGGACAGTCGTAGAAATCTTTCCTCGTCCTGATTAATCACCTTCAATCTCAATTACTTACTGTTCACGCCTTTTGAAGCCTTCAAACGAGATAACAAAAAAAATAACAGAAAAGGAAAAAAAAAATTAACAAAAAAAAAAAAAAAACGAAAACTCTGAAAAAAATAATTAAAAATTTTAACTTGTTCTTGTAATTGAAAAAAAAAAAACAAACTCACTCACTCACAGTATTTATTCGACTTGCTGATGCTCCCAGAGCTTATAATATTCGCTAATCCGTTCCAAATGTCCAATGTGCAATGTCTAATACATAAATTATTAATGAAAGAAAATGAAAAAAAAAAAAAAAGAAATAATAACGATGAGCCAAAAAGAATTAAAAAAAAAAAGCTAATTTAAATACAGGTCTTGATGGGGTGGGTGGGTAAACGCTTTATTTATCCATTAATTTTTGTGGAGAGGGCGTGTGGTAGTACCAATAAAAATTAAAACAGAAAAAAATAAATAAAACACAATGAGAAATGTACGATAAAAATATTTATAGTAATTTTAATAACGTTTGTAACTCACCGCACTGGAATGAATGAAGCAACAGTGTATGTAAATAAATAAGTATTAATACTTTGAATGAAGAAGATGATGATAAACAAAAAGAAGCAGACATGAGAATCAAATTATATGATAACCAAAACTGATGAACGTAAAAAAAAAAAAAAAACAAAAACAAAAAGGACAAAAACCATTGTTTAGAATAAATGATTAATTGATGAATAACTCTTTTCTGTAATATGCACTATGAATGTCTCCTACTAATCCTAATTAATTATTAACACTCAATGGGTATCTATGGATCCACTCACTAACCGCTCGATTGCTTGTTCACTGAGCCATAATTTAATCATCAATTGTATTTTCTCAAAATCTTGTAACCCTAAGCCAATTGCCAGAAGTATCAGTGTTTTGAGGATTTTGCCAGGTATCCAATTCCAATTAATATGCATTTGTTTCCTTTTTGTGTGTAATTTTATTTTAATTATTTGTGTAATTCATTAATAATTCTCCTGAATTTCCGTAATTAATTAATTTATTTTTTCCAATATTCGTGCAGCCGTTCACCGACTCCAGAGTCTTCAAAACGAGAGTCAGCACCAGCAACTCCAACATTAACAGTCCCAAGAACCAAAGAGAAGAGCCACAAGAAAGGACAATTGGTGCATCGTTCACAAACAGGAAGTGGACTAGATTCTGACTCGTCTCGTACACCATCGCCGACGAAATCTAAATTAACATTTCTCGAGGGCTTCAGAAATACATTGAGAGCACGATCTCCAGTTCGTACGAATTCCATTCCGGTGAGAATTAATAGCCATTGAATCCTCAATTAAAAATAATCAATAAAACCCCGCACGTTTTCACTTCACCCTTTTTTTTACATGGGAAAATTGAATTATCATAAAATTCTATTACTAATTATTCATTTCCAGCCGAGGGATTCTTCCGCTTCTTCTTCCTCTTGATGTCTGTCACTATCTGCTCTCTATTGCATTGCATTCTGTAATTGCAGCTACATAATGCTCCTACTAAAAAATAAACAATCTGCAGAGAAAGTTTAAAAAAATAATGACTCTCCAATGAGAATGAAATAATGAATAAATTAAAAAACAATTTAATTCAATAATGAAGAACCCCTTGCAAGTACAAAGACAGGAATCAAATGAAATGAACAAAAAAATGTGAATATTTCAACATAAATAATTAATAGTGAAACAAATATATAAGTGATATTATATAATTTCATTAATCTAGAAATTGAGAGATGGATAAAATTAATATAATAAATGATTATTATCTAAATTTATGGTGAATCTTGTAATTTGTGGTGATGGAAGAATGGTGATGGTGTTTTGAGATAAAGACAAATGAAGAGTGCATCTTTGGGGTGAGCATGAGGGTCTTGCTAATTATTCAGTGATGAGATTAAACGAGTTAATTCTCATTTTATCAATTCACTATTAAATTTTTCTTTTCCCTTTTCTTTCTATTCTGCTTGAAACAATTATCAAATTCATAATTAACATGAAAGGATTGATATCAGGTGGCACCAGGAGCACGTGTACGTTTAGCTGCCGATTGGGGAAAGCTTCATGCTGGTGATGAGCTCGTGGTGTCTCATCTGGACGGACCAGGACTGGTTGTCTCACCCCTGGATGCTAAAGAGGAGCTCTGGATTCCAGCGAGTCTCATTCCAAATTCATCAATAAGCCGAGCCTGGTCCTTCAGGCCCCGGAAACTCGATGCAGATAAGCACATAACGAGTCCAATGAGACCCGGTGATAAAAAAACCGAACCACCGAAGATTTTCGTACCAAGTGTCATGCCATCAGTCCGTGTATCCGTTGGAGATGTCGCAAGACTTTCATTCGAGATAGCTAATGCTGAGGGTGCTACAGTCACCTGGAGAAAAGAGGAGAGAGGTGAAGTAATTGATATTGAGATTGACGAGAGACATCAGATAAGACAGAGTGCTGGATTAATTTACCTCGAGATTCTCCGATGTCGATTGAATGACGCTGGTAATTACGAGTGCACAATGACTTCGGAGAGTGGATCTTGTTCGGCGAAAATTTCATTGTGCGTAACAGGCGGAAGTACAGGAGCTACTTGGGCTCGTGTAATAGGAACTACGAAGGTGCAGGTTGACTGGGAGGAAAGAGACATAGAAGTAGGAACTGTGGAATATCGTACTCTCCCATCTACCACGTGGACATCAATCCTAGAAGACGTGAAAAATCCTCCAGTAACTCTGGACCTTCTCGCCGGTGCCTCTTACACATTCAGAGTCAGCGATAAAACTGGGAGAAACCCATTGGGCACTTCTCCATCTGCAGTTGTAACTCTGCCTCTAGACGAGAACATAAGTTGGGAGGCAGAGCAGTTCATAGCTAGATACTTGGAACTCGATGAACTTGGTAAAGGCAGATATGCACTCGTTCGAAGAGCGAGGGACAGGGGAACAGGTCAAGAGGTTGCATTGAAGCAGACACCGAGACACAAGCAATCCCGGAATTTGACGCGTGCAGAATACGATTTATTAGCATCAACACATCATGCTAATATAATTCGTGCATTTGCATTATTTGAAAATGCACCTCAGCCCGGATTAGATACAATTGTCATTGAATTAGTACGAGGACCAACATTATTCAATTACTTGAGCAAAAAGACTGATTACACAGAATCAATGGCTAGTAAATTTTCACATCAATTGATATCAGCACTCAATTGGCTGCATCAGCGAAAAAAATTTCATCTCGATGTTAAACCAGAAAATGTCATGGTCGATCAGGATACTGGTGTCATTAAACTCATTGATCTTGGTGAGGCTGTTAGAGCGCCGATTGATGAAGTTGTACCACCGGCAGATTTAGAATTCGCAGCACCAGAATTAGTGCTTGGTAGACCAAATGGCTGGTACACTGACATGTGGGCAGCTGGTGTATTTATTTATGTTTTACTGAGTGGTCTATCACCATTTTTAGACGATTCCGTTGAAGAAACAACTGCTAATATACTTAAATGTGATTACTGTTTTCCTGATGAATACTTTGAATTCATATCTAATGATGCTAAAGAACTTCTTGGAAGGCTTTTGATACTCAGAGGTGTTGAACGAAACAGCGCTGATGCATGTTTAACATCTCCCTGGTTTAAGGTAAATGTTTATATATTTACGTTTTTTTCAGAGATGAAGGAAAAAATAATAATTAAATATTTTTTTCTTGAAATTTACAGATTCCTAAGGGAGCTACTATCTCATCAACCAGAATGGCAGCGTTTACTGAACGAAGAGCACACTGTTCTAAACCACACACTGATCGTAATGATGGTTTATACAATTAAAGATCAATTTTAAGAAAAAAACGTTTAAATAATTTAATAAGAAACTGCATGTAAATAAGACGAACTGTATATTTTAATTGAATTCTCTTTTCTCTCATGTAATCCACAATTTTATTACTCATAATTGTCAATTGTACTTATTGTTAAATATACAGAGATCCTTTTCAATTGATTTTTCATTTCAAATTGAATTTTCGAGTGAAGCTCCTCTATTGGCGAGAGCCTGCAGCTAGTGCTCATGAACAGCTGATTCCTTCCATTCGTGTTTTTCAAACGTCATCCGCAAACATTGAATGATGATTGACCATCGGAATGAAAGAGACGATTTAAATTCATTGATTAATATCCACTGGTTTCCATTATCATCTCAAGGAAATGTTTACTCGATGACAAAATTGTGTTCGCCCAGTGGAATTAATAAGATTCTCGTTGCTTCGTTGAAACGTAAAATTTATTCTTGTGAATATCACAGAATTAATAATGTTCTCAGGCCAGTTGTTAAGGAATTGTTGTTTACTTATATACCGAGTGAGTAATTATTCATTAGCATTTAAAAAAATCCTCTTTTTTATTCAAATGTTTGGTCTTAGATGGAGCAGAAATTATATCAATTGACGGATACAACAAACAGCCACTTGATGAAGAATTCACCATTGGAATAACGATAATTAAACCGAGTGGTGAAGGCTCTATTGAGAGATATCTCAATATTTATTCGGAAACTGCTGGAGATGGGGATAATCCGGAGACTTCAATTGAAACAATTGCACAGAATTGTTTAACGATGGAACTCACATACACACCTTATTTATTGTATCACACATTAATATGTGATAATGAAATTGGGGAAGAAGTAATTATTTTAATTCTCTTTTTTTTTTCAATTTCAATAATGAGGAATTAATGATAATCTTCTTTTTTAGATTGTTTGGTTGATATCTGGTAATGACAATCAGATACACATGATTAGAGAAGACAAATTGATTCATGGATACGTAGAATCACGAATCGACAAATATTTTCCAGAATTAATTAATTTACAGGCTCTTGTTTTGGGGATGAATGTCTATTATTATAAAAATAATGAAATGTAAGTTTTATGAGGATTTTAGTAATGACTTTTTGATGAATAGTTTTGGGGATTAAATTTCAGGAGACTGACGGTTATTGCCTGTGAATGTGGACTAGTTCGAGTTACTCGAGTTGATGTGAAAAATTTGAAGATTATCGATGAATGGGAATTGAGATATGACAGACCAATTTCAAGTATTCAAATATTTTCTCGGTATAATTCAGTTTCCTGTGATATTTTTAAGACTGAGGGAAATGAGATGAGTGGAGATGATGAACCAATTTTGGATATTCTGGTGGTGAATGCCGTTAATTCACCTATTGTTTTCATGTAAATATTGCAATATTTTAATGTGATGTGAAATGCTCACTTCTATATTTTATTTAATTTTTTTTCAGGGATGTTCTGCATTGTGAATTGAGGAGCGAAGTTATTCTGTCATTACCAGACTCGACAGATTGCATATTATCGTCTTGCATCGCTGATATCAATATGGACAGTGTTAACGAGATATTATTAGGAACTTATAGTAACGAAATTTATGTCTATTCATTCTCTAGTCAAAGTTCATCCTGGAAATTCTGGAATCGAAGAAAATTCGATGCTCCAGTTCATTCAATGTGTTATCTAGACTTGACTGGTGATGGAATGAAAGAATTGGTTGTTCTGACTCAAAGAGGCGTCTACACATTGCAGGTAATTTCTCCCTAACATAAATCACGAAAAAAATGAATAATTAATTATTTTCTGTTTCAAAAACAGCATGATCCAAGAAAAATCAGTCGCCTATGGGAAAATCGATCTCGAGAGCTGACAATACACCTCTCAAAAATTTCTCAAAGGAATTTTCAATAAATCAAACAAAAAAAATTGTTTCTGTTATGAATGTTGAATTATAAATTCTAAAAAAAAGTATATTAAGACAAAGAAATTATTTTTATTAATGCTATTTTAAATAATAAAATTTTCACAATTTACACAACTCTCCTGACTTCAAAGAATCTCTTCAAGTAGAATATTTGACCCATTGTCATTGATACCAATACTGTTGCTTCGAAAATTGACCACAAAACTACTCGGAAATTTGTGCTTTCGTTAATGGCTCTGTGATTACGGTCTCGTACCTATGAAAAATGATGAATCATTAGAAAATAGTGAATTTCAGGAAAAATCTTGAAGAAAATGGAATAACGTCAATTACCTGCATATACTCCTGTTCATTCTTGACTCCAGAGAGACTCGTACTCAAATCCTTGATCATATCATCCAATTTCGCATGATTGTTATCACCATCGTCACCTTCACCAGCGTGCTCTTCACCCTCCTTTGGCGGTGCACTAACATCCATATTAAACATCACAACTTTAGGTGTCATTGTGCTTTTTTCATTACTGAAACAGTACGTGTAAACACCGGACATGTAAGCAGCGAATGTATTCTTTCCATGGGTCTCTCGTTCACCCGTATAAATAACTTTGCCATCTGGACCGATAATCTTGATATCAATGTCCAAAAATCCACCTTCAGCTATTTCAAAGGAGAGACCTAGAAGATGATTAATGAATGATTAATATAATCATCCAAAAATGTGCATTAATAACCAGAGTCTATTCAATTAAATAAATTTGTAAATTTGGCGTTACTAACCCATTTTGGTGCCCTGCTCCACTCTGTCAAAGAAGCACTCCTCTGCATGTGCATCCACAGTGATAAAATACGCACTTGCATCATAAAACATGCACGCACTCATAAACAAACACAATAGTCTCATTTTAATTTGTTTTCTACCTAATTAATTAACGATATCGCGTGAATGAAAAAATATATCGACGTAGCACGTTGGGAGGCTAGGTTTAATGCCACGTTAACGGCCGGTCAACACGCTAGTTACTTTTCTTGGCCTAGGGAATTTTGAGTAGTTTCATTCCGTTTCACGAATACCCATTAGCCAATGAGGAACGAGACTCCGCCCTTATTCAATTAATAAATACCTTTCCTCCGAATCCACAAACGGGATTGGTTAAAAACTGCTGTAAATAGGCGTCAGCCAATTGGAACCCACAGTTTCATTGTACATAAATGCATTATCAAGCACATATGTAACACAGTAGCAGTCAATAACTGTCAGACGATCACCACCACGCTGCCTCCCTTTCACTGCACCCTCTCTATATTAAATGTTTCGAAATATGAATGGCGGGGAGTTGGCACGCGCTTCAACAATTCATGAGGATTTTGAGGATTCGACGAAAGTATATTAAAAGATTCAATAAGTGATTCAACTGTCTCAAATATTCCAAGATACAGTATTCTTCAATGGCCCTCGAGGTGAACCCACCAAAGACAAGGTCAACCAGTATAAAGCTTCTTTCTTTTTCATCCTTTTATATTTTTTTATCCTTTCATTTTTTCCTCTCCCGAGAAACGAAGAAAGGAGAAAAAAGAAGCATAAAGAACCCAAAGCATGGAATTCCTTCCACGAAACTCCTCCTCCCCTTTCCACGTCCGAATGAATAAGCACGAAGATATATAGATTAAAAGTAATATCGCGTGAAAAAAAAAAAAGGAACCGAAGAAACGAGGGTTGGGATGAAGTCGGCCGGTGGTCGTTCTCATCAGTCCCACCCTCCCATTTGGCCCTCTCCTTAATGACGTATAGAGCCAGGGCCCCAAGACACACGTCGAAGTGGTAGAACCCAAGAAATACAAGGGAGAAAGGAAATACCAGAGGGTAGATATAGAGTAGCGTTAAGTCAGTTGGATTTTACTCTTGCCCAAAAGGCAAAAGGGAAAATCAATAAAATCTCGCGTCAATGGCCAACCACATACGTTCCCCGTCGTCGTTTCTACAACATACCTATTTCGCTGACTCCCCTGCCCCTCATAGTCGTTTGGTTGTTACACACACCCTATGGCCGACCCTTTGGTCTTCAGTATTTCCCCTCTACCCCTCCAGCCCCTTTCATGAGTTTCGCCCTATTGTGCTTTCTACACGGCCTTGGCTCCGATAAAGCATAGGTACGCGAGAGGGGGGGAGGGGTCGTGTGTTGAGTTGTGTGGCTCACGAGTCCCTCGTGCTCTCGCACTTCGATATGCGATTGTACCAGCGGCGTAGGAGGGGTAAGAGGGGCATTGAGTGCTGTTTGAGAACTATAGGGACTATACGTCCTCAGACACATCCAGGAGCTCCCTTCACGCGTGTAGATATATCAGTGTGTTCAAGTGTGTGTGTGGGACTGGCAAGAAAGTAAGAGAGAGACGGAAGAAAAGTACCGACTGTAACAATGAGTTTCCAGAAATATGTACTAGGTGGCACTGATGCTTGAGAGGAGAGAGAGTTGAACAGTTTTGAAAAGGAAGCACAGTGTAGTGGTGGTAGTACTTCTAGGCAGGGCGATCGAACTACCGTGACCCTTCCCCATCATGGATTTCGTTCGAGGCGTCTCGGCCATACTCTGAATTCACTATGCCTGTCAGTTTGTGCCGCGCCGCGGTCACGATAGACTCATTATACATTTAATGTGCATTGTCAGTTGGTTAATAATAATTTTGATATTTTTTTCTTAAATCATTGAATCATTGTGATGTGAATAGTCCTGAAGAATCAATGATTCCCCGTCGGTTTAACGGAGAATTTGAAAATTAAAAAAATAACGATATGAATTAATTTACATTAGACAAGTGATTGTGTGCCATTTTTGATAATTTGTGATTACGGGTATTGATAAACGTGAGATGAGACTACTGATAATATCTCAACAAAAAAAAATTCTAGTGTATTAAAAATTCAGTGATTAACATAATAATTTGAGAAATTAAATTTAGTGATATGTAGGAGCAACTGTGTATAGTGTTTATGGATATCGTCTATTAAAAAAGGTAAAATTGATAAAATCCGAAATTTCTTAGGCATGAATAATTCATGTTTTCTTTGAAAACGATAGAGATCAAGAATCTAGACCATTTTCCACTGAATCGAACACAGCACACAAGGTGTCATTGGATTTGAGATAATTAATGTAAAGTGGTCAGGCTTTTTATCTTAATCCTGTCCCCCCCCCCCCCATGCGTGTATTCAAAACAAGTCGATTGAAAAGGAGAGTACAGGGAGGCAGGAGTAGAAAAGCTCTGGGGGAAAAAAAGAAAGAGGAGGTAATACAAGTTGGCAGTGAGAGCAGCCTTCCTTCTAATATCGACTTGATACTGGCTGTGCCTTTGCTAACAGGTCGATATCGCGTGTGCCAGGTTGATGACTTGAGCCCCAGAGGCGCGGGGCTGTTGAGAACATTGGGTCAGTATTGAATACCGATATATGTATAGACCCCCCCGTAAAATCCCCAACAACTATCCATCTCTTTCTCTATGCTCCGTTTCTAAATTATACGTCTGCCTAAATCTCAAAAGAAAGTACCGACCACAAAAATCCAATAATTGTAACCTATGCTTTCCATATCAGCGTCGAGAATCTCACCCGTAATCGATCATAAAATGAGATTAAAAAAAAAATGAGTGAAAAGAGAGATGACGGATTTCAAATACACCGTGATAATGGTAAATTAAATATTTAATGATGCGAAGAGAGAGAGAGAGGGAAATTGATCCCAGAGTGGTTGATAGAATATGCATAGTTCTTTAGTGTGTGTGTGTTGGTGAGGGATTTTAATGATGAAAAAACGTACAATGTGACTGTGCATGAGACAATGAAAATTAATAAGGCTAAAGGTATTTGGCGCAAGCGCTAAAATTCTATAAAATATTGAAAACATGGAAAAATTCATTAATTCGTTAAAATTTAATATTCTCATTTTCTTTGAGAATTATATTAAAACTCTTGTAATTACTTCATTGAAATTATGTAAAATTTACACTCAATTCGCATAGGATGATAAATTAAATTTTTGCCATGCCCCTATCCATCAGTCCATACACACATTTTCAAAACTATATGCGACTCACGTGCCGCAGAGGCCTGCGTGCGGATGTGTTGATGAAATCTATGGGGTACCTAGGGAGAAGAGGAGGAGGGGGGCGGGGGGCGGGGGAAAAAAGGCGAGACGAGTGACAAAGAGAAAATGAGAGATCGCGATACCGCCGATATAACACACACATACACATGAGCCTCTTTTTTCTCTCTTCACTTCTTTCATCCACGTATGACTTACGGAAAAAGAATAAAGGGTTAAAAGAGCCGGGGAATTGAAAAAAGTAGAAATGCAATGAGATAACCAAAGACAAAGAGAATAATAATCATTCTAAAAGAGGATAGACATAATGAAATAAAAAGAAAAAAAGTAACAAGTTAACATATCCGACAAACGTTTTCTACGCTACATCCGGTAGGTGTTCGTTTGTACAGAGGTAGACATATTATCTACCTTTATATACCCATATACAACACAAGCAGATATCGTGGAATTACTTGGAGTGAGTCACTCGTCAAGTCGAAGACTTCCTTTCAATAAATGCCCTTTGGATTCACGTTCCCCTTCTACACCCTATCAAGAAAAAGAAAGAGAGAAAAAAAATGTTTCCTTATTGTTTTTGGGTGGTCTCCGGTGTTTGGGTCTCCACCGTTAAGTGTTTATGAGAGCCAGAAATGATAACAAAGTGCAGAAGACAAAATACATGAGTAAACTTTTTACTAATGATTTAACTGAATCAACAAACTCTTGGAAATTGTGTTGATTCTATTGAGAGATGGATAATTGAATTGGTTAATTTTTCAATTGCGTTAAATGATGCGCAAAAAAGTTGTCCATTGATAAATGACGAATGACACGAGAATTCAATTGTAATCCATAATTTAATTCACCTAATGTAAAAATATGGATATATAGTATATAAACATGCGGGGGCCAGAATCCGTATGCTTAATATCACCTCGATTTACGAGGCACAAACCGTAACACACAAAACTCGGGGCTTTGGCTACCAGATGGTATATATGCACACACAATACATGGTTAGAGGGCTAGATTTCCCTGTAGACGTAATAAAAATACATATACGAAACGTTTGGAAAGCAACTGGGGTCCGAGTTCGCTGCCAAATACATGTGCACATGTATATAAATGTGTTGCGCCTTGCATTGCCTGATACATGGACTCTAAGGGGGCTAACAAACGATATTGGATTATGCTGATACATCTATATATCATTTGAGTTTTGGAAGGCATCCGAAGAAGCTTCATGAATTTGTATGTTTATCATTTTTCGAGGGGATGTAAAACAGACGTAAAAAATGCGTTACCCGAATGCTTCTAAGAATGTAAACCGCATGAATGTAAATAATTAAAAAAAGAAATACAGTGGGAAAGAGGAAATGGTTGGAAAAAAAAAGAGAAACACATAAGTGGATACTTCACAGAGTTAAAGAGGTTGATTTCAAAAACCCAGGGGGTTGAGTTTTAAAACCAGGAGGGGGTGTTGGGTGGGTGTTTTCATATGGTGTGGGCGGACAAGAGCAATGAGAAGAGTGACGAAGAAATAATCTAAATATAAACCCTACGAAAAAGCCTTCTATCTCGTTTGTTGTGCCGGGAAGTGGTCTTGGTTAAAGGAGCAAAATAAATATACCGTTTGCCTCTCTTTGCAACTGAGAGAAAACTACGAAATACTGGGGGAATTGCCTCTGTGTTGCCGGCATCTTTACACCACACATAGAGTAATGTTTCTTTTTTCATTTTATTTTTTATTTTTTCATCTCTTAGTCCAGAGTTTGGTGTTACACTTGACGTTTTGCCGGGGCTTTTTGAAACCCTGAACGAGAATGAACAGATGGTAAACGAAGAAAATTGGGAAGAAATACGGAGAAATAAATGGGCACCTGCAACACCAGTCACACAGTTGCACATTTTAAATGTACGTTGAAATATTTTTCGTTAATTGGTGGAGCGAGGATGCAGTGTGTCAGTTAAACTTAATGGCTTACACATTTAATAAATCAAAATCAAAGGGCTTAAATGGAGAATTAGAGTTATAATTTAACCCCTGCATTAACAATGAGAGAACATGGATTTTAATAATTCAGGTGGCGAGTATATTGTGTGTTGATAATTAATGCACTTTTGTGAATTGAAGAATAAAATAGTTTTCAAATGAAAACGATAGCCAACATTTATACTGAACACTGACTGTAATAATTTAGCTGAAATGTTTCACATTTTTTTCCTCTCTCTCTCACTTCTTTTTTTCGGCCTTTTTTTTCCCCCGGAACAATGGGATGGATTCATTAGTATTTGAGAGTTGAGGGATACGAGTGAATTCCATGGTACAAGGATCGTCATTCTGAGTGAGAAATGAATGACGAGGGAAAGTGGAGGAGAGGAGGATAAAAAAAATATGAGAGTGGGAAGTGCAGAAGAACGGACCTCATGGGCATCAGGCAACCGAATGGGAGCAATCAGGCTGATTGGCCGCGGCGCACTCGGTATTTACATTTCTGCGGTTTATGTGCCTTGCAGACGAGGCATTACTATTGATGCTAGGGCTTTAGTTGGTGTCTCTTGTACCCAGTTGTGTTTCTGTACCCCCGTTGGTATGAGACGAGAGGATAGAACCCGGAGGATGAGTGTATATAGTACCCTGTAAATCCCCCTCATACCCATTCTATCCTCCCACCTCACACCCCACGGAGTCGACACTGAGCCAACGACTATTCCTCCTCCTCCTGAATATCCCCATCCATGTTATGTTCAACAGAGCCAGCGGAAACACAAGCCAACGTGGAAATCGTAAATGCGCAAAGCGCACCAGGTGGTCTTTTCGGTATTGTAATCCACTAGATTTTCGTTATTATTATTATTAGCCAATATGACGTTTTAGTGAATTTATTAATGGCCGGTTAATGCGGTATTAAATTACGGAGAGAATTAAGAATCTTTTTTTTTTTTTTTTATATCCTCAGGCTCACTTGGAAAGGTCCATGTGTCTTCATTCTTTTTAATTAAAAAAAAAGAGAAAAAGAGAAGCTTTATTCCATATATCAAATTCTTGGGAATAGAAATGTTAAATATTTAATGAAATCTTTCAAACTTTCAACATTTCAATTTAAAGAAAATACTTCAACTCACATGTATTTTTATTATTTCTTTTTTTTAAATTCTCTCTCTTCACCATCATATTTTTCATAATCTCCGTCGATTTATTGATGAGATAAAAAAAATTATGACACACTAAAATGTCTACAAGTTTGGTTTATATCGTCATGCTGAGAGGGCCTCGAGAAATTATCTTTTTTTCTCTTTGTCCATGGTAAAATTCCCGATAAAATGAGGGAGGGGGGAAAAATAGTGGCTTCCTCCTTTTTCACTTGAAGATTTTAAAGAAAATACTGGGAAAATAAACTGTTACCCGAGTACTCCATTATATCAGCCCTTTTGGTCTACCGTATATATAACAAACATTTCTTTTTTTTCAAGAGAGGGTAAGAGAGAGAGAGAGGTCCGATGGAGACCCAACAGAGCACTAACACCAAGCACTTGTATATACACGTGTACATCCACGCCCCTTCGTCTCATCTTCTCCTTCTCCCTCTTTTTCTCACCAGCATCACTCTGACTTCATCTTCTACTCTTTCAATTTCGTTCACTTCACTCAAACTCCCAACTCCTCTGATCGTAATCTCGGTAATGATGCGTAATGGCTGCTAGCGTGAATGTCGCTCTTTGTCCCATCATCGTTGTACTGGCTTTTTCCCTCAACCGGTCAAAGAACAACTTGTGGAGACAAAGAAACTGCAGAAAGAGGCATTTTAAAGAAGAGAAAAGAAGTCCATTTACTTATTTACCAATTCCCCTTTTTTTTTTTCCTCCTCCTCAATTATTCCCAAAATTACTGGCAAAAAATCATAATTGAGTCAATTCCGAATATTCTTCAGTCGTCGAGTGTTAATGAATGAGAAAAAAGAATTCCCATAACTTTTTTTTCATTTCCCCTTTAATTTAAGAATAATTCACTTGAGAAAAAAGAAAGAAAAAAACGTTAATTGACTCTGAGGAAAACATATTTTTTATGTTCCAGATTTTTTTAACACAAAAATCTTCGACACATGCTCATGATGAGGAGGCAGGAGTAGAGGAAGAGCTGGAAGAACGAAGAGTGAAAGAAAAAAAAAAGAAGGAAGAAAGAAGTAAATAAACGGGGGAAAAAAAAAAAATCTCGTACGACATTTATTTCTTCCCAAAGCTGTCGTAATGAATTATCTGTGGGTGTCGTTGTACCTCATGTACCAGCTGATACCGGGTGGAAGTGCCATAGACATATGTACGTTATGAATGGAAATTCTCTCAATTATCACTTTTTCTATGACTTTTAAATGTCGTCGGAGTCATACCTGCTACTGAAATGACTCCGTATGCATCATGAATTTTTTATTTCAAAAATACTTGTTTATTTTTATTCTCATTTTTGCCTCTATTTCCTGTAGCACAATGCATTGCACCGTTGGGTATGGAAGCGGGAATCATACCAGACGCAGATATAACAGCGAGTTCGAGCTTTGACAGCGGAAACGTCGGCCCACAGCATGGCAGGCATGTACTCATAAATAACAAATAGAATATTTTTTTTTTTTATCAAAAGGCACAAGTATATCAGAGGAGCCAAAATCCAATTGATAAAATTCCTGTTATCATTTGCTCACAATCTTATCGAGTACAGAATAAACTCTCTGAATTTCCCAAATATGGAATTTTTGTTAGAACAATTCTTCTTCTATTTGTTTTAGATTGAAACAGGAGAGAAATGGAGGTGCATGGTGTCCAAAACAACAGATTACAACTGAGCCACATGAGTGGCTTGAGATTGATTTACATACAGTTCATGTGATTACTGCAACTGGTACACAGGGACGTTTTGGTAATGGACAAGGGGTGGAATTTGCTGAGGCTTATGTACTTGAGTACTGGAGACCAAAACTTGGTAAATGGGTTCGATACAGAGATGTTCGTGGTGAAGAGGTATAATTATTTGATTATATGAATGAGATTGTCCTGATGATATTCTGAGAATTGAAAAAAATATTAAAATAACGTAAATCTATGCTTTCAGGTGATAAAAGGAAATACCAATACATATCTAGAATCAAAACACGAGTTAGAGCCAGCAATTTGGGCTAGTAAAATACGTTTTTTACCATATAGTTATCATCGCCGTACAGTCTGTATGCGGGTAGAATTATACGGATGTTTATGGAACGACGGTGTTATATCTTATTCAATGCCACAGGGCGATAAACGTGGTAATTGGGAATTTTTTGATGCATCATACGATGGCTACTGGGACGGTGAACTGCGACGTGGTCTCGGACAATTGACAGACGGTCGTACCGGGCCAGATGACTTTAAAATGGGATACTACGGGTACGATCGTGGACAAGGTTGGATTGGATGGAGAAATGACACGAGAGTAGGTCATCCCCTTGATATTAAATTCGAGTTTGACAAAGTCCGTGAATTCTCAGCTGTTCACATATTCTGTAACAATCAATTCACTAAGGACGTTCAGGTAAATATAAAGAGAGGATAAAATAAATGTAAATTATGGAATTAATAATTATCGAATTATTTAACAGGTTTTTTCACAAGTCGATATACTATTCAGTATCGGCGGAAAATACTACAACGGTGATCCAATAATTTACGCTTACATGGAGGACAGAATATTCGAGACGCCTAGAAATGTATCAGTAAAATTACATCATCGTATTGGAAGATTTATCAAATTAAGATTCACTTTTGCATCAAAGTGGTTATTAATAAGTGAAATTACATTTGACTCTGACATAGCGCATGGTAATTTTACACCAGAGAGTCCACCGACCACTGAGACCCCGAGAACTAAAAATCACAGTACACTGTCAAAGGATACGCCACATCAGGCGGAAATTCCAGTCTCAACAGCTAAACAAGACGATCCAACTTACATGGCAGTTATAATTGGTGTTTTGACAGCAGTTATATTACTCCTAGCTGTTGCAATATTTTTCATAGTATCGAAGCACAGACAGAGAAAGAATTTTGCAACTGCACTGGATGCTAAAGAGACAATAGCATCGAATCATCAGCATTTATCACCGGAATCAACTTATGGTACTACCATCGAGAAAGATGGCACATTAATGACGTACAGAGTTGAGGAGTATGATGATCGTTATGCTGGTGGTAAATTTGCGACATTACCGAGAGATTTAAACGATCGTTTATTGGGTGACGTAAGATTAGATGAATACCAGGAACCATTTCACGAAAATAAGTACCGTGAGTCTCCACAAGCTGCTTATTACGGCTACAGTACAGTTGTCATTGACAATAAGGATTTACATGATAACATTGAGTGTTCAGGTAATTTGAGTAATTTTTCAATTAACGTTTTCATGGAATTAATTAGGGAATTTCTTTTATTAAGTGCTTTTAATATTTCATTGCAGATCCCACATATGACTATGCTGTACCAATGCCAGTACCCAGCACCAGTAGCGAGCATGAGAGTGTATTTTCAAAGTCTTCTTCAAGGGGCAGTGCTAAGGCAAGTGCTCATTCATAATTATTCAAATATTTAAATTTTCAATTATCGCTGGGTGAAGAAGGAAATGAAAAATAAATTATCTAATTTCCTTATTTTTTATTTTTCTGTATGAACAGGCGTGTTTGCAGAGCTTTTTTCCACCGCCA
The DNA here is from genome assembly GCA_963565655.1 of Aleiodes testaceus. Classification (NCBI taxonomy): domain Eukaryota; kingdom Metazoa; phylum Arthropoda; class Insecta; order Hymenoptera; family Braconidae; genus Aleiodes; species Aleiodes testaceus. Next base: position 3,198,744 of record OY751428.1, read on the forward strand.
CCGCCACCAATGACTGTCCCACCCACTCGTGGGCCAAACAATGCAACGTATTCAAGTCCTCCTAGTCCTCAGCTTATCACAGAGCGCGAGAGAAAAGGAAGTAAACGTCGGGAGCACACGCACACAAGATACGCATAATAAGGGCATTTTTTGTTTTCACTACGTGTTCCTCTTTCTCCTCTCCCCCATTCTCCTACCTCCTTTTTCCCTTTATTCACTTCTGTTTTCTTCGAGAGAAAGAAAAGAAAAAGGTAAATCTAATTTTAATATCTTCATCGATGCCTCTATATTCTATACATTAGAAAACTATTGGAATGAAATTTCCATTGTGTTGTTTTTCCCTTTTAATACTTGTGATTCCCCGAAAAGCATTTTAATAATGGATTCCAAAAAGAAAATGAAGTATAATCGTCAGTTTTTCGAAGCATAATCGACACTTTCGTCGCACAACGAAAAAAAAAAAACAAAAATATTCTGAAGAGAAAACAAATAATGAGAAAAAAAATAATTAACGAATATAGAACGGCGCAGAATCGACTGCCATGCTATAAGACTGAAAATGAGAAGAAAAAAAAATACTATTTGCAAATGACTATTGTGTTTTTTGGCTGTATACATATATTATAATACCTTTTGTGCTCCCGGAACCAAATAAGCACGTATTGTATAATGTCTATCAATTTTTTCTCTCAATTAGAAAAGAAAAGCATATTTATGAAAAAAAAAAATTAACAAAAAAAATAAAGTTAAACTAGTTTAATGACCAATAGTAGAGAGTATTAGTCAAGTGTGAATGATGATAAAAAAAATATAGTTAAATTTTTTTTGTTATCTATTATTCTATTTCTAGACCGACATCGCCTTCAACGCAACGAGTTAAAAAAAATACCAGAACAAATGAGATTAACGAATTAAATGAAGAAAAAAAAAAATAACGAAGATGATGGTGAAAAGGGAAAATAATAATTTTTATGAGAAATGACAATACAGGGATAAACCAACAATAAATATCATGTATTTAAACCCGATTACAAATGTGATATAGAAAAGAAAATGAATGAAAAAAAAAAAAACGAAATGGATCAAACAAAAAATAATAATGCTAGTGTTAAAGTTGTCGAAAGATTGATTTTTAAAGAATGCAAAATGAAAATTGATAACTGAGGGACAACAAGAAAAATGATTTTTTTTTTTCCTGAACGCACGTGATAAAAACGAATAAAAAAGAATCATTGTACTGAATTCATCGAAGCATTGTTGGCAGCTTTCGCAATTCACGTAGAGAATGAGAAAGAAAAATGGGAAAAAGATTTTAAAAAAAAGGAAACTATGCAACGATTTTTAAATTTTAGATTCCATCTAATGTAGAGGAAAAAAAATATGAGTTTTGAGGGAATTTTTGGAAGATATAAAAAAAAACAGAGGAAATATTGCTTCTTTATTTGCATTCGAAGAATTGTTGAAAATTTAATCCTAAAATAACTCAACTCTGATAATTTTCACTATTTTTCCCATTGAGTTAAATATCGAGAATTATTGAGATAAAAATGGCTTGAATTCTGTCAATTTTATCAATTAAAAAAGAAAAGAGGGAAAAAGAATAATGCGTACTTGACGATCATGTGAAGAAATTTTATACGTAAATTTTAAAAAAATTATTCTCGATATTGAATTAACCAATTTTAACATAAAATGAATTATTAAATTATTGAGAATCTGATTAGATGTGAAATTGTACCTGTTTCAGAATTATTTTTCAACTAACTCACAAAAATAACACATTGCACAGTTGCTAAAGAAAAAAAAAGGAATTAAAATAATTTGCAAATTTTCTCTCAAGCGAATGCACAAAAAATAAATCATTCCCAATTATTAGTGACTGCTTTTCATGTGATTATTTGATTTATCAAAATTTTCTTTGTTGAGTAATTGGACTTGTAACTATGCAAAAAATTTAGGGTATTGCTTTTAGTCGTCAATTCTTAAATGCTTTTTGCAAATGAAAAGAAAAAAAAAAAAAAATGAAAAATATGTTCGATGCGATCTTAATGTCGTTCTATGTAAATTTAACGAAAATTAGACTGCTTTTGCTTTCTCACGTTTAAGAGTAGAAAAGAAGGTACGTTGATAATATCAAAGGACAAAGAAAATGAAAAGAAAAAGTTAAACAATGTAAAGCCACAAATTTTCTCAAAATGGCATTATAATATTCAATGAAAACAGCAATACTATCTTATAGTGTTATAATTTGATTAAAATCGATAAAATGAAGAATGAAAAAAAGAAATCCTCAAACTATAAACGATAAAATCCCCCTTAGGAGTATTTAATCGACGGAATGAATGCATTAATTTACACATAGGTAATAAATTACCCTTTTCTATGCAAATTTTTTACCGCAAAAAACCTATAATAAGTTTTAATTTTACATTGAAAAGAGAGAAAAAAAAAAAAAGTCAATGGCTCAGAACAAAAGTGTATTATCTTCTTTTTTAATTAAAAGAGTAAAAGAGAGAGAGAGATAAAGAAAAAAAGAAATTTCTGTTTATTTCAAAGACGTACGAGTATCAGATAATCTAAGCTATTATTTTCAAAACTCAATGTTATTTATTTTATGTATATAGAAATATCGAAAAGGAAGAGAAAAAAAACGATAAAGAGTAAAAAAAAGAAGAATGTAATTTATGTATACCCAAGCGATGATAACTGAAACCGCCTGTATATAAATGTAACATAAATTATATATTGAGTATCAAGAAGACTAATTCATTTATGCGAAAAAAAAAAAACGAGAATTCGCTCTAATCCCTTCCAACAAAGTCAACTAGAATTAATAAAGAAAAAAAAAATCTATAGTCGAGACAGACACGAGGGGGAGAGAAACCTGGGGGAATAGCGATTAAAGGAGTAAAACGCCTAAAAGGTAAACACAATGGAGAGAGAGAGAGGAATGGGGAAATAATAAAAAATGGGGAAAAAAATGACAAGGGGGTTGCGCCTACCCTCCCAAGTACTCCGTGTCGCCACACAGGTCATGGTGGCGTCTGTGTGGAGTTTTGCCTCAAAGGATTATATATGTATCCCCTCTCATTGCCAGTAACAGGGTGGAGAAAGGGATGATAAGGAACGGGGTAGAGAGAGGAGGGCTGGTTCACATTGGCGCTACACGATTCCTCTCAGTTTGTTGCGGGGCCGCGTGTGATATGCACTGATACCCAGTTATTTCATCGATTTTAATCAATTCACCCCTGTGATAACACAACTATCCATTATTTTTCATGTTTGAGAGAGCGAGAACCATTGTACGTGAATACTGCTGAGAAAGGGAGAAATTTTAAAAAAAAAACACCATGAAAATTACTGACCTACCCTAATGGGCTGAATTTTGTCACTCTAATCTCTAATTATCATCCGGGGAGAATGGGGGCTAAAAAATTCATCACAAATCATTGATATTCATAGCTCGAAGCTCTTCACCAAAGGGGAAAACTCCATATCGATTGAAATTTGAAATAATAACTATAGGTGGGAGAGAGATTTTACAATAAAAAAAAAAAAGGGATAATGAATATTATTATTATGTTTCATTGTTAAATGGAGCAGAATTATTGATTTAATTTTATATTCACTTTATGATTAAATAAACGTGTGAAATTAAAATGCCTGTAATAATTTGAGAAAATTGAAAATCATTGAGAATTATTCATGTGAATGCTGAGAATATTAAAGAGTTGAAGGGGCTCCAAATAGTGCCCAATTTTTCATCCTACAATGATGATAAATAGAGGTATCTTTCTTCTGTTATTGCTCGTGAAATTCACCAACAGCGTTGATCTATGTGAGTTCTATTAATTAATGAAAATCTCAAACAATCAATCTTAATTTAAATTGAAATAACAAAAAAAAAGGGTTAAATTAAATCTATTGTGATTTATTACAGCTCAATGTATTGCACCACTTGGTATGGAGTCTGGGGCAATTCCAGACGATGACATTACGGCGAGTTCAAGTTTTGACAGTGGTAACGTTGGACCACGTCAAGCTAGGTAAAATAAATAAATCCCCCAAGTTTCTTTGAATTTCGAGTAATTAATTTTTCTCTTAATTAAAATACAGACTGAGAACTGAAAATAATGGCGGCGCATGGTGCCCAAAAGCCGAAATAACAAGTGAACCACGCGAGTGGCTTGAAATCGATTTGCATTTGGTTCACATGATCACTGGTACAAATACTCAAGGACGTTTTGGTAATGGAGTGGGAGTTGAATACGCTGAGGGTTACTTGCTTGAGTACTGGCGACCACGACTTGGTAAATGGGTCCGTTATCGTGACATCAAAGGGAATGAGGTGAAATTATATTATCAAAAGGAAAGGAGAGGAGTAATTTTCTACCACAATTCCATTTTCACATTCACATCAATCACAATTCCCACTTCTTAATTTTCAGAGTTTCCCCTATTATTTTAATTCATAAAGGCTTTGTGGGAATTAAATTATTGACTATTTTATTTTTATTTTCTAGATAATGAAGGGGAATACTAATACATATTTGGAGACAAAACACGACTTGGATCCACCACTTTGGGCGAGCAAATTACGCTTTCTACCCTATAGTAATCATAGACGTACTGTATGCATGCGGGTTGAGATTTACGGGTGTTATTGGCATGGTGAGATTTTCCTGAAATATCAATTTAATTGGAGAATATAAAGCTGCCATACAGATTCATTTAATTGAAAAAAGTGATTAATGTAACCTCTTTATTGAGACTATTTTCATTGATTCTAGATGGAATTGTTGCTTATTCGATGCCTCAGGGTGACAAAAGAGGCAATGAATGGGAATTTTTTGATGCAACTTATGATGGTTACTGGGATGGTGAACTTAGACATGGATTAGGACAATTAGTTGATGGTAAAATAGGCCCTGATAATTTTAAAATGGGTTATTATGATTCAGCAAGAAGCCAAGGCTGGGTTGCGTGGAGAAATGACACTCGTTACAATCAGCCAATTGAAATTAAATTTGAATTTGATAAAATCAGGGAATTTGCTGCTGTTCATTTGTATTGTAATAATCAATTCAGCAGAGATGTACAGGTAATTTCTTTTTATGAGAATGGATTAAAGAGAAAGGTGGAAAATTCCGGAGAATTTAATTAAAATTAATATTTCAGGTATTCTCACAGGTAGAAGTATCCTTCAGTATCGGGGGAACATTCTTTGTGGGTGAGCCCATAATCTATAACTACATGGAGGACAAAATATTTGAAACATCACGTAATATAACGATAAAGCTACATCATCGTGTTGGAAAATTTGTTAAACTTCAACTTTATTTCTCCTCAAAATGGATTATGCTGAGTGAAATTATCTTCGATTCTGGTGAGTTTATAAAGGACTAATAAATTATTCTGTGAATTCGATGACTCTAGAATTTACTAGTATCGTTCCACCACTTTTCTCAATAAAATACATTAGGGGAGAGAATTTTTTTTTTGCCACCAGCAAAAGACCATTAGCTACAAGGAGGTTTATTTATACCACTATCGATTGTGTATTTCCCTAGAATTTTAATGGTGTACCTGAGGAGGAGGAGAAAAAAAACATGAACTCGTTCATTCTCATATTTTCATTCCACTTCACAAAACTAAACGTTTTTTCTCCCTCTCATTTTTCTCCTATTCTCTATCATTTCAATTTTTCAGACATTGCCCACGGAAACTTTACCCCAGAGGAGCTCTTGACAACCGAAGGAACTTTGTCCAGTGACGTCATAGTAAATGGTAAAACTCGAGTGAATGAGAATGAGGCGCCAGTGTTTACAGCAAAGAAAGATGATCCCACGTACATGGCAGTTGTCATCGGGGTGCTGACAGCAGTTATATTATTATTGGCAGTTGCGATATTCTTTATTGTAACGCGGCATCGTCAGCGCAAATGTTTCGCAAGTCCAATGGCTGTTAAAGTGCCATCCCATCTTGGCTCAACTTGTGCAACAGTGGAGAAAGGAGCTGCACTCATACCGTACACACTTGAAGACGATGAGAGGTGAAGAATGTTGACACAGCTTGGTTCTCCTCAACCAGAAAACGTTTATTATTTATTTTACTTTTTCTCCCTTTTTTTTTACGTTGGTTTAAAAATTGTGGGATTTTTTTTTAAAGGTACCCAACTGGGACTGTGCCACATGCTCATGGTATGGACAATCGTAATGCTGACATTGTCAAGCTGGACGATTATCAAGAACCATATCAGGCACTCAAGTATGCTCCTTACTACAGCTACAGCACTATTATCATGGAAATGAAAGATATGATGCTGAATAACATGGCATCAAATGTTATCAATTATACTGCAGGTAAATTCAACTCTGGCTATCTGTATGCTCTGTAAATTTCATGGTTCTCCCAAACTCAATTCGCCCGGTTCACTAAAAATTCATTGAATATTTTGTTTACCTTTACCAGTGCCAGAAATGAATAGTACAAAAGTTCCACTTTTGAATTCTGAGACCGGCGCCTATCCAACCCATGAAATTGTCTCGAGTTCAATTTCCAGCAGTGGCAGCGACCAGGAGAGTATTTTTTCCAAAGGCTCCTCTCGAAACAGTCGGATAGACGATAAAAAGGTCATTTTTATTCATTGACTTTTTCCCCTTTTTTTTTCAATCTCTCCGTTTTTTTTTTTTTTTTTTCCACTTTTTTCATCGCTTTCCTTCCAATTTTGTTTATTGAATTTGAGTGGTATTTCAGTCACCGACCCAGCAGGAAGTTCTCACGGCTCTTAAAAGAAGACTGGAGCAGTCAACAGTGCCCCTTTTTCCGAGGCATCGACTACGAATGCTCTCAAAACTGGCTGAAGGCGCATTTGGAACGGTTAGACTGGATATTTTATTATTAAAATCAATTTTTTTCACCTTTTATTCCATTGAATTTTATGAACATCAAGTATGTTAATTGGATTGTAAAATTTCAGATATACGTGGCTGAGGCTGAGGGAATTCCGGATTATGGTACGAGTAGTACTACCTTGGGAAAGAGACTCGTGGCAGTCAAGTTTTTATTGCCGGAAGCTAGTGAAAAAGAAAAGTATGCATAGTAAATTTATTTATTAAACTTGAGGGTTGAATCACTGTAATAACAAGGGCTCCGAAAAAAAAAAATTCTCGAGTAATTTGATTATTCATTTATTTATTCGCATTCGTAGATTGGATTTTCAACGAGATGTTAGAATACTCGCTGCTCTTGAAGACATCAACATAGCCAGAGTTCTGGGTGTTTGTTGTCGTGAAGAGCCTTATTGTGTTGTTATGGAGTATCTGGAGCATGGTGATCTCTGTCAATTTCTCAAAACACATATCACCGTTGAGGATGCTCATCCAATACCCATTGGGGTCAAAACATTGAGCTTCAATTGTTTAATTTATATGGCTGCACAAATCGCATCGGGAATGAGATATCTTGAGAATTTGAATTTTGTACATCGAGATTTAGCAACGAGGTAAAATGCACATGATTTTCCCCTATAACTTGTTAAAATGTAATTCTAAAATTATTTTCTCAATTATCAGAAATTGTTTGGTCGGAAAGGCTTATCACATTAAGATATCAGACTTCGGAACTGACAATGAACTATATGCAGGTGATTATTATAAAGTTAATGATGGAGCACTTCTTCCAATTCGATGGATGGCGTGGGAATGTGTCTTCCTGGTGAGTGAGAAAATCTATAATTAAACTATCCTTCCTCTTGACTTTAAAAAGTAACAACTGGGATAATTTGATACGATTTTTTTTCTTCCAGAGAAAATACACGACAAAAAGTGATGTTTGGGCATTTGCTGTGACCCTCTGGGAAATTCTCAATTTAGGTCGTCATGTGCCTTACGAGCATCTAACTGACGAAGAAGTAATCGATAATCTCCAATTGCACCATCAAGACAATTCACGTTGCAGCACGTTAACCGATAGTAATCATGAAATTAAAATGATGTTTGAGTATTTACCAAAACCAACAACATCGAGCAAAGATATTTACGATCTCATGCTTGAATGTTGGCGTCGTGACGAGAACGCACGGCCAACATTTCGTGAGATAACATTATTCCTGCAACGAAAGAATCTCGGTTATGCGCCTACATGCTGAAGTAATGAATTCCATCTACAAGATATATATAAATAATATATATTAACGAATAAAAACGTTCGATAAAATCGCGAATTGAACAATCAGTTGAATGTGCCGTTCAGATTATCAATGAAGTTGGCAAATAAAATATCGGATAGTTCATGCATTTTAACAATTGAACAATTGCGAAAAAAGAATGCATTGAAATGATGAATTGTTGATTAAATAATTGCACCGATGTTTTAATGGTTGAGATAATGAAGAGGATAAAAGTGTGAAAAAAAAAAACAAGTTAAGTTTGACATAATTAGAATGATCAAGGAAATTGATTTTACATATCTCTAATAGTTGTATTATTTAGATAATTAAAGAGAGAAGTAATTAATTAATGAATGCCAAATTAAACCGAACTATCATCTCGTGATACTCATGTACTATATCATTTTAAAAAAACAATTGAAATGCTTTAATTTAATTGAAGAAAATTCTTCATTCCGTTCTGAATGTCAAAGACTCAATATAAAAAAACCCTTAAACTGCGAAAATTATAATGAAAAAAAAAAAAAGAATAATCATTTCTGATTGTACAATAGATTGCTGTGTAATGATTACGTTATAAAAAACAGAAAAAAAGAATTATTTAATAAAATACGTCTGTATAATTGTTATGAAAAATTTGTATATAACTAATGTGCGTAATAGCCGGGAACAATTCAATGAAGAAGAGAGAGAATTTTAGAATTACGCCGACTATAAATGAATTATGAATGTAGAATGACGTATGAAGAAAAAAATTAATATGAAAAAGTCATTATATTATCATTATGATGGAACAACGAATAGAAGTGTATTGAATGAGAAGGAAATTTCTTCTAGTGATATATGAGCACATATACATTTACTCTGACCTGTCGTGCAATGTATTTGTCGCATATTATCCAATTGTTTTTAATAAAAGTTTTGTTTTACTTGCTTTATTTTTTCTTCTTTAATCAATAAAAATAGTGTGGATTGCTCTTTCATGAAAGAAGAAATTAAATAAATTCGACTTCTGGTTGTGGCCAATGACATTCAAGCATTTCCCATAGACCATTATGCCATTGGCCAGAATCAGTAGAGTAAAGGAAGCATCATGACTGGCTGTCAACAATCCTCGTGAAACAGTGAAAAATCAGCAAAATAATAATAAAGAATCAAGAATTAAATAAATCCACGTATCGTCCATTTAATTGAATAATTACTGCAAAAGGAAGAATAAGGAAAAATGTCTGAGAAGAAACCGAAGTTAATGGTATTTGATTTAGGTTAGATATTGTTCGAATAATAACTGAAATAATGATTTTCCTCATTTTTTCATGCAAAGAATAATTTTCCATTTACTCATATCAGATTATACCCTATGGCCCTTCTGGGTGGATACCCACGTGTCTCCTCCATTCCACAAAGGGTAATTATGATTTTAACATAACAATTACGCCCTTTTGTTCCTGAGGGAACAATCTTTTGATTGAGTATCCTTGATGTAGAAAAAATAATTCTGTTGTCGATGCTCGTGGTCAGAAGATTCGTTTCTACGAGAATGTACCTGAAATCCTGAAGAATCTCAATGAAGAGGGATATGAAATTGGAGTAGCTTCTAGAACCTCTGAAATCAAAGGTGCACATCAATTATTGAGCTTATTTGGTTGGGATAAGCATATAAAATACAAGGAAATTTATCCTGGATGTAAAGTAACTCATTTCAACAAGTGAGTAATTAATTTACTGATCAATTACCCTGCAAAAGACTAAATTATCGTTTTTTTTAAATTAGAATTCGTGAGGCCTCTGGAGTTGAGTTCAAAGACATGATATTCTTCGATGACGAGCACAGGAATATTCGGGACTTAACGGAAATTGGAGTACTATCAATTCTCGTTAAAAATGGAATGACAAGAGAAGTCATAAAAGAAGCACTACATAAATTTTCAACGCGTTAAATAAAATTTATTTCAGTTTCCAAACTAACGTCATGATTTTAAGAAGAAGTCAGTCTTTTTTGGTAACGTTTATATAATATTCCACAGGATCATTTATAATGAAATTCCCATCGATTCCATGAGTTTTTTTTAAGAATAGACCGCAGGCACAGCCGGGGCTTTTCTTCCTTAAATCAATTAATTTTTCTTGATTCTCCTCATTTATTGCGAAGTCACTGAAGACTTTTTTTAATTGCTGATTATCCAATGTTTTGAATGGACAGCCGCCTTCATATCTCGGTCCAGGATCAGCATTCTAAGAGGTGAAATAAGGATATTTCAGTAATATTAAATAAATGTAACAAAAAAATTGCTAAAATCCTCAAAAACTCACGAAAATCGTTTGACAATTCGGTGAAACGTAATTCACCCTTGCTCCCTCTAATCCATACAAATGCCGAATACTGTAAATGAATTTTTTTTCACTATCCTGCCATTTGTGAGTGCATCCACTCTGGCAAGTATGCGGTTTCGAATATTCATTCCTCCAGTATGAAATTGAATCATCTAAAGTCATACCGCAGTCTTTCAAAAATAAACTGTAATAAAATCTTGCATAGTGAGTCAGCCGATGATTTCTCTTCAATACCAAGTGCAAGTGTCTCATGCACGGTGGGAATTTGTCAGCCTCTTCATTGATATTAACTGCTGTCAATTGACCAGGTACTTCAATCCTCGGCTTCGTCATTAATTTGATAATCCTCTGGCTCATCAACTGCAATCGGGGATCAGTTTCCACGATTAATCGCATTCCATTCTTGCGAATGCTGTATTCGTGCTGGATTAAACGATTGAATAATGAATCCAGTATTATTTTCCATTTCCAACATTTTACGATGCAGTAGCCCTTCTCGAGATCCAATGTCCTATTACTGACCAAATCAGGTACAGAATTAAATGGAACTGAAAAAAATAATAATTTTGAATCCAAATAAATTAAAGGCGAATTTATTTAAATTTTAAAGTCTTCAGATATTGATTTTTAATTACTTTTGAATGAGAATAAATCACAGTTCGATGTGTGTTGATCTGAAATCAGGTGTCTGAATATTTCAGGACGTAGATAATGTGAAGACAACGTTATTAAGGATTCTCTGACACACGTCCTTCCAGAGGATTTATTATTTACCGAACGTCGTAGAATGTTTCGGAGTAATCTGTGTAATTGTCGTGGTGACAAATTATCCAGTCGACGTCTCAGGAGCAGACGTTCACGTATCAACCAGCGATTCCATGATTCCGAAGATGTTGATACTAATAATCTGTAAAATTAGGGAATTAATTTATTCTGTAATTAAAATGGATAATAAATATGTGTATTGAATAATTGATTTTCTTGGTTAACCTGAGAGTAAAGTGTCCAACATTATCAAACCGAGAATCCTCCAATAAATATTGGAATTTCCCATTGAATTTGTCTTCTTCCTTATTGTACAATAAATTTAAATATTGCAGACGATTAAACACACATTCTTCAGTAATGTGCAGAGGTACTTTCCCTTTTGGGGGATTGATATAGAACATGACACATAACCTTCTCCAAACGTCAATTAGATACAGAATGAAGAGTATCTAATTAAATTATCACTTGAAACTCATTCAATCTTTAAATCTCTTCTCTCACTCAATTTACCATCAAGAACTGCTCTAATTTCATGAACTTCAGCTGATAATCTCTTGATTTCAGCTGCCATTCCAGTCACAAGTTTTACCAGCAATTTTACGTCTAAAAATGAAGCACATAAAATCTGTTGACAAATTTCTTCCATTTGTTATCAGTTTTTTTGGAATATCTCGGAAAATAAGCGAGATAGAGCAATTATGGTTAAATACTTTTTTGTAGAGAATTTCAAGAGCCACAAAAAAGAATCAGACCAAAATTGCTCTACCTCGTTTACTTTCCGAGATATTCTCAAAAAACTGAATAAATACAGTCAATTATGAAATTTTAATTGAAAAAATACCATTAGATCCATTTGTTGCTAATTCCTCAATATCATCTTCGAATTGAATTTCCTTCAGAATACCAGAAATACATGGAACTTCATTATCTCCATTTTCCTTCTTGACTTTAACTGCAAAAAAAGAATCGTGAATAAAATAATTGGAGAAAGGTGCGATAATCCATTAAAAAAATTGATTTACCGTTCAAATTATCATCTTTCGTAGAATTATTGATGGATGCTCTTTTATGAGCTCTATTTTTACGAGAAGTGTTCTCATTCATTTCACAAAAATTATTACTCACTCATCCGTTCCCAATAGAATTTTGTGAAAAAAAAAGGAGTGATTTCTCGGAATATTGCCAAAGGGTCTTGCTGACATCCAACTGTGGACAGTCATTGCAAAAAGTTGCATCAAATTAATCGGAAACACCAGAAACACAAAGTTCCTAAATTTCTCCTAATTTATGAGAATAAAAAGAGAATTATAAATTATTGTCATTCAATTTAATTTTCATACCAAGAAGCAGATTATTTAGCTATTTCCTCTTGAGTTCTGGTTTTCTTCCTTTTTCAATCGTAAAAATACACGCAGTTGAATGTTTCTCAGAAAATGCAGACAAAATATTTCCTCATTTGCGTATGATATATTTCTGCATAAATTCTTCTATTTATATTGGAGTTAAAACGTTTACAGATGTAAAACACTGAGTTACAGTTTCTTTCTTTGCACCACTGATTGCATTCATTCGTTTTAATAAAAATAATGAGAAGTTGGCACATTCTTCTCGTTATTCACAACTTCAAAGGATGAGTTCTGTTGAAAAAGGATTTTGGAGTTTGATAAATTAAGTCCAATTGGAATTCTTGAATTTTATTTAATTGAGGATTTTTATTTTACAGAAATTGAGGAATTCAGGGGAAAAAATAAGCAACACTCTAACTCCACAAAAAAATTATCTAACCATGAAAAAAACTTCATGTTTTTCCCTTTTTCCTTCAAGCGAAGGAGAAAAAATAATAATTCATGGAAAATAGTGAAGTTGAACGTTCTTCCAAGAACTATACAATAAACCATGAATTATTAATCTTCAACTAAATAATTCTTAACAAAAAAGGTTAAATATTAAGTGACTATAATATTTCTTCCTCAATATTTCATCAATATTGAATAATTAATAACTCAGAAGTCTTCCTCGATGCCATGCACAGACTTCTTTACACAGTCAAATGTCATTCGAATCTTTGGAAACGAATTCGATGGAATTTCAATTGAAAAAAAATTCTTAGACAAAAATAATGAAAATACTTCCGTTAAATTTTTTTGTTCTTCAAATCATTGGTTTCTGGAGACCACCAAACTGGTCATCAGCTTGGAAAATAATGCTCTATGATGCATACACTTGTTTCATGTTCCTCACATTGTTTACTGTGACACTGTTCCAATTAATTCAATTAACTAAATCCCCAGGAAGTGTAGATGATTTCATTAACGATGCTCGTGTGCTTTTGACGATGATAAATGCTTGTGCAAAATCTGCGAATTTTGTGAAGAGAAGAAGGGATATTGCGAAGGTCATTGGAATATTATCATCTGCTCCATGTTCTCCAAAAGATCGAGGAGAACGTGCTATTCAGGAGAAATTCGACAGAATCATTAGGTAATGCATTTTTTTAAAATCATTCCCCTTTTTTAATAAAATCCCCCTCTTATTCCAGGATAAATTCAATTATTTATGGGGGCTTCATTCAGAGTGCAGTATTTGCAAGAATTCTCCAAACTGCTATGGAAAATGCACCAAAACGAATTCTACCATTTGAATCATGGATTCCTTATGATTTAAACTCAAATGGATTATTCTGGTTCACTTATCTCCAACAGACTCTTGGAACCTACATCAGTTCGTACGTCAGCATTTGTTATGACACGATTATCCCAGGATTTATGGTCCAAACATGTGTACAATTTGAGATACTAAAGAGACGCATGCAGAATCTCTGCAGAGATAATCATAAAGATGAAAACGTGCATGAGAAAAGGAAATTTAATGAAAGTATGGAACAAGTCATGATATCAAATCATGTTCAGCATCATCTGAAAATTCTCGAGTAAGAGAAATGCATTTGGATCTCGATAACATAAAGAAAATTATAATTTTTCAGATTTGCAGCATTATCGAATAATATATTCACTTACACGATTTTTACCCAATTTTCAATAAGTTTCTTGGTGATTTGTGTGAGTGTTTATGATTTATCAAATGTGAAACCAGGGTCCAGTGATTTTATGGAGGTGTTTCTTTATGCAATGGCAATGCTCCTGGAAATATTCATATTTTGTTATTATGGGAATAATGTTACTGATGAGGTAATTGGAGTATTCACCTCAAAATAGAGAAATTATTCGACACTTTCCATATTAAATTCTTTATTTTCAGAGTGCCAAAGTTGGAACTGATATCTACAACTTGGATTGGTGTTCCCTTGCTGTTCCTAGTCAGAAGAGTCTTTTAATTATAATGACGAGAGTAATGAGACCGCTCATATTTACAAGTGGATATGTGGTTGTCCTGTCTCTAACATCATTCACAGCAGTGAGCAAAAAAAAATAATTTTTTAATTGTAGTAAGGTAAAAATAATACACTTAAATAATTTAAATTCTTCATTTCAGTTACTCAAGCTTTCATATTCTGCGTATAGTTTTCTCCAGCAAGCCTCTTAGACTGAGAATATTGAAAAATAGAAAATTAAACGTAACCCATTAGTATTGAGAGTGAAAATTCGATAAGAATGATGGCTAAAGTGAAATGAAGATAAAAAAAAGGAATTTATTTAAATACCTGAATGATGATTGAAGAATTCCTCAATTTTCAATATGTGCTTGAGTAATTTTTCATTGACCGACGATATCCCATCAACAAAAATACATTAAAATAAGTTTTTCTTCTGTATACTCAGGCCTTTCTTTTTACTTTTATTTACGGAAGTATTCGGAGTGTCGCATATGTCTTTGGAGAAGGGGAAAAATGATTATTCTATACGAATACAAAGTTAAATGTTTTTCCAAGTATTATTTTGAGAATATCTATTATTTCACCATCGGTTCATTACATATTCATGCATATGTTGCAAGAAACAACGTTTTTTCCCTCATTTCTTCCAATTTCTTTTCGGAAATAACAGGTGGAAATAAGAATTTATCGGAAATCGCGTGACATTATCTTCTGTGTCTCGAATTTCTCATAGAAACGCCAAAAAAAGGGGAAAAAGAGTTATTCCGATAATAATAGTATAAAGAAAATTGTTTTCCCATGAAGTCAATGCTGAATATTAGATGTCAATAAAATTGCTGGTTTAATATTTTATTAGCATTGAATATTAAATAACTCCCGAGTCTTCCTCGATACAATGCACAATTCTCTCGTCACAGTTGAATAACACTCTTCAATTCGGTCATACTCCTTCAATAAAATAAAATCATAAAATTAATAATAAAAAGGAAATGAAAGTACTCACTCTAAATTTTTTTCTTCTCCAAATCCTCGGATTCTGGAGACCAGAAAATTGGTCATCCACTTGTAAAATAATCCTCTATAATACGTACACTTGTTTAACGTTTTTTATATTGTATACAGCAACGATATCACAATTAATTCAATTAATCAAAGCGCCAGGTGATATTGATGATTTTATTGATGATGCTCGTATTCTTTTAACTATGCTGAACGCCTGTGCGAAATCAGCGAATTTTGTTAAAAGAAGAAGTGATATTGTCAAGAATATGGAAATTTTAACATCATCACCGTGTTCACCAGAGAATGAAGAAGAATTTGGGATTCAGGAGAAATATGATAGACTTATCAGGTCTGCAATTGAGAAATTGTGGGTAATTAATTGTGTCTTACTTTCATGTTAATGTTGCAGAAATAATTCATTGATTTATGGAAGTTTTATCCAGAGCTCAGTGTTTGCAGTTGTTCTGCAAACATCAATGGAAAATGCTCCGAAAAGACTTCTACCATTCAAGTCATGGACTCCTTATGATTTAAATTCCAATGCACTTTTCTGGCTCACTTATCTCCAACAAATTGCTGCAACTTATCTCACTTCACTCGTCAACATTTGTTATGACACAATTGTACCAGGATGCATGGTGCAGACGTGTGCTCAGCTTCAAATTTTTAAAAGTCGTTTGAATAATCTCAGAAGCTTGAATTATAAAGGAAATGGGGATGATGAGAGTGAAAAAAAAGAGGAGATTGAGAGGGAAATTGTCTCGAGTCATGCACAACATCACTTGAAAATTCTCAAGTGAGTGAAAATGATGAATTCCATCAAACAAAGAGCTATTGCCTGATGTTGTCAATTAATTAATTTTTTTGACGCAGATTTGCTGAATCATCGAATGATATCTTTACTTACACTATTTTTATTCAGTTTTCAATAAGTTTGATGGTAATTTGTGTGAGTGTTTATGATTTATCAAAAGTTCAACCACTTTCTGGTGATTTTATGGAAGTGTTCTTGTATCTGATGTCAATGATGATGGAGATATTCATTTTTTGTTATTATGGAAACAATGTTACCATAGAGGTGATTAAAATTGTTATTTTTTAAATGAATAATTAAATATTTTGATGAATTATTTTCAGAGTGCAAATGTAGGCAATGATATTTATAATTTGGATTGGCTTCCACTCTCGGCTCCAGTTCAGAAGAGCCTTTTGATTATAATGACGAGATCAATGAAGCCACTTATATTCACAAGTGGTCATGTCATTATTTTATCATTAGCATCATTCTCTAGTGTGAGAAAGAACAAATAAAACCATGAAAATTACAGTATTTCAAAAAAATCATAAATTGTATATTCCAGTTGCTGAAATTATCGTATTCTGCGTACAATTTCCTCCAGCAAGCTTCTTAGAATTAGAAAAGCAAAAGCCTATAGTCATCATGATTAATAAATATTACATTTGGAATTCATCAACACGAGATAGTACAGTATGCTCCATTTTAATTATAAATCTTAAATAACTTCAATTAAATTAAAACTAATTTACGATTTATCTCTTATTTTTAAAACCAGAGATTCCAGAAATTGACATAAATAAATCACCTGCAGCGTGAAAGAGATGTTTGAGTATTCAGTTCACATTGTCCAATAATTTCTAACTGTTTCCTCCTTTTTTTTCAATTCCAGAAGATAAAAATCAGTGAAGAGTCTTTCTCTTCATCTCTAGGCCACGCTCGATTTTCTCAATTTCATTTATATATTCTTCCTTAGCGAGTTTACAAATGTAACGGAGTTTTTTCGCACATTCTTCACCGTAAAAGGAGAAAATCTTCGGTGATGAATTACGAATTTTTAAGCATCTGAAAGAGGAAGAAACTACAGTAATTGGAGGATACTATTTATTCTGAGATACTTACCGTCCATAGCCATCAACAGTTTCTGTCTGATTATCGTGAACTGGTTTAGCACTGCTAGCCCAAATCCAGAGTAATCCAGGATTCAAGCCACCAGTCCAAAAATCGTATCCTTTCATTCCCTTTGTGTTTTGCAGGTAATTTTTAATGCTATCATGTTCCTCGGGGGTTTCTACCTCGAGTAGATTACCTCCGACGCCTCTACAGAGACTTGCCGATGATTTCCAATCGAAGGCTCTTGAGCTTGTATAATAACACTCTTTACCAATTCTCGTGTAGTTCATGGGACATGGTTCTGAATTAAAAAGCAGATAACAAGAATAAAGAGGAGACATTTCAGATGTTTTCTGATAATTCAATTAAATATAATTTTACCCTCTAAACTGCTATTCCCAGCAATAACGTAGTACAAGAGTTCCTCAGCCCTCCTCAACCGCTTCTCAAGATTCTCGACCTTGTACAACAATTTTTCAATCGCTCCTGCAAACAATAATTATTAATAACAAAGACATAAAGACTCTAATCACTTTTAAATTGTGAAAATTATGAAATCCTTTACCCAATAAATACAAATCCGTTTCCGAAACTTCACGTTTATTCGGCATAGAACCTTTACGCAATACTGTCAATGAATTATCCCCAAATTTCATAACACGGGATTCCCGGCTATAACTCTTTCCATCCTGTGACACAATCCAATCCTCCAGTGTTCTACTGAATACACCCAATTTAGAGCCACCATTAACATTATTACCATCACAATAAATGACCGGAAGTGTCAAACAAAACGATAGTAATAGAATTGCCCTCATTGTGTTTCAACTTTTTTATAAAATGTGAAATTTGGATTATATGGAAATCGACGTGTGAGTCACTCTACAGCAATTGATTATTCATATCGATTGAAAAAAGAGATTTACATGTTCACGTTGCGCATTTATAAATACTAATCAAATGACTTTCTTCCTCTCTCTCTTTTTTTTGATAATTCCAATTAAATATATTTGAATGGAGTGGAGAGAATTGGCACAACCGATCACGTCAAACACATGAAGTGCTACTGCACCTCGTGTCCAATGTGTTTGCCGGCATTCCGACTTTCTCTTCACTTTCATCATGTATTCGAAGAAATACTGGATTAAACACCATTATCTCTGAATCATCGAAAAGAAACATCCGCTCGTTTTTACGCCGTACTTTGAAAGAACCGTTATTTGAGAAAAAAGAGCAACTAATCCTATTGGTCCAATTAAATAGAGAATAAATTTGAATTATTTCCGTTTCTTAAATTTTTCACTCGACTGTACTTATCGACACTTAATTTTAAAAAAATACATTATCCGAAGGTAAATCCTAGTTTTAACAGATGCAAGTGTCGATAAATTATCGTGAGAGAAAACGGAATAATTCCCTAGACCAATAGAAACTCGCCCAGAGTCCCCACCAATCACAGGACGTAGAATCGCTCGATGAAAACGGAATAACTGTTTATTGGGAGGCTGCCCACAAGCCCCAAACTCATACATCTTTTTCAATGTGTGCATGGAAATGCATGTACTGTGTATTGTGTAGGCGTTGGCGACTTTGGCCGAGTGTGGTTACATTTAATTGTCACTCAACAAGCCGTAAAAATACTTGATTCTAAAAAAAACAATAAATTGGAATAATTCATTGATTAATGAGTAACAATAAAATTAACTCAATTCATCAATCAATGACTATTGAAAAAAGGCGTAAACGTCACTAATACGACAGACATATGCATTGTAACCGGCAGTGTGAATTTCACGAGTGTTTGTAGTAAAAATAATCATCTCCTAATTTTTTAAGAAAATGTCTTTATAATCTTCATATTCTGAAGTTATTATTAATTCAATTAAAAACATAAATATCGTGAGCTAATTAAATATGTTTGAGTGTTAATTGAATTATGTGAAGTGCGTTTGAGATGTTCAATTATTCAGGAATAACGCTCTGTCGAGAAGCAAGATCCAACAAATTACCAAAAATCGTCTCAGGTATATTGAAATCATTGAATTTTCATTGTTTAAATGAAACACGCCCATTTCTGAGCCTCTAATCCTCAATTTCCAAGAAAAACGATGAATCCATTGATAACATTGGTTATGTGCTCTGAAGTTAAGTGCATTGACACATAACAATCGCTTAACTACGTGCTCAATAATGGGGTAGATCATGGAGTAAAAATCTTTATTTTTTTCTCTATTGAATTATCTGGAGAAGTCCACATTATTGATAAATGGAGTGGTCGCTCCAATTCTCGTAATTACTCATTATAAGTCATGGGAATTTGTTACTTTCCTTGTAGATACATATTTTTTATTGTACACACGAGTTCATTGGGATAATTGGGCTCGTACTCTCTTGTGTCGCATATAGAGTGGAGTAGGCAACCCGTTGATGCACAGTAGTCGCGCATGCGCTGATTGTACACATGGGGAATCATAGACATCAAATGATTCTTCATATAAGAAAGGAGAAAAATTTACATTTTAAATTTAAATGGTGAAAGGAGAGGATGAAGAGAGGAAGAGGGAAAAGAAGAAGTCAAACTTCTTTTTTTATCATTTCTATAAATGTCTGTTGAATCTACTACAAGTCTTCAATGTTTATAATGAGAGAAATCAATAATCACAGATTTATTTAATTAGCCTATTTTTAATTTATGAATATTTGTCAATTTTTTTTATTTTAGATGTGCTCAATTCATTGCAACGGCCGTCAATAATTTAATAATACTGTTACGAGCTTCAGTGAAGATACGAGAGAGATAAAAACATCTTGCAAGAGGTTCGATCAATTTATTGAATTCAAATATCTATTAATTTTAATTTCATTATGTGTATTTATAGTATTTGAATTGAATTAATTGATTCATTTCAGCTGGACTGTGATACACTGTGGAAAAAGTCATCAGGCATGTCTAACAATCAGCTCGTTGATTCTTGTCTGTGAGTAATCATTATTAATAGGAAATTACAATCCTCTCTACTCTGCATTTCCCTCATAATCCAGTAACAATTCTAAAAAAATCAAATTTTCATATTTAATATACTCAAAATGAATGAATAACATTAGGTTGGTGAATCGGAGGGTTGAGCAACGCCAAGAGCATAATGTAACACGAATTGAGATTAAGAAAAGGTGATTAACCCCTCACTTAGTATGAAATAGTAGAATCGTAAAATTTTTATTGATCTTCATTATAATTTCTGTACGAAAGTGCATGTATATTCACTCCGAAGAATGACTTCAGAGTCCGGAAAATTGTCATTAAAAACGGGAATTTCCCTCAGTGACTGAATCAAAAACTGCATGATAGTTTACAGAGTACTAATTAATTTCTCCTAATTACCAATGGCATATACTGCACTCAATAGTCATCATTAACTAGCCTAGAGCGATATTTCCTGTTTGTTTTAATATTTTTTCGTTATTTTTTTTAAGTGGTCCAAGTGAGCCGGATTACCACAGCAGTAATGGGCAAACAGAAACGCACTCTGTCCATTCGTCGCAATTATCCGTACAGGATGATCCTCTTCTCGTCCGTACACACAATCAACAAACATCTCAGCAAGTACGCTCAATGCTAATTACATTCAATCTGATTATCGATCTGTGAATTTAATTAAGCTCTTGACGAGAAAATAATTAAACGCAATGACTAAATTTTATTTTTAGATAACATCGGTTACCAAAGTTATTCGCGAAGTATCACACATAGAATCTGAAGCTGGTGCAGTTAATTACATTCCAGTGCCACTCATGTCACAAGAATATACACACGGGGATCCTTGTTATGGTGCTGATCCCTATATGGTAAATTTCGATCACTACGATCCTTACGTTGGCTATGCAACACAAGCCGACTATCCTGCACCACACGGTGCGTATGCGCCTGATTCACATTCACCACATAGTCCACACAGTCCATCAGATCACAGCCGAACTACACCACCACATGGTAATTTATTATTTTATTAAATCATAAAGAATTCCTCAATTAATTCCAACGATATTCTGTATTAAATAAAAATAATTCTCAACAGTCGAGTACATTCGCAAAGGACCCCAGTATGTCGAAGGTGGCTACAACGACATGGAATCAGTATTGAACCCAGCACTCCAGGATCATTATCGAATAACCCCAAGTCCAGGTGGTGTGCCCGGTGATCAATATGACGAGAGTAAACTGACCTACGGCTATGCATCACCATCACCATATGGTCCAGTCACTTACGGCCCAAGCATAGGTGTACCACCAGTTGCACTATCGAGTGAAGGCCCGTCATACGATGAGTCACATCAAGTGCAATTGCAGGGTGCACTTGCGCCAGGCATGTTCGAGGATGATTTACATTTACAACGGCTCCAAACACGTCATTCCGTGCCTGGTATGGCGAGTCCACTCGGTGATGATCCAAAATCCATGCGCTGGAGAGATCCAAATCTGTCCGAAGTCATTGGTTTCCTCAGTAATCCAAATAATATAATAAAAGCTAATGCCGCAGCCTATCTGCAACACTTGTGCTATATGGATGATCCGAATAAACAAAAAACAAGATCATTAGGTGGTATACCACCGCTAGTACAATTACTGGAGAACGAGAGCCCCGATGTGTACAGAAATGCATGTGGTGCATTGAGGAATTTGTCATACGGACGTCAGAATGATGAGAATAAACGTGCTATTAAGAATGCTGGCGGTGTACCAACGCTAATTAGCTTATTACGACGCACATCAGATGCTGATGTCAAGGAATTAGTAACTGGTGTTTTATGGAATTTATCATCATGCGAGGATTTGAAAAAAGCTATTATTGATGATGGTGTTACACTAGTTGTTAATAATATTATAATACCACACAGTGGATGGGATCCAAGTGCTTCCAATGGTGAAACATGTTGGTCAACAGTATTTAGAAATGCATCTGGTGTACTTAGAAATGTATCGAGTGCTGGTGAATATGCTAGAAAAAAATTACGTGAATGCGATGGACTTGTTGATGCATTGTTGTACGTTGTTAGATCGGCAATTGAAAAGTCAAATATTGGTAATAAAATTGTCGAGAATTGTGTTTGTATTTTAAGAAATTTGAGCTATCGTTGTCAAGAAGTTGAGGATCCGAACTATGATAAGCATCCGATACAGTCGATTGTGCAGAATCGTATTGCAGCACCGGTTAAGGGTGAAAATTTAGGATGTTTTGGGGGTAGTAAGAGGAGGAAAGATGGACAGCCAGCTCAGAAAGAAGTTACAACATCAAAGACAGTTACGGCAACTAGAACAGAGCCAGTTAAAGGAATGGAATTATTGTGGCAGCCAGAGGTTGTACAATGCTACTTGAGCCTACTGCAAACTTGCTCAAATCCAGAGACACTTGAGGCTGCAGCTGGTGCACTGCAAAATCTTGCTGCATGCTACTGGCAGCCAAGCATCGAAATACGTGCAGCTGTGCGTAAAGAAAAGGGTCTACCAATTTTAGTTGAATTATTACGTATGGAGGTTGATCGTGTTGTTTGTGCTGTTGCAACGGCACTCAGAAATTTAGCTATAGATCAGCGTAACAAAGAGCTTATTGGAAAGTATGCTATGAGAGATTTAATACAAAAATTACCGTCTGGTAATAATCAGCATGATCAGGGTACTAGTGACGATACAATTGCTGCTGTATTGGCAACATTGAATGAAGTTATTAAGAAAAATGCGGAATTCTCGAGATCACTGTTGGATGCTGGAGGAGTTGAGAGACTCATGAATATTACTAAACAGAGGCAGAAGTATACGGCGCGTGTATTAAAATTTGCCGGTACGTTTTTTTTTTATTCTTTTGAGGTACTTAGTAATATCACTTTGTTCAATATTATCAATTTTCTATTATTATGCTTCAGGACAAGTATTATTCACAATGTGGCAGCATACAGAATTACGGGAAGTATATAAGAAGCATGGATGGAAAGAGGCGGATTTCGTAACAAAAACAGTAGCAGCTCGCAACAGTTCCGGCCTCAATTCACCAAATAATGCAAACAGGTAAAACGAATGTTTTATATATGTATTGTGATACTGTATATGTTTTCAAAGAGATTTAACTTATCGTAATGTTGTTGCAGTTATGATTTCAGTACTCTAAATAGGCCAATGGCAAGCCAAGGTAGCACCCGATATGAAGACCGAACTATGCAGAGATCAAATATGAATTCAAATAATATTGGACGGTCTAACGTATATCAATCTGTAAGTCACGTTTAGATGAGTAAATTCTTCGTTTTAATTTGACAATTATTTCTTTGTAATCTTTGAATTTTAATGATTGAATCTTTTTAAATATTATTTTTTATTCCGTTATGTTACATCACAGCTCAAATTTATTCTTTACGTTGGATGAAATTAGCCTTTATTGCTTGAATAGAAGTTTTTTTTTTTTTTTATTACTATTATTGTGAAATGCATGTGGCATTCAATGATAATTTCAAACAAAAAAGAAACGATTACGCGATTGGTGACATGCAGTAATCTAGAAATCAGGTACCTTCCGCTGCAGATGTGTGCATATTTTTTCCCTCCCCCATCCCTCCCTTCTTCATTATTATCTTGAATCCTCAGCTACACAGTTTTTTTTTTCTCATTGAAAAACTAATGCCCTGAATAATAGAAATATATATATATTTTTCCTTTCATTATCTTAAATAATATTTATTTATGTGAAAAAAAATTAATAATTCAATTTACTGTAGTAGTTGAGGCGATAATAGAGGAATGTTGAATGAATTGTCAATTATTTTATTTGCTTTACGTTCGTTTTCTTCTGTTGAATTCAAAAGCTCGAATCATTTATCTAATTTAATAACGTTATTAAACATCTTTTCAGGGTTAATAGTTTTTTTTTCAAGACTTAAGTAATTAAAAAAAAAAAAAAAAAAAACGCTCAGTGGTACTACCTATAAAAGACTCCCTGTAATTTAAAGTAAAAAAAAGCCCAATTGAAGAGAATCTTCTTCATATTGCATCGATAAGCTAAGGAAAGTGAAATTACTAATTATTAATGGAACAAGAATAAAAAAAAATAAAAGTAAAACGGCAAACCTAATTTACACAAGTGAGGCATTTGAAAAATAATGAGCTGAAGACGATGAAAGAGAAATATAACATTGTGTTTATTTTTTATCATAATTTTTATTAATTTTTTATTCACACGAAAAAAAAAAAAATTATAATAGTAGAATAGATGAAGTAGAATGAATAAATGAGAAAATAAAAGAAATCATCTTCCGAATTTTCACGTCAGCAGTTCCTGAATTATAGGTACTAATAATAATCCATTTAGAGTAAAAATTAAATGAAAAAATAAAAATGAAGGCATTTCATTCATTAGCGAGAAATCATCATTACAAAACTTGATAAATTTGATATAAACCCCTACAAAAGTATACAATTTGCATAATTTCATATTTTATTTAATGAAAAATGTTTCTAAATAAAGGACTAAATCGACTATTATTTGCGATTATGATCCTATCATCGCAGAGGTCTCCTCCACACTGCATTCTCGATTACCCCCACTTCTTCAATCTTCAGAAATCGATGAAGTGGGAATGGAAGTACGCATGCGTGGAAGATCGATGGTGGGTGACTGTTTTTGTCATTGACATACTAAAAACATAATTGCATGATTCATATAAGAGAAAAAGAAAACAATATACACGTATATGTATATATATCTTTAATTATGTATATATAATAACTTTGGCAGCAATATAAAATCAATTATCAAAAATACTACGATTCTTTGTATGTTCTCACTTCGACACAAGATGAAAAAAAAAGAATAGAAGAGTAAGGAAGATGAGAAACAACGGAAATGTGTTCTACATGCATTTTATACACATTTGTCATAATTAAGGATTTAATGAAGTAAAAAAAAAAATTGTATTGTAATAGACACCATTTAGGAGGAAAGATGAAAGACTCGCATGCATAAAAATTCTCATACTTTCTTTTATATTAAGTGTGTACTTTATCGAGAAAGTAGGGAGTATGAAAATTATAACGAAACAATTAAAGTAATAATACTAATAAAAGAATAAAAAATCATTAAACATTGTGGTATATCAATTTTAATTCTTAAAAAACAATTATATCTAATTTTAAGGCGGTATCATTATTTCTTCACTTCAATGTAATCAAGCGTATTACCTATATGTCCTTATTTATGTACTAATTAACATACAGTGTTTCATGGTTTTACTACAATACCCGAGAGCACTGGCACCTGTTTATGTTGGAATATGGGGGAGAATCCCCTCTTTTTACCGGTCACTTCCTGAGCCCATGCTTCTGTTTGTAATACAGAGAACTCGAAAGCAGACCCTTTCACAGCTGTATTAAAGCCAGTCTTAAACTGGACACTGGGGTTTTCTAAGCGCATCGCTGAAAAAAAATCGAAATTACCAATAAAATACTAATGTTTTGTGTTTAAAAAATCATATAAATATTATCAAGTATCCTTGTGCAATTATGTTAAATTTGTTTTACTAAATTCTATCGATTGTTATGAGTTTCATAAATTTCTTAATATTAAACTGCCACCGGAAATCGCTTTTCTGAGGGAGAGAACAATGCATTAAACCGGTTATTTTTTCTTCACGACGACACAAAGAAGTTCTTTTCACCCAATATCGATTATTATGTGCGAAAAATTTTGAAAAAATAATAATAAAGGATTATATTAATGCTGAAGTGATAATTTCGTGGTGAGTGAATTTTCTTCAGTTTCTTTTAATTCATTTAAAATGAATAAATAGTGTTTTTTTTATTATTATTTTTAGATGTTTCAGGAGATGAGTGTGTTTACACGTGAATATTATCGAGTGATATGGAAGATATGATGATTAAAGTATTCCTAATTATTTCGTTGATGCAATTGAATTCAGCGCAATGTAAGTGTCTTTATTTTAAGTTGAAGATGAATTTTTGGGAATAATTATCGGTGAATTTTCAGTGATTAGAGACACAAGATGCTTCTTGGAGAATGGTGCAACTGCCTCACATTTATTCGTCAGCGAGGACAAAAAAGTTGGAGATACCATTGGTGTACTTGGTGTACATGGTGATTCAAGTAAAAATGGTGATATAGAATTACGTCTTCAGGAGCATGATAGTCCAGTTACAATATTACCTCATACACGAAATTTAACGCTTATTAGGCCACTTGATAAAGAGGGCATAGATGGTCCCGCAAGTGTTTACATAAATATTATTTGCGAGAGAAGACACACGCTAGATCCCGTAAGTTCATGATTCTGGAAAATCATAGAAGCTTCTAATCTTACATTTATTTTCATGTACATATTTTTCTCATTTCCTTTTGATTCATCTTTAATACAAAGCACCACGTAATTCCTTAATTTTCTTCTTTTAACGGTAGAATTAATTCAAAATAAAATCACAATGCCGGCAATTGTCGGCACTTTCTACGAGGGGAGGCTTCTCTAACTTTCTAAAAACTAGCCATCTGTATCACTATTTTTTTTTGGTGCATCTTCTTTTATTAAAAACAATAATACACTTAATTTACATGAAATTATTGAATTAATGAATTTTTTTTGCAGGGTTTCGTTATTCCTGTGAATATTCGAGTAACCGATGCCAATGACAATGCGCCTCAATTCGTCAATGCACCCTACATTCTAAACATATCAGAGGTAAATAAATAAATAAAAAAAAATCAAAATTATCATTTAATTTCCATGTTTCTTTATTTCTTACTTCTTTGATACTTTGTAAAGGTAAAAATTTTCGAGTTTCGTTGTTGAAAGCCATTAATGCATGAAATGCAGCAAACCGTAACTCGAGTTTACGTTTTGGAGAAGGGGCGTAGCGAATGACGAGTCAACTTGAATGTGTTTTTTTTATGTTTTTTACTTCGTTATGTGTTAGTGAACGAGACAAGTGGGTGAGTGAGCGCGGGTGAGCTGTATCAGCTACGCGTAACGCTTGTCCGTTACAAACACAAGAGTCCATTCAATGATTTTTTTTTTTTCCAGTGATTTCGTTTAAAGATGATTGCTAATAATGAGAAGAAAATCATGGGAATGACAGTGATAAATGATTTTCATTGGTTTCTTTGTCATTCAGGTCACTGTCATTGGTACGAGAGTGCTCCAGGGTGTCAGAGCAATTGATGCTGATCAGCCAGGGCCTTATTCAACGGTGCAATATGCAGTTCTTCCCGGTCCCCATTCGGTAATTGATAAAAAATAATTGAAAAAAGGATTCTCTATTAATTCCGTTTAATTTTAATTACAGGATTATTTCGTATTCATTAATGCACTTGAGGGAACGTTAGTATTAAGAAAAGCCCTGGATTACGAAACGTTGAATAATTTTTCTGTTAATATTCGCGCACAGGTATGTAATTTTTTAATAATTAATTTATTCATTTAGATTAGCTCTCAATGATTAATTATCATTTTTTTTTCATGGATTTGTAACAATAGGATCAAGGCAGTCCACCGCAATCATCCATAACTACACTCTCGGTGAATGTAATCGATGCGGATGACCAAAATCCCGCATTTCTGCATCATCAGTATCAAATAATCATTCCGGAAAGCGTGAGAAATGTGAGAAACTCTATTAATCGATTTTTCCCATCAATTTATTGTTTATGTTAATTGGATTTGGATTATTTTTGCAGAGGAAGACGTTGGCAGTTTCTCCAGGTCCAATTGCGGCTAAAGATCAAGACATTGGCATTAATGCTCCGATTAAGTACACAATTCAGGGTGGGATTCTTCCATTCTTGAGTTTAAGTTCACAGACTGGTGAAATTTCTCTCACGCGTCCCTTAATGGATCATGAATTATCGAGCCCAGTTACTATGGTTATTAAGGTGCATGGCCTCATTTAATTGTAAAAAATAGACTGAGAGTACATTTACTAACTTGGGTTTTGTTGATTCTTTAGGCAACGCAAATTGACAATCCGGATCGATACAGTCTCGCTACCGTCTTAGTGGACAGGAAAAATACAGGCGAAACATTGTCTGGTATGGATTAATAAAAAGGAGAATTTCTCTCATTTTTTCCTTAAAAGAAAATGGATAATTCGTAATTCTCACTTTTTTTCATTTAAAGGTGTAGGCCTGCCGATTAAATTCGTCCTGAAGAACTTCCACATAAGTGTATCCGAGAATACACCTCCTGGGAATATTATACTGACGACTGGTGTAAATAAAATCGATCCGAAATTACGTTACTGGCTGGATGGACCAGTAGACGAATTAGAAAAATTCTCCATCACTCATTCCGGTGAATTATTACTGAAGAAACCACTGGATTATGAGAAAAAAATCCTGCACAGCTTCTTAGTTCATGTTTCCGATGGACTAAATGTAAAAATCGTTATTCCTTTTTTTTTTAATCTAATCAATAACAAACAGATTTGATGAATCTACTGTAATTATTTTCTAGAACGATACAGCACGTGTAAACGTCTCGGTTCAGGATGTGAACGAGTGGGAGCCGAGATTCCGTCATCCACGATATGAATTCCATGCTCGAAACCTCCGGGTTGGGTCAATTGTCGGTCGTTTGGAAGCGGCTGATGGAGATCGAGGAGACCGAGTATCGTTATCCCTTCGAGGACCAGATGCTAAATCCTTCGAGATCCGGGACAATGGAGAATTGATATTGACTGCTCAAGGCCCATTCAATGGATCACTCGCGAGACTAGTGGCAGTTGCCTCAGACTCTGGTATACCTCCTAGGACAAGCATGATTCCTCTGATTGTCCACATCCCACCGAATGCAAGATCACCGATTGCCGCAAGAGCTGCACCGGCTTGGTTAAACGGGAGTATTCTGCTTGTCGCTGTTTTTGGAGTAGTTCTCGGGCTCCTGGGAGTTGTTATATTGATCCTCATACTCTACATTTACAAGCAGTAAGCGAAATAATTTTATTAGTTTTATGAAGGACTCTTTTATTTACTTACTTTTTTATTTTATAGGAAAAGACCAAAAAACTCGGGTTCAGTTAATTCAATAGGCACTGGGTACCGGGGAAAATCTCCGGTGCCTTCAGCATTGAGTTCGAGCCCACAGATACTAGGTGCCAATGTGTTACACGAAGAAACCCCGAAGACTGTGGTGAGAAAGCAGAGAGGCACAAAAAATCCAGTCTTTGGGGACGATAATGAGAATCCTTATAATTCTGGGAATGCTCAAGAGCCTAGTAGACCAACTTATGGTCGGCACAAAGTTGCTCCAATGCCGATAACGCCATCACTATCAGCAACATCGAATATACCAAATATTGGTGGATTAGTTCAGAATATGAATGATCTGAGTGCTAGAATGAATCTTGATACAGTTTCTCAGAATTCGTCGAATTATTCTGGGGATCCACCGGATTCTCTGATTCCTGCGTGGCCAGTTGAAGACTCGAGACATGTTAAAAAATTGTCCTGGAACGATGGCAGCAGAGTGAGAATTTTCTTTTAATGGATCTTGATGACTTCTTGCTTACAAAAATTAATGGAATTATTATTTTTTGCAGACAGGGGATAGTGCAGATGTAACAAGCTCCGAGGCAAGACCTAGTAGCACTCATCCAGGACCTGAAAAACTGAATCTCACGGTTTACTTCTGAGTGAAAATTCAAAATTACCATTGATTATAATTTTTCATATTTTATTTATAGAAATTGAAGAGAATAGCCATACATTTTTACGAAATAAAAGAAAAATATGTCTTCAAATATGAAAACCAGCTTGTTACTTTTTTTTTTTTTTCCTTGTGGATTCACATCAAAACGGATCACGTCAACCTGTATTAACAAATCAACTTTGGTATGTACTTCACGACAGAATTACTGTTTTCAACGTTTAATTGTGAATAATCATTACTGAAATGATAGTGTATTGTTTTGAATGTTTCATTCAAGATTTATGACAAGAAGATCTGGTGACTCACTGTCCCTCCGTGTATTCTCTTGATTTCTACGAATCGTACTCTGCGATTGTGGTTTATTATTTGAAATTTTCATTTGTTTAGCCGCTGGAGTTTCGTCTTCCTCGTCCTCTGAATCTGATATCAGGTCAATTACTGGTGCACTCTTCTTCTCCTCTGGCTTAACCGAAGGTGCTGTCGTACCTTCGTCTAGAACAAATCCATAAAAATTAATTGATGAGGGACAAAATAATCTGAAGCTTCCGAACAAATTCAAAAACTCACCCAAGTCGACAGTGTCAACATCAACTTTGGCATGTGAATTCGTTTCACTCTTCGTCTCACTCTTCTCCTTATCTTTCTCCTTCTTCAACACTAAATTCTCCCATGAGCCGTCTTGCAGCAACTGAATTTCATTGACATCCGACAATAATTTCTTTGACATCAGTACTTCTTGGAAATATCCATCAATCACTAAATTATCATAAAGTGCAGATTTATCACAAACTGGACAATTCCATGTCGGTTTTCTCTCGTTCATTTGCAGATACAACGACGCATCGAAACACTGTAAATGTGAGCATGTACTAGCACGACATGGTGTACTCATCCTCATCTTTCCCAATGGACACGCTAATGACACTCTCAATGACGTCGTCGCAATTTCACTATCCGCATCTTCATTCAACTTTTCTTTTATCAATCCACGTGTATAATCGGAATGTCTAGCACCTCTGTTCTTTAATCGGGATAGTAATTCAGAACTTGTCAATTTTTTCACCATATAAATGGCAACTGCATACCGTCTGCCATAATCAGCTGACCATGTGACTTGTATGTTATTCGCTACAGTTGGAGAAAGTTTAACTAGAGGACTTATGTTAACTGGTCGTGGTGGACGTTTTGGTTCAACACCAGGTTTATTCGTGGGTATGGGATTCTGTAAAAATAATTAAATATTCATTATTTTATATTTTTTTAATCATAGGGGAGTGTGGGGTAAAGAGGTTCCGAGGGGTGAGATGGACACATGCTCACTTAAATCGGATTTTTTTTTTTGTTGGGGGGGGGGGAAATATTGGATATAGGTTTTTTGATGATTCCGTTGAAAAGCTGAGGGAATTTCCGATGAAAATTATGTGGCAAAATATTTTTTTTTATTTTTCGAAAATTCGATTTTTTTCAGCCACATTTGAAGGGGTTTACCTGGGAAAAATTTGAAAAAATCACTTTTTGGCGATATCTCGGGTTCTATTGGTCGTAGCTCAAAAATTCCGACTCGAGGTGAAAGGTGAGCTCATTTGCGATGAATTTATGTGATTCTAAAATTAAAAATACGATTTTTTGAGTAACTTTAAGATATCGCCAAAAAAGTGATTTTTTTCGAATTTTTCCAAGGTAAACCCCTTCAAATCTGGGTGAAAAAATCGAATTTTCAAAAAACTCGAAAAAATTAATTTCGACACATGTTTTATGCCTAAAATTTCCTCAGCTTCCCAATGGAATCATCGGAAAATCGCTATCTCCAACCATTCAATCAGAATGTCCATCTTACCCTGATTTCCTCTATATAAAGCACTTACTGGTAATGGACACTGTTTCCCATTGACCTTAACTTGAACACTTGGAGGAAAATAGTCTTCTTGCTCGCAGGATGTTTCCTGAAGGCAGAATCTCATCTGGACCTATGAAATTAAAAATTCTGCAGTGAAAATTAATGTTTCAGGAAAATTTAGTGAATTATGGATTTTAATCAACAAAAGTTACTTGAATAATATACTCCATTTTGGAGCCTGGTCTGCAGTCTCTGTATGTGGCAATATCAGAAGCCTGCTGTGGTGTCAAATGGAATTGAAAAGTACTCTCCTGCAGCCTCAGTGAGCCCTGTGGCATTAAACTCGAGGGCTTCAATAATTCACCCAGTAAATCATAGAATGGCAATTTTTTCAGTCTCACGTCTGGATGAACTGGATATTGGTTTGGTTGTTGAATTTGCATGGGCGGAGGTAGGACTTTTGTTGGATATGCAAAAGGTGCGTAGACACTGCTGCCTGATCTCTACAGTATCACAAAAAAACAATGAATCTTTCCATGAAGTTATTCAAATAAACTTCATACTCATTTTTGTTCCAGTAATTACCTGAGGAGCAACACTTGGATAACCAGACGGCTGATAAACTGGCGGTGCCCTTGCAACTTGAGATTGTGGTAATGATGCCTGATGTGCTGGTGGCAGGTCTTTTCCAGGCTGAACAGTTGATCCTCCATGCTGCTGTGTTACTCTGCGCAGAACCCTGATCCATGATTGATTATTAAGACCTTGCCTTTATCAAAGAGAATTTCAACTGATACATTCTTATGGGATAATATTAATTTTTTAAATTTCTACCTTGCATCATCTGATCTTTGATGCATATTTTGATCAATCTGTGAATCACCTTGTTGACCATACATTTGATGAGCTGCTGCCAATTGATCTGCTCTGTAATTATCAATTGTCCATTAAAACAAACTTATAATAATGCATATTCGTTCTAAAAAATAAAACAATGACTCACTGAATTGTTTTATAGAGTTCACGTATTTTTAATTGTACTGGATGCGATCTCAGTCTCAATAATTCTAAAGCACGTGCTTGCAATTCGTTTTTACGTCCCGATTTGTTTCTTCCAGCAAAACCTAAAAGCATCTGGAGCTCAGATACTCGAAAACTCAATACCATATTCTGAAACAAAATAAATCATTTCACATTTCACTACATCAATAAATTTTTATTTATAAATAATTAATTATGCTGACGATTGCTCTCACTCATCACAACTACATTGTTAAATTGGAGCACAAGAGGAGAATTTGAATGTGAAACAAAATAAATAAAGGATGAGACTTAAACCTATCAACGTCAATTAATCACCAAGTTTTCATGTGTCCACAAATGTATATATTGTTGAGATGAAATATTTCGTTACTGATAATGGATTAATTATGTAGTTGTGTGTACTGACCTCCAGTTCCTCCGTCTCGGACATCCTTGACGATCCCTTTCTTCGAGACGCCGTGTTTCCTCACTATTTTTCACCCCTATTTTTGAAGAATTTTCAATTTAAACATTAATAATATGAAGAAATCAATTAATTGGTGAATTCAATTATTTTTGTTATGGTTAGGGTTTCGGGGCACCTTTGAGTCCCCCGAAAGCTTCTTTTTTTCTCTGTCTCTCTCTACTTTATGGCACTGATGATCTGAGCGACAATTTGGCCACATTTCCAAAAATTCAGGCGCATCCCCACGATTTTATCCCAGCGATTTGTTGCTTGTGCCAACCGGGGTGTCTAGTACCTCCGGATGAACCCGAATAGGTTTTTAACCTCAAACTTGAATAGGAAACGCAATAAATTGTGGATAATAAATTCTTACATTAGTGTTTTCAATAATTAACGTTTTAGGATGAACCAACCAATGAATCCGGAATTTTCATCCGAGTATGGCAGAAATGTTCCTCTCACTGCGGATGAGATTGAAACTCAAAAAGGCATCGCAGAGTCAATGGTATAATTTTTCTCTTAATTATATGAAATTTTCAAAAAAATTTATTTTATTTTATTTATAGAATATACGATTGACTCCGCAAGAAGTTAAAATCCTCAAAGAATGCCAGCACAATGCGGTTTATCATCGGGGACTCCCAGTTGGTGGTGTAACAGCTGCATCTCTCTATTATTTGATGAAAAATGGGAAAATGAAGAGAAATCCAATGGTGTTGTCTAGTGCTACGGTATTAGCATTCTTAGTTGGTACAATGTCTTATCGTTCAATCTGCATGGAGAAGCTGCTAGCACTTCCTGGGAGTACATTGAAGGAGAGGATTCTGCAGGCAGCTGGCCAGCAGCCTCAAGTCAAGTGAGATTGAATATCTCGTTGATTTGAGAAGGAATAAAAAATAATCAATGATTCTTCAATTATTGTAGAGTGGAAGTGCCTCTCCAAGACTCTGGATCTTGGTTTGACAGTATGCTGCCAACCCAGGATTCAGCTCCTAGAGAGTCTGCTCTTGATTTTGATACTCATCAGTCCAATGGATTCGACGATATTCCACGAACTCAAAGTGATTTAGGTAACAATTCATTTTTTATCATCATGGATTGTTTTAATAATGTGTCTCCATTTTTTCTAGATGCCCATTATGCATTGGACCCGCCTCTTCCTCCTCTATCTTCATCATTCACTACTTACGAAGACTTACGCCGATCGAATAGGGAACAATATATGCATCCACAGAGCCAACAGTCTCCATCTCCTTACAGGTTCTGAGATTAATTTCGTTGGATTGATGATATATGATTAATTTGTTCTATTTTTCAGTAGAAGACCTGA
Source organism: Aleiodes testaceus (assembly GCA_963565655.1). Lineage (NCBI taxonomy): Eukaryota > Metazoa > Arthropoda > Insecta > Hymenoptera > Braconidae > Aleiodes > Aleiodes testaceus. The sequence continues at coordinate 3,233,613 of OY751428.1, forward strand.
GGCCTTCCCAGGAAGCCCACAACAGCAGCCAAGTGATAGGGCAAAACCGGATGCATACTCTGATCTTCCGGTTCGTCCAAGGAGCGATGATTTCCTTCGCTAACTCGTGATAATAATGGTAGTTTATTTTTTTTCTGGTTTATCCTCAGTACTTTGGATCAATGTATAATGTTAATAATAATATGAACTGGAGAAGAAGAGTATTTCCTTTCATAATAATGGATAATTATGTTTTTTCATTATTCTAAAATTGCGTTTTTGTTAATTTCAATTTATTTTTAATAATAGTTTCTCTCGGGTGCAGATAGGGATGAAATAATCTTCTCGTTATTTACAATACAAGGATCAAATTAACTCTAGCACCATCCGATGACGCAAGGTATAAAAATCCCCGTCAATATAAAAATTATTTGAATCGTTAAAAATAATAGTATGAGATAAATATTCAATTTAAATTCAACGAGGACGTATGTTCTTTTCATCGAAGTACAGAGATTACATTCAATAGAAAATTCATTATTTGTTACTTTTTCTTTTTCTCTATAAATGAGCAACATATTTTTTTGTCTTTACATTAGCTTCTTTTTTCAATGTAACATAAATTCAAAAAAAAAGTCTCCCTCAATTTCATTCAACTAGGCATTATTCTTTCATTAATTCAATTAATGCCTGAAAATTACTATTTCGTAATTGTCTTTATAATCTCATCAACAATTCCTGATAATAGTGAGTTATTGTCTCCTTTCCCTTCGATCGAGAGACACGAAGACATGTCTGAAGATTTCTGAAAATTAAAGATAAAAAAAAATTAATTACAATTTTATTTAAACGTGAATTATATTGAAATTTACCTTCTTGACTAAAAGGCACACGTGATGGCCCTTTAGTGAGTGACCATATAACGAAGCAACATCATCAATTTGTTCAACGAGTGTCAGTCTATATCTCTGACAGATAATATCCAATACTTGTCCAAATTCTCTGCTAATCTCCACTTTATTTTTAGTCTTGTATTGGAGCTGATCACTTGCCAACAGTTCAGTCAAAATTTCCCCATGTGGTAATCCTCCAGCCATAAAGTCACAGCATGTAAACTTTAGAACAAAATCCAATTTCTCCTGTACCATTCCCGCAGTATTTTCAACCAAATAACTCAAAGTTCCCCTCAACTTTTGTGCAAACGTATCATCAACAACTAAAATCGGAAGATGCACTTCAGTATTACCTTGCGGTGCAAGTTTCACTTTGATCTTTATCCCAGACTCTTCCCCAAGATTCCTAACGAGTTTCAACGTCGAGGAATCCGATAATTCAAGATCTAAATCCTTGATAACTTTTTCTCCACAATTGACTAATAGAATCGAAGCTATTATTTTTCCATTCTCATGAGGTAATTGCTTGAGTTCCACCAGCATCTTCACCTTCTCATTCTTAGCAAGTTCTTCATGGCCACTTGGCATTTGATAAATATTATTGACTGTTTCTTCATTGATTTCATCAAAATGATTGCCAGGGCCTGGAAGAATCTCCTTAGAAGGTGTAGAAATACCCGCCGTCTCCTCATAACCAGAGATATTTAATTTTTCAGTATTCTTCTTCTTCCGCCTCTTTCCATCCTCCTTCTTCTTAACTTTCCCCTTTTTCTTAATCTTCTTCCTCTCCTCACTTGCATCAATATTAACACTACTCGAATTCTCTTTATCATGAATTATATCATTACCAAGCCAGAGGTCAATTTTATTCTGATTATCAGATTCATTAATTTCTCTTTTACCAGTTTTGCTCTTCTTCTTCTTCTTCGCAATTTTATCCTTCTTCTCACCTTTCTCAATTATATTAATAATGTCTTTAGCTTCTGGACGATGCTCCAAGACCGGCAGCCTCTCATCCTCCCTGAGTGGAACATCAAGATCAATATTCAATGCTCTATGCGGATCATTAACATCAGCCACATTATTATCATCATTATCACTCAATTCTGCACCGGGTGGAAGTTCTCCAATGCCTGTATTAACAAAATGTGTCGGATAGCCACCATCACGTTCATCATCGGTGCTCTCTCTGTCCTTCTTATTTTTCTTCGATTTTTTCTTTTTACCAGATTTTTTCCTCTTGTCATTGGACGAAAACTTTGAATTAAATGAATTGACTTTCAATGCGACTGGTATATCAAGCTCAGCTATTGGAATGTGATCGTATTCATCAGTCTTATCATTTTGATAGTTTGAATTTTTCGGGCTTGCATTACCTTTAAGATAATGTGGATTATTCTCCTGTTCAATCTTCCGAATGTCTCTTCTTCTCTGGAGTTCTTCAGTCGTTAATTCTACATTCTTTTTCTCTCCATACTCACTATTCTTCTCGCCCCTCACAAAAATATCATTCATATCCAAATCCTCATCATCCGAGCTTTCTGATGGTGGATCATTGATCCAGGAGTCAAGATCAAGTCCCTCGGGTATTGGCACTTTCCTCTGTGCTTTCGGAGCCACTGGATTCAATTCTCCCTCAAATGTATCAGCAAGTTCACTAATTAACGATGGATTCTCTTTCAAATGATCAAACAGTACTAAAACAGCTGTTGCTCTTTCCTGAACCTCAAGATCACCAGAACAAATGAACTCAGACATTCCATCCTTTAGTGCAAATATCTGATCAATTTTATCCTGATCCCCATCTTTCTGAGCTCGGTTCAATGTCATGGCTGCTAATTTAAGAATATTGTGTACATAAACTGCCTGTATGTGTCCAGGAAGACTCGATGCTTGGGATTTGAGCATTGACTTCAACGTTGCTATCGGATCGTCAAGCTCTGATGAAAATTCACCGCATATCCATGCTGCTGCGTATAAAACTTCGCACATGGTTGCCCTTGGGGTTCCAGTTAAAAGATGCGCATTCTCAAGTAGTAAGGCACACTGTTGAACTGCACATTTCCTTATTGCCTGTACTCTAATTGCAACATCCAATAATTGAGTTGCAACTAATTGCCCGTGCTTAGTGCCCTCCATTCTCGTTAAATCGACGAGAACTGAGATGTACCACTCAAAGTAAGTGATGAATTGATAATTATTTTGAGAACAAATCTGAATGATTTTCGATAATAATTCATCTCTGTATGTGGTTCCCTCGGCTTTGTCCATGTGTACCATGAGCTTTCTCACGATTTCCATGAGATTTTTCTTCGAGACCATTCCGTAGAGAAGGTCCAGGGCACGTAGGCGAATACTTTCATCTTTGTCATCCAGACACTGCATTATTAAGTCTTTGTGAGCTTGTACGCTCTTTGGGTGGGTTTTTAGAATCTTTGACATTGCTAGGAGACCGAGGTACTTCAAATTTTGATCGGAGTCTTCTATGAGAATCCGGAGCTTCTGGACGCAGAGTTGAATTGAGTCTGAGTGATTTGGCATACCTGAGGAGATTGAAATTAACACAGCAATCACTGTGTTTATGCACTCGTAGAGAAGAGACATTGCTGATGTACTGGAATCAGAGAGAATTGGATTAATTTTTGTTGATTGAGATTGGTTTGATGAGGCAAACTACGGGGAAACTAATTTTTGTGAATTTCTGCATAAAATAATGTGTTTAATTACCTGTGGATTAAATTTGTCAATGGTTCTATGAGTTTTTTTCCGAGCCTAGGTTCTAAAGGTGTCAATGCGCCAAACTGCAATTTTTTTGCCATAAAACACACAAGTTTAGCACTACAGAGTAATACAAGGGGAAAAGAAGCATAATATTACAGTTTATGATTGAATAAAATGGAAAATCAATTTTCTCTCATTATTCTATTAAAATTCAATATTTCAGTTGAAAATTCAACCTGGATATGAGATCAATGAGTGGCTGTGTCAATTGTCTGCCCAATTTTGGCTCGATTAGCGTAATTGTTGCAAACTGATGAAAAATACAATAAAAATCTGAATATTCCTCAAATCTCTCTGAATTAATTTAAAAAAACCATTAGAATTTAATAAGGAAATACGTGAATATGTAATGAAACTTACCAATTTAATAATTTTAATTAACATCCAATTATTCGTTGATGTTGTCATGAGTTTGAAAAAAATCGGTGCTAAGCTGAGATAATTTTTTGGATTTTTCCTAGCTAATTCACAGACAACATTGACAGCAGCTGATTGTACACCACTGTCAGGATCCTCGAGTTTCTCCTTGAGTCTTGGGAATGCAGGCCTGAGGGCTTCGGGAAATCGTAGGAACACTTTGTACATCATTAACACTGCTTTTTTCCTCAAATAGGGTTTTGTACTTGTTAATAGTGTCATTATGTCATTCACAAGATCTCTAGCTAAATCTGGGCTTATGAAACAGGATAATCCACTGAGGGCCAACCCAGCATCATATTGATTCTGACTATTCAAGTCTTTTCTGATCATATTTGTTGTTAACATCAAGAGCTGTAATAATTCCAATTCCATTAAACAAAAAATACAATTTCCGAGCTAATTAATTTCTGATAAATGAGAAATGTTCACCTCAGTATCCATATGAAAGCTCTGACTGGCAGATAGATATCCAATTCTCTTGTACGTAAATTTGCCAGATGACATAACTTCAATGATATTAAATCCAGCCCAGCTGATGTCGTAACCGAGCATTTGGAGCTATTGAAAAAGAGTAAATTGAGAAAATCCTCTGATTGCCATTAATTATAAGAGAAAATAAAAATACGTACATAAGTGAGTTTGGCAACTGCATTAGCCTTGACTGCGACATTGTCCTGTCTCAGTTCCTGCTTAATTTCCTCGATACACTGTGCGATGTACTTGGCCTGCAAAAATCCAACAAACAATAGAAAAAAAAACATGAAATGAGGTTAAACACAAGTGAATACTCATAATAATCACCTCATTATTTTTATTGTTTCTTATTCCACGGACCAAATCAGTCAGATTTTTATCGAACATACGCTCAAAGTTTCCTTTGACTTTACGCAGTGCCATTTTAATAATTGCAACACTGAGATTATGCTTTTTACAATAAAGAAAATGTGAAAAATTAACGGTAAACTGTATTCGCCCCACTTAACTTGTGAGGCCTCACTTCGATCCTTTTTATCACTCACTGCCTTTTCCTCACATTCTATCAACGAATTTATCAATGAGACATTTATCGAATTAGTTGGAGATTATCCCGCATACATATGTAATTTGATGGGGGAGAAGGATTTTTTTAGAAAAAAAAAAAACCGTCACTTCTCGCCCACTAGACACTTGAGGTACAAAATACACTACCTCACTCCGGTTTTTATTTATTTGGAGTAACAGGTTCGTTCTTTTATCTTTGAGGTAGAAAAATTGAGTGATTTTCACTGTTGCAGCTGTTTCTCCGATTGGATTGTGGGAGGTGGGGGATTGTTTCAGCAAGAAAAGGGGTGGAAAAGATGAGGCAGTTGTAACTGTTGCCGGTCTCCCGTCGACTTGTCAAGGCACAATTATCGTCTGTGATTGGACGAGGGCAAGGTTACTTGATTACCCAGGTTGAGACAACCATTGCCCCAATGTATGAGCTGTCGCTGGGCGGATTGTCGCTGGCGTTGAGAATGGGCTTGACGGATGGCGCTGAGGAGTAGTGGATTTGAATCTCATTAGAAGGGGAGCAAAAAGAAGACAAAATCCAAAATAATTGCAATAAGGGAACCAAGTACTAGTCTCTTTGTAATTACTGCAATAGGGGAGGGGAGATATGTTCTTCTAAGAAAAGCAGATCCAAAATTCGACTATTGAAAAAAATGGACATGGCGCGCCCGTTTTTAAAAAAAAAAAACTCAGTCATTCCGTGAAAACTATACTAAATGTTGAAAAAAACGAGCGGGCCATGTGCATTTTTTTCAAAAGTCGAATTTCGGATCTGCTTTTCTTAGAAGAACATATCTCCCCTCCCCTATTGCAGTAATTACAAAGAGACTAGTACTTGGTTCCCTTATTGCAATTATTTTTGCGTCGTAATTTCTTCGTTTTGGATTTTGTCTTCTTTTTGCTCCCCCAATATTTTGAGTAATACTAACTAACCATACAGAACGTTTTAAACGTGCACATGGCGCGTACTTTTTTATTTTTAATAATTTGTCGGCCCTTTTAAAGATACTCTAGGTACACTCCTGTACCTAAAGCCTTGTCGTTTTTTTTCCCCAAAGTCACTAGCCTCTGCTCATAAAATTCATAGACACAACATAACCACAATTCTTGTTACACGTGTTGTGATCATTAATTTTTTATTCATAAATTAAATAAATCCAGTATTTAATGGTACAATAGGAATTAATTAATTCTGAATGGTGTAAATCCATTTACATTATTCTAAATTCGATTCAGAGTTAAAAAAATGGTTCGACATAATAATCAACTACCAGACAACCTTCCCCAGTTGCAGAATCTCATAAAACGTGATCCAGAATCATACAAAGAAGAGGTAGAACCTTTAATAATTAATCGATCATAAAAATTGGAACAAAAATTTAATTATCATTCTTTTATTTCAGTTTTTGCAACAATACAGCCACTACAAGTCTACATTGGAAGTTTTTCGTCTCACCCCTGAAAAATTCAACAAAAGTCTGGATGAACTCCTCATGTTCATAGCTCAGGTAGCTCTAGAATCCCATAAGACATTTAATTAAAAATTAACATGAATTTTATATTCAATCATTTTTTTCAGGTATAACTCTAAACAACTAATCACTTAAAAAATAATCCTTAATTCTAATTTATAAAATCGATTTGAAAAACACGTGAAACATTGAAAATAAATAATAATCATGGAAGAGTGTCTACGAAAAATGAGGGAAGACATTCCATGTCGTGAAAATGGTATCAAAGAATTATATTCTCTTTTGGCAGTCCCAGACGAGTGTCTGCCTCAGAGTATCTTTCTTTATGGTCACACAGCAACAGGAAAATCCTTGGTAATCGATTCTCTCTTGAAATACCTGAAATACAATTATTCAATCATAAACTGCATTGAGCATCACAATTCACGTCACATTTTCGATTATATTCTCATGGATTTGTCGTCATATAAACTGGAGTCTTCAAACAACTTCAAAACACTCCAAAAATGTGAGAATTTCATGGATTTTATCAGTAATTTACGTAGAATTGCAGAAGATAAATCAAAAGAACCGATGATAATTGTTCTTGACAAGTGCGATAAATTGAGAGACATGGATATGAATATTTTGCCAGCTTTTTTGAGGCTTCGAGAGCTCTCTGGAGTCAATATCTGTACTCTCTTTGTTTCCGACATTATCTGGGAGAAGTACAGAGTGAAAACTGGAATGTTGGAGCCGATTAGAATTCATTTTTCTCAGTACACTAAAGAGGAGATGGCTCAGATTTTATTTTTATACAAACCAAAAGAATACAACGATGGATTCTACAAGAATTACTTGAATCTCTTTCTCTCAGTTTTCTTCAGATTCTGCAGGGACATCAATGAACTTCGATACATGGCTCAAATAAACTTCATCAAGTACATTGAGCCGATTAAATCAGGCAAGTGCGATGAGAATGACATCAATGCACTCTGGAGGAACATATCGAGTGTCTTAAAAGCTAATCTCGAAGTCATTTATCTCAGAGTATCAACAGAAGATTTTCAAGAGAGAACTGAATTGTCTCAACAGATTGAATCAACTACGAAACTTGCATTGAGCTTTGAACTACCATTTTATGCTAAATTCATGCTAATTGCTGCCTATTTGGCCTCTTACAACCCTCCGAAGGAGGATGCACGTCTTTTTATGAAACAGAGCAGTAAAAAGAAGAAAAGTAAAAGAACTTTACCATTGAATAAACCAGTAACGATAAATACTCATGTAGGTCCACGATCTTTTCCTCTCGACCGAATGTTGGCTATTTTTTGTGCCATTATCGAGGAGAAAGTTGATTTAAATGCTAATTTATTGTCACAAATTCCTACAATGTGTCAGTTGGGTCTTTTATCAACTGTTGGAGATAATAATCTAGATGAGCCGAAATTTAAATGCTGTGTTAATCTAGATTTTGTCATTGTTATTGGAAAGACTGTGGGTTTTAGTGTTAGGAATTATTTATACGATTTCATTCATTAAATTTACTCAATATTCACTATTTTTTTTTGTGTGCTTCATGATTTTTTTTTTGTCATTAATAAATATTTTTTTTACATTCTCTAACAATTTTGTTTGGTTTATTTTAATATATCGTTTGCATTTTTCAAGATTGCTCACTGTTACTCCGATGAACTTGCTGAATATCCTCAGGAGATTGTTGATATCCTGAAAACACATAATACAATCCTTGATAATGAGATGCGAATGGTAATTTCAATTTTATTTATTTTATAATGAATTTTTAAATTCACATTTTCAATTAATCGTGCTTGTATTTACAGACATTTTGTAAAACGCTCATTCTACTGAGGAATAAAGGTCTTCTAGAGCCAACAGCACTTCTCAGTCTCTTCTTCAGCCTTTTAAAATGCCAGGACAAGGCATTGCGACAATTCTTACAAATCCACATAATCACAGACATAAAAAACATAAATGCAAAGCAAAAAAATACGAGAGTCAACAGCAGCCTTCAGAATTTCATGTTCTCCATGCTGAAGGATACAAATGCACGAGCAGCTAAAATGTCCGCTGATATTATGATAGAATTGTACAATAAAAACGTTTGGAATGATGCAAAGACAGTTAATGTTATAGCAACGGGATGTTTCTCAAAAATAACTAAAGTTATGGTTGCCTGTTTGAAATTTTTCCTCGGTAATGATGCAGAAGACGATAAGAACAGTGACGACAGTGATTCAGAGGATGATACTCCGAATGTAAAAGAAGTCATGATGGCTAACAAAGTGAATAAGAAGACGAAAAAACGTGAGAAACAATTGAAGAAAGTGAAACAATTATTCGTTAAATCCAAAAAGAATAAAAGCAAAGCTCCGCAGTTTAATTTCTCAGCTCTTCACTTGGTCCACGATCCCCAGGGCTTCGCTGAGAAACTCTTCAAGCAATTGGAGAAGAATAACGACAGATTCGAGATAAAACTGATGACATTAGACGTCATATCTAGACTCATTGGTCTTCACAATTTATTTCTCTTCAATTTTTATCCATACCTGCAGCGTTTCCTCCAGCCACATCAACGAGAAGTAACGAAACTCCTTCAATTCGTCGCTCAATCATCACACGAACTCGTTCCACCTGATGTTCTCGAGCCAGTTCTGAAGACTCTGGTAAATAATTTTGTTTCCGAGAGAAATTCAGCTGATGTTATGGCAATTGGACTCAACGCTGTTCGTGAAATCTGTGGAAGGTGTCCATTGGTCATGAACGAAGATCTCCTCAGGGATTTAGCTCAGTACAAAAATTACAGGGAGAGGAGTGTCATGATGGCAGCTCGTTCTCTCATATCATTATTCCGGCAAACAGTGCCAGAATTGCTGCACAAAAAAGATCGGGGAAGACCTACAGAAGCTACTATCACCCTTGAACCTTTAAAATACGGTGAAGTTGCTGCTAAAGACTTTGTTCCCGGGGCTGATGTACTTCTGGATAAGAGTAATAATGATTCTTTGGAGGTTGACAGTGAGGATAGTGAGGATGATGATCAGTGGGTCGATGTTGACCATTCAGGGGATGAGGAAGAAGCTGATGATGATGGGGAAAGTGAGGATAATGAGGATTCAGATGGAGATACTGAGAATGATGAGGAGGAAAAAAGTGGAGAAGACGGAGAGAAAAAAGAAGAGAAGAAACGTACTGGCAAATCTTTACGGAAAATAATTAAGAAAACCAAACGCACTAAGCTGGATAGAAAGAGAGAGAAGATGGAGAGGCTTACGAAGGTGAAAAAAGAGAAAAAGGTGGAACTTACGGCTGAGAGAAAGGCAAAAGCTGCTCAGATATCAGTGGAACGGCTATTAACCGACGAGGACTTCAAAAAAATCGATACTGCATTGGTCAAGCAGCAGGTGACATTCGCCAAAAAGGGAGTCAAGAGACCACATCAGGAAGAGACTCGAGGTGAACTCGTCAGGCTTGGGGACATTGAGAATATCTTCAAGAAGAGGAAACACGATAAAAATGCGAGAATTGAATCAGTTAAAAAGGGGAGAGATGATCGAGAAAAGTTTGGATATAAAGATGGAAGACAGAATCCTCTGTGCAGTAAAACAAATCGAGAGAAGAAGAAAACAAAAGCGTTCCAAATGATTAAACACAAGATCAGAGCCAAACCAAAAGCGTCTTTCAGAGATAAGCAAATTGCGTTGAGAAATCATTTGCTGAAGCAGAAACGAATGAAGTAATTATTATATTCACAAATAATGTAAATCAAATTTATTTTGATAAAAAATAAATTCTCAATTTTATTGAAACTTGGGAGAGAATTATTTTAAATTCACGTAGAACCTTTAATTTTTCTATTCATAAGTTTCGCGCGACTGATCACAGTGCCTCTAGGCTCAGCTCCATGAATTACATAGTTCATATCGTTGGGCTTTTCCGCTTGGTGCGCTAGACTACAGGGAGGAGCGAGGGGAAACAGTTTTTCTGGCATTCCACCCACAAACGCTTGTATTTATTGCTGACGTTACTCATTCTATTTTATTGATAATCAAATATTTGGAAGCGATAGTAATTGTCACTACTACATTTTCAATTCTAAAGAATCTCGACAATTGAATGGAAAATAAAAAGTGAGGAATTGTGATTGATCTGAGAATCTGTGAATTATCAACATTTCTGCGATGCTGATTAAAGAGGAGTTTGGATGGACCTCGGGTAACGACGCTGGCTATCAGATTTTTCCAGAACTCGAGTCATTCGGTGAGTGGACTATCAAAAATCTTTCTCCATCTAATTCGATTAAAAAATTCATATTTTTATCTTGCCTTTTTCTTTGAAGAGACTCCAGTGGATCAACGAAATTTATGACGAATTAATTCATGATAGCGGTGTTTACTTATCATCCCTACTTCTATCAAAATGAATTCCATCCCTCGAATTTTTTTAAAATATTCCAATTCATGAGCCTAGTCCCAATTGTCAAGACCGGATGAATGCACGTATACGTGCATCACTTGTTTACGAACCTGTATATTCATGTTTGCTTAACTTGGTGGCTTTGGTTGGGTTCATTCCCTCCTGAACGTCGAGAGGTGCCGGTAACATATTGCCTTAGAGCGGGAATCGCTCACGTTGTGATAATAAAAAAAACCAGCAGTTCAAAGATAAATAAAAGCTCTTATTCGATTTCACGTGGAACATTCTAGCCATTTTATTCGAATTCTTCCTATAATCTCAATTTGCTTGGGTTATCGTATTTGTTTTTTTTTTTTTTTTTGAGTTTAAAAAAATGATGATTTAATTAAAAAAGGTTAAAGGTAAAAGTTGTGAGATTGTTCGATTAGTGATTCGATGTTAATGTTTGTGAAGTTTAAAGTATATTTATTATTTTTATCATTTTTGAGTGAATAATGCATGAAACAGATCATTGTATTTTGAACATGATGGAGGATAACGAATGGATTTTTGGTAATTTAATTTATTGAGAAATTGATAATGGAATATTTCTTGTGAATAATCATTTGAATATTCGTGAAAAAAAAAAATGAGTAAACGGTAGTTCATCCTTCGACTGATAATTTTTTTATCATCAGTATTAAAATAGCTATGGTTTTTCCTCTATTTGAGTTTTATTAAAATTGTTCTACTTTTTTGTACATCTTATCTATTTTTTAATGTTTGAGTCAAGGAGAACCGGCGAAATTAAAGGAATTTGCATGCTTACATTGTTATTCATCGATAATTCATGTCTTTCTTCATTTTATACGAAGAAAATAAAATTAATATTTTATATTATGAAAATCATAAGAAAGCAGTGGAAATTTTGGAAAAATGTATTTTCTGATAATTCCAATGAAAAGCTGAGGAAATTTTCGGTGGAAATCATGTGCCAGAAGAATTTTTTTTAATTTTTCAAAAAATTGTATACCTTTCAAAAATCGAAATTTTTAAAAAATTGAAAAAAAAAATTGCACCTGATTTTCATCGTAAATTTCCTCAGATTTTCGATAGAATCATCAAAAAAAATCCATCTTCAGCTGTTTTCGTTAAAATAACTATTTTACCCCCCTTGGCTCTATATAATCATTATGCAATGTACAGCAAATACAAATGATGTTCAAGATAACGTTTCCCCTTATCAAAAAAGTTCTTTTGTATTTTCGTTTAAATTCAAATTAATGTTTGAGCAGTGTAGATTGTATAGATAATTGTTCAGAGTAGAATATCCAAGAAAAAAAATCTATCAATGCTTTCCAAATGCCTATTGTGTCAACAGACTACAAGCGGAGGCAGAAAAGTTGAATAGTATTCAATGCCTCAGACAAGGATTAGAACGATCGAAAATCATTCTTTAGAATATAATGAATGTGGGTGTTAATTTTTTGAGCACGAACACTTTTCATTTTCTTCCACACACTTAAAAGTAAAAGAATTCTCACTTTCATTCAAACGAAAGTATCAAACTGAAACAAATACAATCAGCATCCAATTTCTAAATAATATAAACGCAAATTTGTAGAGAAAAAAAAAATTATGTAGATGCTTCAGGTGTGTATAGCAATTCTCAGCGAAGCCATGACAACGCAGACGAATGACCGGGAGGCTTCGCGCAGAGTTCATTGACACAAAAATCACTGGCCTCGCTGAGGAGTCCTATACTTCCCCCACTCTTCCTTCCTACTCATGATTTTTTTTTTGGCATACTCATCATCAAATTTATCCTGACTGAATCGATTATTCAGAATTTTTTATTTCTAAATTTCTCCATGAATCATAAATAATGAAAAAAATTTAATTACTTTCAGATGACGATTGTCCTTTACCAGCGGATGATTTCCTGGAGGCCCTGAGCTCTGAATTGGAGATACCACTCCTATTAAATGGCGAAGGCTCTCCAAGTCACGATGAAAGTCCAGAGGAAATAATGAAAAATGCGTCTTTCCATTCCCCATCAAATTTCGATAGAATGGAGCTGAATTTCAATGAATTGGAGGATGTATTCTCAGGAATTACTGATAATGTAGCAACGCCAACGAATGATTACAGAGTTAACATAAAATGTGAGCCACAAAGTCCTCAGTTTCCACCATCACCAAGTCCAAGTCTCTCCGAATCAAGTTGCTCTGATTGGCCCTGTGATTTACCGAGGAATTTAAAATTAACATTCGACACTCCGCCAATCTCACCACCTCAGAATGAATCACCGCCAGTTTCTCCATCATCTTCAGTGGGCTCAAACGATCACAATCCAATGAAAATAACAGCAAACGAGGAATCTCATGCTCGAATGATGCAGCAGCAATCAAAATTCGTTTTAATAAAGAATAATCCATCGAAACGTGTGTGTGTAGCCCCAGCACCTGAGCAGCCCAAGAAGATGATTGTCCTGAGTGCAGAAGACTTTGCTGCATTAACGAAAAAAGTTAAACAGAATGGCACAACTCAACCATTGAAGATTCAAACGGTTAAAGCACGTCAAGCGATAGATCCATTGAAGCCTGACATAATAAAATCACCATTGAGCTTCAATGCTACGAATCAAGTGAAGATAATCAATGGCTTCCCTCAAATACAAATAGCACAATCAGAAGCACCAATAGCTTCTTGCCCTCCAGAAACACTTCCTCGTGCTCCAGTCATCCTACGCAAAGACAATACAACTGTCCAACCATTTCTCATAAAAAAGGAAGTCGCTCCTGAACCATTAAACTTAACAGCACGTCAAGAATGCGAATTAAAGGCCCTGAAGCGTCAACAAAGAATGATAAAGAACAGGGAATCAGCTTGTTTATCTCGAAAGAAGAAGAAAGAATATTTGACATCTCTAGAACAACGAATATCAGATTTGCAGGATGAGAATAAACAATTGAAGCTGGAAAATTCAATGTTGAAACGACGATTGAGTGTTTTAGAGGAATCGACCAGTCGTGATTCTCCCATCAAGCTCAACGTTAATAGAAAAAATACTGCTATTCTTTTAGCAATGGTCTTCATGGTTTCCTTGAACGTGACGAATTTCAATCTGTTCTCCGTCAGAAATTTTGATGCTATCCAGAAAGAAAGCATTCCACAGACATTATCAAATGTTAGACATGGAAGAACACTTCTCTGGGAACCATCAGTTGATACAGATCAGGAGGACATTCAGCCCAATACAACTATTAACTATCATCCAATGTGTCCCATGTACATAAACCAGACAGAGTCCATCAGGCTAGATTATGAGCTCCGTAGGTGGATAGGCGGTGGCTCGGATAAAGATAACTGGAGAACAGATTTGGCTAAGCCTGATACCCAAATGAATTCATTATTGGGTGATATTTTATTGCCGAAAATTAAGAAAGTTGAGAGTGTCAAAGAGGAATTGAAGATTGTACCTGAAAAAAATGAAACTGCGTCAATGATAAATGCGGTTGAGGTCTTTTCACCTATTTTGAGAGATCATGCAACACTTTTTGATGCTCTCAGGCGAAGGGACGATACTTTTTACGTAGTTTGGTTCAGTGGAGAACATCTTTTGCTTCCTGCCTCGAGGCAGAATAAAACGGCGAGACCGAGAATGTCTCTGGTCTTTCCAGCGGTTCCTGTTAACAAGACATTTACTACACCACCTCATCATGTTACCATGATGCAGATTGACTGCGAAGTTACGGATACACAGTTGGTTCATTTGAGAGAATCGGTTATACCGAAGAATTTGAGGAAGAATCGAGGGAAGAATGAACCGAGTGGAGAGAGAACAGTCAATAGGACGAAAGAATACACTAAACCGTATTTTCTGAAGGATGATCGTAGTCCTTATGTTATCAGTGAGAAATTCAATGCATACGATGTTGATAATGATTTAAATTCAAAGGGAAGCTATTCGAGGAGGAAATTAAGGAAAAATGCTCTCAATACGTCTTAAAACTTCTATTTTATTCATAAAAATAGATAAAGGAAGACATTGAATGAGATATTTTCTAAAAATGATCTTAAAATTGCGTTTTTCAATCATTAACATTCATTCCATAATAAAATATAAGAATCATTTTCATAAAAAATGTGTTAACCAGAAGGAAACACTCTTCTATCAATTTTACTTTGGAGTAATTGATGATTGTAAGTGATAAAATTTAAGAATGACTGAGTACAAAGATATGGGAAAAATTTATGAATTTTATCTTAATTATATGTATAGAAAAATATTAATATTAAGTCACTGAGTGAAAATAACGTGATACACTGTAAATATATGTTGTTTTTTACGTTACATAATATGAATTTAGGTGCTACAATCGCACACAGCAATAATTCACAATTTAAAAAGAAAAATGAAAAAACAAAGAATAGAAAATTGAAAAAATTCTTAAGATAAAATTTAAGTGTAATGTTAATTTTATTATCGTATTTTTTATGTAATAATTGAACTCTAAGTTACACCAGTATTGTTCTTTCAATGAGCATTGCAATAATTGTAAATTTATAAATGAAATTTATTGTTTGATATTGAAATTGCACGTGTAATGAACTCTGCACAATTTATAAATGCAAAACAATTGATTTGTGATTGTGTAAATTATTTCAAATCCGGTGTAGAATTACCAAGATATGTTTTCAAATCAGTAATCGTTGATTTAACGAGTTTTGCCTTTATTGTTGGTCTATTGAGACGTTTGTGTGCCGTGTAACGATGACAACCACCGAATGAATAATAGTAATCACCACCTAAAAATCTTGCATAATTAATTCTCCCAATTAACATCAATGAATTCATCATTCTTTACCCTCTCTCCCAGTGATCCACAAAACATCAACTGGTGGAACTAAATCAGCTGTTTCTGGATTCATAATTGTTTCCATAAGACTCTTGACTTTATCTTCATTCACTTCAGGTGGAAATGGACGTATTAAGACATTCATTGGCACGTGATGAACCTCTGCTGTACTACTCGAATGAATGCTCGTTGACTCATCCATTTTTCCATTAAAATACTTTTAAAAAAACACAAAAATTCATATAATCAAAGAATTGTCTTGAATAATTCATTCTATCCAGTAATTCTGTCCATTACTTACTCTCAGACTGATAAAAATATTTTTTTTCGTGAGATTTCTAATGTTTGACATCCCACACAGCCTTCGCGATAAAACTTCTGAGTCCTCAGTCTTATTGGTAGGGATAGAATGAGTAATCATTCACCAAGGTCGAATTCGACCAATCCGAGTGGTTCTTTCAAAGTAGCTCTCGATACTCTTGGATAGAGAACTATAATTTATTCTCCTGCTTCTGCATAAATTCTATGATATCTTGGGCGAGAGATTTGTAGAGATTTGATTGAGGTGATCCTGGAGCTGCCAGGACAATCGGCTTTCCTGTATCTCCACTCTGCATTGTTTCTTGATGAAGTGGAAACTTTTTAATTAATTTAATCCCTGCAAATTAAAAAAATTATAGAATCCATAGGGAAAACTCTATATTCATTAAATTCTCACCTAATTCCTCAGCTAGTGCTCCACTCCCTCCTCCAAAAATCGGAACATCGTGATGACACTTTGGACACGAGATACTCGTCATATTTTCCACGATTCCCACAATGGGCACGTTCAATTTCTGGAACATATTCGCTCCACGTCTAGCCACATCCAAGGAAGCTTTCTGGGGAGTTGTGACAATTAGAACTCCAGTCACTGGAATATTCTGGAGCAATGAGAGCATAGTGTCGCCAGTTCCTGGGGGAGTATCGACGATCAAATAATCCAGAGGATCCCAGGAGACTTGACGAAGAAGCTTCTCTAGGGCACTCATCACCATGAGGCCTCGCCATATCACCGGTGATTTCTCATCCACCAAGAAACCCATTGACATACTGCAATAATTAATTTATTCAAAAATACTCTTATTATAGGAGAAGATGGGGTAAAAAGGTCGGAAGGGATAAGATGGACATATGCTCACTTTGAAATTGTATATTACGAGAATCAAGAGAAATATTGAAGATAGGTTTTTTAGGTGAAAAAAATCGATTTTTTTGAAAATTCTAAAAAATCCATTTTGACACTTGATTTCTATGTAAAATCCCCTCAGCTTCCCAATGAAATCATCAGAAAATCGCTATCTCCAACCGTTCAATCGGAATGTCCATTTTACCCCAATTTCCCCTATTCATAAGGCTAATTACCATTTGACTCCATAATTAACGAGTGGTTCCATCAAATTCTCTTTATTTAACACAGGAGACTCGTTCAAATTCATCATCAGAGGTATCGTAGGTCCGAAGACATCAGCATCAAGCAATCCCACTGATTTATCAGGTTCAATCAGTTTCATAGCAGTCGCCAAATTAACACTTGTCGTTGATTTACCTACACCACCTTTTCCAGAAGCAACAATCAAGATCTGCTTGACACCCTTGATCGGTTTCTGTTTTGGTAAACCTTTAGCCATTATCTCCTTCTGTCTCACATTATTGGATTTATCAGGAGCTTTCGATGATAACCAAGACTAGAAAAAGAGAATAATTAATTAATGTGAAGAGGATAATTGTAATAATTAACTCACCACTCTGATTTTGTTGTATATTCTTTGAGACTTCAGGAATTTATGGAGCATTCTCGAATTTTAACCCTTCAAAACACAATAATTACCATTATTATTCAATTATTAAATGTAAAAATGGGATTACGTGGATTATGAGAAGATTTCAATCATTTCTGGTCACTCGACTTCAATTCAGAATTCACGTTGTCCATTTTACCCCCATTTCCCCTATATATATCTATATAGGCCCTTTCTTGAAAGTGGGGGAAGCGAGCTTCCACGGTTTCCCGTGTTCACTTTCTCGCTAGTTCGACTATATATATATCTCGTGTCGCTCAGAATCCAGTCATGAACACAGCCTTAATCTCAAATTTGTCATTTGGATTTGTGTGGTGTTTTTGTTACAAATTTTTATCAATTATTTCATATAATAGAATAAATATGTGATAGTAAGTAATATTCTCGCATCAAACTACCTGAAATCATTGCTCCATTATTTTATTACTGGTTATTCATAAAATTGTGGAAAACGTGGATTTTTTGTTCGGCTGAATAATAAAATATCATTCACCTTGAATTTCTTTGGAATCAAGAACTAACCTATAATTAAATCTTCCTCATTGGAATAATTCTTTTTTCCTTTTGTATTTAAATTTGTTAATTTTGAATTAATTATTTCAATTTAATTTTCATTCTCAGGTAGACAGGATTAATAAGTGGGGGCTACGCAGAATATGGGTCTGAACGCTGCTGTCCAAGCTCTGAAGTAAGTTTTCTGTGAAAACCCACTGATGATTAGCATAAATTGATAAGAATTAATAACCTGGAAGAATCTTCAATTCGAGGATTGAAGAAAATGTTCGAATTATTTCACGTGGCATTAACTTTTGGGGCACACTGACGTAACCCAATGTTCATACTTGACTTGACACGTTTAATAAACGTTATCAATACCAGAATATTATCGGTGTCAGCTCTTTTCTTCTTTATAAACCCGAAAATTGCCTTTTTCAGGAAAGCCGAACCTTTGAAGAATAAAGTTCAACGTTACAAGGATTTGTTAACCGACAATGATGCCTGGATCTGTCAGCAGCAATTGCAGAAAATCTATCAACAAGTCCTCATCCTCGATTTGGAATACGCCCTGGACAAAAAAGTGGAACAAGAGTTATGGAATTTGGGCTTCAAGAACTACATATCAGTGCTGCAAACTCAGGCAAAGGACCGTAAGAATCCAAAACGTTCTGAGTGCCAAGCAATGTTGAGTTGGTGCCTCGAGGCAGCCTCTGGTTTTTACCTCAGTCTCCTGCAGGAAATTTGCACTGCATTTGATCTAGATCTGCCATTTCGTCGGAAGGGCTACATCTACGGTTGCATACCACCCTGGAAGGCCATCGAGAAGCTCTCGATTCCCCACAAATCCTCTTGCTTCTACGCTTGCCAGTACTGTCTGGTTCATTTGGGAGACATTGCGAGATACAGAAATCAGAATCGTCAAGCGGAATTATTCTATCGTCACGCTGTCTCCCTCTCTCCATCAAGTGGACAGCCTTACAATCAATTGGCACTGTTAGAAGCATCGAGAGGCGATAAACTGGGGACTGTATTCAACTATGTTCGTTCAGTTGCTGTCAGACATCCATTCCCAGTTGCAACATCTAATCTAGCGAAAACATTGGCATCAACACTCACTGATAATTCATTCAACATCAATGAAAAAACTAAACTCGACTCACAAGAGTACGTTGTTGTGTTCTTAAAGCTACATGGCATCCTGCACAATCTCGGTGACTTCAAATTAGCGAAGAATTACGTGAAAATTCTATCCGAGACACTAACAGCTCTTGTAGCAACTGAGAGCTTCAGCTCATGGAGATTAATCCAGATGTTGATAATTAATTTCTACTCTCTACATCATATCGCTGGTCATATCTTCGAATCTTCCATGGATCTGATGAAAGTCGATCAATTGTCAGCTGATGAACAAACAGCAAGAAGCTGTATTCTGGATTTAATTGCTGCTAGTTTATCGGCACTTTTGTTACCAGTTTATACGATTAAAAATTCTTACGTGGAGTATTTTGCATTGCCGAGTATAAAATTGTGTCTCGATTGGATTCGTCAGCAGCCAATTATCCTTGAAGACACTGCCTTCTCCTCGAGACTCCAAATTTGGCCGAGTCTGTGTGTTTTTCTTAATGGATTGCAAAGTTCGATAAGTGATTTCAATGCCGAGAGCTACAGCAAGATACCCCTGCCTGAAGACCGTGATCTCCAAGGATTTTTGCCGTTGGAAAAAACATTTGAATCGTTGAGATTCTGTAATAATGAATTGGAGGGAGATACAGCGTCGTTGAATAAATTGAGAGCTGCGAGAATCATTAATTTGGGACAATATTTGGCACAGTGTCAAGTTAATGGAGCATCACTGCTGAATGTGATAAATACTGAGAAGAATCAGCTGAAATTTACGTGCATGTCGGATGTATCTGGACCTAGCAACGAGCTCATGAAAGAATTAGAAGAATTGAGTTTAAATAAAGAGAGACAAATGATTTTCACTGCAAGTCCAGTACCTTCTGAATCAGCAAGCAGCAAAGGTTCATCGGAGACAGAGATCGCTGATTCATCTATTTTCGAGAGAAGAATTGGAATATTAAAACCAGAAGGTCCTTCAAGTAGAAGCAGAGAGTCATTAACAAGCGGTACAAACAATTCAGAGGCACAGCCGAATTCTAATGAAATCAATGGAGTAGCGACTCGAAAAATCCGTCAGAATGTAGCAATGCAGGCAATTATGAAAAGAGCTGAGAATGAACAGAAGCAAGTGACTTTCAAGAATATTTCACCAATGATTATTGAAGAGATTGAAGTAAAGAAAAATCCATCAATTAATTCACTGAATAATGTGATGAATCCAGTGTCTTCAGCACCTAACACTTCTGTACTCCAACCGCCAGTTGTTCCTCGTGAATTATCATCGATTCAGCTGAAAATGCCTGATAAAATTGAGAATCCCGAGAGTCAAGGCTTCAAGACTCACGAGCAGAATCTCCAAAGTCCATACCAATCACCTGACTTCATTAACCGAGCAATAAACCCACAGGAATCGCAATTTAACGAAAGCTTTGGTATCAATAGAATGCAAATCCCAATGCCACAAAGTCTTCAAAGCATGCAACAATTACCTCCGCCTCTCGTCCAACCATCTTCCAGCTCTATTTCTCATCCAAACATGATGATGAATCTTCCTCAAGGTGTTCTCTATCAACGACCCCCAAATCCCGAGTTTTTCGACAGGATTTATCAGCAAAGTGTGTTAATGGGAATTGCACCCATGAATGATTACGGGAAAGTCCTCAATGTTGATGAGAATATACAGATAAATCGAAACGGTACTAATGGCATGCAGGTACCTTATTTGAAGTCAGTGGGACAGGTCGGAGGTAATGGACTGGAGTTCACCAAGAATTTGGGTCAAATTCCCCAAAATCCTGGGTATTCAAACCGCATGGCTATGAACAATTGTTCATCGCCTCAGCAACAGGCTAATTACTCGATGTACAGAAATTACGAGTCTGATTTCAATCCATGGAAAGATAATCAGCTGCCTCCACCTCCAGTCACCTGGTGGGGAAACATTGGCAAGGATAAACCAGAAATTAATGCCTTTCAGAGTTGGGTGGATGCACCAGCAACAAATGCTATTCAAGCACCAATAATATCGGACAATGAGAATTATCAGAAGCCAGTGATTGGAGATTCTTATGCTGAGGATAATCACGTCGAATCCGATCAAATTAAAGGCGTTAATAATACACCAAATACGTATTCTTTATTCAGTGGTAATTCATGGGGAGCATCTGTACCATCTTCAAGTGTTGGAAGTCAAGAGCAAACTAGATCACGTTTGACTCAACAATCATTGTGGTCTGGTCCAGGTCCATCACCACTGGAACGTCTATTGGAGCAGCAAAAGTCTCTGCGAGAAGGTGGAACTTGAAGGAAATACCTATGAATATCCCAAAGGATACTGGATTAAAGTTTAATTAAAAAAAAGAAAGGAATGAAGATGAGAAAAATGATAAAAATTAATTTCTAAAACTTCTCTATTAATTAATCATTAATGCCAATAGCTAGGCACCAAAAGGAATGATAAGTGTGGATGAAAAAAAAAACATGAAAATTTTAATGAATAAATGAATAATTAATAGGCGTTGATGGCTTATAAAAAAAAAAAGGTCTCGTGAATTGAAAACAACTAAAAACTGTTCATGTCAAATGAAACTAATAATAATGAGATAGATTTGATTATGGAAATGTGACGCTGCGGATTAGAGACGATTAAATAATGTTAAAAATATATATATAGAGAAGTGGGAGTGTCGTCATAGAAACATCAGAATTGGCGTAAATCAGCGTAGGAGTTTTGAAATTAAAAAAAGAAATATACGAGTATTCATATCCATGGGCAGTGCACTTGAGTGGTTATTTATCCCACTCATGCTACTCTGTGCATAGCTTCACCTAAGTTTGTTCAGAACTTGTACAATTGAGCGAAAAAAAAAGGAAATAATAATATATTGGATGGAACAGAAAAAAAGATACAAAGAAAAAGAGCGCATTGAACGTCACACAGCCGGTCCTCCCCTCTCTATCATCTCCCTTCTATTACCTTCACCAGAAGTTAGATTTTATAAACTCAAAACAAAGCGTTTCAAGCGGCTGGAGACTGACTATAGTTCAATTCCTTAATTTAATTGAAATTAACGAAAAAGAAAAAAAAAAAAGAAACTAACTTTGTTTTATGTTTTGTTACTACAGCGTCACGAAATAGACGATTTGTAGAGATTTAAAAGAAAAAATCATGCATACGATATGATTGCATACGACAAATTAAATTAAAACTTGTCGTAGGATGAACTCTATAGATGCATTTGTATTGTATTGTATAAAATAATAATAAAAATCATGAAATACATATATTCATCTTGCATTATAATGTGTTAATTCTCGTATTTGTAATTCTATTTTTTTTTTCCCAACTCTTTATACTCTTTGCGTACGAGTTTTCTATCTACAAACGTGAGTTTACTCGAGTATAGCTCAAGTGGGGCTGACCTATGAGTATTATCCATTCTCCCCCTCTTTTTTTCTACGATTTTTTTTTTTCTCCTTTTTACTACTAAACACTACCAAATGAGATCAACAGTGCCAATATTTTGTAAAAGTCTCTCAATGAGGCCGATCACACCATCAATTCAATTATTATCAAAGTACTCATATTAAATTATTCCGAATATTCTGTGTCAAACCACATGTAAATTAATTTGAGTTCAAGTTGAGTAAACATGAAAAATATATGTGTAAAGTAGTCTAGTTCACGTTCAACTCCCACTGACAATTCCTCATTTTGTTGTTTTTTTTTTTTTTCTCTTCAGATGAAAATAACAACAATTCTTATCTTTGTTTCTAAAGTATAAAAATATTAGAAAGTTCCTTAATATTTTTTCCAACTTTTACAATTGTTTGAAATCACAAATTTCCATCAATTCTATTGATATATTCAACTCCGAAAATTCTAAAAACTTTCTAAAAATATTATTATGATTCTCATGGAAAATGTTTACACGCTAAGATATATGTATCCGTTAATTTAATTCATTACTACGTTTATATCATGAAGAAACTATCTATAATCTGTTGATTATGTTTTCTCTTTCTTCCACTCCCTTCTTAGATACAATGGATTTAAAGAAATCATTGATATTGTATCCACGCACATCATTGTATTCCACTGATTAAAATACAACAGTATCATTTGAACTCATTTCCCTCATTCTCTTCTTTTTTTTTTCTCTTCATTCTATTATATCTCTTTGCGCTCTTTACTTTCTGGCTAAGAATAATCAGTACTGCATTTACATTTGGTTGAATGCACTCTTTATCGACTTTATAAAACTAATCTCGACTGTTCAATGACAATTTACAGAGATATAGATATTTTGCCCCCGAGTAAATTCATTGAATAATAACTGTATTTACTCCAATGTTAAAATTCAAATTGAAGAGAAGAAAAAAAGGCAAATTGAAGGGACGGCAGAGTCTACAGTGTTTTGATGATAGAAGCGAGTTTGGTGAAACGGGAAAGGCAAGCAGAGACTTGCATCCACAGGTTCTCTCCCCGGTCAAACAAAGAAACGGTGAATCCTCCACTACATCTGGCCTGAAAATACATTAAATATTAAAATCTCAGATATTATTTGACAATCAATAGTATTATAATTACCCACACCTTGAGCCACAAGTAATGTACCAGTAGTCATAAATAATCCTAATCATTTAGTTTTGAGGAAAATACATGAAATATGATCGTAATGACGTTCCGGCAAGAACCGTCAAAGTTTTGTCGCACAGCTGACATGGGTAGGGTACACAACGATGAAGAAGGGAATAGAGGAGCAACGGGGGAGAGGTAGAAAGCAAGGAAGACACCATGGCTTGCTCATGAAGCTATATGTATACCTGCTATAGAAGAAAGGAGATTTGTGAAAAAAAAGGGATACAACGAAGAAAAAAAAAGGCCCAGATTTAGTGAAGTAAAATAGAGATATATTCTATTTTGAATTTTCCTGATTTTCCTTTGTTACGAGACTTTAAATTTTTTCCCCCTCCTCAGATTTTTAAAAATACTTTGGTTTTAAATGAAATGCAAGAAGGGATTTTTTAAAAAAGATTATCCGTATTTATTGCTAAACACCAATTGAATAGAAAATGAGCAGATATTTTACCCAAAACGTTATGTATATTTTCTCGCATTTATTCGTGAAGTTGTAAAGCACACAGTGGGTCACAGTAGGGGGTATATACATATAGCAAAGCGTTCGATGCCTACAAAACGCAGACAAAGAGAGCAAAACGAATGAAAAAAAAGAATTATATGAAGAAAAAAAAACGAGGGAGAGCGAGAGAGGGAAAGAGCTGGTGAGAGAGAGAGAGAGATAGGGAAACGACAAGCACATAGGAGAAGTACACTCGGGATGAAACAAAGAAGCCCACAGTGTGTATGGACACCCGGCGGCAACGAATCCGCGCCTCGTTTCCTCTCTATATTTCTCCTTCTCTGGCTCTCCCCTCTATCCCCCTGACCTTCCCCGCCCCTGCCGAAAAACTTGTCTGTCCCTGTTTTACAATAATCACGACAATAACAAAGAAAATGATAGACCTGGTATGGATAGTGGGACTGAATGCTTGAAAATTTTGAACGTTCGTTTCATCATTCCCTGAAATGAAAAATAATTACCAAAGTAACAATCATTATGTTAATATTATTGTAAACAGTTGATAGCATATACGTACTGCGTGTGTGCGTGTTTGTGTGTGTGTAGGTACATGTGGCTGTGGATGAGAAGAAAAATAAATGAGTAAAAGGAGAAAAAGAATTGGCAATCTAGTGGCGCTGTTGTGTCACACAAAACCGGTAGCTGCTTGGCCTGATGGACGTGCTCATGTAGACCAAGTGGTGCGTGAGGCGAAGGGGAACGGCGGAGGGGGAGGGAGGGTTTTTTTTCATCTCCCTTTGTCCCTATGCGCCCCTCGTCTACATGTAGCGGTCAGGAAGAACCGAAGTTAACCGAATGGCGTGGACGAAACTGCACGATGTTCTGTCGCTGCGAGACATCACGTAGCCGGTGTTGCTAGGCGCTATGGTGGGGTACTTTATAGTAGGAGTGGGGATAAAGATATATAAGAGGCGTCAGTCCGGCCGGCAAATCAGTTGATTGAAAGTCACGAACGTATAGAGTATGTAGAGTTTCATCGTTAAATTATTCGTATTCATAAACCAACAAAAGAAACCGGCATTATTTCATCATTCAGATTTTTCCTCTATTGATGATTCAATTATTCACACGGGTTTACTTATTCATTATTAACAACTGTGATTTGAGGATCTTGGAGTGATAAAATATTATTAATTAGGATTTTTCATTAATTTTTTATTGTAAATTTTGTAAATCCAATTTAAGTACCGGTGCTTCTGTGATTCAATTTTAAATTAAACGACAATGGAAGTTTTACCGTGTCCCGTCAATGTTAATTTCAGTAACAATAGAGGTAAGATATTGCAATTTAATTATTTATTTATTTATTAAGATTGTATGAAAATTTTCAAGGACACAGGAGGGACAAAGAAACTCAGCTGACTCCGGCTTCTACCTCAGTCAGCTGTTCTCATTTAATCCCATTAAATCTGATTTTTCATTGATTTTTCAGTGGAAAAATCACGTAATAATTATTCTAAAAAAATCATGAAAAATTATTCTTTACAATCATTGAAAAATTAGAGAATCAAAAGTTAACTACTATCCCCTCCACTAGAACCCACACACACACACACCATCACGCGAGTGTTCGTGTGGCACGAACAGGAACGTACACGCAGAAACTTCTCGAGTAGTTGCATCACTCCTCCGGTCTCCCTCTCTCTCTCTCCCTTTTCCTTTTTTAATTCAATTAATACTTGATGGATTTGAACTAGAATAACAATTTTAGCATTTCAAATAAACGTTTTAATTTATTTTTTGCAGCTGGATATGTTACGGATGAGTTGGATGGTGCTTGTCAAGCATTGGCAAAGAGACTCGAGGTCGAGTTGCGGGCTGCTAAGCATGCTCAGCTGACTTGCGGTGAGGTATTGTTGCCGGCTGATCTCTTACCTAGAATAGCCAAAGATGTTCTTACTATGGCAGAGAATGAGCCCTGTGGTCTCAGGTAAATTTACAGATGATCCTATCTTATTAGGGAATTTATCCTAATCTCATTATTTCGAGCTTGTTTCTAATGCTAATTCTCTTTTCGTATTTTATTTTACAGAGGCTGCACATTGTTTATTAATTTCGAGACTGACAATATGTGCAGGAGACTATCGAGGATACAGTGTGATCCTAACACAGTGTCGACGTTTGAACTCTATCTCACACTCAAACAGGACCACACGTCATGGCACATTCTTTTGCCCCAGTTTCTCAAGTGAGTTTTCCCCGATTTTATGAAAAATCATATTAATGATGATTCTAATCGTTTCATTGAATTCATTTGGGTTAATGACTCTTGTCTAATGGATTTTTTTTTTATTGTTACAGAAATCTTACTCGTGGCGGCACAATAATGATCAGCCGTGATTTTAGGCTGGAAAAAAAGAAACTCTACAGATCTTATCAGCAGGAGCATTAAAAACAATCACGGATGGAGTGGTCGAGAATGAAAAAAAAAAGACAATCCGTGAAGAGAAATAAAAATTCTAATTCGGCCTTGTTTTTACCATAAAAAAAAAAAACAAGGCAGTACTCCGATGCTTTGATCATTGGCATTGTTTTCAATAATGAGTATCCAGTGAGTCATACGAAACACACACCATTTCCATTTTGAAATGATAAGAGAAAAAAAGAACGAAGTAAGTTTGAATATTCAATCAATTCAATTCGAGATAATAAATTTTTTTTCTGATGAGAAAAAAAAACGTAAAGCACGTGCATCATTAAATGCACAATTGAGAAAAAAAAAAGAAGTAATTATTGATTGGTGAAGAAAAATTTAATAATTCAAAGAAATATTTTGTGCCTCAAATAATTTTTTGAGGACGAAAGAGAATTATATTGTGATAGCAAATTTAAGTGAAATGAAATGATGAAAAAAAATAATAACAAAATACAAATTTTATGTATTAAATATTTAGTGATAGGTATTTAGCTCTTCTAAGAAGAGAATATATATCGTCTTCATTAATGAAGATGCGTCAGTAAGACTTGTATACAAAATTAAAGTAGAGGAGAAGAAAAAAAGTGATTGGGGGTGATAAACAAAAAATTTAAAAAGCGATAAGAGAAGAAATAATTGTCACGTGATATTTCGTTTTGTATTTAAAAGGACAAGAGAACGTTTGCGAAATGATTAACGTTCGTATTGAATTTAGCGAGGTTTATGAAAAATTCATCTCATCATTTTTCATAATATCAAGAGGCGATTTATTTGCATAAAAACGTGAACAGAAATATATTTGCTTTACGAATGCCAATACATACCCTAATGTGCATACGAATTATTGCACACCATTCAATGTTTACACATTATCGCAAACTAAACACTCATTTATCGTT
Source organism: Aleiodes testaceus (assembly GCA_963565655.1). NCBI lineage: Eukaryota > Metazoa > Arthropoda > Insecta > Hymenoptera > Braconidae > Aleiodes > Aleiodes testaceus. The sequence continues at coordinate 3,261,367 of OY751428.1, forward strand.
CAAAGTAAAGAAACAAAAAGGAAAAAAAAAACGTTTTTTTTTTTTTTCTTTTTCACAATTCGTTTGAGTTTAACATTGGTTCATTTTAATAATTAGTATTCTTATTATTCTTACTTTTGTACTTAGACGCGTTGACACTCGTAAAAATTTGATTTTCTTTTTGCATTCATTGAGTATTGCCATAATTAATTTTCGAAAAAAAAAAGAAGGGATAATTCTCTTAATTTTTTTTTTCATTATTGTCTTTTCTTTGAACAAGGTGTTTATGAAAGATAAGAGGAATACAAGGCGAAAGAAATATAATCAATTTATCATTACGATTTTTAATTTATTTGATAAAGAATGCGAATACAAAGCCAATTAAAATTGGCGGTTTTTGTGATATGCGAATGAGAAGAAAAAGAAGAAAAAAAATAATTGATATAATAGTTGTAAGCCAGTGTGATGATTAATGACGAAAGTTTTAAGTTGATCCGTGTCTCTTGAATGAGAAGAATCAATTGAATTTATTGAAGAAAAGAAAAAAAAAAGTGAGTAATTCTATGAATTTTATATTTGAAAAAAAAAATATATATATATTCTGAAGACGAACGCACAAGCAGAACGAAGCTTGCACATTTCGTCAGAATGAATTGTCCAATATTTCCGTTTTTCTTTTTTGACTCATAAAGAATAATGCATGTGATCTTCATTAATACATAAGTAGTGTGTAGAACAGAGTATAAAAATGAAATGAAAAAAAATAATGCTATCATTTATTGTATATTTTATACTGAGTTAAAAATATAAAGTCGAAATGAATCATTAATTATATTCGTCCGGTAGGAGTGTGTTTGAACAGGCAATTTTGTTTGAAGAATGATGAATGGAAAATGAATCATTGTATCATACATATCCCACCGATGTTGTTACGCTAGTAATTGTCTGTGAATATTCATTATCGCAAATTCATTAATTCTTACATGAATTAACATTTTTTTTCTTTTTCGTTACGATTTTTTTTTCTTTTTTTTTTTTAAGTATTGAATTAATAGATCAATCTCAATGGATTCATGACAGTATTGTTTAGATTTCGCACCGCCGCCTATTCATTTCATAATGAGCATGATAATAATTCAGTGAGACATTTATTCCTGGAGTAACACATTCGACATTGATGGAAAAAAAAAAAAAATGAGGAAAAGAAGAAAAAAAAAATATATATATAGAGAAAATAACTTCTATTACCATGTAATAATAATTGAATTTTGCAATATATTTTGTATCAAGTACCACACCACTATGTGATGTTATTTTTCATTTTTAATGTTCACTTGTAGAGAAATGTTTAATATCATAAATTACATTTGAAAATAAAATGAAAACATTTTTTTGCACATAAAGTTTTTGTATTTTATCCTCAAATCAATCCAAAATTCATTTCAAAACTGTAAAGAGAGAGCAAGAAGTGCATTTAGACTCCTCTTTTTTTACTTTATCTTTTTTTCAAATAAAAATAATGTAGTACAAATGCAACAGAGTTGACGTGATGGAGATGAAAATAAAAAAGAGACAAAAACAAGAAATAAAGACAAGAGTAAAACGAGAGGTATTAGAGATGGTGAAAAAAAAAAATAAAATAAAGAGAAAAAGAAATGGGGGAAACCGGTTTAGAGAGTTGAACACTGGACGTGGATCCAAGATGGATCCAGGCGCGGCTTCAATAGCATCGATAATACTTCGTTTTTTTTTTTTTTTTATTATTTTCTTCGTTGTATCACTTTTATTTATCCTTCAATAGCGTATTGCAGAAGTTTCAAAAAGAGGTTCTCAATTAAATCCATTATTTTGAGGAATAATAAATATTTTTTAACAATTCAACGAGTTTATCGGAAATTTCTATGCGTGTTTGATGATCAGGAGGTACTGAGCAGTGAGCTAACATTATTTTCAAATCTGGGTAACGACTTGAAATATCTTTTGGCACACTGTGTAGGAAACCACCCGGAATTGTCACTGTACTAGATTCAGCCGACAGTATATGCTTGAATTAAAAAATAAAATAAGATAAGACAATAATACGAATTATATCATTAATACTTGATTTTAAATGAATTTTACACAAACTTCTACATACTCTGCAAACTGCATAATAATTGTGATCGCTTATCTGATGACTACAGATGTCTAATGGAGAAAATACAAAACAATTTTCGCAATCTATTATTTCCTCGGTTTTATGTAATGTTTTCATGTCTTGTAATTTATCTAAAATCATAAAAACAAAATAATATATTTCTGTTGTTTGACATATTTTGAATTTTTCCGAAGATATCGTCAGAATGTGTGATAAGAAAATTTAGGAATAGAGAAGGAATTTGATAGCATGAAAAAAATAAAAGAGAATGTTTTTTTTTTAACTTCGGTTTCACGTCAGATTCTTCGAAAGATTATATAAACAAATCGATTGTCTATTATTCACTTACATAAATTTGATGACCTGAATGCACAGAAAGAATCGGATGATTTTAGAGAGAATTAGATGACTCGATAAAAAAATAACATTAAATTATCCAATAATACCTCGCAGAGATTTATTCTTATTGACGACGATAATGTTCTCCAAGTCGACGAATATTGGCTCATTGGAATTATTAATAGCAATATTATCTGGGGACATGTCAGTGAGATAATAAGAAAACTCTGGATCACGAAAAGTAAGCATTTTTGCGGCCTCCAATAGTCCAAATGCTATTTTTGCCCTCAACAGCCATGGAGAATGATAGTAAGCGGTTAACGGAAGACCCACGTATTCTTCAATCACTAGTCTGCCACAGGCTCCATAATATTTCGGTACAGGCCAATTTTCCTCAGCTTTTAGTATCTAATTGAATTACGAGAAATTGAGGAAAATATTGGAGTTACGTTTTTCCTGATGATTCCATTGGAAAGATGAGGTCATTTCCGATGAAAATGATGGGCAAGAATATTTTTTTTTAATTTTTCAAAAATTCTTTTTTTTTTAATTTTGTAAAAAATGAAAATTTTCAAAATTAAAAAAAAATTAAACTCGACACATGTTTTCTAGCTAAAATTTCCTCAGCTTTTCAATGGAATCATCAAAAAAAATCTATCTCCAACCGTTCAATTGTAATTAATTAATTCTGCATTAATTTCACCTCTAGCATCAATGGTTCTGGATTTAATCGCATAATCATCCACAAATTCAAATCAGTCATTCCACCAGTTTCCAATTCCTTCAATTTCCTAATAAAACTATGATTCCTCGAATCAGGACACAATATTAATCCACTTCTATCATTCTCTGTAAAATTAGCATGAACATCATCCATAATACGTGAAAAATAATCATTACTCAAAGAAGCATAATTCTGCCATTGTTCATCTCCACAATAAAAAAAATCCTCACAAAACATTTTATCAAATGCCACAAATTCCTCATTCTGTGCTAACTTTTTAACAACAATTTTATCACCACGAAATTCACCAAAAAATACATTTTTCAATGAAAATACGTGGGACATTGTTGTATGATAATTAAATGGTTTAATTGAAATTTCCCCATTGAAAATATAATCACAGGCTGAATTTCCATAACAAATTGGACATTTTTCAAAGTCAGATAGAATTATAGCTGATGGACACAAAATATTATTCAATAAATTTAATATAAAAATTGAAATTAACGATAAAAATAGAATTTTTCTTCTAAATTTCCGGATTCTTCTAAAACACATGATAACAATTATGGTTATCTTTTATTTTTAACTCTCATTAAATCTGTGAAGAGGGAGCCACTGTCCAGTGATCACTCCAGCTGTTTTTTTTTCATTATTCCATCGGAAAAATAACGAACAACAACACGAGTTTGTGAGTGACGTAAATAATTGATAAATTGATGCAATAATTAATGATGGATCACCACAAAATCTTGTTTGGGTTGACTGAAAAGTTTGCAGGTAATTAATTAATAATTTCCTTACAAATAGAGATTAAAATGTGTCAATATGAGGTTAAAATCCCAAAAACATAATAATTTGTGAAATTTCATTGATTTACAGGTCAAAAAAGAGTGGAAACAAAAGATTTGGATGAAATTCTGACTAAAGTCTCTCCTCTTTTACCCAAAAATCTTTTTGAAGATTCTGAGGAGAAGAAAACGAGTCATAAATACCTTGAAACAATATTATTAGTTTTACAGGATCTCCAAGAGAATATTTTATCGAAGAGTGAGACATTCATGAGTGTAAATGAATACAGATGTGTAAAAACATCTGTGGAACATGCAGTATCAATAGGAGTATTTCCGTGTTTATTGCCCCAGATTTCAGAGGATTTGAGGGTCATTCACCCCCCTGCTATGATCCTAAAAGAGGACCTGAGTGATTCGGAGAAGTACAATAGATTGACCGTGACATTGAAGGCAATGATGAGTTTTTCCTCGGAAATTGCATTGAGACCAGCAATATTGACGCAGCTGGGCCCAATTTTGGTGGCCCTAGTCCAACTATCCCACGCGCCTCTCATGAAACCGGAATCTCCCGGAAATAATAAAAATTCAGAGTTCCACATGACGCCTGGACTCTTCGGGGAATTATCAAAGGATCAGGAAGAATTCAGAGCTCTTCTTCAGAGTGCAATAAAGGACTTCCCATTGTCAACGGTTATGAGAGAACTCATGGTCCTTTTCGGATGCAAAAGAGCACCAGGATGGGTCAAGAGGAATGTAAAATCGTATTTGATTGATTTAATTACTAAACCAACTGGAATATGCTCATTAATCACTGCTACATGTCAGGACACTTTGGACCTTGGGATGCACTGGGATAGACTCGAAACTATCTCAAAATTGATAGCCACTAATCATGGAAAAAATCCAGAAGAATATTATTCAGCTGTTTGCTCGCAGCTTCTCGTTATTTTATCATCGAAAACAGTTAAACATTCAGCAGAAATATGCAGGATCTGTGTTAATTCACTTTATGATAGCAATCCTCGAGTCTGCAGGGAAAAATTCTTCAATAAAATTGCCTCATCATTGATGAATTATAAAGAAGAAAAGGCAAGGGAAGAGTCTGAAGTTTCTGAATGCTTGGAGAATTTAACGAAATTGTTTGAGTCTAGTGATACAAAATTGAAGTGTCTTCCTGAGGATTTATTAAAGGGAATAGCACTTCCTTTATTCTCGATTTATAAAAAAACGTATCGGAGTCCTTCAATATTGAAATTAAAGGCTAAATCAATGCTATTAATTTTATTGAATCTTTCTGATTTGAGAGATCAATTATTCTCTGCAATTCTTGGAGAAAATACGTCTGAAAGCTTTGGTGTGAGATTGAAGTTTGAATTTGGTGCATCAGGAGGTTTGACAACAACTGGAGAAGTTGAGGAATTTAATTTAGAGGATTCTGGAGATTGTCTCTTCGATCTTGTCCAAGATTCCAGTGATTTACCCTGGCACCTGTTCAATCATTTGCAGAAAATATTCTGCGAGTCTAAAAGACACAATGAAAAGCGATTAGAGGATCCTGAAGACGTTATGAAGCGATTTGAGACTCAATTGACAATGATGAAGCTTCTCCTGAGCCTCGCAAACTGCAAGAGCGTGCAGAAACAGCAGTTGCAGCATCCAGATCGTCTCATCAGCTTCATCACTTCTCTCTTCCACAATTCTACAGATAAAAACAAAGAGGATCACGTTGAAGTTCTGTATCTCAGTCTCATGCTGATCAAGGAAATAATATGTGAGAGAAAAAAACCGAAGAATTGGAGTTGGACACCGTTCGAGAGCTTGTCTCGTTTTCTGAATGATCTATTGAGCGAATGGAACTGCCCAGAGCACTTAAAACAACTCATAGAAGAGGTTCAACGAATAATTAAGAATAAAGGAGTCACCTCACATTTTCAGGACTTGAGTGTCGATGATATTAATGAGAATGTCTTCGATAATGCACTCAGGGATTTGGCGGATTCATTGCTCCCAGTTAGAGCACATGGATTAATTACCATGACACGATTAATTGAGAATGGGAATTCAACAGCAATGTCTCAAGCCGACCTGTTGCTTCATCTATTCCAGGGGAATCTTAATGACGAGGACTCATTCGTTTATTTGGCATCGATAAATGGTCTCTGCGCCTTGGCAATGAAATTCCCGCAGAAAGTCATTGAGATACTGGTTCAAGAGTTCATCGATATGCCATCAAAGACGAAAACTCAGGAAATATTACCTGAGAATCGTGCTAAATTGGGGGAGATACTAGTCAAAGTGACTCGTCTCCTCGGAGAAATGGCATCTGCTTACAAGAATATACTGATAAACGGGTTTCTTTGTGCCACTCGTGATGAAGACCCGATGATTCGTGCCTCGAGCCTATCATGTCTCGGTGAATTGTGTAAAGTCCTCGGTTATTCACTTGGCAATGCTATAATTGAAGTTTTGTATTGCATCAGCTGTATCATTGAAACAGACAAAGTTCCTGATTGTCGACGTGCTGCTGTTTTAGTAGCCAATTTACTCATTCGCGGTCTTGGTAAAAATTTATTGGTAGAACTTGGAAGCGAACTTCTACCGATTTATCGTGCCCTCAAGCGCCTCAGAGATAATGATAGTGATGATGTACTGAGGCTTCATGCACAATTGGCGCTGGAGGAACTCGATGACATTGTACAGAGTCTTTTATTCAGCAAGCCTAAACTTGAGAAAAATATATTTCTGTTGAAGTAAGGATAATTGGTGAGATAAGTATCTGAAAGCCTGATGGTTTCTCTGAAAATAGAGAGATGGTTAAATGGTAAATGAGATGAGTCAGCCTTATTGTAGATTTTATTATGAGAGAGAATATCTCGGAATTGAAGTGCGATATGAGAATTCTCATAGATATGCGTTTTTGTAGAGCAAGAATTATATCTAAGACAATGATAAAACTCATAAATTATAAAATAACGAATTATTTATTTACCAATAATAACGAATAAATTTTTTTAAATATTTTTAAAATCAATATAATTATCATTACCAATCACCAAATTAGAGGCCTGCTCTCATGTAATTAGCTCTCTATTGAAATGGAGCATCTTATTCGTTCTATCTCTTCATGATTACGTGAAGGTCGTGTCCTCTGAGAAAAAACCAGCTAGCCGGATGTAGTCACGATTTAAACTAGCGTACAACCGTTGGGGTTGAGGTGTGGAGGTCGGTGAGGGTCTTGGGGTTACTGTACGTAGTATAAATTCTTTGCACGAAGGTTCAGGAAAGGTTTTCTGATTGCTGTCCGCCTAGAAAATAATGGAGAGGTGTTGAGTTTCTTCTATGACATAATCCAGAGATTTCTCTCACATTCTCCAGCAATTATCTTTAAAAAAAAGGGACAGTGCTATACCTTTTGTGCATCTTTGAACATAGAAGTTATCCTGGAACCAATGTGTCCTCTCGCCCCACCAGGCACAGTCACTTCTTTTCCCCTCATCAGTTGAGTAATGAAGGAAGTCATTTCCCTTGAATCCTCATCACCGCTTAGTTTATGCTCGAGAGAATTGATTTGTGCTATCAGAGCCTCCACGCCTTCCATGTCTCTGGCAATCTCCTAAAAATTTCGGAAAAATTATTCGCAGTTGAATAAAAGCGAAAGAGAATCATTCATTTACCTCGTACAATTGCAGCTTCTGTTGGATTGGCTTTGTAGCATATTGAAGCCTGTTGACTATACTCTGAATGACATCGGGGAGATTCGGTATAGCCTCGTGTTTTTGTTGGCTGAGCGTAAAAACTGAGGCATGCGTCAAGGTCGGCAGGAGTAGTTGAGCAATTTCACCGAGACGTTTCGATGCTAGATAGTGAATTGCTTTTTCAGCCTCACGGGTATCATCGAAGAGACGTTTCTGTCTATGAGCTGGAACGGGCTGAGCCGATGCCCATGTCGTTGCCCATGGATTATTCTCAAGTTTCATCCGTGGTGATAAGCATCCTATAATTATTATTTTCATTAGTTACTACAAATCAAGTTGTCAATCAACGCAGGTTTCTCAATAACATTATTCTCATTCTCATGATTATTCAGCCTCGGGCTTGGATAATTCAAAATATTATTGAATGGAGAATTTTTTTGTTACCTGTCGCTTGACCCCATTCATCTGTTCCCTCTTCTTCGATCCAATCTCTCGGCGAGTACCATCGAATAAAATCCTCAAGTTCCGAACCAGGATTCGCTGCCTATGTAAAAAAAAAAAAAACGTTCAATGAAAACCAATTGTCTGTACGATTTCGAGAAAGTTTAGGATAATTATAGAGATAAGTACTTTGAAAGATTCCATGTCAGAGAGGAGAGAAGCACTCATAAGTCGAGCACGCATCTCTGATGCATATTTATCAGTGCCCAGCTGCATCATTACTTGAGCGTCTTCTTCAAGTTGATCTTCAGTTTTAGGGACTGGATCTTGGGTGACTGGTAGGTAGAGAGGATCGCCAGTTTTAACGAGGCGCAGGGATGGGTGTTTAGCTAAACGTCCGGTCGGCCGGTTCCACAATAGATGTTTCGATTTCTGGGTCTTCTTTGATTGCATCTCTTCTTGTTTGGCTGCCTCTTCCTCGGTGCATTCGAAGAACTCATCGTCTGATTCAGCTTTAAAAATAATAATTAATTATATTTACAAATTAATTTATGAAAAAAATAAATCTCTTATAATTCCCCTTTTTTCTTCTATTAAATCCCAGAATTTGCAGAGTCACGTATTTTTCAGAATTTTATTCATATCGTTGCCCCCCGGGTGTTCCGCCTCTTTGGCAGTCACCACCCCATCCCTATTTGTCACCCAGATCATTGAGATCTCAAAGGTTTTGTTTAATACCAGGTGGTAGGGTCAAGTCAATGAAAACTCCAGGGGTTGGACCCATTCCCCAGAGCCCATTTAATCCTAGTGGTAATGTAACACATTGACTTGAACCACTGCAGAGTTGTTCAAGTCCCCACAGGCCATGTCAATCCCCACATTTTGACTCTTACGTGAAAATGCGGAAATTTATTGTTGAGTTTCTCAAGAAAGGCCAATTGTCACTCTGATAATTCATATGTTTCTCTTTAAAATATCCTAATCTCCAACATTTCATTTTTCTCACTTTCCTTCTCATTATAAAATGAAAAAAAAAGGTTTTGCTTGAATGCTGTTGAATACTAATTCATTTTTAATTTCTCCAAAAATTTCTCTACTCTGATTTACATAAGCGAGATTTTCTAATTCTCTAAAAAAAATAAAAGATCTTCTCACCAGATTCAAAGTCATCAAAATCAACACTCTTTTGTTTATGAGCTGACTCCTCCCTTGCTTTTTTACGTTCAATACAACAATTCATCATCTGCAGCTTCTGATGGAGTAAACAGGTACGCACTGAATCCGGAAACCCCGTTCCCACACTACAATAAAAGACAAAAAAAAAATATAGCGATGAGATAAATTGTGACAAAGACAGTAATATTTTGTCAGTGTGCTTTTTACATGACGAAATTTTACGTTATAATTAGAGTTAAAACATGAGAACTAATTAAATTAAATTGCGAGTGATTTAATTGTTTCAATGGTTTTTCACGGAAATTTCCATAAATAAATCATGAAATAATTCAACTTTCTATATTTGGAGTTTCAATTAATTTCTGATTGTTTGAAAAAAACAAATGAGACTTAAAGTATCGACAGGACTGATTATCACCGGTTCTTTTGGAGCCGATGACCCTCAATCTCATTAACATAATTTACTCTAAAAACCTGATATAGAAATCTACTGCAGGTGGATTCATGAAATTGTCACAAATAAATTCCTATCTTTCCAATGGACCAAATGACATTTAAAAAAAAATTGGAATTAAATTTATCCTTCAATTCTTCGAATTATTTAAAAAAAAAAACAGATTGTTGAAACTTTTTTTTTTTCAATTTCCCAAAAAATCCCCAGAGACATTGAATATTAATTGACATAAGAACGAAATCCATGGAATTTACAAGTATGTGAGTTTTACGAGTATGGGAGGATGCCTGAGGAGAAGGGGGAGGAGCAGAAACCGGCTGTGGAAGTAAGTGAGGGCAACGCCAGTCCAAGCATACCTTATACCTTTACCTATTCTATTCCCCTTTACTAGTGACTCTGAAACGGTTGGACCGCGAGAACCGGCAAACACGACGACGACAACCACGAGACACTGGCTGAGGAGAGATTCAACAGTGTTGGACTCTCCTGCGGCTCGTAAACATTTTTTTACAGTCTTGCTTGAGACACGGTGATGTCGATGCTAAATAGCAGCATCTAGCATTTCCAAACAAATTTCTCAAAATAAATTCTGTTAAGTGATTTCCATTGAATTGTACATAAGTTGAAGTGAAGTGATTACTTTATTTATCTGAATAATTTTGTGATGACGTTGAAAAAGGAGCAGACGTGATTTTCATCAAGATTCATCATCAAAATGAGTGAGTACTCAATAAAAATTAATTACCCAATTAAATCAACTTTTTGTCAATGGAAGAAATTGTACTCTGGTCCTTCGACAATCTATCACAAAAATCATGAAATTCTTCATAAAGTGAACTTGTTTCGCAAGGTAACGCGTCGGTTACATTCCTGGATAAGTGCACCAAGCGCACCAAGCTCTCCCCGTCTGACTCTTCGTCTCCTTTAACGCGTACCTTTATATCAGCAAAGGGGTGAATGCACCTACGCGCAACGAGAGGTTATCGTTTTCACTCCTCATGACCTTGAGATGCGGTATCCAAGACTTTCCTCATGTGCAGACAAAGCGAGTGCTCTTGATGCTGGATTTGCAAAAAAAGCAATTCATCGATGTTTCATTGGGAATTAAAGCGTTTCGCTTTGGCTAACAGTCAGAGACCATAGTGCTCCGATTTAGTGTCTGAGCATCAACGTTATGGCTAACTAAGCACAGTGATAACACTGGAGATGACTCTATTGAAGCTACTTGAGTATTGATTCTTCTGGATCATGAATTTCATTATTTCTCACTTCAATAAAAACAATTTTTTTTTCATCCAAAGTACCGTTTCCTCAAGACTACTCTCAATGGCTTCAGAAGCCAACTTTGATTCAACTTTTCTGTTAAGTATTTATAATGGTGAATGAGTGAAAGATTCTGAGGTTTCCAGTATTCACTCCAGTCAAGTGTGAAAATAAGTAAATTTCACATTGACAAAATCCATTGGATTTTCTTTTCTTTTTTTTACATGAATAAGTAAGTAGCAATTGAAAATTGATTTGACATGATTTAAATAAAATTTAGAGTGAAGAAATCAGTTAACCTACATCATTCCAGTGAAGGAAAACGAACGGAGCTCTCATTTCCGGAGTGACTTCTTGACTTCCGTCAAGAGTACCTTGGTAATTGCCTAGCCAATGGTGATTTCATATTGGTTGATAGTTGGTGACCAGTTTGGAGACATCAGGATCAATAATTCTTCCTCTGTCTCTAAATCCCATTAAAAATCATTGGTGATGAAGGAGTTTGAGTTCCTCTAGTTTTACTTAAGTATGGCAATTAAAATGAGGGTATAACTCTTCCTTACTATTGTGGATAATGTTTATTCCTTTTTTCTCTTATTTCCCATAGCTCGCTTTCTATTGTGCAACTATTCCCAGCGATCCATAATAAAATTGTGCGTTACGTATATAGTCTTAATGTACACTGATTTTTACCATGAAATTTTCGTAGAATAATCATATTTTCTTTTATTATTCCACTTTTTTTTTTTCAAAAGAAATAACCAATGGAGAAAGTCCAAAATCTGATAATTAGGACAGTGCAATGTCAAATGTTAACTCAAGCATATCTGCACATTATTTAAACTTTATGTATAATTATTTGTATTATAATTAAATTATTAAGGAGAAAAAAGAAAAGAGGACCGTTCTCTTAACAGTTAGATTATGAAAATTATTAATGAATTGAATGCAGTAAAAAGTTAATTGGGTGAGAATCAAGTGGGTTTTCGTGACTTTGAACATACTACTCCTGAAAAGCCAAACGTAATGGCGTGGTATAACCGTTACGCTTTCGAAGATATAATACTTCTCCAGGCTCTGATTCAAATGCATCCTCCACTTATCTCTCTGCTCTACTATTATGCAGATATTTCAATGAATTTTTTTTTTCCAAATTAACGCAGAATATTTTAGGGGACATGAGACAATATTTATGTGTAACAAACATGAGTACAATTTCCGGCATTAATAATTATGAATTCACATTTTTTTTTTATAACATCTTGTTTCCCTGGAAATATTTAGATTCTGGGAAACTTTCATAAATACTTGAACATGTCTATTAAATAATTACTGAGTCTTGCTGAAAAAAAAAAATAAGGATTTCGTGATGCTACCTATGTATTTATGCTTCTTGGATGACTGTAATTTCGAATGTCCAAGTCAAAGAACTTTTCTTCTTGAATATTTAGAATTAAAATTTAGCAAAGTGCCTCATCTCCAATGCCTCCAATGATTTAACTTAATTGTGAGTGTCTTGATCTGTTGAAATTGAGAGATCATCTTGTTTGTCATATTTTCCACATGAATCAAGATCAGAGGGATGACATTGATTGATTGACGAGTGTTGATAAAACATTTTAACGTGGGCGTAATTCATGCATCAAAGGAATGCAGTTGACCTAGCCCCATTACATTAAACTCATGTCCTCTTCAATAAAAAGATTTCCCCACATTCTCCAATAATTGCAAAAATATCCCATAATAAATCCTCACCTATTAATAAACATTTCAGTAGACTCACATTTTACTTTCTACCCAAGATGAATAAAAAAAAAGAATTCTGAAGATTCCTGTGGTCATATATGACAATTACAAAGTTTCATAACATCTGTCCTACCAGTTTACGGTATTCCGATGCTAGAAATTACGAAACTCGAAGAATCGACTCTTTTAAAACTCACCACGTGGTCCAGTCTTTTACACATGATGTAGATAAACCTTGCGGTCATTCTTCACATACCGACATTCTAAAGTCCCATTGGAAATAAAGTGGGAGTGCCGGGTGCAGATGTAATCTTCAAGCATTTTAATGCAACGGTCAACCTGACACCAATCCCATCAGATACTTAATTCCAACAAAAAATATTTATAATATCAAAAACTCTGGAAGAATCCATTGGTCATCATGAAAGAATTTAGAGATGACCAGTGATGACGTCAGTAGCTTGATTCTGCCTATTTTTGGAGTCCTGCGAATCCGGGATTTGTGGAGAGAATGAGTAAATTTGATGAGTCAATTAAAATATCCGGAATTGCATAAAATAATGTCCGACTGACCCGTGTGTCCGGTCTACTTGCAGCGATGAAGACGGAAGGATCTATCGTATTATTTTGCAGGTGAAAAGCAAAACTCTACCATGCGTAATGAAATGGAACTCATGGGAGAATTATCGGGAAATAATTCATCCCTGGATGTTTTCATTGTGATGGAGTTCTTTGAGTGTGTGTTTTGTGTATTCGGTGGACTCACACACCTGTGGAGATCGAAAGGAATCGACGTACAGGCCAGTCGCCTCGAGGCCAATTTGGACGAGAATCGCGGTCTCATTTAGCACCAGCATGTGAGCAAGAAATGCCTGAAATGAAAGTTGACTAACGCCATATACGAGGTATAGAACCCCCGGATTTGCGACTTTTTCTTTTAGAGTGCATTCGTGAATTGCAGTGGTTGTAAGGATAATAGAGATCAACCTGTTAATGGAATAACACTCACTTTCTGTTTCCACGAATGAATGGACCGTGGATAATTAAATAAATAAGTTTTTAGGAGGATTAATTGAGGGGAATTGGAGATGGAGATTTTTTCGATGATTCCAGTGAAGAGCTGAGGCAATTTTAAGCGGAAAACATGGGTCGAAATTAGTTTTTTAGAATTTTTTGAAAATTCGATTTTTTTTAGGTACTTTTGAAGGGGTTTACCTTGGAAAAATTTGAAAAAATCACTTTTTTAAGAATATCTCGGGTTCTATTGGTTATAGCTCAAAAATTCAGATTCGAGGTGAAAGGTGAGGTCATTTGCGACGAATTCATGTGGTTTCAAAATCAAAAATATGATTTTTTGAGGTACTTATAGTCCAAAAACTGATTTTCATAAAAAAAACCCCCTTCAAATCTGGGTGAAAAAAATGGATTTTTCAAAAAAATTCAAAAAAATATTTTGACACATGATTTCCATTGGAAATTTCCTCACCTTTTCAATGTAATCATTAAAAAAAACCGTATAACCAATATTTCTCTTGAATTCTCATGATTTTCATAATATTCAACTCCACTTATCCAAGTAATTGTCCCTTTCCGCTGGTGTTGTCATTGCCTATAATTCGATCATAATCGAAAGGAATTCACCTCAACAATTTCCACAATAAACCCGATCTTAACGTGTGAAATAACAGAATAATAAAAATTTTCTTAATCCCGTGAAAACTGTGTCGTGATTTAGCACAGTTAAAATAATAACGGTTGAAAGGATTTGTCCGTTGATTTCTGAGTCATCGATCATTGAATAAACTCAACGAAAGTATCTGAGAATATCTCAAGAATCCAAGGCAATTGATTAAAATTTATTTTTCCAAATTATCTCAAAGATCCAACCGGTTTTGCCCCATTAGTCACAAATTGTCCTAATGAGCCTGAAAAAAAAAGAATCTCAACTCCAAATAATTAAAAAAATAATAAAGACCCCAATTTTCCTTTTGAATTCTCCCAAAAGGAAAAAAGGGAAGAGTACAGTTTTCCGCCAAATCACGAGCACGTGGACAGACTGAATGACTCGGTGGTAAATATGGGTGCCAGAAGAGTAACAGTACTTAGACAGTACGTACGGAATATTGCGCTTACTTGTGAGTCAACGAAAAACCGTTACTAGCCATATGGAAAGTTCGGCGTATTGTAAACAGACGGAATAGTAGTTACCGAAGCACATAGAATTTATATCCTCTTGCATGATATGCCAAGTATAAGACCTCTCGTGTTCATAATGAATATGTGATAGCACAGATGATAAGAAAATAATTTGCCGCAAAGAGAAGGGATGTGGAATTTTTTGCTTTCAATGTAGGATTAGTAATGGATACTTTGGGGACTGGAAATTCGTGACGAAAGAAGGGAATTGAGAGAATAAAAACGGTTCTTCTTCAATGCTTCAATGGATTAGGTTGAAGATGACGTGGAAAAGGTTTTCCAGTTATTCCTGAATGAATGGGGAATGAGACTGGAATTTTCTTCCTCATCTGTTATAAATATCTTGTAAAAGGTATTTTTTTTTCATTGAGATACTGGAAAAATTTAATCTACAATTTCTATAAACACGCGACACTTACAATTGTATCACAGAGCATCGTGGAAGAATGAAGAAAAGCCATTTCCGTTGGTTGCTTTCACAAAATCGTTTGTAAGACAAATACCAGTGTGAAAAAATAATAATTTATGTAACAAAAGGACTCGGAATTATTCCCACACAAACCTAATGTACATTGTCTTGGTAAAAAAATAATAAAAAAAAGGGGTTTTAAAGTGGAAAAAAAAGAGAGAGAATGTTTTGAAGATTTGTGCATGAATTTATTTACAATTGAATGGTAAAAAGTTGGACTTTGAAAGGATATTGATACTCTTTTGTTGAATTTATTTCCCATTGCCTTCACCTCCACTGTCATGAATGCCTCAATGACTCATAATGGCTTAATGAATCATAATTCTCAAACGTGTCAATTGAATTATCGGTATTCAATGAATGTTGAAGTTAAAACACGAAACAATGAACTGATGTCTCCAATAGTGTCTCAATAAATAACGATTCTGAGGATTTCATGGAGGTAAAAATTCAATCAAAGTACATGGACAAGTAATGAAAGTGAAAGGCTGTGAAATTCCAAAGTAACATGGTGCGTGGCTCATTGAAATCGACGGATATCCAACTAATCATATTAAGCAACACTAAAGATGCATTAATAAATTCTGAGGGAGCCTGGTTTATGATAATCAGATATTCATGAATAGAATTTGAAAAAGGTAAAAACCTGGAATAATTAATAAAATAAATGAATTTCAAAATTTCTTAAAAATCCACGTAAAATTGAAATTAATGAGCATATCAAAAGAAATGTATCAAGAGACACGAACAGTGTTAACAAATCCAACACTCACTTAACACAAAGTATCCATCAAAATGGTCATTATGATCATCATAATTACTGGCCAGCAGTGAATATATATAAACATGGAAACGGTGGAGACTGTGGTAATGGAGCAGAAGCACTATGCCATGTATACACAATGTTAAATGATTGTGGCCCGGTTAACAAGTGTACCGAGTCTTTTTCTAGACTAATATACAACAGTAACGGAACCTCCCCATATGAAATTAATTAGCCGTCCAATGATTCCCTCCGATTCATAAAGAATTCTACCTAATTCCTGTCTAATTTCTGAAGATAAATCCACACTATCGACAGATAATTTCAATTGTTCTATTCTAATTATCCAATAAAAAAAAATAGTGGCCAATTGAAAATTTCCCACTGTATAATACAATCTGGATTATTACCCAATCCTCGTTACGCTCGAGGTATTCAATCGTATGAGAACCATTTTATATCCCCTGGGTTCTGTGATACAGGGATTACAATCAAATCGTGAGTGAAAGGTATACAATATCCCTTTCATTGCTCCTCACCCTCACAATTGAGTTTATTTATCACAGTGTATCTTGTTGGGGTATCATTATGCTTGAAATGTTCTCCATTTGTCTCATCTCATCAATATTTTCAGTGTCTATTGTAATTGATTTAGGAATAATCCTTATTGAATTTATGGATTCAATGGATTTATTACGTAAATTTCCGATTTATTTAAAAAAAATCCTGAGGAAATAAATCATTTTTATCATTCACATTTAATTGAAGACCGGCGACATGCTATATAAAATATTCTTGCAAATTATAGATAGACACTGATACATATAGATACAGCAAATTACAGTTTAACAGTTAGAAACGTTTAGATTGTACTCCAACGTATCCAGTGAAATGCAGCGCTCTATTTAATTTTGACTTTTCAAATAGAAAAAAAAATACATGGAAGACTATTAATTGCATAGAAGCTGGGATATGCGAGAGTTAACATTCGACTTCTGCATGACTTCGATATGCATGCGAGTAATTTCAATTTGTGGGGGTTTTTACATGGGTATTCGTGTGAATTGGAAAATGAGGGAAAATTTAATAATGAGGATTAATTGAAGTCCATGAATGTTTATGCACCGGATAAATTGAATTATAAAACGCTACTAGTCTTTACCATCTACAAATATGAATAAATTTAATGAAAAAAATAATCCATGGGAAAATCCATTTTACCCCACTTTCTCCAGGACAGGTGCACTTTATGGGAGTGAATTTTCGTGGGTTTCTTCGGGGATGAAAATGGTATTGTAACGGGAGAAACTTCAATTGTATATGTTATGATCGACAGGTAGAAAGAAATCTTGTTTGAAGGACTTCGAGACAAACTCAACGTTCGGGCCATTGACTTGTAACGGTTCCAGCCTATGAGTTTGCTCACGTTTGTACGACTCTTCCCCAAGGTTATCACCCATTTTCCCTTCTGAGCATCACCGTGATGTTCATTTCCTGTATCTACCTTATCTTCATCATAGTATCTAGTAATTGAATTCAATTGGATTGCCCGAAGGGATAATGGATGTGCGCGAATAACGAAATTTCATGAAAAAAAAAGAGTCATTGGGTTTAATAATAAAATCGAGATACCGTTCCTTTTTTTTTTCATCTCAATTTTCGAAGGACATGATTAATGTAATTTAATCCGGCGTGAGATAAGAGAGAGAGAAAGAATAACAGTTTATTTCTGATATTAAAGCAATTTGTTAATTTAAATTCTCTATTTTTTCAGATTCAGTATTACTTCAGACATTGCTAACAGCAATATTCATCAATCTCTCATCAGCAACATCACCGTGTCCATGGGCAGCTCATGTTGCTGAGCTAGATGGCTCCTGCATCTGTGACTATAATTTAGCGAGAGAACTCTCAGTTCAATGTGACATTGTCGACTTCAATCAATTGCTATCAGCAATCCGAAGATACGCTGCTAAAATACCAGTCGATTTATTCTATGTAAATAATAGTACAGTTGGAATACTGAAGAATGGCTCTCTCTCGACTCTTCGTGTCAACAATGTGCAATTATCCGGTTGTAAAATAAAAGCTATTGAGGAAGATGCCTTCAAAGGTCAAGAAAATTCCATGAGAACTCTTAATTTGAAGGATAATGAACTCACAGAGATACCAACAGCAACTCTGAAAAATTTACGGAATTTGACGGTCCTGGATCTTTCAATGAACAAGATAAGTAGAGTTGAGGATGATGCATTTGAGCATTTACGATTAGTGACACTGAAATTAGCTGATAATGAAGTGACACTGGCACCTGGTGCATTCAGAGGATTGGAGAGATCCCTGAAGAACCTGAACTTGAAGGGAACACGACAGAAAAACGTTCCAGAGGCTCTCAGAGGCCTGAAAACATTGGCCTTTCTCGATCTCTCCCAGAACAGCCTCAAAGAACTGCCTGGACCCGTTGGAAAAAAAGCTTTCGAGGGTCTCACTGCTCTCACTGGACTGAATTTAGAGAGAAACTTGATTCAAAACATCGGCGCCGATGCTTTCTATGGAATCAAAGACACCCTGAGCTCACTGAGTCTTCTGAATAATCTCATTCCTGAATTTCCAATAGCTGCAATCAGTAGGATTCATGACCTTCGGGTAAGTTCTCGTTTTGAAATCGGAAATGTCTATTAATTAACAATCATTATCCTCGACCCTATTACAATACAAAATAAACAATGAATTGATAAATTTTAAAAATAACCATGAATCTTTTGTAACAGGTACTTGACATAGGATTCAATCTCATCACAGAACTTCCAGTCACTGCATTTCACAATAATCCCGCTATAACACTTCTCGCAATCGATGGAAATCCATTGTCCACTGTACCTGAAGAAGCCCTGATGAGTCTCAATGGAACTCTTCGGGGATTGAGCTTGGGTGGACGTTTTTTAGTTTGCGATTGTCGATTACGTTGGATTGTCAATTGGATAAGAACGAGAGATTTGCAAGTTACTAGTCGTGAGAGAAAACCGCAGTTTTGCGGGAGTCCCTTGAAATTACAGGAGAGGAGTTTTTACAATATTGATCCTGAGGGTAAATTAACGATTGTTTTTAAATCATTTTATCTTGGAGAACGGTTATTTAATTAATATCTAATTGCAGAAATGGTTTGTGAGAGGCCCTCCGAGATAATAGGCATTGGTACTGTGGAGTCAGTGGATACAAAAGAGCCAACGGGTCCAGTAAGTGGTGTAGTCGAGAGTCTCTTACCAACTACACATTCACCACCACCGCCTCCGCCTTCACCAACACCACAAACATCAACAACAACCTCTAGAACGACTGCACAAGTGATACACACGGACATAACTCATTCCACATCAATAACAACTCCCACAACTACAATTGATCTGAGACAAACTGAGCCCCCATCGACTTCACCAACACCAGCAATAATTTCAAGCCGTCCAACAGCTGCGAGAACCGGGAATGTCGTTATTGTCAAGACCACCCAAGTACCAAGAATACCACCAAGTGGAGAGTATGGAGTTCTTCATCAACATCAGCCTAAACCACCCATGGTATTTGCAGCATCCGATCAGAGGCCATTGTATAAATCGAGGAATTCTGATAGGATTATACTGAAAGAAGTTATTAGGCAGGATAATACAGTTATTATTACATGGGATAGTCAATCCCCTCAGCCCATTGAGTTCCGTGTGGTTTATCGGGTATTCGGGGATAATGAATTCAAGCAGGCCCCACCTTTGGATGCGAGTGAACGAGAATTTAAGATCAAGAATGTACCAGATAATGTGAGGATCATTTTTATCTTTAATTTTTATGAGGAGAATTTTGCTTTTAATTATTTTTCTATTCCAGGAATGTTTAATCGTCTGTGTCCTGTCTCTCGAGGACTCCAACGTTACTCCAGCAAATGTGCCTTATAATCAGTGCAGAGAAGTTCGCACTGAGCCCTCACCCACTTCCAATATGGATAAAATAACAATAGCAGCGAGTGCTGCTATTTGCGCGACTATTGTCATGGCAGTGATCATCTTTGTAGTAGCTAATCGTCGAAGAGCACGAAAACTTCATACATTGCACAGTCTTGAACAAACGAAGATGGGAGGACCAATCGCTGGACTTCCAGTCAATTGCTGCTCCAATGTAGGACCCACTCCAAGTCCTGCTGGACCACTGGCATCAATGGCCACACTCAGTGCTTATAATGCTCAAAAAGAATGGGATCAAGTGTCGGCATACAGTAATCGTAGTATACCACGTCCTAGAATCTTTCCAATTGATCGGCAAGGTGGGTAGTAATTGGAGATAAGTCAGAGGAATACGATACGTAAGAACTGGAAGATTGTTCATTTATAATTTTTTTAAGGTTTCATCCAAAATACTTTTACAGGCTCAATAACGAGGGCCTCATGCATCGACGAAGTCAGATCCCAGGCCAGTCATTATGGTGGTAAAATATCAACGCGTTCAATCGCCGATGGACAGTCACAGCACAGCTTTTCCAACAATTCGTCACGCTACTTTGCAAACACTGCACTTGCTAATAATCTCGTCAATACACGGCCAGGTTCGTCCTTTCTCCCAAATTAAGAATTAACGCTTCCCCGCTTTTTTTTGCTAGAAATATTGTAACAAGCTGTACAGTACAAACACAAAAATTGCACTTTTTGCTTCATGAGTCTAATGGAATAAGAGGATTTTTTAATTCTGATGCATTTCAGCCCCAGTCCTCTTATTCCATTACAATCTCAATTTATATTCCAAAGAAAAGTGTTTGTCTGGTGTTTAATGGATATTTACATTCTTTTATCACCGGTATGGTTTAATGTATGTGTTAATGGGAATAATTATACACAACAGAATTACGTCAGTCACGTCAATCACTGGCTGCAGCTTCAGATAGAATGTCACGTAATGGATATCCAGGAAACCATTTGCCACCCCATGCATCAGCACGACGTCAGCGTCCAAGATCACGAAACCGTACGATTGAACAAAATCCACCACCACGTCCAGGTAGCAGATACAGCATAGCCGATTCAACTCACACATTAAATAATTACGATGAGAGCAATTGGACCGATCATGATATGGATATCTACATGTCACGAAATCCAACAACTAGAAGTGGTCTTGTTCCACTATGAAGAAGTTTATAAATTTTCTATTGTTTTTTTAAATTGCTCAAGAGTGTTCATTAGATAAAAAGAAATATTTGAAAGAAATTGAAGGGAACATTAAATTCTTAAATGTACCATATAGGAGACTTTTGACCTCAGAGTCAATAGAATTGTCAATCTAACATATAAATCGAAAGAGGTAGAGTAAGAATTTATGGAATCGTCCAAATATTGGAGGATCTCAAAGCAAATGAGTTCAGGTGCTTGAAATGTTCTATGGTTAATTGTAGAAAAAAAAATCTAACTTATGCCTAATGAATCTACTTTTTTATACTTAAAAAATAAGACTCAACGTATCGATAAGAATGAGAATAAAGTGTAGTTAAGTGGAGATAAACCGGAATTTTGTGAAGAAAAATTGAGTTTATCATGTAGAAGAGAAAGAGAAAACTTTGATTATCCCTAACTTCCTGTGAATATATCACGAAATTTATAAACTAGTATAGATAAAGATACACTGACCCACTTATTCCATTTAACTACTGAGATTATGTTAAACTTTCTATAGTTTTTAATCAGCGACATGTGGCTCTTCCAAAGACTGTAGTACCGCTGAATTAATAAAAATCAGCATAAACTAACTCCTTTTTTTAAATAAATATAAGAATAAAAAAAAAACGTACTAATTTTTAATAAACTTGATGAATGAAAGATTCATGAAAATGAAGAAAATCATTATAACATAATTGATTCCCCGTATTTGTGCATGAGGCATTTTTCCAGATATTCAAGTGCATTACCCCTGATTAAAAATTATGATTCATTCTGTGGGAGTTGTATAAAGACCTGTACTTACCCGGGGATGAGGATACTTCGTTCCCACCGGAAACGAATTTCCTGAACGAACTCATGCCAGAGTTGAGCCAGAGCAACTGCACCACCCAAGTTATGGGCACAGTGAGCAGCCACAATCGCCAGTCTCCATACTAATCCATCAAAGGCACATGTTTTTATACCTCTCCACAATTCATCATCGCCTGTGTAACTGTTAATGTCACCGTACGGAGAATTCTGTAAATGAAACAAAGCGTAAAGAAATTAATAGATCCATTGTAAATAATTTTAATTACCACAACTCACCGGTTTATCCTCAGCATCAGGAAAGAGAAAATAGAGAATAGGTACCATTGTCTCTTCAGAAATCGGTCCATCCACATTTTTACTATTTTTCCTCGTCGAGGCTTTATTAACGACCTTAGAAATCGTTGGAATTTTAGATTCAGTCAATATATTAAACGCTGAACTCAACATTTGATCAGAATTGTCCATGTAGGCCGCTGTCTCCCCAAGCATATCAACGAGGCTCCTCTGATTAGTACAGAGTGCCAGAAAATCAGTCAAGTACTCTCCAAGTAAGCAAGCAGGTGAGGGCACCATTTTAACAATCACTGACCATTCCGGTGCTAATTGTGGCTCCAAATCACTGAACGTTTCACTATCCACAACAACATTCTCTGCCATTTGTGGCCAGGTGGTGTAGAGTTCTAATTCTCTAGAAATAAATAAGGTTTTTAATTTTTTAGAGTCTTTTCTCTTCACTTGTTACAAGATTGAGTGATTCTCTTACCCAATTGGATCGAACGTGGCTCCGAATGGTAATTTTCCGAGTTCAGCAACACCCACAGTCTCTCCCTGCATAAAATCAAAGTCAGGGGGTTCCTGTGTCCATGTGTAACTCGTCCAGTCTTTTAATAAATATGAGAATCTCACAGATACCGTCACAGGCTCGAGACGAATACCCACTCCTTCGTTGATTTTCTGCTTGAAAAGTGCGAGCAAACCTGGAGAGATTAATGAATATTATCATCAAGAATTTGTCTGAATTACACTTATTATATTACCAGTCAGGTGTCGACAGTGTGATGGCGTTTTTTTTAAGTGAACCATGTCTAAATTCGTCAGGGTACCTCTTCCAACAATAATCCCGAGGTAAAACTTCTGCCAGAGCTCTAGAACTTGCACCAATGCTGCAATCTCACTGAAAATAAAAGAATTCCATGAGATTCTTGAAAATCCTGAATTAAATTCATCCAAAATCTCTTTTCCTACCAATTTGCATTGGTCGCTGCAATCGTGAGAGAACTGAGAAGAATCTTTATCCTAGTTTCATTGGAAATTGCCATTTTTTTTGCTGGCACCAGAACAATAAATTCTCTGAGTCCATAATATTTAGCAATTTCCATGTGATCCTTGTCGATTCTAATAAAATCGTTGGAAATATTGAGAGCATCAATTTGGGCTTGTGTATTTGACTCTTCAGTCTCTTCTGTTCCATCCTCCTCTTCTTTATCCTCAATTTTTAATTTATAGTGCTTGAGAAAGAATCCAACGTCTGCAGAATGAGACACAAATTATCAGATAAATGAATTAAGAAAAAAAATCTCGTTATTATACCTGCAAAATTCAATTCCTCTGATTTTTCCTCCCAATTCAGATTTCCAAAATCCTGTGACTTCAAGGGCGGTCCAATTTTAGTATGTGGCAGTTTCCATTCATGCATTATCTCTTCCAATCGTGCAATAAACACTTCCCATTCAGAAGCAGTTGTAAAATCATGATGATAAAAATCTTCAATCTCTTCGTTTTGCATATTGACACTTCATAGAATTGACAACAATTGAGGATTACTTTAAAAAAAATAATAATAACGAGGCTCTTTAACTGATTGTTTTCATCAGTTGACAATGGACACCTAACCTCTCTCACTGACACATACAGACTCCTTTTTTACCTTCCTCTCCCCACCCCTTCCATGTTTCCACATGTGGAAGCACATGTTCTCTATTTTGATTGTTGAATTTCTGATGGACACAATAAACTCGTGAGATGGAAGGTTAGACTATTATAAATTTTCTTTAAATTAATAAAATGATAATGATTGTATTTTTTTGCAGGTGGATCTTCAAAAATAGTGGATGAAGATTCTCCACTTGAGGATGATGAAGAAGAGTCACTTGTTTATGTAGAATTTGAGGGAAATACTGAGAATAATATGTTTTCAAAGGAAAAAATTAATTTGGATATGATTGGACTGGATATGGAGCATCCGATAATGAGGGTTAATGGTCGAGTGAGTTAATAATTTTCATGCAACCATTTTTATCTTCATTAATATTAATTTTTAATTTCCAGTATTATGAAGGAACTTATGAGGATGCAGTGGGCACTTACATGTTCTTCCAGAAAGAGGCGAATCCAGTGGTTGATGACCCTGTCTTCGACAATCCAGCTAAATTAAAGTATTCAATGAAAACGAGAAAAGTCCTTAAAATGAAGAGAGTCTTTGTGAAACCGAGATTAGAAGTTCTTGGGGACTCTAGTCATCCCAGTTGTATCCCGAATATTGAGACAATTAAGGCTGCTGGTGTTCCACCGAAGTGTCAGCAAGAAGGTGGCGAATTATCTGATAAAAAATATGATAAATTCATTCTTTTATATAATCCTTCATTGATTATTTTGTTATTGTAGCTCTGAATCTCTGGAATGATATGAGGAATGAACGATTGGAGGCTTTGAACGATTACCTCGAGAAGCAGAAAATCCGAGAGGAAAAAAGACAGCAGGGCATTGAACCAGACTCGGAATCCGATGACGATAATCCATTTGCAATGTACAAACCAGAATCTAGTAAAGTGGAGAAGCCTCCATTGACTGTCATTGATCCAGGACCATCGACATCAAAGGATAATTTAATGCCGTGTGATTCAGAGGCAGAATCAATGAATTCTAATGTCGGAGTGAAGAATAAAGGATACCTCGGGATTTATGCGAAACAAAAAGCGAAAACTAGTCTGAAAAAAGTTGTGAAACCTCGGACGGATAAAAAAACAGTTGTGGAAGAGGCTGAGGTGAGTAAAGAAGACATTCCAGAGGAAACAACAAAGAGTATTTCTGGAGAAACCTCTGAAACTACTGAAGAAACTATCAGAGAAGAAAAATCAGATGAGGCAATGAGTCAAACGTCAGAAGATAATTCTCCGAGTGAAATGATAGAACAAATTCCAGATAAAAAAATGGAAAAACAGATGAAACGTGTGGCGAAAATTAAAGAAATCTCGGAGAGATTAAAGAAAACAGCGGATGAGATTAAGTCAAAAGTTAATCAATAAATATTTTTATTTTTGATATAAATGATAAGGTTTTTATTTGAAGTGAAGCAAATTATCTGCGCAATTTCGCGATAACTATTGAATGGAAAAATCATAATCACTCGATTTGATCGTATTTTTTTCATCATCGAGTATTTATTCTACGAATAATTCTCTTTTTTTTTCAAAGCTGTTCAAACATAGACGTTGTTTTTCTATTTTGCCTATCATTATTTGTTCGAAGAGTCTTACTTAATCTCCAAGTCTCCATGTTTTCGGAATTATTCAAAAATTCAAGTAAAAAAAAAAGAGGAGACAGAGATTGACGGTGAAAAATAGAATAACAACTAATAAAAATTCATGCAGGGATTCGTAGTGCCTTGATGGTGGGGATGGAAAACCGGAAACCTTTAACGGGAGGAGGTATGGCTGTAGCATTGGCGCAGCATAATCATATCCGATCTCGTGGAAAAATTCAACCCATCAACTATTGAATAATTTTAATACACGAGTTACGCTTATGTCATAGTTGAGTCGAGGGTATCCTGAGGGCTTCGACACTGTCAATGACTGGCAGTAACGTGTATACCTTGACGCGAATAGAGATTAATTTTATAGAGTTATTTTTTTTCTAAAATTGAGCAAGAAATTGTAATACTCTAAGATTTTCGGAAGTCTATGCTATAAATATGTTTTATCACTCTTATCACGTATGATAATTTTTTTTATTATGAATATAGACACTCATTTTTTATTGACGCAATTGGAAGAGGAAAAAAAATGAATATTTCTATTATTCAAGTGTTAATTGGTGCTATAAAAATTAATAATTGGATTATGTTAAATTGAATTGAAAATAGTGATCTCATTATTGAATATTCGAATTTTTATTGATGAAATGATATGATCAACGAACGGTAAAGTTGCAGAATTAATTCATAGACACTCGATGAATTTAAATGACTAATTATCATGTTAGGGAGTGAAAAAAATAATAGAAAAAAATTAGAAGTATGTTTGACTGGAGATGTGAAAGTTGCTTGTTCTATTCTTGAATACAAGTACATCAGTCAAAAAATCTTCACAAACCAATGAGAAGAGCCCGCCATATGGAAAAGTGGTGGTACAAAAGTAGTGAGCACGTGTACACAACACAGTCAACGTCCGAAATAGGCGGTATACACGATATTCTCTCTCATTTCCTCCACGTGTGCCTTCAAAAAACTTTTGTAGGAAAAGAGTCGCGAGTCTGAATGGGCCTGAATCGACACTTGCTTCAAAACTGCCGAGGGGTCAACAGCAAAAATTGTTGTCTCGTAATTCGATAATATCTTTTATAATTATATTTAATTGTTAATTTGTAAGAAAAAATTGAGAAGATGCCGGACAAAGTAGCACCGGCCGAGAGGCAAGTTCATCCGAAGAAAACTAAAGAATTGCAGAATGTTAAATTAAAAAAAGAATTAGGATTATTAGATGGTATTGCTATTATTGTTGGTGTAATTGTTGGCTCAGGCATTTTTATATCACCAAGAGGTGTTCTAGAGAATAGTGGAAGTGTTGGTTTGGCGCTTATTGTATGGATTTTTTCTGGAGTATTGTCTCTAGTCGGAGCACTGTGCTATGCAGAACTCGGTGAGTTGCATTTTTTCATTAATTATTTAATTGTCACTTTAATTGAAAATAATTTGAAATAATCCATGCATTATATTGGAGCAGGTATTGTTACAATGTGCCAACGTTTTAACGATTTTGGCACCGGGCAATGGGATGGAAAACTTGCATCACCCCATGAATAAACACTGCACCAGTCTACGGATTCTAAAAATAAATAATTAATTCAAAAATTCATTTACACAAATGTTTATCCTCCGGTTGATTTATTTGGGATATGAGAAATGGAATTAATTCAATTCTCTTTGAATTTTATTTTATCAAACTGTTTCAATGTGATTATGAAATTATCAAGAATTTTAAGGAAAAATAGGGAATTGATGAGGAATAGGTTTTTTAACGTGAATAATTTATTCTTCCGTATTCGTCCGAGCTGATGCAAGCATTTCTCCATATTCTGAACGGTGCATCGATCCGTCTGTGCAATGCATTTTTATAGCTGCACTGGATGGAAAGCTCATTTCAAAATATGGAGATTATTTTTTTTACTCCAAAAAAAAAAATATTTACTACCGGAAATCCTTTGAAATTTGAGAAATAGAAGATTTCCAATGCTCCCATTAAAACCCTGAGAAAATTTGGAGTGAAACATGTGGTCGTCATGAATTTTAACCAAAAATCCTATTTTTTCATTAGAAATTCCTCATTTTTATCTATTAAATAATATTTATTTTTAGGAACAATGATACCAAAATCCGGGGGCGATTATGCATACATAAGTGACGCGTTTGGTCCATTACCGGCGTTTTTGTATCTGTGGGTGGCGTTATTTATTTTAGTACCAACTGGAAATGCAATAACTGCATTAACATTTGCCCAATATATACTGCAGCCACTGTGGCCAGGCTGTGAGCCCCCTCCTGATGCCATCAGACTTCTAGCAGCTGTTGTCACGTGTGAGTACTTCAATTTACAAATTGTAGAGAGATAAAGAGTGAACGGGAACGTTAACCAGTGTAATCCGGGCCGAATTCCATAATTATGTCCTCAATCATGATTTAGAGGCAAAATTACACAATATATTCCTAAATTATCACATTTTCAGATAAACTAATGCTATAATTTATTTCAACAGGTTTATTAACTGCAATCAACTGTTACAATGTGAAATGGGCAACGAGGGTACAGGACATTTTCACTGGTACCAAAATATTCGCCCTAATCATCATAATAGGTGCTGGAATGTATCATTTTTTCACAAACGACATCACCACATTCTCCTCACCAATGAGAGGAACTAGCACAGAGCCTGGCTATCTTGCTCTAGCCGTTTATTCAGGCCTCTTCTCTTATTCAGGATGGAATTACCTAAATTTCGTTACAGAGGAACTCAAGGATCCCTACAGGTAATTCAGAAACACCCGTCCCACTCATAAAAGTCGAGACTTTCAGTGCAAAATCGAGCATTGGGTGCATTAAAGAACCACAGCCCCTCACGTCAACGTTCATATTTTTTTTTTCAATGCACCTGAATGGCGTTGAGGTACAATAAAAGCATGAAAAGAACCCTTGGGAGTTTTATTGGGTCTTGTAGGGGAAAAAAAAATTGTTACACTCAAAAGTGTACAGAGAATTTATGAGAAACTTCTGACATTATATTGGAGTTCATAGAAAGTGAAAAATCATAATGAATTCGTTTTGAAAATAATTTCTCTCATATTTTCAAGATAATTCAACTTTTCACCTGTTCCAGGAACTTACGCAATGCCATTTGCATATCCCTACCCCTTATAACTGTGATTTACGTACTGGTGAATTTTGCATACTTCGTTGTGCTATCGCAGGATGAAATTTTGTCTTCCAATGCCGTTGCAGTGGTTTGTATAATTAATTAAAGTCTTATTCATTTTATTTTACAATGAAAAATAATACGATTAAATTTTCTAGACGTTTGGAGATAAATTACTCGGTGTAATGTCATGGATTATGCCAGTATTTGTTGCATGCTCAACATTTGGTGCATTAAATGCTGCAATTTTTGCATCAGCAAGATTATTCTTCGTTGGCGCCCGTAATGGACACCTACCAAATGCTATTGCTCTCATAAACATTCAGAATTTGACACCAATGCCTTCGCTCATATTTCTTGTGAGTAAACAATTATCAATTTACATTAAATAATATATAAGCATTTTTTTATCCTCAAAGATTGAGATATAAATCATTAAGATTATATAATTTTCTCCTTTTATCAATGATAATTTTCTATCTGACTTTGCTAAATGCATTGAGCTGTATTAAATTGATGCTTTCATCTCGCGGCTCTTTGTCGTTTCGTGGAACGGAAGTTGAAGTACAGTTAGTCCCTTTGTCGGTTAATTTGTGCAAAACCCAAGTAATCCACAACTCATTCTTACAATTAAGAAGAAAAAATTAACATTCAATTGTTGAAGTGGATTGAAATTAAAAATAATGAGTAATCTATGTAGTCTGCTTCATTGATATCAGATTTTATATCGAATATGCTTGGAGTGCAGTATAATTATGTGTAGGTGTGTGGGTATACTCAATACATACCGAGCTAAATTATAATTTCCGTTTCTAGTGCATTATCACACTGGCGCTGCTGATAATAAAGGACGTCTATACACTGATAAATTATGTGAGCTTCGTTGAGGCACTCTTTACAACAGTCTCAGTATCTGGTTTATTGTGGATGAGATACAAGAAGCCTCATATAGAAAGGCCAATTAAGGTACAATTTCTTTAAAATAATTTATCATGAAATTATCAATGTAAATTTATGAAAATTATGTTTTTCAGGTTCCTACAGCACTTCCCATTCTATTTTTGATTATTTGTTTATTCCTCGTGACATTCCCATGCTATGTTTCTCCATGGGAAGTGGGAATTGGAATGATGGTGATTCTTGCGGGAATTCCAGTATATTTAGTTTTCATCAAGTGGCAGAATCGACCAAAATGGTTCATAGAATCATCTCGTAAGTTCTCGATTAATTTAATTGAAATAATTCAGTATTTATAATGGTTTTTCTTTAACAGGAGAATTTAACACAGCCTGTGCCAAACTCTTCATGTGTGTTCCTGAAGAAAAAGACGATTGAATGCTTTACACAATAAAATTATTAAAATAGTACAAATGACGTATCTGCCTTAAATTGGGTGATTGAGGATGCTCATTATTTCGTCATTGATAATGGAGATGATAATTTGTACATTTATAAAAATTTATTAATTCAATTATTTATAGAATTTTCAGATAGACATGTCAATTTAATGTATAAGCATTTACAGATTTTTCTCAATTGTAATGAGAATAATTAAGAAATCATGGATCATTAAATTCACCTTCTTCATTACACATTATTGAATCATCAATTTATACTGCTTCTAACATGTGATACTAAGAATGTAAAGAAAACTACAATTTCAATTAATAATGATGCCTTTGTATTCTTGGCGGCCTTCCGAAGTGTTTTCGAATAGAAACTGTAGATAAAATTGTATGGAAGAGTGGAAACGAATGTTAGTTTAAAAAGAAATTCTAAACATTCCGCGACGTATCTCAGACAATAAGTTTTTCCTTCTTCGATGATTTAATACGAAAATTGTGTTGTCATTATGTTTTTATGAGATAAGTTGGGGTCATTGTTATTTGTCTCTGTTACTTTCAACATATATATATATATATAAAAAAAGAATATATGTCTAAATTACATTGTGGAATGAATTAAAGACGAAATTAATTTAATTTATTAATAATTGAATAGTTTGGAATTATTTTGGGATATAATTATTTATTTGGCACATACAGTATAATACTTATACGTAATACATTATGACTAGGAAATTTTTACTTCAATAACGTTTTTTTTTTTTTTTTTTTTTCATTGAAAGACAAATCATTGTACCAACATCGTAAATTTATCATGTAATGAGGCAAATGTCTCTGCACTTTAGCACGTTTATATTATTAATTTTAAAATAAGCATTTTTATATAAATATTTTTTATTGTAGCTGAAAGCCAATATGATATGGATTCTAGAATAATTTATCCTTTTATCAAAATGCAACATCATTTCTTTATTTCAATATATTGAAAATAACGAAGATAACAAGAGTTAATATCTCTTTCTCTCTCTCTCTCTCTCTCTTTCTCTCTCACTAAATTATTTTTAAAAAAACTAAAGAAAATCATTCTATTCATAATTTATCATTGACAATTTTTCACAAAAATTATCTCACTTAATCTGTAAAACTACGAATTATTACTGAATAATCCTTTCGAATATGAAATATTCAATGAAAATATAACAATTGTTTATTGCTTTTTCATTTCTTATTAATTATGAAATGGAAATCTGTGCAAACAGCAAATTTATTATTGCAAATTGACAATTTTCTATTTCATGCTGCTTTATTCATGTTCTCTGGACTCAAAAAATTCAGAATGGGGATAATTTTTAATATTTAAAAACTCCTATTACACTTTGATTAAATCAACCCTCAGCAAGTGGTGGAGTTACCCATCCATATTTTTCATGAGTCTTAACGAGACTTCTGAATGATTCTTCAGCAGAACGACGATTGAATTCCTTATTGGTCTTTGGTTTTCTCGCAATTCTCCCCTGTCCTTTCACGATACTAGCAGCAAATTGAGTTATCACAGCCTCGATAGTGTATGCACTTGCCCATCCACGTGGAGTCAATAGCTCCATACATATAGCACCACCTTCCATCACAAAACCCTTCTCTATTCTCGGTGAAATGACCCGCATGAATGGCGGGGCAAATGGGAATGTTTCAGGGAAGATAACGTGTAATAATATATGAGGAATATCGAGTTCCCTCATGTCAGCGGCTAATTCACTCTCCGGATCGATCTTGTGGAGTCTCACGTGCCATTCGAATAGATTGTCATTCACGAGTTCAGCTGTGAACGTCGATTCTCGACGATGCTGAGTGCGTTGGATCTCACTGAGCTCCTTCATCAATCGACGCAAACGAACTCCACGTTCTGGGATATTCAGAGTCTGTAATTAAATTCATAAATTACATTGAATCCATTGAAAAAATATAAATATTGGAGATTATTAAATTTACCTGTGAGCAATTTCCACTTTTTTTTGACTTGAAAAAACAACTGCCAGTGTGACTTGTTCCAGGATTATCTGGCAGAGTGCCATCAGCTGGTGTTACAGCATCTGGACGATGATGACGACTCAATATTCGTCTTGATGGTGAATTACTAGAACTGCTAGCACCTTCCTGATCACTTATCTTCTCAGATGCTCGAAATATCTTTCGAAATGCAGCCACGACTTTCTCCTTTGATCTCGTCGTCATTTCTCTGTCTCTCAATTGTCTTCAAGCTTCTATTATCAAGTCTTTGGAGTCTACACGAAAGTGTGTCGCTAGGCTGTAATTTTATCAATAATTTCCTATAAATCGTATATTCATTAATTATATTTACGTCTGAATTGACAACTGTCAATACAAGGAGAATAAAAAAATGAGGTGAGAGATTTGATAAATTCAATGACTTTAATAATTTCTCCGAATGATTAATCAACAGTAATTTCATAATTATTACGACAGTTATGTGTTTATACTTGTCAATTCAGGCCATCAATTATCCCATAATTCACTCAATTATCATCAATGTAAAAATTCCTGTTTACATTTATCTTTGAAAAAAAAAATTGAAAAATTAAATCTTACCCATATCTTCTGTTATGTGTAACTCACTAAATCCATCACTTCAACAATTAAATTGTATTGAATATAAGTAATCAAAAAAATCCTTCACCATCTGCAATGTTTAGCGAAAAGAGGCAAAAAAGAAGTGGTAGTACCCGGATAAATGATGCGCGCAGTCTCCGGACTCATTGAACACCGCGTTGATAGCGGCACGGATCGGAGAAATTGACTTTAACGTCTACGAACGTCGAATGTGAAGTGGGCCCAAAAGTACTAAACTGGAGTAATATACCAAGAGAATATGATCCACCAATACAAGCCTGAAATACGTGTCTATGTAGTTGTGCTATTGCCACACGCGATGAGCCCTCCACGCTGGCTCCAATACTGTCACTGGGGGGTAAAACGCTGGGAGACGCGCATATCGATCCGCAGCTCAGTAGTATTGTTTGTTGAACGTGGTTTCATATAACAGAATAACACCGAGATGTTTAACGTCAGAGATGAGGAGAATGGGGTGAGACATATGATCCTTGAGTGTCTGCATCTATAGCACAGGGCCATGTCAAGGACTTCATCGGAGTCATCTCGCCTAAATGAAAGAATATCTTGAGAAAAAAGGGCTAATTAATAATTTTTAGTTTTGCTGCAACTCTTTCTCTCTCCGCTCGTTTTATTCTTCGTTGAAAACACATGCAGAAAGTATGGTACTCTCATGCAGAGTTTGTTATCAGTTTAAAAATAGATTCGAGGGTCTCATTATCGCAGGGCTTATCTCCTCGCAGGGGTGAAGCATTTTTCGATTATGATATTCTAATACAAATTATTCAATTTTAATTTTAAGTAAAATAGGAGTCGATAGTATTGTTTTAGGTTTTTACTCTTTATTTGGGGAAATAATGAGTATGGCTTTGCTATGAGTGTTTGCTACTGTTTCTCCTTCCAGGGAGTCACTATGTAGCTTCGCAAGCGACCTCGAGTAAAGAAACGCTTTAAAATTCTTTTGGCAATGTACATGGTTATGAAGAAGAGGGATAGGTACTGTATCCATGCCCATTTGAGCTCTTCCCATATCCATGGCTGGTAGTACAATAATTGATCGACGTAAAAAATCTCAGCTGCTATTGTTACTGGCAGGTCATCGGCGAAGCCAGTTCGTTGGATAACATGGGTATTTATTAATTGCGCAGAAACTGAAAAAAAAATAAATGTTAATTCATCTTATTTTTTTATAAATTCAATATTTCTATAAATCTTACACATCTTCCTTGCATAATGAGAGAGCACTTCATCGATTGAATAATCCGTCAGTTCCACAGTTTCATTAGTGGGAATTTCTGGGAAATTTTCACTGCGAATTACTCCTCTTTGATTCAACTTCAAATCCCCAATGACCTTGAATTCCTGAGTATCTTGTTGTAGTACTGAATGGAATGCCACTAGAGCCTCGAATTTATGTTCAATTATTTCCTGAAAATGATGAAAATTGTAGAAATAATAGGCAGAACGTGGATCTCATGAAATATTGGGTAAGCGACGTACTTTTAACTGGAATTCGAACCATAATAGTAATTTCACTGATCGAATCGGCTGATCGCTCCAAAACTTTGATTCAAACTTCAAGAGATCTCTCTGCCTGTCTTTATTGATATCTTCCTCTCGTACCTGAGTAGAATTATCAATTAATTTTTTTTTAATGAGAATAATTTCCTTTCAAGTGATTTTTACGTTACCTTAATAATAATACAATCATCTTCGATTGGAATGCCTCGATAAGTGGAAAAAGTAGAACACACAATTGGAGGATTATCAAAATCTCGTTCTGCTAATAATAAATACTTGTATTTGAATCGAATCTTGGGGCTTTCAATGTACATGCGATTTTTCAACCAGAATCCTGAGGAAAAAAGAAGAACAATGATTACAAAATCAGATGAAAATTTTATTATACACTCAATTTACCTCCAGTCTGATAGGCAATAAGCAAAGGCAATAATACAGCAGCACTAATAAATATAAATACCACAAAACTACTAACAGTAAATAATCGAGTTTTAAATTTTAATTCAACTGGAATCGAGAAGATATCTAACGTCGGCATTTTTTGAGTCACATGGCCTGAGTGTTTTCATTTATACGTTTCCATGGCGACCCACCTGTGACGCTTTTCCCCTTCTCATAAATTTTGATTGAAAACATAAAATAAAAGTGTAGAAGAATACAAAATAATAAATATCGATCATTCAATTTTTAACTCTATAGTAGCTTATCACATTTGTCAAAAATACAATAACACTCCATTTTATAAAAATAATTCTTTCCATACATTTTTATACTCAAGTGATATTATCCAGGTCAATGTTCTCGAAATCCTCATCATCATCGTCCAGCAATTTAGTGAAGTCATTATCAGTGGATTGAGAGAAGCCGAAGCTCTCGAGGGTTCCTTGTTTCTTTTCTTCACTCGATGAACTTTCTTCAGTAGTCTGCTGCAATTGATCTGCATCACGGAGCGAGAAGTTCTGGTCTAATCCTGCATTTTGGAGGAATCGGGCTTTATTGTGGAGCATTGGCCATATTATATCATCTACAGTTCCCTTGGCTATCAAATACTGAATTATAACGCAATTACGTTGACCAATACGATGGGCTCTTGCCTCTGCCTGAGTCAATTCAGCAGGATTCCAATAAAGCTCCGCAAAAACAACGAAACTCGCAGCAGTCAATGTTATCCCCGAATTAGCAGCTGTTATCGACAAAACAGCAACCAAACAATTGTCTGATTCTTGAAACTTATCAACTCTCTTCTTCCTAACGTCAGCAGGTGTTTTGCCATCAATACGAACGTAGTTGACATGATTTTTATCCAGAACTTCTGATATTTTATCCAGAACACAGACGTGATGAGCAAATATCATAAATTTAACTTTTTTATCCACTAAATCCTTGACATAACTTCCCACTGCTGTCAATTTCTGTTGACTTGATTCAGCATAATATCTCATGAGTTCAGCATGCTTCTCAAAGCCCTCCAGGGTCTTTAATTTCAGTTTATCAGCCATTTTTTGCATCTCTTTGGTACCAGCCTTTATCAAGTCAGGATCAAGCAACACAACCTGACGTATTTTATCAGGTAACTGGTGCAAAACGTCGGATTTTAATCTTCTAATAACGTATGAGGATTTCAAGAATAATTGGAGTTCTTGAGTATTTGACATTCCTTGGAAATCCCATCCAAAGGACCCTTTCTTTCCTTGGCAGTATCGAATACCATAATCCTGCATTTTCATGAAATTGGGGTTTATCAGGGAAATTTGGGTGTAAAGTTCAATGGGTCTTGACAGAGCAGGAGTTCCTGTTAATAATAGAATATGACGTGCTGCGCCTGCTATTGATTTTGCGGCTTTCGTCCTCTCCGTTTTGGGGCTCTTCAATACGTGAGATTCAT
Source organism: Aleiodes testaceus (assembly GCA_963565655.1). Taxonomy (NCBI): domain Eukaryota; kingdom Metazoa; phylum Arthropoda; class Insecta; order Hymenoptera; family Braconidae; genus Aleiodes; species Aleiodes testaceus. The sequence continues at coordinate 3,297,615 of OY751428.1, forward strand.
CCTGAAATAAATGCATCAATTAAAAATTTCATTCTTCTCATTTGAATTCAATAATTTACGTACAAATATAACAAAACCGAATGTCTTTCTCTCGAATACGTGAATATTTCTGGCTAGTAGATCGTAAGAAACAATCGTTATCTTCTCACTCCCGAGGTAGTCTTTACCGCTGCTGTATTGGAAGACATGTTGACTTGGTACTGATGGCAGAAACTGGTAAATAGCATCTGACCATTGATGTCGAACAGAGGATGGTGTTACTATCAGTAAAGGCCAGCTGTCTCTGTAGTAATGGGCTACACCAAGTGCCTGAATTGTTTTGCCTAAACCCATCTCATCTGCTATCATGCAGCGACCCCTCTTCTCGATTGCAAAGTGTATTCCTTCTCGTTGGAATGACATTAATTGGGAGGTTAATACTGGGTCTACATCTGATAAATCTATCTTCATTAATCCCCGTTCGGTCTCCAAATTTCTTTCAAACATTTGGAGAATCGCCTGGGGAATTCCTGAGAGGTTGACAAGTCCTGGCATCTCTGATATCATTCCTTTTATCGTTGCTGAATAATCCCGAATGTGGAAATTCCATAATTTAGACCGGACATCTGAAAAAAAAAATTAATTGACATGTCGCCATTTTAATTTAATATGGATCATCGAGTATTACCATAGGCACTGCTCTTAATTGTTCTGAAAAAGTCAATGAGCTGTTTATTGTATTGCACGTTAATCTGAAATCTACTCTCGCTGATTATTGAACAGTCCACGTTAATGCGAGAGGGTGTACTGAAAAAAGTGACTGGCGGAATTGTTTTTATCTGTTTGGCTTCTTTCGCTGGACTAGAATCTAATTTTCTTTTAAATGCCACTCCATTGTTATTGTAGCCTGACTGTCGAGAAATCGAGGATCCCTGTTGATGTTGGGCTTTTCTCATCAGTGCCATCCGCCGTTTTCTCTCGATTTCTTCTGACGAATACATCTCTCAAATTTTGTTTACCAATTAACCCTGAAATATTTCAAAATATTAACCATTAAGACATCATGAAGATCTTGGGAATTTAGTGAATATTTCAATGATTTACCAGAAGTAGAGAAGCCTTTGATATTTAATGTTTCACATATTTCAAAGGATTATAATAAAAAATTAGTAATATTCTCTTGTTTTCCTGAGTTTCTCAATTACCTCATCCCCATGGGAACGTAACGGTCGACAGCACTAGTAACCGAAAAAAAAAAATATAAACTCCAAAATAAATCTCGCATGCGTATCCTCCAATGGTAACTCTCCCGGCCGTCCAGCTGGTGCTGCCACCTCTGGTTAAACAAAATGGCGGCACCCAGGTGTCCCGCAATGACGAAGATCGGCGTGTGGTGTCCGTGATTGCCCTGGGGACGCGGATAAACGGTTGTCGTCCGACGATCTCCAACCTCTCAACGACAATACACACCCAAACATATTTTTCATAATTGTATATGTGTGTGTGTGTGTGACTTGCCTGGTGCGATAAAAGCCTCGGGTGTCGTGACAGTCTGAGAATGAACCGATAGTAATGATTAAACCGTGAAAAACCAAACAGAGATTCTCAGGAATAAACAAATCAGAATAACAGTATTGCAAAGTTTGTTTAATGCATTAATGTGAATTAAATAAATATAATACGATAATTAATAAAATGTAATGGTTATGTGGAAAGAAGGGGGCCCCCGGGAGGAGGCCGTGTCGAGTTGTCCCAGGGTTGGCAAAAGACCCGAGAGAGACAGAGTAATTGAGACTGTGGAGTGGTGGAGGTAAAAGGCGGCGGGTGGAGAGAATTACTCGGTGGCTCAACCACGAGGAAGACTAGCTGAGTTGGACGGGAGCGTTCGCCAGGCTCACGTCATCGTCGAGACCTCAATTAATCACCGAGGCATTGGTATAAAAAATTAATTTGTTTAATAAACGACGGAGGAATATAACACGAGGAAAACAAAAGAATCAACATTTTAATATAAAGGAAGTTAATAACAAATAAGTGAAGACGAAGATGGAGTCAAGGGAACGTTACGACGAATTGTGCAGGCTGTGTGCCTCATATGATGCTGTTAAAATGGATATATTCGGTAAGGAAGGAAAGAATCGTCAGCTAGTCGACAAAATCCAGACGTGTCTTCCCTTCAAGGTGAGTTGGACAATCATATTAATAATATTATCATCAGCATCATCAAGCTTGTTTAATATTCCTCCACGTCCCTGTCCTCGATTTATCAGTACCTTTGGACTTTCGAATGGTAAAAGCATCAGTAAGGTGGTCTCGAGGACACTTGGGGCATGTCCAATGTACGCAATACTACCGCAGTTTGTTACTGTGAACACTTGGATCTCAATACAACTCAATGCAAACGACAGAGATAGCATTATTATAAATGCTTAGAATGAAACGATGGCTTCTGCCACACGAAGGCGGAATTGGCTGAGGCGCGGCACTTGGACTTGTGTGTCGGTTTAGCTTTTCTTGTATCTATTATGTATATAACGATTACTAACTGGCCAGCAAAACACACGGGTGAGCGAGGTCGGCTTGCTTGGTAGCGGTGACGACGGTACGACGAAGTACCGAAGGCCAACGGTGCGCACACACAAGGCGACATTTTGTTCAGAGTTCAGACGCCGTCATCTAGAGCATTTATTTTTCATACACATCCTTTATTATCAAGTTTCAATGACTTTTTCCTCATAGCTTAAATTTTTTTACTCTCTTCATTTAATATTAAAAAACTCATGGTATTATTTTCTTTTTTCTTACAGTTTAATCACGTGTGCATCTTTTATTACAATGGAGTTAATCATTTATAATCATTATGATTGTGAAGTGATGGAAATATTGGGAATAAGGAAATATTCTTTTTGATGATGGGCAAACAGGAGACGAGGGTCTCTATATCGATCGTGGGCATCCTTGAAGGGGCAGCTTCCTCACTGTGTGATCCCTCTCTCTGTCTCTCTCTATCATTCGCACCCGTCTTTCTTAGTGAAAACGTGTTCTTATTTTTCTCTCCCCACTTTGTATACAATTGTGTGTGCCATTTGGTCAGACTTCCTGGGGGCCACCAGGTTCACGTAATACGATAGTTCCAACCTCTTTTGTTGGCTCGATACTATCTGAAAAAAAAAAAAACGAACAAATTAATGGGAAATAATTCCACGACGAGGAGCATGTGAATATTCATTGATAAAAATAACAGTAATTCATTGGTCAATACGGAGTAATTTTCGTTTCTCTATCTGTTGGATGTGGTTTATAAGCCGTCGACTACGTGGTCGTATTGCAGGCCTGCCGCTCTACGTCTCTGCATCCGCTCGTCGCCTCGTTTCTCCTCCATCTCTCTCTCTCTTTCTCATACTCTGTCGTTCTCACTCTCCATCTGTCTCACTCGGTGTTCTTTTTTTCCTCTCCCCGAGCCCCAGTGCTCCCCTTGGCCGCCACCAGTTGTCTCGTCCGTGATGGCTTCCCACCACTTCCAACCACAGTCCCTGGCACAGCGGTATTCTGTTGCGTGGGTCCCCATCTTCTACGGTCCGAGGGTCACCTCTCTTCTCTCATCCTCTCTTCGAGCATCTCCGTAACCCATCACCACAAGCCCATGACGAAGCCACAAGCACGAAGCATGCCACTATTCTCCTTCAATTCTTCAACTAAAATTGCCTCAAATTTGCCAGCTCCTTTTATTTCTCTTCCAAAATTCGTTCCTCCCATTTTCATTCCATTAGCATTGCTTCATAATTAATGAAATGAAAATCTTTCAGAAAAGAAAAAACATTACACTTTCATTGGAATTAAATGAGGGATTTAATGTATTATTGACCTAAATTTAATCCGATGAATTCAATAATTATTTCATGGTAATTTTCCCTGTAATGTTTGACGTAGTAGATAGAGAGAGAGAGGTGGATCTCATGAATGCTTGATGAAGAGCCTTCCGGGGGAATTGTGGAACCTCTCAAGAGAAGCTAATTGGGTACTTGGGCTGGAAAAGAAAGTCTTCGCCAAAGACGACCACCAAGTCAAAGATTCATTTCAAACAGAATATCTTTAATGCTTCTTTAACTTGAATTCTATATTATCGTTAATGATTACGCAATTTCTCATTTTTTTTTCTTTGTATTTGAATAATTTTCTTTGTCATCGATTGACACTTGTCTTCCTGTCTTCTTCAATGCTTCATTGACTACTGGCAATAATACCGTTTTCAATACAAACAGTGAGTTTGTTGAAAATTCATGGACCTTGACCTGATTGAAGAAAGAAAAGATGGAAAACATGAACAATTGTCTATACATTAAATTTTCTTATCGTTTATCAGTTGAAGAATCGTGTGAACTAATTTTCTTTCAATTTTTTTTAGATTGCTGAGGATGATCGACTACCAAAGTGCTTGTGCTACCGATGTATGTACAATCTTGAAAATTTTTACGACTTCAGAACGGCCTGTGTTAATGCAGTTGCATTATTGGAACGATCACTACCACCTACTGAATCCGTAAGTATAAATTTCTCCTTGAATAAACATTGAAAAACAGGCAAATGTCGAAATTACGATAATGTAAATTGTGTCTTTATCTTCAGAAAAATGGCCAGGTTCAAAATGACATGGAAAAACATTCAGAATTACGCTCTGAGTTACTCAAGGAGAAAGAAAAAATGCCAATTTTGATACCAGAGGCTCCAATTGTCAATCCAAATGCTGCATTGGGTACTCCTCCTCGATTGAACTCTGACGGAGAGGCAGATCCAGAGATTGAGGAAGTCATGGATCAAAGTGGAACAGAAGAGGGAATGGAAGACACAGAGGATAGGAAATCTGATGAATACGAGATGGATATGGAGACAAATCCCAGTGATTTCTTGGAGATGCCACCGATGGTTACAGATGATTTGGAAGAGCCACAGAATCATAATTTTAATACATCCGCTGTCTTTCAACACACATCAGAGCAACACGAGGTCTACGTTTGTTCTCTCTGCAACAAGGCATTCAGCTCCAAGGGTCACCTGTCACTTCATGCACGTATTCACGTGGGTGCTGGAGACGTAATCGGCTCGAAAGTAATCACTGATGATCACACATCCTATAAACGTCCATATCAGTGTGATTTGTGCAACAAATCTTACTCAACAGCCAAGCACAGGTGGGGTCACGTATCAACGACTCATCGGGGCCATCCAGCAGTCACATGCAGATACTGCTCGAGAATTTATTCAACGAGAACTAACCTTGAGGAGCACATTAAATCTAGGCACACTGGTTTACCACCACCACCAGAATTACCAGTACCTTATGTACAACAAGACACTAGATATCAATGTAAAACATGTCCGAAAATGTATACAAACGTCACTGATCTCAACAAACACAGCAGAATTTGCTTGGGAGAACGTCAGAGGGAATTAACGAGTCGTCCTCCTCCAGTTCAACCAAAGGGAAGAAGTCTCATGGATACTTCAGATATGTCGAGCTTGGAATCGGACGAGGAGAATCGAGAGTACAGAAATGCTGAAGCCAAATTATCGAAAAATCCACAATTAACTATTTTGAAGCAAGCTCTAACAAGAACTGATGGTTTAAAACGAGATGAGAAAAATTCTCCTTACAAAACTATGAAGACCATTAAAACTGAGAATGAACAGGAGAGCACGAAAAAATGGTTCTGTGAATTTTGTCCACAGAGTTTTACTTCGGTTGATGCACTGAAAGAGCACGAAGTAGTTCATGAATCTGATAAACCTTATATTTGTATTCTTTGTGAGAAAGATTTCGTTCTGAAGTCATCATTGAGTCGTCATATTGTCGCTTCACATGGTGTTGATCCTGTGCCGATAATTGACAGTGACACTTGCTTGAAGAAAAATATTCTTCATAAAACGAGAATCGAGGAATTAAAACGTGAACCACCAGCATCACCATTTTCACCAGACAGACAATTAGATAATGAAGAGGATGATCCAGAGAGTAGAGATGATAATATGATTGAAATTGAAACTGTATTTGTTTGTGAAATATGCACGAGGGATTTCAATGATCGTGCTTCACTCTGGTTACACATCAGAGCAACGCACAAAGAATTTGCTGCATTTGCCTGTGGCGTTTGCTTGAAAATATGCTCTGATAATGAACAATTGTTGAATCACGTTAATATGTATCATGGTGGCTCAAAGCTTTTAGTATCAGAACAAAGAAGATACAGTTGTACAATATGTGGGCGTCAGCATGATTCCAGGAAAAAATTGATGACGCACGTTTCAATTCACAATATTGATCCTAGCTACGACCCAGCGAATTTTGTCCAATTAAACAGTAATTATTACAACGAAAATTTAAATACAGAGCAAGATGGTGATTTTGATGCTGAGGATGGGGAAAAAGTTAACTGTTATGTCTGCAGAAAATCATTTCCCAATGAGGATCACTTGATACGTCATCAGAGAAATGCACATAAAACTGATCAATTGTTGGGTGAGCCTTCAGCAAATGGTGGAGTCAATCCAAATGGTAATAAAGCACAGTATCATCTATTCTTTGTTTGTGAACTCTGCGGCAGTTCTCATCCATCAAAATGGGAGAGATGGCTTCACGTGAGCAGTATCCATGGTGATGAACCAACGATAAGATGCGAACGTTCAGATTGTGCCAAGATATTCGCTACAAAGTCATTGAAGAATGAACACGTACAGCATCACATGCTGCAGGGCTCCTCGCCAAATACATGTGAAATATGTGGGAAATTATGGGGCAGTAGAGTTGATTATTGGAAGCACGTGATGGGGGTACATGCTGATACAGTGCCATTAATTTGCGGTGTATGCTTGAAGGTATTTCCAGATGTTATGCAACTCAGTGGCCATGTAAAGGCCAATCATTGGCCATTAACAAATGGTGATTTTAGTTGTGATATTTGTGGACGTCCTTACTCGAATAAATCGAAAATGTCAAGACATCGAAAAATTCATGGATTGGACGGTGATGGATTTAATAATGGTATAAATGAATCAATAAATGATTCTATGAATTTAGAGCAGAGTCCACCAGAAGTTGATCTCACTTGTGAAATGTGTGCTGATGTTAATTTCTCATCTTGGGAGGATCTCTGTAATCATCGTCGACTAATTCACGCTCTATTTCCATGTGATTTGTGTAATAAATGTTATGGCAGAACATCTCATCTCTGGAAGCACGTTAATCGAGTTCACAAAGGCCACAAGGACGTAACTTGTCCCTATTGCATGAAGACGAGTGCTTCCAAGGATCATTTAGCAGCGCACATTGCTAAAATTCATCGCTACGAGCCAGAGACAAAGCAGAACAAGGAGTCAACGAATTATCCATCACCCAGTGCTGAAGAGGAAACCATTCATCACTGTGAAAAGTGTAATAAAGGCTTTCACAAACGTTATTTACTCAGACGTCACATGAAAGGCTGCCAGAATTATCGTAAAGATCCTGGAGCATTGCTGACACGTTGCAGAGCTTGTGAGAGAATATTCAAAGATCGTGCAAGCCTGCAGAAACATATCGAGAATCATCACAGCAGTTATACTTGTCATTTGTGTGATGAAACCATCACGTCTAAACTTGGTATAATGACACACAATAGAGTCAATCATATGCATCATCCCGATTTAACTTGCAGCAGTTGTAAGAAGCTTTTTAGAACTAAAGAGGATTTAGAATCACACAAGAAAGATCACAAATATCATAATTCACCGAATGTCTGTGATTTTTGTGGTGATACAGTTGAAAATAAATTAAAATTAAAAATGCACATTCTATCACTTCATAGAAATGAAATTGGAGTTTCATGTGGTGTTTGTTTGATTCCAATGAAGGATCCAAAGGATCTGAAGAAACACGTTGAGGATGTACATGCTGGAATACTTTTAAAGCCTAATACTTGTCAAGTTTGTGGTAAACAGTATGCATCAAAGTGGAAGGCATTTGATCACACGAAAAAGTGTCATGGAAAAGTATTCAGAACTTGCAAACAATGTTTAGCAGTTTTTACGACTGATTCAGATATTAGATATCATTATGAGCACATTCACAATGTTCCAAAGGATCAATTATCTGGCTTTGAGAATCACGTTGAGTTAGCTAGTAAAACTGATGAGCCAGTAGCTGTTAAAGAGGAGCCTGAGGATTTAGAATACGAGGATGGTGTATATGATGATAATCCACATGTACCAGAGTCAAAACGCAAGAGAACAGATACATTTGATTGTGAAATTTGTCCAGAAATATTCCTAAATCAACAAACACTATCAGAGCACTACAAAAATGTCCACAACAAAGATCCTGAGAGAATGTTTAAGAAAATTAAAACTGGCACAAAGAAACGAATGAGAGCTCGTGAGAATTTTGAATGTAAAAATTGCACCAAACAATTTAGTACAAAGACTCTATTCTGGAATCACATAGAAACATGTACACGAAGAAGTTCAAAGGATGAAACTAGACCTAGTTACTCATCATCAATTCTAGAGTCTCATTTAAAGAATAATAATCAGATTAAGAAAGAGCCTGTTGATACAACTGCTAATGAAACTAATCTCAATATTCCAGATTTTAATTTATTCGAAGATATTAATCTTCAATTATCTGGACAAAAGGCAATACCAAATTTGATGCCATTGTCTCAGGTAAAAATTTCCCAAAACATGAGATGTTACAGGAAGGATTCGAGAAAGGTTTACGATGAATCAACGAATACTGTGTGTGCCTGTGAAGTTTGTGGCAAACAGTGGCCAGCTAAGAAGCATCTCTGGCAGCATTTGATACGTTTTCATCGTTCAGAGGCTGCTGTTACGTGTGGAGTATGCTTAAAATTATGTACAACATACAAAAATCTTTCTCAGCACTTGAAAGATGCACATGAAGCTATATTATCATGTGAAGGGAATAATTTCACATGTAAAACGTGTGGAAGATATCACAATGCTAGAAGTAAACTCCTTCTTCACATGAGCATTCACATTAATAATAATGAGCATATCTGGTGTCAGAAATGTGCAGCGAGTTTTGATTGTCAGGAGAAACTGGAGCAGCATGCTAATAACTGTATTGTTAAGCGGAAAGAGGTGGAATTCGAGGAACCTGGAGATGAGATGGATGAGGAGATGATAAAGCACGAGAATGAAGAGGACAAGGGCAGTTTAATTGGAGATGGTGCATCACTCATGGAAGAAGTTGAGGAAGACGTGGATTTTGACTCTGAACCAGATGCCAGTGAAAATGGAGATAATTCAGGGCAATCGGAGGATTCAGGTGGGAGCAGTGACTCTGGAACTGAGAATGAACATGAAGAGAATGAATTAGAGTCCAGAGCTAATAGCAGAGTCACTGGAGACGTCAGTTGCCACACTGACACTGAAGAGAGAGACTCAGATACACCTGAGCCAATTTCTGAAGTACCTGAAGAGCAGAACAAGTCTCCGAAACCCGATGAATCTAAATCCAGTGATTCTAATGAAGAATTAAAGCACAATGACGTTAAAGAAAATAAAAAATCCGATAAGAGAGATAATGTTAAAGAATCTAATGAGACTAAATCAGAGATTGGGGAAAAGTCTCAGGATGATTCTGATGACGAGGGACCTCCTATTTTAAGTCCCATGATGCCATTGCCTCCTGAGAACGAGTCTGAGGAGCCTCCTGTCTCTCCGGAAGGCGACAAAGATGAAAACAGTCAACAAGAGTCATTGAGCATTAAAGAAGAAGCTGAGGAAGAGGAAGAAGAGGAGGACGAGATTCCTGAGCTCGATGGAATGGAGAATAATGAAAAAGAACCTCTATCACCAAATTCTAATGTCGTTGATTATGAGGAATACTCTTCGACAGCTAAATCAGCAAGTGCAGCTGAGGAAATAGAGTCTGGGGATGAAATTGATGATGATGACAGTAGATTGCAGATTGACCAAGCAGCTGAGGGCGATGGTAAAGGCTCTGAGGAGAGTGAAAGTGTCAGGGGACATGATGAAGAGGGTGAAGAGATGTTTGTAGATGAAGATGGGGAAATTGAAGAGGCTGAAGGAGAGGAAGAAGAGGGAAATGAAGTGCAGATAGAGGGCTTGGATGGTACTGTTCTCATGGTTGCGAATGATGCTGATGGCAATCAGATTCTAATACAACGAAATGTATCGGAGATGAGTAATGATTCGATGGGCGAAGTTGGCTTTATTTATCAGGAGGAGAATGGAAATGAAGATGAAGAGCAGGAAGAGGCTGAAGAAGAGGATGATGCAGAACAGGGTGAAGAGGGGGACGATGTTGAAGAGGGATACAGTAATGATGTTGTTAATGAAGAAGAAGATGAGGAAATGGAGATAGATGAAGCTGAAAAGACTGGAGAAGAGGGGGATGACACTGATGATAATTTGAGTGCCAAAAATAATGTGTCAAGGACGTAGTTCCAGTGATTATCGGAATCGCTGGTTTATTTTCGCGTGTGAAATGATTCAACATTATTACAAACATTATTGGCAAAGACTTTTTTAAGATTCAAGTAATCTAGTTTAATGATGTACAGTAGGAATTTTTAAGATTTGAAGGAGAACAAGATTCGATGCCTATTGAACACGAAAAAAGATCATAGTGAAGAAGGAAATGTGGAGAAACTGTTTTTTCTTTTTCTATGACACATTGTCGTTTGTAAGAACAAGTCTATACCCAAAGACATTTCGTTTGGAATTGTTAATTGCAATCATTGATCTATTTTTTTTTTTTTTGATTCAATCATTTTGATATTCAGGTAATTCCTTTGAATTGTTTTTTTCCTCAAAAGTTGATATTCAATTTTTCACTTTATGATTGAGCAATGTTTGTCTTTTCTCTGGACAACAGGAGTGTTGTGGCAGTCAATGTTTATTCTTCTTTCTTTTTATTTATTGCACCTCATTCATTCCAAAGTAACGTAAAGCCCTCGGGGCTATTAAAATATGTTATCGTTAAGATATTTTCCTTTTTTTTTCAATTTGAGTTATAATTAAATGGTCAGTTTTCATAGATTAATGTGAAAAAAAAAGTTGAGGCATAAACATGATTTGTAAATATATGTAGCATAATGCTGATAAAATTAATTGAAACTAATTAAATTAAAGTAATTGCAGAAACTCACAAGACTAATACACAAGAAAAAAAACAAAAAATACGGAAAATTCATATGAAATTTTTTAGTAGAATTCATTTTTCATGATGAAACGTTAAATAAGCGTTTAATTTGAATAAAAACATATTGATAAAATTTGAAGTAATACTTTGAGTAAATAAGTCACGTTATATTTCTACCAATACAGACTATTCATTAATATTTAAGTTATGTTAAGAATAACATTAATTATGAGAATTAAAACAAAATTGTATCTTGTGATAAGCGATTCGCTGCGCCATGTATAAAAAATATTATATATTTACTAAACGGAAGTTTAAATAAACAAAATTCAGGGTGATGATTAAATGTATATAATGATAAAAAAAAACATGGAGACACGAAATTCAAGAATAAACAAGTGGTATTTGAAATTTCATCTTTTCTCCTCTTTATTTATTAATTTAAATCTATTGATTTTACAGAGATTCAAAAAATTCCCAATTCACTATTGGCTATTAATATTCACGAGAGATGGCGCTGTGAGTGACTTCCGTTTATCCAAATTTTGTAGCTGTGCGCTTTTCTCGCTTGCTCCCCCTTTTCCGGTGGTTCTGTAGCGCGTGAAAGGTAATGAAATTTATCGTAAATTCGTATCCTAATGAATCCACCCTAAAAACAATGAATTAATTGTTATATTTGTACTCGTTGTGTTCATTAGAATGTAATCTTCATTAATTCAGTGATATTTTTTGTATTACACATTATATATCAATGAAGGAATTTTTTTGTAACCTCTACAGAGACGTGTACCTGTCATGCTCTTAGTGCTGTCCGTTTTGTGTGAAAGTGGATAAAAGTGTGAATATTAATTTAAAAAATTGAAACCCTGTCTCACCTTCAATTTATCCATTGTAATTAATTTTTTCCTTCATTAATTCGTGGATTTCTTTGAGCACTAGTATCAATAACCATCACATAAACATTAGAAGTGCCTCAATCATTACCATTGTTAATATTTACCCTGAAATATAAAATTTTGTAATTGTTGGTGATTTTTGTTTACAGCTGCAGGATGAAGCAAATTGTGACAAACCAGACTGTAAAAATCCCAGAGGGATTGACTGTATCAGTCAAATCCCGTCGAGTCACTGTTAAAGGACCAAGAGGTGTTCTCAAGCGCTCTTTCAAGCATCTTGCACTTGATATTCGTGTAAGTAACATTATTAAATATGTAAACTGGACATATCTTAATTTTAATGTGTTATCACGAAAATTTACGATTTTATGATGACTTTTGTTTGGATTCCCCTTCATTTACTCATAAATGAAACGTCCAGTTCTGATTTATCAAAAACCCAAGTGAATTCTCATTTTATTACTCTTTGCATACTCGAATATAATTTTTTTCATTTTTAGATGGTCAACCCAAGGCTACTCAAGGTAGAGAAATGGTTTGGCACAAAGAAAGAGCTCGCAGCAGTCAGAACTGTCTGCTCCCACATCTCCAACATGCTCAAGGGAGTAACCAAGGGTTATCAGTATAAAATGCGTGCTGTATATGCCCATTTCCCAATTAATTGTGTCACCACTGAGAATAACACGGTTATTGAAATCCGTAACTTCTTGGGTGAGAAATACATCAGGCGAGTTCAGATGGCTCCAGGTGTTACAGTTAGTAACTCTGTTAAGCAAAAAGATGAGCTGATTCTTGAGGGTAACTCATTGGAAGACGTGTCTCGGTCAGGTAAGATTGATAAAAACAATTTATTTTATATTCTAAAGATTCTCGTGAAGGAAAAGGGAATAAATTCTGATATTCTTGGCTTTTTTACAGCTGCACTTATCCAGCAGTCCACGACTGTGAAGAACAAGGACATCAGAAAGTTTTTGGATGGTCTTTATGTATCTGAGAAGACGACTGTTGTCCAAGATGATGAATAAATGTTTCTTACAGTTATAAGATGATTCAAAGGCCTTTTTATTCCTAAAATTCTCCTCTCAAATGAACAAGAGAAAACAACAATTAGAGTTAATCATTATTCTTTATTATTATTTTATACACTTAAAGTTTCATACACGCTCTTGATTATTCCACCAATTTCACGAAGAAAAAGATAACCAAAAATCATTAATTTTCATTTAGAAAAACAATGAGAAAGAGATTTTCATTTTAAAATCTCTTCTCATTAATAACTGCATAATCGCGAAGAACAAAAAAATAATGAGTGAAATTTTTCCAGTGGAATAAGATAATTCTGGCAACAATTTGCTTTGGATAATTACAATGAGGGGAATCGGAGACACAGCCATTGAGCTTCATTAATCAGGCCACATATTCCCCATTTACAATTGATTAAAAAAAAAAACATGTAAAATATTCTTATTTATTTCTTCTTCTCTCTTTGTAATTATATAATTCATGAAAAGAGAATCTCAAAATCTTCCATATCAGAGAGTGAATAATCCATATCCGGGGAATCATCACTGCCATTGGATGAATTATCGCCATCAAGACTTGATTCATCGTCTCCATTGTCCCCATCATTAAGATTCATATCATCGCCATTATCCTCACCACCAGCATCAGCATTATCACCATCTGGAGCACACAATAAATAAATTTCAAATGATCTCCTTGTATCAACACAATTAATGCAATAATCCGAAAAAAATAGACAACAACATACCATTATCATTATTGTCATCTGATCCAGAGTTTGATCCATCATCATCACTGGCATCGAGATCCTCTTCATCATCCTCCTCAGCTTCATCCTCATCATCTCTTCTTCTCCCAACATCATACAATCTAACACATGATTCTTGAACACTATCATACTCTCCCTGATTCTCAACAATTGCAATTTGCGTATCAAATTTATTACAAGCCAAACTACAAATTCCCCTTCTAACATCATAAGTAGCAATACTGCTGTAATCAAGTGCATCTAGTGTCTTAAACGACGTAACATAATGCGACTCATCCTCAACATCTTGATCCAATGATACAGCATAAATAATGTGATTAATTGGTGAAAATATAACATTCATTTGATCAAGTGCAGGCACAGTTTTTAACAAATGAAAAGTCCTCAAATCCCATACTTCAGTGTTTGATACAACTTCAGTACCATTTGGATGGAATACACCATTTAACATTTGATTTAATTTATCAAATTTGTGTATTTCTTTACCTGAGTTAACATCCCACAGAATTCCATCGCTCAATACCAATTCATCATTCATACTGAATGTAGCACGATTCTTGGTGTACTGATTTGATATAGATGGTGTCAGGGTGCTCAATAATTTACCAGTAGCAATATCATAAATCGTTGCACTCTCTCCCTGTGTACCAATAATTCTGTCCTGCATCTTACTAAATTCAACGTAGTCTTCATTCTCAAAAGGCATCTTCATATCAAAAAATGCTCCAATACTCCATAATGCTGACATTGGACTTCTCCAGGCAGTTGATGTTAGCATTAAATTACCCTTTTTATTGCAGTCCATGTGATAAATATATGATTCATGACACTGATAAGTTCTCTCCTCAGTTCCAGTGTGGGCATTAAACATTTTAACATCCCCGGAGTAAGTACCGAGCATCAGATACTGTTGACATGGTGTAAAAGTACAGCATGTAAATGTTCCCTCGACGTCAGTTGGACGGAATGTTTTAACTGGACAAAATCTACTGTAAATGTGCCTTCTATCCAGTCTTCTACCATCCATACCAAGCTGTCTTCTTGCAACACGAACTGTCATATTCATTGCTGCTGAATTCTTCGTTCTAGGATCTGGACACTTGTGTGGCTCGAATAAATTAAATTGTGGACATGTTACCATTGGATTTTTACATAATGCATGTTGATTTGTTAGGTACTCTGTGATTATTGAGTCAAGGCTTATTATAGATGCTATATTACCAGTTGCCAATAATCCACCACCACCACCAGGATCCCGAGAAATTTGTTTCTGCAATGATCTGCACATATTTGGAGTTTGTGGGAAAAATGAACCAATTGTAGAGACTCCACCGCTGCAAGACTGATGTTTATCTTGTTGAGTATATTTCTTCTGGCTAATTTGTAGTTTTATTGGTTGTATTGTATTACTAACTGGGCTCTGATTCAAACAGTCTGTTAATTTAATTCTAGATGAATTTTGACTTGAAATTGGAGTAGTATTTGGTACATGAGTGATAAAACGAGGGGACGATGAGGTTGGTGTTGCCAATGGATTTGGCCTGCTTGTTGTTTCTCTTTGACTACATCTACTAGTATTATACAAATTTACTGGAGCTCCTGGTGAGAATCCAGTGCGTGTTCCAGTTGTTACTGGACTTCTAAATGTTACAGGATGATAAGAAGTTACGGATTTCATGATTGGATGAGAATCTAAATTTGCCTCTCTTTGGAGAGATGCTGCAGTTTCATTTAAACCCTTTGAAACTAAGTGCTGATAGATTAATTGGTTTAATTGCTGTTCATTGTACTGTATTCTGGTTTGTGCTACGACATTGGCACGATGAAGACTGACCAGGGACATTTCATATTCAGCTCCTGTTGGCTTTGCCTTTCCTGAGACTCGTTCCATCAGTTCTAGGGCATATTTTTGAAACATAACGTGCTCTTGGCGTTTTTCCTGGAGTATCGGATCCTTCATCAATGCCTGAATCTGTCCATCTGTAAACATCGGCAGCTTGGAAATGATCTGCCTGACTTTTTCACTTCTAGCTAAACCAGCCAGTGCTCGACACGCAAGAGCCCTGATACTATCAGCATCTGTAATCGGTGTCTTAACCATCATCAATTGAAGCAATACCATAATACCATTATTAGATCTAACACTTTCCCATACTTTCTGTATCAATTCCTCACTGTTCTGACAATTTGCCTTCTTCTTAGCCGAACCAGTTACCGAAAATCTCGCTAAACTACCCCCAACTCTGTTAATTGGTGCACAAACACAATTAACAACAGCTCTCAATGCAGCACGCTGTACATCAGCATCTGCAATTATTTCACACTCAGCAGCTGCTAACAATAGATTAATAGCCATTGTCATTGACATGTCCGGCATGTCTACTCTGTCACACAAGAGTAACATAACTTTTGGCACCACTGAGCATATTGCAATAACATCTAGACACGAACGTACTGTCTCAGCACTTGATGATGTGTGGGCTCTTCCATTGTAGTTCCATTCACGTGCGAATGCGATTATCTGAAGGAGCAGAGTTATACCACCGAGTCGATGGAGCTCTTCAACTGGTGGCCATGATGCTCTTACGCTCATCAACTCCTGGAGTAATTCAACTTTCGCTTGAACTTCTTCGCAAGATAGTTTACAGGCTTTGTAGGGCGGTATTGAAGGCTGCCAAGTCTCTCTTTCGACTCTTGCATTCTCAACTCGCTGCAGTTGCTCAGCTTTTAAATAAAGATGTGCCTCCATATATTTTTTCAATGCTACAGCAACGTGTCTCACTATCTGCCTAGCTGCACACTCTTCATCGTCATTGAGCGTTGGTTCTTCCTCGATACTTAAAATTGGCAATGTTGATATGACGTTGAATAATTTCCTGAGACCGTCCTGAGCATCAAATTCCTCAAGTATCACCTTGAATGGAAATGAGAAACCAAAGAACATCGTTGCATGACATCTTCCAGAATCATGACTCCTCTCTAACAACCACAGAGCATATGTTACTAAATCTGATATTATGTGTTTTGGCAGTAGGCACACTCTCTCCATAGCATCCTCACAGTATGCAAGATAATACAAGCAAATAGATACTCCAGTCGCTGCTACACTCGGCCTGGGTACATCCAGAAGTTTCTGAAGACCTCCAACATTCAGAAACTCTATTGAAAACTTTTTGTGACACAGTAATGAAGCTAAATACTTGAGTGCTTCAAAGGCTAGACGACTGTCCTTAGTTTCACGTACATTAATATACTTCAGGATCAATTCCAAGGCATTTTGCTCAAATACATGTCCCAGGAACTCCTGATATTCTCCCATTGGCGTTAAGTATCTCAGTATCAACATTTGTCTTGTGGCTAATGTCGGCGGATGTATTTGAACATTTCCAATGACGTAGGACTCTAATTCTGCCCATGATGAATTCGAATTCCCTTCCAGGAGCATCGATGGAGTGCTCGAGGATTGAGAGAGACTACGAGGAAGACTGGATCGTGCCTGAGTTCCTGAACCCTTCGGAGGTGTTGTTCTCGTCGACTGTTTTGATTGGGTCGTTTGATTGTTCGTGTGATTCTGAGTTTTTGGAATTGCCTGAGGTGGTGACATTATTGCTGGATACAGGTTTGCCTTTGCTGGTGTTGCTGGATCGTCCTCATCGCCCTTGCGTTTTTTCAGTGGTGTCCCTTCCTCTGCACTATCCCCATCATCCTCAGAACCAAATAATTCATTTGGACTCTTCGCAACTCCGTTTTCTTTCTTTTTGTCCCTGACTTTCCGTTTTCCTGGTATTCCCTTGTGTTCTGAATCACCAATGGAATTTCTGTTCTGACCAAAATGAGCAAATGGACGGGAGTTTGTGGAAGCTTGACGATCTTCCTGAGCCTTCTCCTGAAGCTTATGAAGACGTTGGAGCATCAATGGCACCATTTTACCATTCTGCTCACGAAAACCAGTTGCTATATCCTGAACCTCCATCGCTGCTGCCAATAGACCGGTTGCATAGCTCTGCAGTGGCTCAACCGATTTCTCTGCCCATGAAAACAAACGATGAATGAGACCGTCCATGTCTGGCTGAAAAACAGCCGATGTCTCTAAACCCGGTAGAATATCAAGCATGAGCCTGCATGCAGCAATGTTCAATTTTCGTACATCACGACCAGAAATTCCTGCTCGAGACCAGTAAGAATCTCTCAAGTAATCATTTATCAACTTAGTCATGAAGTTATCTTTACGAAATAAAACTTTGAGTATGTGTCCAAAATTACATTCAGGATCAGTACGTGATGGATGTCTCTCATCAAATGGATCTGGATCCATTTTGAGGTAGTTCTCTGTTTCCAGTTCAATTATTTCAGCTAATCTCTGGAGTGTTGGTATTGGATCGTAAGTTGGTGATGTGTGATCCTCTTCCCATTGTCGTAGTATTTGTACTACGTCCGTTACCTCAGCCAATGATTCTACGGTGGCCATTATTAACTGTAAATAAACATTGAAATGACATCAACAATGAAAAAATAAAAAAATGGAGTAAAGTTAATGATTAATTCACGTTAAACCGTGATAATCCACTGGATTAATTTTATTCTCATGAATTAGAGATTGCGGTTAGTTACTCTTTATGCATTCAAAATTAACCAATGATTTGTGATAATTTGATGCATGCAGGTCCTAACCTCCAATTTAAACTCCAAATGTGTGCAAAATGAGAAAATACCTATGAATCACTAAATTTTCATAATTCTTGGATAATTTAAATAAGCGATAATGAAAAATAATTCGTAAAATTTCAATTATCTTTGAATAATAATAAATTAATTTTTGCAATTGTAATTGAATCATATAAACGTGTATCGCGTGCACTTGACGATTAGGTTATAGTCATTGACTGCCGACGCTCAGCTCAATGGTTTTGTAAAAAAAATTCGTGTCTTGACAGCTGGTAAATTGACATGGAATAATCCATTGGACAAATCACATACCTGCAGTACAATTATATTCACGTCCAGTGATTTTCATAAAAATCAAATATGTATTATTTGTTGTAACAAAACTATCAACGATTTATGCACATAGACGATGTTACTTGTGTACGCGTTATTCGTTGACTGAGCTCTGATTCACTAGTAAAATTCTCATAAGCAAACGAAACGAGCTGAATACGCATGGAGAGGCGGGAACCGGAGTCAAGTGGACGTTTAAATTTTAAGTAAATATTAGATGTCACTACTGTCTGATTTGAATATATTTCCACTCAGAGATCACAAAACAAGGGATAAAGAAGGCAAAACTTATCACTGACTCTTAAAAACATATTTCACAATTTTCCTAATTAATTTACGGTTTTTTTTGAAAAAGTTAGTCATTCAAAATTCATGATATTCGATTTTTTCAATTATTCCCATCTATTTTTGGGGAATTAAAAGGGTTTTAATATTGTATAAAAAGTTTTCAAATTTTTCTAATGACCTATTCATTACACAAATGCCTCTTTGAATATTTGAAACGTTAAATTTGACATATTCCTTCATACGCAGGCGCAAGAAGGCTCACCCCACGTGTGATGCCCCCCCTACTTCCCATCGAGTACCACCATCATCACAAAAATCTACATCTCTCTTCTTCTCACACAGAAAGACTTGATGCGAGTGCCAGGAAATTCCATCAGCTCTAATGAGTTTAATTATTTGTGTCTAATTATAATTTACAGAATATTTAATATCGGATTATGTCATAATACAAGAAGTGTATGACCGAGTTAACCTAAACGTGAAGCCCGAAGAGAATTCAAAATTATTACCAAAATGTGAGAGAAATGAATTAATATTGCATTGAGAGAGATTCAACAGGTTATTTAATGCAATGAAGACATCATCGCCATGGCGAAACGTTTTGGAAAAGCTTTTGAGAGAGGTAGAGAGTCTCCGGCGAAGCGACCAAAGTTAGAGTTACCAAAGCCACCAATTGTTCCCCAGAATCAGCCGCAAGAAGAGGATGATTTGTGGGGTGAGGATTTTCCTGAGGAGGACCTCAGAGAGATCGATTTAATAGCATCTCAGGCATGTTCTCAAGATGTGAATGTCTCAACGGTGGATTTGAACCACCATGAGCCAAGGAATGTGATAAAATATGGAAATTCCTTTCAGCCTGTGCCATCAACCTCTTCAGGACCTGTCAATGGTCACAGATCAGCTAATGGGACATCGTACAGGCCTCAGGAAAGGTCTGAATCCCCGGGACTCAAGCGACAGAAGACCTGTAATGAGTGGAGAGCTCCAGCATCTCAGAAACTTGGATCTTCTGAAAAAATTCGAGATGTAGCTGATATACCCAGTATTGACGAGTTTAAAGGGGCACTTATGTCGAGATCGAATCTTAATTCAACGTTTCAAGTGCAGAGTCAGGTACTCAGTCAAGTACCTGTTGGGAGAGATCAGGAGGAACAGTTTCAGCATCTCACTGGGGAAATTATTCACTGGAAAACTGTTGTGGAGAAAATCAAGCAGAATGCAGAGAAGGAGAGGCTGGAGAAGGAAAGAATCAGTAAAGAACAGGTTAATAATCTGGAGACATCGATTAAGACGTTAAATAAGGAGAACGAGAACCTGAAGACTCAGTATGATCTCCAGACTCTCCAATTGAGGAGTTTAATGGAGAAATGTAAATTGTTGGAGTCAAACAGTGTTAAATTAGTTCAACCATCTTCTGCTATTAATTCACCGAGAAACAAAATTGTTAGGTCAGCCTCTGTTGGTCCAAAGGTCCCAAGATCTGAGAGTAGTGTTCAAGTTAATATAAATCCGATCATCAACTCTGGATTGAAGACTCTGGTTCATACTTACCCATTAAAAGACATTCCATCCAAATGCTTTGAGCCACCACAACCGGAAAAATCAGTAGTTGATGTTAAATTTGTGGAGAAAATTGGACAGAAGAATTTGCCAATTCTGCAGGAAGAAGAGACTTTCCGAATATTTGAGAATCCAGATTTAGTCAAGCCTATTGTCAGCATGATCAATGGAAAGCAATTGAGTACTCTATTCTTCCTGGCTGATTTCACAGTAATGATGAAGAAGACGAGCATCGAGATTAATTCAAAGGATTCAATTCCTATTGTAAATAAAATCGTATCAACTACTAGAGAACTTTTATTGAATTCTACACTGGTTCTCAAGAGGATTTCAACAGCAATGAAGAATGACGACATCAGGGACATGAATGATCTTTATTTCTCTGAATTCTACGATACACAGATAGACTTTACCCAGTCAGTATTTGATCCGAGTCCTTGGTACAAAGAGGAGAGAGGAGTGGAAGTGAGGAGAGCCTTCGGAATTATATCCTACGTTGCAAGAGCCTCTGATTACCTCAGTGAATACATCGCAGGCAAATCAATACTCTTAACAGAAGGTGATGAGGCATTTCAGGGATATTCAAAGCACATGAACACGTACAAGTCTTGGGAGAATAAGGAACATGAATTTGAGATGCTGGAGATGATTCTGGAGTTTGTGACTACTGTGGGACTTATCAGGAGGTCGCATCAATTCGCTGGAATTATTTGTGCAATTGCTAGGATGCTATGCAATGTACAGGAGAGAGTTGGATTTAGTAATCGTGGACTCAAGTATGTTTGGGAGATATTTAAGGAAGCTATTTTTTCACGACCATTGTTGCAGTGTTTTGTTTCGTTGACTGATTTATTTATTTGTTTCTGCGGTACACATGTGTTTAATGTTAAAATTTGTACATCACCGAGTGAAAAAACAGGAATTGAAATATGGAAAGGGGCTCAATATTTTACGCCAAATGCCTGTGTACTTGAGGTCTTCATGGCGCAATTAATGAGATTTAAATTGGATGAAGTAACAACAATTGATGTAGCTCACTCGATCTTGTCGTTGATAGATAAAGCATTTTTATTGAATAATGTTACCTGGCCAAGTGAAACGAATTTACATCATTGTAGAATTAATTTGTTGACTTTTTCAATTACTATTTTATATAATTGTTCGAAGATTAATGTAGACAGAGTTAAGAGTGAATTAATTGCAGTGGAATGTTCTAGTAGTGAGTCCTGGAGGAAATTGGATGATGATTTTTGGAAAGGGATCAAGAGAAAGCAATTTAGTGCACTGAGAAGTGGAATCAGATTCTTGAGCTTTCTTACTAAACGTGATCCGGATTTTATTGTCAGAGCCAATGATGTCGAAGATATTTTTTCATTATTTATGCAGCAAGTAACGATGATCAAGGGCTTCACACTGCATGAGAATGAGAGTAAGTTCTTTTCTTAATTTATGTTAACCATAAGAACTGAGATTCCTTTATTAATAATTTTTTATTCTTGCAGAAGAGGCATTGACACTGATTACCTCGACAATAAACTTCGACAAGCCCTCAACTGGTGAATCTTCCCGAAAAACCCCAAAACCCTTCACAATAAATAATTCACTAACAAATAAACCAGAAACTGCGACTCTGGCTGAAAATTTCTGTAAAAATTTCCACAAAAGTCGTGTTAAAAGTATTATCAAGACCTACAAATCAAAACTTCATTAATCTTGAGAACTATTCAATATTTTTTAAATATAATTAATTATATCATTTGTGTTATGTTATTTTGTTCATGTAAATAGTTGCAGGTTCGCCGTGATGAAAATGTGTTGAATTTTAAGAAAGAAAAAGCCCTCATGACAAATATATTTTATAAATTTTAAAATAACTATCACAAAATATAGAAATTAATTTCTAATCTATCAATCTTAATCACTCAATTCCTCTTCATCACTGAAATAATCATTTTTCTTAAATCTCTTCCGTGGTTTTGGGTGATTTTGTTTATCAGAGTCTTCGTACTGTCCAGTTGCCACCTCATATCTATATTTTTCAAGTTCTATAAATTCTTGCTCCTGTTTAATCGCTGCACTGAGAGTCTCAGGTTCTTCAATATCCTCATGTTCCTCAGCTTCTTGACTACTCCCAGCTCCTCTCGGATTCCTCACACCCTCATCACTATCAGAATCGTAATAACTAGTCCCCGTTTTCTCACACGAACTCTTATTCTTCTTTCTCACTCGAGTCTTCTTAGGAGGTGGAGTTCTTGGTCCCAGTGTATTCTGACTACATTGATACGATAAATGTCCTTCCTCTCCACACTCCCAGCACTGAGATTTATCCGGATATTCTCTTCGTCTTATGAATTCTGTACTTCTACCATTATCCACTGCTATCGAACTCTTAATCGTTCTTCCACCCAACTGGAAAAAATATTCAATTTTATCTGCAACTATTGAGAATTAATTCGGAGGAATTTACCTCTGTATTATTTAAACCTTTGGCACAATTTACAGCATCCTCGGATCTCAAAAATAATACGAAAGCGACTCCTCTACTCTTCCTCGTCTTTTTATCCTTGACAACAGTTACTCTGCAATAAAATGAAAGAAATCACAGAATAGAAGAAAATTAATTTTTTTTATTTTCTTCTTCATTAATAATTTCCAGTGGCTTCTCTTACTTTACGATTTTTCCATGATGCTCCAGAAGCTTATGCACATCATTATTAGTCAATGAAAACGGTAAATTGGATACGTAAACTGTGGATTTACTCGGTGCAATACCACCGCTCATTTTTTTAATAAAAAAATCCTTTTTTTTTTACATATAAATAGAGTACTCCATCACCAGAATATGTGAATCACGAAACTAGGTTATAGTAAACAGCTGATTGGAGTAAATAAACTTGTAGATGGAGTGGGGAGGCCGTTCAAGGTCACGAGTAAGGAGGAGCCCTGTTTAACCGATGAATTTGAAAAAGCCGTCAATATTCTCCTAAAAAAGAGCGACAGGCGATATTTAATTTTCTGATTGCTGCAGAATTTAATGATCTTCTCTCATCATTTAAAATCCTCAAATAATCGCAAACAATCTCAGCTTTTTCGTATGAATCATCAGTTGATTTAAATTTCTTTTCCTCAGGTTCTTCAACTTCTTCGTCTTCTAATTCGTCGCATTTATGTTGTAATGAAGAATCCGGGTGTTTTCTGCAGAGAATTCTCAAATGTTCTGTTATGGAAGGTATTTCTTCCAATATTTCTTTTTTCAAATACGCTGGAACTGTTCGACGTAGTTTTGGACGTTGTGCTATGAGTTTCGTTATTTTCGTGACAAAATTAACGTTTTCACAGTGTTCAACGATGTAATCAAATGCCTCGAGTGCTTCTTGCTGAATAAAATTATTTTTATGCTCCAATAAGAAGCAGAATAGGTTCGAAATAACTGGAATATTTTCTTCATTCGTGGAATTGAAGCGTTGAATGTTTTTAATTAGGTAATGGCACATTTTGATTAAAAAATCAGGAGGAAGATTATTTGTATGAATTATACCTGTTATTAAGACTGAAATTAATGACCAATTGTAGGAGCACTCTTCAGCATCAATTTCAGCGCAATCGAAGAGTAAAATAATTACATGAAGAAGAATTTTTCTTCTCCAATCAGAACATTCTTCCAGAGCATTAATTATAAGTGAAGAAAATTCACACAATTTCTCAGTATTTGCACGATTACTCTTCTCTTTCACTACTCCAATAAATTTCAATAATTCCACCATTCTGTTCCAATTCTTCACCGTTGGTTCCTGCCGTAAATCGGTGATAACTTGAGGCAAACTACTAACCGACTCCACCCCTGTAATTTTTCTGTACAAGGACAAATCCTTACACCGAATGGATTCATCGTTTGATCCATTTTTCAGTATAACAAGTAGACTACCTTGACTGCGGCAATTTTTCAAAATTTCCTCTCTACTCTCTATGGTAAGTAGATCATAAATATCGATTATCAGTCTGGATAGCATTACGACAATCAGGCTGTCTTCACGATTTTTTAGAATCTCGTAAGTCCTCATAAAGTGCTCGATATGAATGAGTAAAAGGTCCTGACTTGAGACCTTGTAGCATTGATGAAGAATATCGTGGCTCATGAGCGAAGGCCATAAGGATTCTTTGAATAAATTTTTTAGTATAATTGTCTCGTATACCTCGAATTCATTAACATTTTTAATTAAAAAATCGGAGAGAACGGATAGAGTTGAGTCGTAAATGCTTCCAACTTCATTTTTAATCCCAGGAAAGTCCAAGGATCCAATCATTATCTCTTCCTGAAGGAATTGAATATTCTGGATTGCTATTTCAAAGAATAAATCGTGGAATCTCCACTTTTCTGTGTTTGATAGAATAATCAAATGGTATCCAATAATGTATTTTAAATTATTCTTCTTCTTAATTTCCTCAAATTCATTCAGCAAAATTTTCCAGAAATCATCGAGTCCTGTGTAGTAGTTGAGGATCGATTTTAAGGAGTTTGAAGTTATAATTCTCGCTCGAGCTTTATAAAGATCTCTTTCATGATCACTCAACTTGGCTCCAGTGCACATTACATGATTCGCAGTTAATTCAATCAGTGTGGAGATGATTTCTTTGAGGAATTCGAGGTTTAATTGTTTGGAGAAGACTGAGTGAAGACGATCCAGAAGCGCTAGAAGTAGATTCGTGCATTTCACACGTTTCTCGAATATTTCAGCTGGTGATTTCAGGATGTTATTGTTCAGTGAGTTTATAATGTTTCCCAAGTACTTGAAATGATGGGTGATAGCATCAGTGGAGTTGTTGGAGATAAGGATCTCGCTGTGCGTGATCGAGAGCTTTGTAAAAGTCTTCCAAGTCTGCACCATAGTCACTAAATCATAAGTAATGAGTCTGCCGATTTCTCCAATTTCGGAAATTAGGTTCTCGATGACTTTGTAATCGTTTTCAGGGGTGAATTTGATTACTGAATTTAAGAGACTGCAGAAGGTCTTCATGATACCACAGATTTCCTTGAAAACGTCGGATAAAAGAGGCGGAAGCTTCTCTTTAGGATAACGCTGTCTATTGGTCTTGCAGTGTCCACAAATCCTGATGACCACAGCTGGAAAATTATCGATCAAACTAATCAATCTAATGAACTCAAGGGACCTCCCATACTCCTGCACGTGATTCATAATCTCTTTCCATGGTTCAAGTGCACTCTGGCATTTGACGAATCGATCATCAAAAATTCTCGGATCCTTCGAAGAATTTTCATCCAATATTTTCTCAATTTCATTAACACCATCAATTAAAATTTCTCGGAGTATCGGACACGTAACTGTCAAAATATCCTCCTCCAATTTATCCAATGGGCATGCTTTCAAATTCTTTGAAATTAACTTTTTCACTCTTTCATAATTACTCGTATTATCAGAATTTGAATCGTTTGATATATCCATATCATCGTCAAACGTGAATTCATCGACGATGGAGTTGTCTGGAGTCGTCATACTTCGAAAACTGTAACAGACATAATTTTCATAGCATGAGTACATCTATAGATAGTAAAAGTAATTTGTGGGCTGGCATCAGCTCAAATCTCGAAGTTTTCCAATGTGAAAGGAAAAAGTTTAGTGAATTTAAAAAAAAAAATGAGAATCAAGTAAATCCTGGGGTATCTTCGAGGGAGCAATTATTCGCGAAGGATAATAGACCAGAAGCTCTTGATATCGCACGTGGCTACATTTCAAATAGATGCTTTTCAAAGTCCCGAAACTTTTATCATGTAAAAAGAAAGAAAGAAAAAAAAGAAGCATCAGGGAATAAAGAAAAATGAGTTCTCTTCTGTAGTTAAAACTTGGGCCACTCATACGAACAGATTGTGTGTTTGTATGTGTGTACCAGGTTCAACGAATTCAAATGATCGGTGAGTTTAACTTCCATGGTAACTGTGGACAACAAGCTGTCAGATGATAGGTAAAGTTTTGATCAATAACGGGTGACTGGAGTTTAGCTGGTTGAGTTAGGTGAGAGGGAGGTGAATAGGAGTGAAGAAATCAGGGGTGGTTGAATGTTTAAAGGTATAAGATACCACACGTATTACTATGGATCGTTTAAAGTAGACTCTATTGGATTGGAGTAACCGAGGGCAATGGATGGAGTCAGTCAGTCGGCGTGTGCCGACGGGTATCCTTCACTTCTTGCACTAACTTCCACTTCACGGAAGCCAATATCCCGAGGAAACTTGAATGAAGTTTGTGGTTTGTTTTAGCATCAATTGAAGCATCATTGTGGAGACTTCATAATGGTTTATCATTTACAGGAGATTGACATCATGATTCTAGAGAGATAGAGGATTTATTTTTTCATTCAATGATGTCACAACCAACGAGACAATTATCACTGCAGCAGCCTCCGAAGAGAACGCAAGTGAGGAGACAAAGATCGGCGGATGATAATCGATCGCATGGAGGTAATATTTATCATTCTGATCAGACGGTGAGAGGATCCAGGAGAGAGAAGAACAATTGGGGATTTATGGAGAAGCCTAAAGTGAGGATAGCCTGGACTTCGCAGATGGAGGAGAATAAAGTTGAAGTTATTGCATCGAGAATTGGGACAACATCAGCGAGTAAAACTGGAAGGGGTAATATTAATTGTGCACCGTCGTCTGTGATGAGTGGAGACAAAACAGGGATTCTGTACTCGAGGCAGGAATTAGCGGAGCGATTGAGACTCGCTTGGAAGCAGAGAGAAGCTAATAAATCGAATATCGATATTTTTCTTGCTCACGACACGACTGCAGAGGAGCGTTGTGACTCGAGATTATCATCATCCAGTTATGCAGATGCGAAGACAGATGATGAGAGAAATGGAGGGTTTGAAGAGTTGGAGAGGAGTTCAGAGGTTGAGAATTGTGCACCTGAGGTTGATGAAGAACGTGGGAAGATAAAGGGATTAAATTCTAATGATAAAGAGGCGAAGGTCAATTTAGCTGCTGATGCTAGAGCGAAACGGGCGGGTTTTCAGAGTGGCATGAATGTGGCATTCAATGGACCAGTTCAGAAGAACACTCTTGTCTCCCCGGTGATCAAGGATATGAAAGAAAGGGGTCTTGATACGAGGGCAAAGAGAACCAATTCAGCACCTCCTCTGCAAAGGAGAGGAGCCTTGTCTGCAGGAAATCCAGGGCCCTCGAATCGTCCAAGAGTCAATATCATCATAGACACTCCGAAAATGGGGAGGGCTCGTGATTTCGCCAATTCTCTCACTCCATTCAAATTCGAACGGAAAGACTCAATGATACAGGGTAAATCATCAGCACTCTCGAGTCCTCATGAGGATTCATTAAAGAATCCAACCATCCCAGTCATTCAAGTCGCCTCAGCACCGCCTGAAAAACCCAAAATTGGTAATAAGAAAAGAGCAAGAAGTGGAAAGAGAAGAGATGATAATGGACGAAAGAGTGAATTATCAAAATCAAATCCCGATGTTGTCACTATGGTGTCACTTGTGAGTGATGCGGACAGTGACAGCGAGGTTGAGAAAAATTCACCGAGAGATGACAAACTCGTTCGTCAATTGAGAACAAATTTAACTACTACACCAATAATAAAAACCTGTTCTCCATTGATGATGAGTACTGGAAATTTGAGTACAGGAAATCTGGATAATTTTGGGAGTAATTCATTGATGCCAAGGAGAGTGCTAAAATCTGGTAAGCTGAATTTAATTAATATCTTTATTTTCATATTATCCAATAGAAGTGTGAGAACAATTTAATTGAGAATGTTGGACTAATGCATGTCCTGTGACAATGACGCCCCGGAGCTATTAGGTGATAGTCAAGATGCTTGCACGGTATCAGAACTAATTAGAGTAGACTAACGACACGCGATCATCCACGTTTGCTAGAATAGTATCGTGCATTTGCCGTCGCATGTGTGTATTCAGCCCCATTATTCCATTTACCCAAAAAAGAGAGTCAAATAAAAAGAGAGACACGTAAAAGAGCAGAAAAGTTAATGACCCCTTATTCTCTACAGTGTCATTTCAGCAGGATTCAATTGATGGTGAACTACATTTACGTCCACGCAGTGCTGATCGTAAATCATTCAGCCCGGATATTCAAGGAAAATTGATGATTCCCCAGGGGAATTCCCTGATTCGTTCACCCGAGGAAATGAGGACAGCTTGGCAGGAAATATCATCGACAAATCTCGAAATTCCATCATTGCCTCCGCAAAATTATTGGGAGGACTCACTTGAAGTTACCCAAGCACTGACTGACCGTGAAAAACGATGCCTAGTCGTACCAATCGTTGATTCACAAGATAAAAAACGTAAACTACTTCTTCAACGAACTAAAAGCGTGCCAGCAAGAACTGAGTGAGTTCCCTAAAACCCATTTATTTCTATTAAAAATAAGAATAATTGATTAAAAGTAATGAGAATATTTTCTAAAACGATTTTGTCTTAAAAATTAAACCCATCAGAAATGTATTACGACCTTCGTTTTTCATTCAGGGGCAATTTTTATTTAAAAAACGACGAGTAAAGGAGGAATAAAGAATGCTAAAAGGTCTCATCATTATCATACTCTTTCTTTTTTTAACAAAATAAGTAAAGAAATGAACTGCAATTTTATTTGAATTGAGAAAGCTCATTCGAAACCACTTGCGACTTAGATATTCGTGTGCACGAACCAATTTCGATTTCTTTGAGATTTATTATATCGAAGAAAGTAGGAAAAAAAAAAAGGGGAATTTTTTTTTATTCTGAAGAATGAGGAAAAGTACTAAGGAGGGCACACATATCTGATACTTTGGGAAGGGGGTGTAGAGGAGAACATTGTCGGTACCATCTAGTGCCCGTGTTTCCGAATTACCTATATATTTCGGAAATCCATGTACTTTCAACACATCGTTATTACTCGAGAATCCTTGCGGATGTATTTCTATTAATGGAGTGTCAACTATCGTTAAAATTTTCATCATGATAAATAAGATGCTTTTTTACCCTGAAACATGCAAATTTATTCAATTTTCTGGTCTAGCTCAACTGAGGAACGGCATTCGACTGCACTGCAGATGGAGAAGGAGTCATCATCGTCATCTAGACCAGAGGTGCAGGGAGAGAGTGTTAATAATGGGCGAGTGGTGCCAGCTGCTTCAATGCAGACCTCCATCACGAAATTCATTGAGGCAGATGGTTTCCGGATGACAGAGGTGGAATTAGAAGCAGTTGAAGTTAATATTGAGGATGTTGAACCACATTTGAGGACAACGAAGGAGAAGGAGTGCTGGCATCTTTACAGGAGAATGTGTGATAAGGGAGTTTGTGTCTCATTCGACACTGTTCTTCGGTAATTATTCAATTCATTGATTTTAATGAAAGAGGATTAATTTTTTATTTAATTATTTTTAGGGGAATGTTGACACCAACAGAGTACAGATTACGAAGACGAGAGCCAACCTGACTGAAGAAATCTGAGGAGTAGTTGATAATAATTGTATAATTGTTAAAGTGTATTTATTGTAGGAAATTAGTTTTAATAATGAAGATTGAGGAGTTATTTTTGTTGTATGAATAAAGCACCTGTTTTTTTAATGAGAGAAAATATTCATCGGAATTCACATTCACTATCACACCATAATGATGCAAAAAAATAGGAAAATCGATGGATATTTATTTATTCATTCATTTAATGGATATGCAGTCACGCAAGTGACTTTATTTCCTGTTTTTCTCATTCAATAAAGTTAATAGAACTTGAAATGATTCATGGAATTCTCACGGGCGCTGTGTGCAAATTCTGAGTAATGAATTTCCTCATGACATTGGGAAAGAAAAATGAGTCATTTAATAATTTGTTGAATGATACCATCGGTATGAAAATTTATTGAAACGTTGAGGCTGATGAGAAATGAAATTATCAGTGAGTAGGACAACGAGATGATCATAAATTGGGACCAAAGGCCATTGTCATGACAGGAGTACGATAATGTCGTTTAGGAAACATGGGAGTAAGGTTAATGTGGACTATAAAGCACGTTTGGAGCATAAATTGTACCTGGTACGTTAATTAAATCTGAAAATCACGAATTAATTAAGAGTAAGAAGCATTATTAACAATGATTCAATATTTTTTTTCCATAAAAATAGGCTAGGGAGACTCCAGAGCCGATTTTTGATGTCTCTGACTGTGGATTGAAGAGTGTTCCCTCGGGAATCTATTCATTGTGCAAAGTATTCAGGAAAAAGGAATTAAAACTTGGTAAAAATAGATTATCATCATTATCTGGAGGTGGTATGTTGAGTGATTTATGTCTGCTCACTGTTCTTGATCTGAGTGACAATGAATTCACGAGTTTACCATCAGAAATTGGTGCTCTCACGTCTTTAGAGGTGAATAGGTTTATTTTTTGATTAATAAATTCCTGAAGAATTCAATATTTACACAATTTGTCTTAAAAAATTCAAAGGAACTCTATCTACAAAACAATGGCCTGAGAAAATTACCAGACGAACTCACAGAACTCTCGAATTTAATCTCCCTGAATGTTTCTAACAACAAATTGAAGACACTACCAGAAGCAATGGGAAATTTAAAGTCTCTGAATGTCCTCGACATAAGTAATAATCGAGGAATCACAAAACTACCAAAATCTATGGCCCTTTCACAGCACCTGGTGCATATTAATCTGGATGGATTGACAATTAGTTATCCCCCTGATCATGTGCTCCAAGGTGGAGCTATTGCGATTATTGCTTTTTTGGCTCTTGAGTTGGGATTGGATTGCAGTGCGAGGGATGAATTTTTGGATAGAGAGATGGAGAGTAGAATGATGGAGTTGAATGATTCGAGGAATTCAGATGCCAAGAAGAATGAGGATGTACAGGTTCGAATATTATCGAATTTTTATTAATAATAATTGCTCACTGTATTTAATTACTAATTATGATAATAGCATTTATCAAATATCATTGTTGTAACGCTATTTTTATTTGTATATTTTTTGTTCATTTAGGCAGCATTAACGAAGCTAGAAAGAGCAAAGGCACGTCAACACAAATGCACAAGTTTATAATTTATATTTTAAATAATTTGCAGTATTATTTACGCTTATTTTATCACGTCATACGTTAGTTTTGCATTAATTCCATGAAATTCACGGAAAAAATACTGAACTGGTGTTATTCTTTAGGAGAGAAGGCAAAATGCATTGATGGAAGTTGAGAAAAATATGAGAGAACAGAAGGAATATGAAGTTGGCCTGCATTCAGTGTACAAGGACCAGAGGAAAAAATTGTTGGAAGATTTGGCGCTCCAACAATCAAAACTGGAGGAACAAATTGAAAAAGTTCAACAAGAGAGAGAGATTAATCGAACCCGACTACTTTCTGTTATTTATGATGCTGAGAAAGAAGCTGATAACGTTATCAAAGAATTCTTGAGAAGTTCAGAGGCTGAGAGACAGACTCAGGCTGAATTACTAGAACGTGAGACTAGAGAGGAGATGGAATTGTTGTCCCAGTGCCATTTAGATCAATCCAAGTGTAGAACGAGTGAAACTCTCAGTAAGTTGAATTTAAAAATGTATTATCCTTACAAAATAATTCATTCAACATTTTCATCAGTTGCCATGGAGGAATTACTAGAGGAAGAGCTATTGAACCAAAGAAAAGTCGAGGAATACACTAAATTCCGTGAATGCAATGCTCAATCACTGCTGAGTCTCGAATTAAGAAGCAATGAACACTTGGCTTCAGTAGTCGAGGATCAGAAACAAGACCGTGAGGATTTGTTAGAAAGACTGAGGAGAGATGAGGTGCTGCAGAAAGCTGCACTTGCTGCACTCTTGGAGAGAAGTGATGCAAGATCCTGGAGTATCGTTCAACAAGTCAATCTGGTGCAGTCCCAGTTAGTTGCACTGACTAATATTGAATTCGAGAGGAAGAAGCTAGAAATTAATCAGCAAATTGTGAGTTTTGAGAATTTTTTATTAATTCCTTCGAATTATTCTAATAATTCCCTTTTCAGAATGATATCGCTGAAAAAAGAGTGATTCTGAGTGGAATCCTCGTCAGTCTGCTAGAGCAACAAGAGAAACGTCGTGAACAGCTCTTGGAAACTATCAACCAAATTGAACAGCAGAGGCAAACGAGAAGAGACAGTTTATTCTGGTTGATGCAATATCAATCCCTGATGGAGCAGAGACCGCAGGGATTGCTGGAGGGCCTCGAACCGAATCTAGTGAGACACGTAGCAATTGCTGGAGCTCTACACTGCCTTCCATTTCTGGCGACCTTGCCTTCAATGCTACCTCATGTTGATCATGAAAAGCTGAATGAGGTGAGAATATTTTCAATTAAAATATAAATAATGAAATAACGTAATTAAATGATTCTGCAGATTGGTATTCATAATGAAGACGATAGGCAAGCGGTGATAATCGCTGCTGAGAATTATCTGGCTGAGAAAAAAGTTAATGAAGAAATGGAAACACATGAGCCTTCAGCTCCACCCGATGAGCCTTCTACCAGCAGTACAAATAGTCTTAATAGGACTATATCCAGTATAAATACGACTGAGTGTGTAGTCTGTATGGATTCACAAGTAAGTTACTCAATTACACCTTTTTTTAATCGATATAAAATTATTCTAAATGTTAATTATTATTTTTCACAGTGCGAAGTGATTTTTTTGCCATGTGGGCACCTATGTTGCTGTGCAACGTGCTCAAGTATGGTGACAACCGAATGCCCTATGTGCCGCAGCTCTATACAGCGCAAAATTCAAGTTATAAAGCCTTGATAATGAGGAATAATATTGAATTGAAGATTTTTTAATCCAACTTTGTCACGCTTCACCGTTAAACTGCTTAGAAGTTCATTCCATTTTTCGCTTCTCATTATAGTAGATAAAATAGCAATGAAGAGACGTTCGTAAATTTTTGCAAAACCATTTGCCACGTGTGAATTTTATACGAGTGTAATATTAATTAATTTTGGTTTTGCATTGGATTAATGAGTAACGATTACAGAGGATATTAAGGATTTTACATGAATTGTAATATTGCTTCCACGTGTGTTAATAACAAAATGAAATCAATGACATTCTCCGTTTGTTATAATGTGCCTATTATTCATTTTAAATCGGAGTTAATGAAGGAGAATATTTCCAGCTGATTATTAGCACATGAGTTTTCATCGATAATTAAACGAAATAATTGTAAAATTTTCAATATCTGAGGAGAATATCAAAGCACAATATTGAAAAAAAAATTAGAATTTTAAAAAATATCTTCAGAATATGTAAATCTTAATTTTCAATTTCATTGAAATTATTAAAAAAAAAAAAAAAAACAATTTAATACATTAGATAATTAGTTTTGATTGAAAGGAGCCCAAGATATTTTATGAAATAATTTAATTTCAATTATTTATAAATATGTATAAAAAAATTTAATCTTTTAAAACCTCATTAATGGAATTAAATTCTTTCTTTATTCATCTTCAGCCATCTCGTTTCCATCCTCGTCTTTCCTCTGTTGTTTCTTTTTCGTATTAGCATCCTTCTTTTCTCTCTGTGATTTCTTGAAATTCTCGAGGGCTTCCTTGAGTGGCTCAATAAATCTATCGAATTCGATGTCCTCCATTGCTTGAATAACATCAGGACCACTTATTGTCTTTCTATTACCCTTTTTGGCAATTGTATTGGCTGCTGTTGTCAAGTAGAGTATAAATATTGATGCGGCTTTTGCAACAGCTACTCTCGCCTCTTTCCCAACTGTAACACCTTCTGGAAGTGCCTCCTTAATGATCCTCGTGACAACTGCATTCGGGAGATTCAGGTCTTCCAATTTTTCTGCCATCTAACAAATAACATAAATCAATCATTCAAACCATAATAATTAAATTTCCATTAATTATAAATTTGCAATGAGTTAAAAAAAAGGTTAACTACGCGTCTAGACTCTCTCTCCCATTTCTTAATGAATCAAAACTTCATACTTACATTTTAATAATTTACAAAAGTTCAATAGCACTTTGAAATAGAACACAATTGTTTTATCGAGGTAGTTCCTCACTTTTTATCATAGAATATCAGAAAAATGTAAATAAACAACGCTTTCCCGCCAATCTATTCGATTCCCCATAATCGAATCAAGGAGATGCATAAAGTTACTAGATACCCAGAAAGAGAGAATCCCTAGAAATTCATTAAATATATCATTGTGTGTGTGTTTAACCTGCGGGTATGTGTAACTGGGGTGTGATTGCGTAGCAGAGCCCATTTGACAGCTGATAGGGGTGGAAAATAATTTGATCTACGTTATTTTGTGAATTGAATTGTCAATAAATTTTGGGAATTAGCTGAGTTAATCTGAGGTAAAGCAACATTCGAAAGAAAATGTCGAAAATTGAGGAGGGAAATGCGCATCTTCGCGCAGCTGAGAAGAGGTATTGAACGTTAAACAATTATTATATGATAATGAATATTGAGTAAAAACATTGGATTCATGATTATTGAAATGTTTTAGCTTGAAAACTACGTTACTCAAGTGGAAACCAGATTTTGAAGTTGCTGCTGAGGAGTACAATCAAGCAGGTATTTTTGCTTCATTCTATGAATTATTAATAATATTAAAAAATAGGAATAGAGATTATTTTGAAAAATTTCAGCTACTTGCTTTCGAATCGCAAAGTCTCTGAAACAGTGCAAGGATGCCTTAATGAAAGCAGCTGACTGCTACAAAGAAAATCGATCGTATCCTTTTCTCATTAAATTTTAACGTAATTAAACATTGAATTATTTATACACATATTTTTCTAAATTAAAACGAATATCAGATGGTTCCATGCTGCCAAGTAAGTTGAAAACTTTGACTATCATTGGATTAAATGATTCTGACGATTTAATATGTGTATTTGATTTAATCAGGAGCATCGAACAGGTGATTCTCATCAGCAGAGACATGGGGGAGCTCTCGGAAATTCCAAAATACGCTCATTCATCATGCACATGGTATCAGCAGCATGGATCACCTGAATCAGGTGCTAATGTTCTCGACAAGGCTGGTAAAATAGTTGAAAACAGTGATCCAGAAGCTGCATTGCCATTATTCCAAAGAGCAGCAGAGATTGTGATGGTAAAATAATATCTGTTTGAACTCTCATTTATAAGTACATTGTTTTTAATTATTTTCTTTCAGGGAGAAGACAGTCCGAGACAAGCAGCTGAGTACCTGAGTAGAGTAGCAAGAATTTTAGTGAAACTAAAGAACTACGATGAGGCAGCTAATGCAATTCGAAGAGAAATCAGTTGTCATCAACGTATTGAGCATACTCCATCAGTTGGAAGGCTTGCAGTTGTTCTAGTGCTCATACAATTGGCCAGAGGCGATCAAGTCGCTGCGGAAAAGGCATTTAGAGAATGGGGAAATTATTGTGATGCTCCAGAGGTAAATAAACTATATAATCAACTAATTGAATATAATGTGAAAATGAATTTTCTCTGATTTCAGATCCAAACACTGGAAATGTTGCTGCAGGCTTACGATAACGAGGACGCAAATGCAGCCAGGGCTGCTCTCAACAGTCCATTCATCAAACACATGGACGTTGAGTATGCTAAATTAGCTAGAGGACTACCACTGCCTCAACAAGAGTATGCTGTGCCACCAGTTGGTGTCAGGGCTAATGCTGCACCTCCATACGTATCCCCGAATCTCGATAAACCATCGGCAAGTCGTGAGACTGTCGAAGCCGAAGTTAATCATGTAAGATTGTCTCATTATTCACAGGTATTCCTCGAATTTTAGAATTATCTATTTTTTTATTTATTTTCACAGGACACTGCATCCATAGAAAAAGGATTAGCATCCACAGATTTATCAAGTGATAAGGCTGAAGAGTCGCCCACAACTCCTGAGGCTTCACCAGAGAAGAAGAGAGTGGTAGAAGCAGAATCCTCTGACGAAGACAACTTGTGTTAATTCCTCTAATCAATAACACAGAGTTCTCTCTCCATTTGATTAAATTTATTGAATCATAAAGAAACAGAATAATTATGGCTCGTTTTATCCTGCACACAATCGTCAATAATTGACTATTTACGAATGATGAGAAGAATGCTTAGAGCCTTTCGCATGCATTTGAGGTATTTAATGTTGATAGAGAATTATTTATGAGTGACATCAGTGATGTTGGTTAATAATGAAGACTATTTTTCTTGATCCAAAGCATAATTACACTGTAGCTACATTATCCAAACACTCGTTGAATAATTCTTTCGTTTTTCTATATTCTTTTTTATAATTTACTCCCGATCTTTAATGAAAATGGAACTGATGTATAATTATTATCGAAGATCTTGTGTTCACAGGCTTTGTGAATTTGTATTTGAATAAATGGAGATAAATATATATATATATAGGTTAGAATGAACCTCTAAACCTTAAATTAATCGTTATTTTATTTCTTACCTTGTGCCTTTGATTATCCCAAGTTCTTCCTTCTTCTATTCACTCACAAAAATCTTCAGAATTATTATTAAATTAATAAATACTTTATCTCGAGGGAATTCGTGACTTTTTAACCGGTTGGAGGGAGAAATTAGAGGCAACTGTCAGTTTTCAAAATATTCGACTGCAGCGACACCTGATTTAAATACAATAGTGTTAATTTTCAAATTATTTTATTCTGTTTCTGTACCATCAGTAATTTTTAACAATGCACAAGTATTATTTAATTTATCCCACTCATTTTTCAATGCTCGATCCACAGAAATCTCTAATGATCTCTTGCATTCACGGGTTTTCACAATCTCCAGAGCTGCTTCAAGTAATTCGTTTGATACTCTACACCTTTTCACGTCTAAATATCTCAAATTTCCAGCGAGAGTTATTAATTTAATTAATCCAGCATCTGATAATTGAGGACAATTCTGTGAGTTCAAAGCTGTGAGACTGCGCATTTCTTCGAGATAATAATCGGTTATTTGTCGAAGATTCATTATGTTGAGGATGCGGAGGTCCGGAAGAGTGCAGAGTTTCTCCATTGAACGATCTGTGATCTCTGGATTTGCTGGAATAAATAGATAATTAATAATTATGGAATTTTGATTAATAAAAATTCACTCACAATTTATATCCAAAGCCTGAAGGTTTTTATTTGACGTCAGAAGACCTATGAGTGATTTATCCTCTAGTTTACAAGAAGACAAATACAAATGCTTCAATTTCGTCAGTTTCTTCAGTCTATCCAGTTCCGATCCTGGGACTAAA
Organism: Aleiodes testaceus; assembly: GCA_963565655.1. NCBI lineage: Eukaryota > Metazoa > Arthropoda > Insecta > Hymenoptera > Braconidae > Aleiodes > Aleiodes testaceus. The sequence continues at coordinate 3,335,583 of OY751428.1, forward strand.
GACTCAGTGAGGTCCAGAAAATATAAATTCGATAATTCCTCAATTCCTATTAAACTATTCTCTGCTAAATTGAATCCGCTGATCGTCAAAGCCCTGAGTCCTTTAAACTCAAATAAATTCTGCAAAAAAAAAAATAAAATTAGGTTAAGGACAAATTTGTTTTGGAAAATAATGTTTACAGGAAATTGTTGAGATTCTGCATTAAAAACCGATCGTTCTTCACATTCTTTCATGTAACAATGAATGTGTCTCATCGAAATTGGTAAATTTCGGAGACAAATTAATCTGAATCTTCGGTGGAGATTTGTTAATTGAAGGTAATTGATTCTTGGACAATAACTCTGGATTAATTGTGTTAAATTTCCGTAATTCTCTTCAGATTCACATTGATCACAATCAATTTCAATTCTCTGGGCTTTTTCGAACTGTTTTCGAAGCTCTGGTACATCACTTGTGCCATAATCCTTCAGATCAAAGCAGATGTAGTCTTCATCCATTATTTTATTGAGGAGTTTTTAATCGTTGAACGATACAGTGACTCTGAAATATTAAATGCGACTAAAAATAATTATACTTGTGCGTTTGAGAGTTGAGGACAGTACAATGACAAGAGACACTGACCTATTGACCAATTGGCAATGATTCAGTTGCCAAATCTGTTGAAATCAATTAAAATATTAAATAAAAAAAAAAAATAATTAGACTAAATTTTAAAAAATGAGTTTTTAAGTAATTTTCTTAGATTTTCAATTAGAATTGTAATAAAATTTATTTTGTATTTCCCGCTCAATTTACCATCGGTGTTGAATACGGGAAACCGCGGTGTTGAACACGGGAAACGGCGGGAGCCCGGTTCCCCCACCACGATACTTCCCGTGATGCATTTCGGCCCAACGGTTTTAACCAATAGCGCTGGCCCTTTCTTGAAAGTGGGGGAAGCGAGCTCCCACCGTTTCCCGTGTTCACTTTCTCGCTAGTTCGACTATACCATACTTTTTCCATGGCCTAGTCTCCCCCACTCTTTTCGCGCTCGGTCGCCATACTTCGCGTTTATTGTCGCGGAGTGTTGTATTTTATATTCCATTAATTAAAGAGGAATCCGACGATTCCTGAAACAGAAAAATGGTGCAGAAGAAGGTAATGATAATCATAATTACGTGAATGACAATATTTTTGGGATTCATTGTTTAATTTAATTATTGAGTGAGGTTAAATGTCGGTCTTTGAGACATGGCGACGGATTCCCATCCACGTTAACGTGTTTAAACAAATAATGATTATAAAAATATATTCTCAATGATTAACACAATTCTACGACATTCTTCTCTTGAGAATGCTAAAAAAAATTCTCTTGACTGAATTTTCTGAAATGAAGAAATCAACATTTAGGTTATCTGAATCATTTGTTTTTCTCTAGCCCAAGAAGAAGGTAGGAAAGAAGGTAGCAGCTGCCCCATTGGCTGTCAAGAAAGTCGAGCCCAAGAAGCAGACAAACCCACTGTTCGAGAAACGTACTCGTAACTTTGGAATTGGTCAAGATATCCAGCCTGCTCGTGATTTGAGCAGATTCGTCAAATGGCCCAAGTACATTCGCATCCAGCGTCAACGAGCTGTTCTCCAGAAACGTCTGAAGGTACCACCACCAATCAACCAGTTCACGCAGACACTCGACAAGCAAACCGGTGAGTTCTTCATTCATTTCACTAATTTATATCAATGGGAAAGGAAATAAGTGTTTTTTTCATTGCAGCCACACAACTCTTCAAAATCTTGGAGAAGTACAGGCCAGAGTCTGCAGAAGCAAAGAAGAAGAGGCTGAAGGCTAGGGCTGAGGAAAAAGCTGCAAAGAAAGAGGATACACCAACCAAGAGGCCCAATGTTGTTCGTAGTGGCACCAATACTGTTACCACACTTGTAGAACAGAAAAAGGCACAACTCGTTGTCATTGCCCACGATGTTGACCCTATTGAGGTATTTTTTGTTTTTTTTTACGAGACTAATTTATAAATGATATCAAATGATGTTAGAATTTCTTCACCTGAGGCGAGAAGAATAATTCTTCTCGTTCAGAGGATGAAACTTGACTCTGATTTTTTTTTCTTCATATAATTAATTGGAAATTTTGACTTCATGCAGTTGCAGTAATGTTTCAATGATTTTTTGCAGGTCGTCCTCTTCCTTCCAGCTCTCTGCCGTAAAATGGGAGTTCCATACTGTATCATCAAGGGCAAAGCACGTCTTGGACGTCTCGTAAGACGCAAGACCTGCACCGCAGTCGCCCTCACACAGGTAAAAATAAAGAGAAAATACAAATGTTAAGATAAAAAATACTCAAGGCACAACCCAATGATGAAAGAAAATAGAGCCAATCCCATGATCAGCTGTGATAAGAAAACTATTTTAATACTGAAAAGTTCTGAATAATCCTAATTAGAAAGAAAAATAAATTTTCGTTACATTAATTACATTTTTCTTCGTATTATCAATTTTAAGGTCGACTCTGCAGACCGAGCAAACTTCGCCAAGGTCGTCGAGGCAATTAAGACGAACTTCAACGATCGTCACGACGAGATCAGACGTCACTGGGGTGGTGGTTTACTTGGCAGCAAATCAGCGGCTAGGATCGCCAAATTGGAGAAGGCCAAGGCTAAAGAACTCGCTCAGAAGCAGGGTTAATGAACCGATTATTAAGGTTTTATACTCTAATCTGATCGATAAAAAAAATAAAAAAATGAACCAAAAAAAATGGAAAAATTCATGTTTTATTTCAAAACATTAAAATTAAGATAATAATTATTATTTTATTTCTATTTATACAATTTTGAAGATCAAGAGGATTACAACTTTGAAAAATTAATTTAATATATACAATTAAAATTGATTATGAGATTACATTCTCTTCTTAATTAGTTTCTCGAGTCTTTTAATTTTTCCAGCTTCATGTTCAGGACTGTCTCTCGGAGCATAATTTTGTGTCTCACTCATTCCAATTTCATTACCACCAATTTTAAACTGTTCAACAAGTGCAGCCTGCTCCTGCTTTCTCAATCCCTTCATATCAAGAATTTTTTGGAATTCAGGGACCTGCAGATCAGGTAAGAGTCTTCTGCACTGTTCAGCAAATGATTTTGGACACTCTGTCGTTGACATCACAACTTTCAGTATCATCTCAGCCTTAGCCATTCCCTTGACAACGACTTTGGTGTAAGTGGCAGGAGCTTTCCTCGATATTTGACAGCCAGTCGAGGGTAAATCGAGTAAAGCAGTCTTCAGCATATGAACATCGAGCAACAATTGTTCAGCCCCAACTGCACTGAGTGGCTTACACTTGTAAAGCTGTTGAACCAATTTTGGAATAAAAGAACTAACAAATTTCACACACAATTGCGTGAAATACTTTCGGCAGGATGATAATCTGTCTCTAATCGCTGGAATTGTTTGCCTCAAATGTGCAACAATTGTGCTAACATACGGACTCTGATCTCCAACACCCTCAATCGCTCCCCACTGAATTTTTATCATTGTCGTTAATGCAGGATCACAGGCAGCCTCTAAATCCTGCACGAGCAGTTGAATACAATTAGAAATAACGTTGTGAAAGATATCTTGTTCTTGGGACAAATTAATTTTGTCAGAAAACATTTTATCAGTTTTCTCCTTCAATTTTTCTTCCAATTGTTGAGTTGTTTCTAAACAATATTCAGCTGTTGTCAGTATACAACAAATTCTTGATTGCTCCTCTTTACTGAATCTCGTTGCTTCACCTTCTTTCAAAAAACTCTGGAAATTCTGGATTAATCCAGCTGTTGATAAATCACGAAAGTCTCGGGTTATACTGCTCATACTTGTGCCCAAACTCGTCCCCCCAATTTTTGGTAAATTATTCTGCAGTAATTTAAGAGCATACTCTCGTAAATACTTCTGGAATGTCTCCGAGAGGCTCAACATAATCGGCCCAGTACTCAATTGAGTACATTGAAGCATGCACTTTTTGTAGAAAACAAATAAATCAGCACACGATGATAAAACACTACTCGGTCCCTCAACTCCATCAAAATCCTTAGCACCTGGAGGCTGATTCTTACAATCAGCCACAAATTTCTCCATCAGGTCAGCAAGATTTCTATCCAGGCTCTCAATATAAATATTTAAATACGGTTCAAAACATTTGCCTATTAAATTAGCGAATGGAGACACCGTTTGCTTCTCATTCTCAATTTTCTCAGAATTCCCCTCTTCAAAAGGATTCCCAGGCACTTCCTCAGGACGTACCTCAATAGGCATGACTTTCTTACGAACATCAGAACCTTCTAAAGTAATCCCCGTAAATCTTTTAGCCAATAGATTTTCAAAATTCGTTGTCCTCTGAATAGCATAGAGCAACAATTTAACATCAATTTCAACTCTTCGTTTCTGCATTAATCTCGAGAGATCTTCTCGTGTGACATTACAGAATTGAACTGCTATTCTTTCTGATATATCCCAGTCTACTGGGAATATTGTCCCGAATTTCTGCTCGAAATCCATCAGATGCTTCTTTATCCACGTGTACCTCTTATCAATTTTATCCAACCAAGCAATGTCCTGATTTTCATCAAAAAGATGAGCATACTCCTGCAGCTGTACTCCAACGAACCACGTCAGTAAATCTTTTTTAACCCTCGGATCAAGCACTGATAAAACCAAACAGCCTTCAGTCAACTGCGTGAAATGCTTCGGATTTTGTCCTGAAAATGCCTCTTTAAAATCCGTTGTTATCTGCTGCGCAAGTTCAATCTCAATCTGATTAACTTCATTCGACAATTCTTTTATCTGCGGGATGTCCATGTAAGAGCTGAAGTACTGCATCACCTCCATTATTGCCTGGAGCTTGAGGACAATCTCTCCATACTGTTTTTTCTGCGTTAAACACTTCAAACTATCAACTTCACCAACGAGAACGTGGAGTTTATTCAATGCCGTTATCGATGCTGTTAAATTCCTTTTAGCAAAATCCAATTGTTTAATGTCTCTCGTGATTTCCTTCACAGTCTCCTCCGACTGCTCTGCTTTGGCTTTTATGTCTTTTATGTGAATAAACAATTGTTTTATCACTTTCTGAGCATCGTCGAGAGCTGCTCTACCATCTTGTCCAACATTCGTCTGTCCACGTACAACCGAACGTATTTCTTTGTCTATGGAACATATCTTGTACTCCATTTCATTAACAACATCATCAATATTGGAGAGAGATTGTTCAGTTGGAAATAGAGAATTTATGTAATCGATTACATTGAAGTTCGGTTGGTCCAGTGGATCTGTACTCGGTAATACCTAAAAATAATATTTAAAAAATGAGTTCAACCTTGTTATTATGATAATTATATGGTGATGATAATTTGGGGTTAATCACCTGTTCAATGACATTCTGAACACTCTCCGGAAAAGTGTAAACAGTTGACTCGAACTCATCGATGTCATCGTCATCATGAGTTCCCATCATTTCGGAGAATCACTCTGCACTTTGTTGAATTAAATCGAGACTCTTTTTGATGATAAAATAATTATTTTACACCGAAATGAACTGTCACTCTGGGGGCCAGCTGGTGACAGGGAAAACGTCATTCAGGATCTCTACATTGCCGATGAATTTTACATCGTGCAGTAACTCCCACGACACCTTTGGGCGCTTCTATTAAAGATTAATTCTCTTAAAATAAACGTTAGACACTTGGGTGCACTTGTAAACGTGTCATGAAGCTGTACATATAAATCATCGGTAAATTCCACTGCGAATTAAATAGCACATTAATTTTTTTTTATCACGAGAATATGATTGAATGAATTACGTTTAATTAGCAGCTGTTACCGGTGAAGTGAATTTATTATTTTGTTCAGTGAATAATGAGAATTGTAAGAATGAGACGAAGTCGCATGGTCAATGTCCTCATTGGGATGTCACTTGTTGTTTTAATGCTTTATGCACTTTATTCATTTACTTCTGATGATCATGTGGAGAATATTAAGAATTATTGGGCTGAAGGATTGATTGGAAAACAGGTAAAATAATTATTTTATTTAATTATTTTTTTTAATTCGAAGGACTGCACATTTTCTAAAATCCTAAAAATAAAATTCTCCCCAGGCACCAAAATTCGTAGAAGGTCTCGGAAACTTCGAGCCCCGAGATGTGAAACCCCGGAAAGGTCCAGGTGAGAATGGCGAACCCCACATCCTTCGTGGAGATCAACAGAATGATGCCCAACAATCGGCATCTGATTACGGCATGAATATGGCATGTTCCGACGAGATTTCCCTCGACCGCAGTATCCCAGATATACGTCCGGGCGAGTGCAAACACTGGGATTACCCTCCGAATCTTCCAAAGACGAGTGTAATAATAGTATTTCACAACGAAGGCTGGTCGGTTCTCATGCGAACAGTTCACAGTGTGATAAACCGCACGCCACCGCAGTTCCTCGAGGAAGTTCTCCTAGTCGACGATTACTCAGACAAGGAGAACCTGAAGGGAGAGTTAGAGTCTTACATCGAGAAGTGGAACGGGAAAGTCAGGCTACTGCGAAACGCAGAGAGACAAGGATTGATAAGAACCAGATCGAGAGGAGCGAGAGAGGCGAGAGGAGAAGTCATCGTCTTCCTCGACGCCCACTGCGAAGTAAACACAAACTGGCTGCCTCCTCTCCTAGCTCCAATCGCCATGAGCAGCAATGTCATGACAGTCCCCATAATCGATGGAATCAATCACCAGACCTTCGAGTACCGTTCAACCTATCAAGAAGGTCACCTGTACCGTGGAATTTTCGAGTGGGGCATGTTATACAAGGAGAACGAGGTGCCTAAACGTGAAACAAAGACACGAGCCTATCAGAGCGAACCCTACAGATCCCCGACTCATGCCGGTGGACTATTCGCTATTAACAGAAAATATTTCCTATCACTCGGGGGATATGATGAAGGTCTTCTCGTTTGGGGTGGAGAGAACTTTGAATTAAGCTTCAAGATCTGGCAGTGCGGAGGGAGCATCCTCTGGGTGCCCTGCTCGCATGTGGGTCATGTTTACAGGGAATTCATGCCGTATAATTTCGGGAAACTGTCGCAGAAGAAGAAGGGCCCATTGATCACGATTAATTATAAGAGAGTTATTGAAACGTGGTTCGATGAGAAGCATAAAGAATATTTCTACACTCGAGAGCCACTTGCGAGACTCCTGGATCATGGGGATATCAGTGAACAATTGAGATTCAAGGAGAGGAAGAAGTGTAAGAGCTTCCAGTGGTTCATGGATAACATCGCTTATGATGTGCTTGATAAATTCCCGGAATTACCACCGAATATTCACTGGGGCGAGTTGAGGAGTGTGGCGACTTCTGCTTGTTTGGATACGATGGGTCAGGCACCACCGAATCTTATGGCCACTTCGCTCTGTCATGGCTATGGCAATAATCAACTCATTAGATTGAATGCAAAGGGACAATTGGGAGTTGGAGAAAGGTGCGTGGAGGCTGATAGCAAGGGCATCAAATTAGCATTCTGCAGATTGGGCACTGTCGATGGACCATGGCAGTATGATGAAAAAACTAAGACTTTATTGCACAGGGTGCTGAAAAAATGCATGGCACTTCATCCACAGACTCATCAACTTTCTCCAATGCCTTGTGATGTTAATAATATTTATCAACAGTGGACATTCCATCAGATTCATCCACGCTGGTGAAAGTTTTCATTATTAACTGATGCACGCACACTGTTTTTCTCTCCATTATTATGGTTATTATTATTATTAAGAGATTCAGTACTTAAGACGAAGAGGAGTTGGTGTGATTGGTGAAATTTCCACAATAGATGTGTTCGTACAGTCTTCTTCCTTTTTGCATCTTCAATTTTTTTTTAAGGTCTCAGTGGAGACTCATATTTGCATTTAATCTTGTCTTATTCCAGTTTATTTTAGGTGCTACTGCATTCCTCTGAGTGATTTGTTTATTGTTCATATGAAATGGAATTATTATAGATACTTTTTACTCCATTAAGCTGAGATTATTCAGATTTTATGACTTCCGAAGAAAAATAATCGCAAAAATTCTGAAATTTATGATAATAAAACTTTCATACTTTATGAGGCAGCAATTGTAGATTTACCATGTGATTGGATTGATTTTTTGTTGTTTGCATATTCACTTGTCTCGAATGAGTATAATGTTTGTATAAATCTATTTTGTTACGGGATCGATATTACTGCAATTTAATCACTAACGAATGTGAACTAAAAATTCTCGAATCTTACGTACTTTTCCTATAAATTAATACGAATAAATTTAAGTAAAAATTGAGTGAAATTATTAAATAAATTGTTTTGAATAATTGTGAATTAATTTCCATCGAATTACTGTAATTTAATACGTGATAAAGTGACTATTTTATTACAAAATAAAAGAATTTTATATTTAATTGAAATATCAGAGTATTTTCCCTTGCAATCCACTCTTCTCAAGCCCAAAATTATCGAGGAGAAGAATCCATCATAAAAACACTTTAATAGATGTTAAATAACTTTATTTCTAATCGTATGAAAAGCAGTTGAGACGTGTCAACAGATATCTCTCCAGAAGACATCAAAAGTGTAGTAGTAGAAATTTGATCAATGAAAAAAAAAATTAAAATGAACAAATGAAAAGAATGCCTTATTGATTTGTATTAACGATGTCATCGATCTTCAGTATACTGCGAACAGTTTCAGAAGCTAGTGTAATACAACTAGTAGACACCAAAAGAGGCTGAACGACATTTTCCTCCAAAATATTCGTGATCATGCCCTTTCTGACATTAATCCCCGCAGTAATTTCCCCCTGTGCATGACGAGTCCTCAAATCAGTGACCGTAGCAATTGGATTCAATCCAGCATTCTCAGCGAGAGTCGACGGAATGACTTCCAGTGCATTAGCAAATGCTTTGATGCAATAGGCATCAACACCCCCAAGTGTCTGAGCATAAGCAGAAAGTTTGAGAGCCAGTTCAATCTCAGGTGCTCCACCCCCAGCGATCATAGCCTGCTGTTTAACCAAACAACGAATAACACAAAGTGCATCATGCAGAGAACGTGCAGCTTCCTCAAGAACGAGTCTATTGCTGCCACGAACAAGTACAGTAACAGTACGTCCTTGATTCTGTATTCCTGTCACCCTAACAAACTTAGAAGCTCCAGTCTGAACCTCCTCCACATGCTCAGCAGACACCAGATTCTCAGCAGTGAAATGATCGAGTGAGGCAATTGGTCTGCATCCAAGTGTCTTGCAGATGAAGGATATATCCTCACGTTCAACGTCCTTAATCACCATGACCTTAATCTTGTCTAGGAAATGAATCGCCAAGTCACTGATTGCATCACGAAGAATTGACTTCTGAACAAGCAGAACATTGCATCCAGTCTTCTTAATCTGCTTCACGATATTCAGAATGTAAGTACGTTCCTCCTTCAGTACTCTGTCCATTGCTGAATAATCAGAGACAACGACATTGTGATCCATGTCGGTTTTTGGTGGAGAAATGCAGAATTGAATGAGACCAATTTTTGCTTTCTCAATTCTTTTCGGTCCATTGACGTTGCAGGATTTTTGGGTGAATACGAGACCATCGATGAGCTCAGTGTCTTCTACAGTACCACCAAGCTGTTTTATTACCTTGATGTCATTTAAATCCGTTGATTTTTCACGGCCAGGCTCGGTTATCTTGAGAACAGCATCGACAGCCAGTGGTGCCAGCAGTGATGACTGTTGGAATACTACTTTTGAGTTCAGGGATGTTGCTGCTGCTTTTACGAGAGATTCTTTGTCACTCAGGTCAACTACTATTGCCATTGACCAGCTGAGGATCTCTACAGCTTTTGTCGCAGCTTTCTGGAAAGACTCGCTTATTGCTGTTGGGTGAATTCCTTTCTGGAGGAGACGCTCTGCTGCTTCCAATAAGGCACCAGCGATTACGACGACACTAGTCGTACCATCACCAGCCTCTGAGTCTTGGGCTTTTGATAATTCCACCAGCTGAATGAATCAATGGAAGAAGAATCTGTATTTTTTGGTATTTAATGAAAATTATTTAATTGAAATTTTTAATTACCATTTTAGCTGCTGGATGCAAGACATTCATCTGTTTCAAAATAGTTGCACCATCATTAGTGATAGTGACTTCACCATTTGCAGTTTGAATCTGAAAATTAATAAAAATTAATTAATGAAGGTTTTCAGGGATAATACAAAAGTTGTAATGAATATTCACCATTTTGTCCATTCCACGAGGACCAAGACTAGTACGAATAGCATCACTGACAGCTGAAGCAGAAAAAAGAGGAATTATGTTTGATTCAGCTGGAGTTGAATTGATCGATGACAGAGTCATGAAATATTGACTGAATCAACCGGTACTGTGGGTTATGCCCATAAATGGACACATTAGTTCTCCAAAACGAATTTAATAATTTAGAATTCCGAAAAATATTATTTGCTCATTCAAGAATAATTGATTTTATGAGAATCACCTTTTGCAGCTTGAATATTGCTGCTGCGAATATCCTTCGGTTTACTTCTATCCTGAAAAGCTTTTCCATGAGCCTGTCCATGGGTGCGTCTTACATCGCCGCTCGTGTTTGCCGTCATTTTGGCCTCTACTTTCGTTGTATTAAACTTCTGAAAAACAATAATTACAATTGAGCACAATTTTAAAATGTAAATGAATATTCTTCCTCGATTAATGAGATTAATAAATTCTTACGGTTTTATAAAATTTTTTAATTGTAGAAATTAATTCTGGAGTCAATCAGCACGAGGTAAGTTCACTGCGTTGAACACGAAAAACAGGCAGATTCACAAGTCAATTTTTTGAAGATCGAGAATCCGCCATCTATCGGTGAATTATTGAAATCTCGATAATGTCGGTGAAGAAAAGGTTATGCTGAATGTAAATAAACAATTTTGGGATATGGATGAGGAAGAGTTGAATAGGTAAGAATATTTATTCGAAATTAATCTTAATTATGGAATTTATAAAAAAAAAAAAGTTTCACCTGTGAAATTAATTTTTTAGATTAGCTGCAGAGGCTCTCATGGAAGAGGCAAAAGTTGGAGCTCAAAGAGCAGAAGTGATGGGTCCGAGTGGCTGGGTGAAGCCCAAAGAGACAATTAACAAAAGATTTCTCCGCTCCACTCTACGGAATGCAATTTTATCCAACAAACACAAGCAGAAATCAAGAGAAAAACGTGGTGACTCATCTTCCCACAACGATAGTCCCTCGAAGAACGATGAGAGGTCTAGGGGCAAAAGAAAGGAGTAATTTAATTAGGTGATTACTGAAGAAAAGGGAAAGTTACTACTGGAAAATTGTATATTTCAATGACATTAACAAATGATCTAATCCATCAAAAAATTCTCACAATTTTTCTTCTTCTCATTTATCACTTATAAAATAAGTAAACATTACAATAATAAGATTAAAATATTTTGCATTGATAGGTTGCTCACAAGGGCTCAGTTGATAAATCGACGGAAGTCATTTTAAAATTTTCTAATTTAATCAAAAATAATATATTAACGATAACTAATGGCTGTTCCGGCATGTACTGCCATCGTTAGTCCATTCCGTTTGTGAATATCGAAATCACTTCGATAACTGAGTGCCAGTGAGTGATAAACAATTTCATTCACTGGCTATTGCAACAATTCATTTATTAATTTTCCCATTTACCCCTTGTGCTTTCTTTCCTCTCAATCTAACAATTTATTGCATTTCTATCTCTAGAATTAACTCCAGAGAAATCATAAAAATCCTTTGTTTCAATTACACGTCATTTATTTCGAGCCATTTTTCTGGCGTTCGGAATTCTTAACTGATAACATGAGATCCTTCATGTCCGAAAGTGCTTTTTCTATGCGATTTGCAAACCTCGCTGAATCCTGAAAAAAATAAATGAAAAATCAGGATAAGTCTCTTTTCCTATTCACTAATAATAAAATACTTACAGTTTCAGGTGAACTAGTTTTGCTAGATATATGGAAGAAAATGAGATCTTCTCCAGCAATTATATAAGAAACACCATAACCATCATCAGCAACTGGACCAAAGCCACCACCAGCTGATATGCAATTTGGATATTTCTTGAGATCCAATTTAGTGGTTTGTCCATGTGGTGTCTGTGATGTTGATAACTTCCATGGTTCACTCAAGACCTCTTTGAGAAATGGTGAATCAACTTCCAGGTACTTTGATACAACGTAAAGACAGAATAAATGCCTATCAATTCCTTTACCAACCATAGCATCTTGATAGCCACGTTGATGCTGCTGAGCAGCCAGTCTCAATAGGCTGTATCGTTCACTATTACTCATTGATTTATTCTCCATTGCCTTGACCCAATCAGCAGACTCAATTGTGCAGGGACGCACTGTCTCTGTTCTGCCCTCTCGATACAATCGAGTCATCGATGCCTCATAAGTCAAACTGAATTTTCCAGCATCTCTGTAATAAGCCAATTGTAGAGCCATTTGAATGTACGCATCGGGAGACATTGAACAAGTCTTCATGAAGCCTTTTCCATAATTATCGTGTACATATATACGTAAATCCACATCGTTGTATAATTTAGAAGCTACCTAGAGAGATAAGACATTTGAAAGTTAAATTAATTGTGTAAATAATTTCAGTTGTGAAGAGATAAGACTCATTGGGAATAATCCTTTTTTTTATAATTGAGTTTAAATAAATTGATTGAGGAAATTACCTGTACTGCATCCTCGATAACTTCGTGGCACTCATTACTTATTTCCCATTGGAGTCGAGAAGGTGTAAGTGTAAATTCCGGTGTTCCAACGGTGTGACCATCTTCGGTGTATCTTCAATGTGTAATTAATCAATTAAAAACCTGATTAAGTGGGTTAATTCAGCGTGAGAGTGTTAATGAACGAGAAAAGCATGCAATGGCGTGAGAGAAAAAGTGAATCGTTAAATGTCATTTAAATATTATATACATATCTGTACGTTATTTGAATAGGAAGATAATTAGTGATTTAATTGACTTTGAGTGAACTTTCCTATTCAAATACTCAGATTTTTTAAAATTCAAAGCATCCAAATTACCCCTCATCGATAATATCAGTGCCGAGAGCGTGTTCCCACATAGCTCCCATCACAGGTGCATCGGCCCTGATAATACAGGAAAAAACACAATAAATTCAGCATTTGAGAAAGAACATATGGCGGAATTTTTAAGAATTTAATCGTAGATTGACCACCTAATAAGCAAATATCTAAATCGATTATTTTTATTTTTAATCCTTTTTTATTGGTGGTCGATCTAGGATCAAAAAATAGACAGTAGAGAGTTTTTCTGAATTACCAAGATAATAAAAACGTTAGATTTAAGATAGTCTGTGAAAGAGAAAGGAGAGACGGACACAAATGCCGAGACATAAGGAGCGCAGATAGAAACAGATGTATTTTTTTAAATTTTGTTGATTTTTTTTTTTGACTCATTCTTACAGTTTGGACAGGGCAATCTCCTCATGAATGATAAATTCCCAAAGGTGTGACATCACGGCCGCGTCTGCCCTGCTCATCGTTTGCCAATTAACGTTAATATGTCTTTAATTTTGTTTTATTTTTTCTTATTCAACTTTGTCGCCACTGGTAAAGTTCAGTGAGGAACGTAGAATTAATGTCGAACCAGATCAAGTTTCTTCGTTAAATTGTGACTCAAAGGAAATTAAAATTTTCATGAATGACATTTGAATTATTAACTTACCACGAGTGCTCAGCATTGAATCCAATTCTTCCATTGTTTCCAATGCAAAGAGTGAAGGATTTATCGAACCACCTATCGTACCCTTTACCGTGAAGAAGATAACGACCATATTGATCTAATTTCTCTGGATGTGCCTGAAAATAAATTAATCAAGAGAAATATTGGAGATAGAATTTTTTTGATGATTCCATTGGAAAGCTGAGGAAATTTTAGGCAGAAAACATGTGTCGAAATTATTTTTTTTGAATTTTTTGAAAAATCGATTTTTTCACCCAGATTTGAAGGGGTTTACCTTGGAAAATTAAAAAAGTCATACGCCAAAAACTGATTTTCAGAAAATGGCTTGTAACTTTTTTAATTTTCCATAAAAATCTATAATTTTTGAAGGAAATGTGGGGAATGACGAGACCTTTAATTTAAGCACGACCCCAGTGCGCTACGACGAATAAAACCGGAGATATTTACAAAAAACTGATTTTTCAAATTTTTCCAAGGTAAACCCCTTCAAATCTGGGTGAAAAAATCGATTTTTTTGAATATTCTTAAAAATCCATTTTGACACTTGATTCCTATGTAAAATCGTCTCATTGAATATCCATTTGATTCAGAATGGAATTCACTAGAGAATAAAATAATACTCACAGGATCATACTCATAAGGAAAATCATCAAGAGCAACAACAAACGCCGATTTCTCAATAAGATCCAAAGAAACTTTATTAGCACCCTTAATGAAATGTGTCTGTCTTGCTCTAGCCCATGATGTCCTATGAGTAGCTGTCAATGCTGCTACTTTCTCCTCGCCCTTCGATGGCACAGCATCGTGATCAAGAATATACTGTATTTGATGTTCAATCTCACACGGTGTCAAAATCCTGTGTTTATAGTAGATAAGAACCTTGTAATAACGTCCCTTATGATAAACAACTATATGTTTTGAGTCATTATAGTGTACTATTTTGTCAGTCTCAATTCCTGGTACTCTAGTTGTATTAAACAGCCTCTCATACTGCCATGAACATAGTGGTACAAGTCCCTGCAGCATTATTGGCTCCAATTCCTGACGTTCAATTGCCCTGCGATACTGCAGACAGCAGTGTATAATACTTGCAGCTCTTGCTGCTTGAATTTTGCTTGGATGAACTAGAATAGCATCGATACCATAGAAATTAGAATTGACCATTATCGGTGATCTACCACGTAGATAGACATACTCCTCCCACCAATCAGAAACGTAATTTGTTGACCACCATGATTTTAAAATGAGATAACGTTGGAGTTTAACGGCAATTCCTTTCTCAAATTCAGCTGCTAATTTTTCCATTCTATTGTAATTATCGTCGTCAAGCAGAGGCCGCACACTTCTCAAATACTGAAAAAAAGAAAACAGTGACACAATGTATTTTTATTAGACAGGGTTAATGACATTTTCAATTGAGAATAATTTAGTAGCTTCAGTGTTTTCGCAAAAGTTCATTTTAAAGTTAAATTAAATTGTAATTCTACAATTCTACTACTCGATTTGTTTTTTAATGCTTTGGAGTTGAAAATAAATTGTGTATTTACCCTTTGCATCGTGTCCTCGACCGATGGCAGTGGCAATCTTGGCAATGAACCTTGAAAACTGTATAACAATGGTTTCTGCCAGCCTGACAATAGTTTGACAGCAATTACCCATGCCTTTGTTGATAGACTCGGGGGTTTACCACGACCCCTTGCTTCATACATCCATCCTTTGTACATTAGTAAGAATTTTAGCATATAACGTAATGTATAAATTGTCGTGAGCCATAGTAACAATCCAACGACAATGGATCCTGCTAGGTGAGCTGGTACTGATGATCTGTAATTATGAGAGTTTTTAATTAATTTCTATTTTATTTTAAACAGATAAAATTGTGTATTTATTGGTGAAATTTACCCAGTTAGATACGGTGCGATCTTTCCCACTAGATCGAAGGGAACTTTGAAGCCGGCGAAATGAATCGCAGTTACCACTGCTATCGTCAGCCACAGGCTGTTCAGGGAGGCTGGATAGACACCAGTTTTAATATTATTCTACAAATAAATCAATTATTTAATAAATTATTAAGGATTATTTTGAGTCACTTAATTATCATGAAACTCACGTGAAATCTGAAAAATCGCTTCTTCCACGATCTGAGACCAGACTGCCAAACGAGATGAAGTACCTCACGATCAAAATTCACATCCCAACCCTCGTGAGTTATAGAGAAGCTGAAAGCTACGGCAGAATGTGCCTCTGCCATACCTCCTCAGGTGAATCTGGAAAAAAAATAAAGTTGATGAGTGAAATTCGTTGCTTTCATGTGTATTAACGTCAATGCTGAGATTAAAAATCAACCGATGGAATTTGCAAATTGATGCAACAGCCAATCGCACAATGGCCTGGACCAGTTGACCTCATTTGAACACGTAATTGTTCGTGTGCAATTGCAAGTGCAACATGAGGTCTCAATGTTTTTTTCTCATTCGATAAAACAAAAGTTAATCTCAGGAGAAAATTAATGAAATAATTATAAAATTCTTCTTTAAACTCTGAGTTTAAAAGAATTAAATAACATTTTGCGACGTGTATTTACAGAAATTATCACCTTGAATTAAAAATTCATAGGTGTAATGAGAGATATGTAAATTTCCCAATTACTAATTTCCTGATAAACGAATTTTCATAAAGAGAAAATGAATTTGTGAAAAAATTAAATTAAAATAACAAAACAGATGTCTTCAAACAAATTGAATCCCCTCATTTCAATTTACCTTTTATCCCCTGATTTACCAGAAAATAATGAATAATTACGTAAATACTCAATTCGCTTTTCCCCTGTAAATAAGTAGACGCTAAATAATTTTGGTTCACATGTTGGAGTTATAGTGAAAGCTGATAAAGTATATAGTGAAGGTTTTTTTTTTCCTCAAATGCGTGTAAGTATATAAATATACACTGTTGTATAAATGTGTTGTAAAATACGTCACTGACACGAGGACTCGACCAGTTGGACTTTGGACCTGTTCTGAAGTAACACAGCTGTAGGTACGAAAAATTTCTGTATTGTACTGAATGTGTATTTTCTTGCCAATGGTCCGTTGCGGGAGGCTCGTCTCATTCCCTCTTCATCTGGCTCTTGGCCCTTTCCCTCGTTTCTTCTTTCTCATTTTTTTTCCTCGACGATTATTAACGGTATTTTGGTTTTGAGAGGCCAACATAACGAGATATGAAACTTAAATATTCCAGAATAAATTTCTTTTATCATTACTAATTAACGGATCAACGGTTAAAGTCCAAACTTCAATTTACTTTATCTACTAATGTGAATTTTTATTGTTTACCTATTTCAATTGAATATTTCAAGGACAGAGACGTATGGGGTCTTGATTATCTCGTTGAGACACTATTTCGCAATTTAATCGCACTCATTTGCTAATGATAAATCTTGGTCATTGTCTAGCTTCATTGTTTTGTCTCGAGTCCACTTGTTGATGTGAATTCATGATTTTTCTCTCGATTCAACGAATTATGGAATATTCACACTCTTTTTCGACTCCACGTGGAGCTCTGGACTTTGCACTGTCAAAGTACATCATTCTGAATGTATCGAAGCAATCATTATGTTGCAGACCACTACAGCATACGGCCTTCATTCACATTTACGCCTCGTAAATTGTCATTACCATTATGCATTACCGCATCATTTTATCCGCATAGTTGGCAAGTTTTATCATTTTTTTTGTAATTTTTTTGATGTGTTAAATGGGAGAGAAAATGATTAAAAACTCCCAATTTTTTCATTTTTTTTTTTCATTGAAGTGACAACATTACTTTCTATTCTTTCAGGATGCTCATGACGATAATTGAGAGAATTAATCGGTGTTAATTTCTTTTAATTTCTAGTTTTTATCAAAACATTGAGTAATTCAGATAAGCAAAGTCTGAAACATTTTAGCCCCACCTCCAGACACAGTAAACTGTCTTATCACATGAAATTCAAGTTTCTCGAAAATTACAAATTATTTTTAAATTCATGTAGAAATTATTCGCAGTCTCATTGTTTTCCTATTTTTTTTAAATTATTTCTATTAAATTCACTGTTCCACTTCAGTTGAACTAAAAACAAAAAATTGCAATTGAGGAAAAAAACAAATAAACACAAAATATGCAATGACTTTTTTAAATTCACTGTAGACATGAGGAAGATAAAGATTTTTTAAACACAACGAGGTCAAGTGATTTTTCATTTAATAGTTGCATCGATAATGGAAAAGTGACTCCAAGTTTATTCCACAAAAATAAACAACTGTAGAATTATGAAAACTATTATTATTTTTTTTTCCTGTTTTCACTAGTGATGCGCAATTAGAAAATTAACTTACGTAATGAGACTGATATTTTTTGTGTTATTCTCTGAGTTATCTCATGAATTTCAAATTTTACATTTAAAATTCGAATGATTGAATGAAGTAAACACCTGTTGTCCGTATGGTTCAATGAGATACGTGAAATCCGTGAAATTTTGCAGACGTTGTGCTTTTCCTTTTGGCGACAAAATGGAATGTGCTTTCACAGCAGTTATTCAATCGAAATTCACAACTAACGAATCAAGATTATCGTGAATTCTAAAAAAAAAAAGAAGAGAATTCAAATTTTAAACGAAAGATTTCAGGTTCCATCTGATTGGTCAATAATTGGAGGGTGTTTCCACTGAGGACGTGCCTCTCAAGATAATCACTCATTACGCAACTTACAAACAAAAATAAAACTGAAAATGTTTAAAAAAAAATTTAGCACAATTAAACGTCAATTTATCACATTTTCTTAATAATTAAATTAACTTACCGATTTAAAGACACGAGATTTTATTCAGAGTTGTGGAGAAATATTGAAAGAAATTCTGGGAAATTGTTAATTCTTTTTACATGAAGATTTAATCGAATGAGAAACAACCGAAAGTGATTTCAATTTTTTTTGGCATTTATTTGATAATTTTTGAAGCTTTTGTCGAGGGGGGAATTTAATTATTTATTTGTAATACGTATTTATTTCACTGAATATTTAACACTGAACGTTGCGCACTCGTGAAATAAAGAGAACAAACTAACGGACACTCGAGAGGCACCTTTTCAACTTCGAGGCTCTTGCATTTGTGTGCGTGGTAATAAAAAGATGTGTCTCATTCCGTTCACACGTGTGGGCGCTCGACAGCCGATGGTTTTATTACTTTTCCTTGTTTTATGATTTTTCCTTTTTAACGGAAGAATTTAATAAATGGATCTGTATTTTATTCTTACCCGGTATTCACCGAGAAAACCGGTTGAATATTCCGGATTTAATGAAGTCTGGTGAGTTTATATTTTCGGAGTTTTGTGTTTGACTATTTTGAGGAAAAGCCGTTCGGCGAAATTCGGAAGGGTTCGGCGAGAGTTGTTGGTGAACGAAAAATTCAAATGAAGATTCCTAATTTACTGTAAACCGTTTCTTTCATCGAATCAGTGGAGACATCTTGCGGAATATTTCCAAAATACAAAAAAAAATTATTTGAGATTGTTGAATCGTATCGTCAACACAATTTCGTTATATTTATTTTGAAAAAGGATTTTTTAACAGGAAAAAATAATAGAATTCCACTATTTTTTAAAGTCAAATTCGTGATTAATAATTATTTCTCCATTTTAATGTTGTAATAAATTTGAATAAAGTGTTTTTTATTGAGAGGTTATGTTTACGAATTCCGTAAATTTGGTATCTAAATAAATAAGAGGATAATGGAGCCTGAGTATGATGAGGAAAGAGGAGGCTGGGGTGATGACATGGGACGTGGGAGTGATCCAGGAGGTGAGGATGCCTTTGACAATCCTCAAGAGGTCCTGGACCAGTGTCTGGAGAAGTTCAAGACCCCTGACTACATCATGGAGCCAGGGATTTTCACTCAACTCAAACGGTAATGAATCACCTCCTCCTTCAATAATCATTTTCCTTCTAAAATTAATTAATAAATATTTCCGCAGATGTTTTCAAGCCGGTGGAAGCCCAGAGACCGTTATCGAGCTCCTCTCAAAGAATTACACAGCCTGTGCTCAAATGGCGAATCTCTTGGCCGAGTGGCTGATCCTAGCTGGCGTCAAGGTCACGGATGTGCAGGCAATGGTTGAGAATAATTTAAAAGACATGATCCTGAAGACATTCGATCCGAAGAAAGCGGATAAGATCTTCACGGAAGAGGGAGAAACTCCGGCTTGGTTAACAGAGATGATCCAACACCCAACATGGCGTTCCCTGATCTATCGTCTTGCTGAAGAGTACCCCGACTGTCTAATGCTAAACTTTACGATTAAATTGATCTCGGATGCTGGCTTCCAGGGGGAAATAACGAGTATATCAACAGCAGCACAGCAGATTGAAGTATTCTCTCGAGTCCTGAAAACAGCAATCGCTGGATTTTTACAAAACACTGAAGACTGGCAAACGAGCATAAAAGAATGCGCCAAAATGGTTTGTCATGGGCAACACACTTACGTTTACAGTCAAGTATTGCTGCAGATTTTAACGCAAGAGTCGAGAGGTGGGTTTATGATGAAGAGACTGTCCCAAGAAATAACGAAATGTGCACAACAGAATAGACACGATGTCACACCGATAACAATGGCTCTGAATGGAGCAGCGAGTAGTCCAGCTGCATGTCTTGCGCTTGCTTCAATGTTGTCGAGGAATAATTTGAATCCAGCGGATATAACAGTGCTTTTTAGGAATTATTCATTAGCTGAACCACCGGCAATTGAATTAGTCAGAAATCCACAGTTCTTGGAGCTGCTTGTTGATGCTCTCTTTAAGCCAGGGGTTAAATTAAATCCCGAGCACAAGTCAAAGTACATTTATCTTCTGGCTTATGCTGCGAGTGTGTGTGAGACACTTCCTAGGAAGGGAAACATTAGGAAATTGAATAAGGACGAGTTGAAGACGACTATTCAAGCGATTGAAAAGGTTCACAATATTTGTAATGTTAATAAGGGATCGACGGAATTAGTTGCAGAATTGAATACTCTTTATCAGTCAATACGTTTTCCTGTTGTCTCTGTGGGGATTATCAGGTGGGTCCAGTGTACTGTCACTGAACCATCTTATTTTAAACTGAGTACTGAACATTGTCCCATTCATCTTGCTTTATTGGATGAAGTCGTTGCCTGTCATAATTTATTGCATCCTAAGGTACTCCAACTTCTCGTGCAATTGTTCGAGAGTAAGCAGGATGAATTGGAGATTCTCGTGCAGTTGGAGATGAAGAAAATGTTGATTGATAGAATGGTTAATTTACTCAGTCGTGGATGTGTTGTACCGGTTGTTTGTTACATCAAGCAGTGCTGGCAGAGGGGAGATACTGATATATCATTGATTAGGTGAGTAATTTATTCGTTTGCATTTGAGGTGACATTGAGCAATTAAAAGATTTTGATAATCATTTATATGGCAAGGAGACCTCAATTTAATTCACTTGAGTCATTTGTTATTCAATCGTGACATTGGATTCTTTGGAATATAATAAAAGAAAAAATTCAATGACTGAATAATAATTTGTACATAAATCTCAATATTTGAAGACATAATTACCCTTCTTCAAATATATTCATAATTGTTGAGTAATTCATTGGGGTGAATTAAAAAAGATTTACGAACAAAGGACTCTCTGTTTTTATCTCTGCGAATTCATTAACATAATATTATTAAATTTCTTTTCTATAGATATTTTGTGACTGAAGTACTTGAAGCAATTGCTCCACCTTACAGTTTGGAATTTGTGCAATTATTCTTACCAATGGTGGAGAATGAAGAGATTACTGGTACGATGAGAGGAGATAGTGACAATGATCTTGTATCAGAATTTATTGGTGAGCTTTCTTATTTACTTCACTAATTCATTTTATTGATTTTTTTTTACACATAACTTTGAAGATGGTTTTTCATGATTTTATTTCTCTTGCAGTTCACTGTAAAGCCCATTGTCCTATTGTGAGATGACGTTTTAAGGATTGAATCCAATGATTTCTTGAAGGAGAATGATTCTACGTTATCTCAGGCGGTTATTAAATTATGCGGCCTCTGAAAAAGAATAATTATTTCTCTTGAGAAATTAATTAATTGTAATGCTGAATTGGTAATTACGAAACACTGAAAAAATTGTTAATATTCAAACATGGAAATAATTAATTATTGTTGATTAATTCAATCAGTTCAGAGCATTAAAGACTGGGAAATCATAGGAATTCATGACACAATCCAAGACTCTCTGACTTACAATCAGTGATCGGAGTTTCATTGCTTTTCAGCTGTAAATAATAATTAAAATGAATATAAAAATGATAATTGAGTGGTGATGGGGTGAAATGGTATGAATTCATCCTGTTTTACCCCTTTCCCACTGAATTGAACGATAAAATTATTTTCTGATGCAAATATATCAATTATCTGGATGAAATATGAATAAACGAGATAATTTACGTGATTTATATAATTTTTTATCTTAATTGGAATTTAATTACTAGGAACTGAATTTTTTAACTTACTTGCTGGCTTTCCATCCTTCCATTGCGTAAATTTAACACTAGATTCCTCTCGTTTGGCAGCTTGCACCTTAAATTCCTGCTTGAGTGCCTGGCGAACAAGCTTTGCAGCAATTTGAGAGTAATTGAGATAACTGAAAAACAATTCACAAAAATTAGATAAATTCATTAATGAAATTGATAAATGGTAAATAAAAATCATAGGTTACATAATTCCACAAAGACAAATCTTCTGTAAAAACCTCAATTTTTTATCCAAATTTTTAATTAATCATTTAATTAATTATTACTCACGTTAATCCGGCTTGTCTCCACGCTGCCATAATTTTAATTAATTATTTCACCTCTTCTTTTTTTTAATGGGGAAAATAAAATATCAATCGACAGACGAAAGACAAGTACTCTAGTGGTATCACGCATGCGCAGCTCTTTTGGCCCTATTTCCGGTTGTTCTCGGCCAATCAAGTGCTGCCCCCACTCACAGAAAACTGAGAAATCTGAAATAATTTCTGTTTTATCGATTTTAATTAAAAAAAATAAATTAACTGAAAATTCAAATATTATGAATTCCATTGGCATTATGATTATTTATTGAATAAAAAGGTTTACACAATTGCAACAAAAACAATGTAATGCTCAAAAGGAAGTAATGATGTCTCACAAGTAATTCCATAAGTCAGAGAAGAATTTAGAGGACACAGGTGGATAATGAAAAAGAAATAAATGAAATTTTTCTCATTCAATTGGTTGAAATCAGTAAGTTATTATTTTCTTTTAACTTTATCAATTCTCAAGGCCACGAGTGACAAAAAAATTCAAGGTAATGCATATCTTCATTGCTCGTTGACTTCAGTATTATTATTATTTTTTTCGGTTATAGATGATTGTTAAATATTTAATGAATGATATATAAATATTAACGTAATTATCAAGGAGACGAAAAAACGATTTATGAAAGCTTAATGATATTTTAATTGTAATAAATGATTAGTGGTGAAAAAATTAAACAGTTGTGTGACTCAATCATATAAACACAATGTGTTAATGTGTAAATAAATAAAAAATTGCGATTAATGATGATAGAACAGGGAAAAATTCATGATTTTTGCATGAATTTTTCATTCAACTAGGCCATGGCTTCTTCATTGATGGGCCTGGTAAATCATTACTTTGTTTTTTTTATGTCGTTTCGATTTTTATAAAGGACACGAATTCGTATTACGTAAGAATTTCATACGAGTGACAAATACTTTATATTGCTTTGTCTCAATATTCATGGTGAGTAAAAGAGTTTCGTGATTTATTTACTCTATAGGCAATTGTGAGTAAGAGAAAATTCTTAAAATTAATTTTCACTTGATTTTTTCATTTTTAGTGAAATCCTGGAGACACGAACGTGATGAAATGACGTCATGAACTGTTGAATAGAGAAAAACGTGAGAGAATGAAAGGAAAATGGAAAAAATTGATTTTTAATGAATCTTTGAAGTTTCAAAATAATTTTAAAAATTCTTAAAACGTAGGGAAGTCTATTGCGCAGTTGAAATTAGCAAAATATCCTGGAAGCTCCTATTTGTGAGAATTATTCGGTCAAGTTCGTTCATGGGTTTGCGATACGTAAAAGGCCTTAACCCAACATTTTATTAGTATCCATGGATATATAAAAATTTACCCTTGAGGATTTGCAGTTTCACACTTATCGCATATGCAGGCGCACGAAGGCGTTAAAGAGAAGCGTCGGAGGGAATAATATATGAAGTGATAAATAATTAAATAAAAATTGTTTTAAATTGATTATTGAAACAATTTTAAAATTACTGAGATAAGTGAATTTTTGGGGGTTTCTTATTTCGTGAATATCTCGGAAACTAAGAGAGATAGGGCGATTTTGCATTAAACCTTTTTTGTAGCCCTTGAAATTTTGCACAAAAAAGGTTTCTTGCAAAATTTTCCTATCTCTCTTAGTTTCCGAGATATTCGTAATTATTGATTCCACCAAATTTTCCATTTCTCAGAAATGAAAAATTAATAAAAATTAATTCGAATCTCCGGAAGTGCAGAGGATAATTCCGTAGGTTTGGGATGAAAATTATGAGCCCGAAGATACTGAAAGAATGAAGAATGGGAAAAATTGAAGAGTGCAATTGATAAAAGTGAATTGTTCCGGCAGTTATTTGCATCCATGATACTTCCGGAATTGCACAAGAATATTCATCTGAGCTTCCGGTTAAATTCATTCACTAAAAAATTCAATTCATCGTTGTACTGAATGAATTATTGTGAACTGATATTTCCACTGATTTCTTTTTTTTGTATTTTTTTCCTTTTTTTTTGGTCTTCTGTATTACGTCTCATAATTGTTAAAAGCAGGTAGATCAAATCGCGTTTCCTCCGCACGTGAATCAGTCTCACGCTCTTATCTTAATTGCACCGTTATATGTTTTTTTTTTTTTTCTATGTTTTGTTCTTCTTCTATTGGTCGAGGTCAGAGGATTATTCCAGCGTATCGCGAATGAATGAATTTTGACAGAACGGATAATTAGATCATATAACTACTTTATTTACTGAAATTATTATGGGATTTGTGTAAACCCACACTTTCTTGTGAATTTTTAAAATTCAGAGTATTTATTCTGCATTTAACAGGGATTTGTTAAATATTAAACTTATTTGTGGAGAAAAAAAGTGGAAAATCAATTTTTTTTCAAAAGTAGAATAATTTATTGAATGGAAAAAACTACGGTTTCTCGATAATTATAATCATGGTGATAATTCGATGTTAAAAAGATGGATAAATGTTTATCAGATTAAGGATACATTAGTTGAGTTGGGAAAATTCTGAATAAAGTGGGAAAAATTTTCCATCGATAATCAGGTAATGGATTTCTTGAATTTTTTAAATTCCGGGGGAAAATTCCAATGGAAAAAATGCATTTTCCTCAGTTTTATTAAATATTCTAAAGAAATAGAAAAAAATTGATTTATTACTCTCTACAATTGAATTGATTTTTAAAAAATTCTATTACAAATCGTATGTCACAATGTTTTGAGGTCTCATTGGTTACATGAAAATTACCCGGTTAATTACCGTGGACATTCAAGTATCGTGACCAATTACAGACACTCCGGACAGGAAATAGTAAAATCGTGACATCATAATGCTCACTTTGAAATTGTATATTGCGAGAAATCAAGAGAAATATTGGAAATCGATTTTTTTTGATGATTCCATTGGAAAGCTGAGGAAATTTTAGGCGGAAAACATGTGTCGAAATGTATTTTTTCGAGTTTTTTGAAAATTCGATTTTTTTCAAATTTTTCCAAGGTAAACCCCTTCAAATCTGGATGAAAAAAATCGAATTTTCAAAAAAATCTAAAAAATTAATTCCGACACATGTTTTCCGCCTAAAATTTCCTCAGCTTTCCAATGGAATCATCAAAAAAATTAAATCTCCAATCGTTCAATCAGAATGTCCATTTTACCCCAATCTCCCCTAATTAAAACTCAGTAATTCATAATTGTTATGAGGGACCTCGTGTTATCTCATTATGGATCTCTTGACGCCTGTCTGGCCTCACAACCCAAAGAAAGCCAGTGGGGATGAGACTGACTTTACTCGTAATAAATCATGACGTATAAAGGAGATACAACAGTTCATCAGACAAGTTTCAACTGCTATTTCTATGTACGAAAGGAGTACGAAGATTGATGACTACACTAAATCAGTGTAAATGTATCTGAAAACCACTCGGATAACGTTCAAATGACTCTCACAAAAATATAGTCTCTTAGACAATGAGAAAATGTGGAATATGAAAAAGATTGTGGACACATTATTCTTATCAGTTCTATCTTCGGGTAAATAATAAAGTCGAGTTGCTTCTTGTAGTAGAGAAGTAATCATTCTTGAATATTCAATTTTTAGATAATTTTCAGAAATTTAAGAAAAAAAAATCAATCACATAAAAAAAAAAATTAGATAAAATTGATTATTTCACTTTTTAACAAAATTTCCAAAATAATTATTGCATTCATTTTTATTGTTTTTTTTTTTTTAATTTTTAAAAAGTGTAAAAAGATGAAGACAATTGACCAAAATAAAGTCATTAAATTCTTCTTTTTTTAAAGTTAAAGAATTCCATATTTTTTTTATTATCATGAGTTAACCCCGACCGAGTTTTTTTATTTAAAAAAAAAATGGGTTCAAGGTTCTTCCATAGGGATGATTACCTGCAAGTTACACATTGTCTAATCTTTTTTAATTGTCTGAGAATATTCAGTTGTGATTTATGAGAAAAAAGTAAAGCAGGCCCTTCTGACGTCATTGGATAACACTATTTATTAATTTTTATGATGGTGCACTCAATTGAAGGAATTTTGAAACGTCTCCAGGTTTTAATAACAAATTTTACCCAAAAAAAAAAAATTAGAGACTATAATAATTGAATAAACAAATGGAGTTCTTCGAATTCAATGAAAACCTGGATTTATTGATGACCTTCTGTGATAACTCGAGTTCATGATTTATGTAATTTTTATTTACAATAGAATAAAATACGTAATTACATGAAAAAATAATTGAAGATTCTTTCTGAATTAGTCTGCTCCTTATCAGAATTGAGAAACTGTTGTAAACTACTGTAATTTTATATTCAGAAGAAAAATATGAGTTTCAAGTTCAATAAAACCATAAAACTGTGGATTTTTTACAATTTAAATTTACTATTCTACATTATTCTAATAATAAATATGTAAATTTACGTTTTTTTTTGAGGAGGAGAAATATTCTAGGATTTTTTGGTGTCTCAAAGACTTTCAAACGATGCTACTGATAGACGGAGAAACCGGTATCATCAACACGTCCATAGCACAAGCATCTTGGAGCCATGTAAACATAGATATGAAACTCTCTTTACTGATTCACTGACGTCATAACACAGCAGGCGTTCTCTGAAGTGTGTTGGTACTCTCTGGGGTCCGTCGATCTCATCAGAGACAACGACCGGTGTAACATTTAACCCCGTCATATTTATCATATTTTTTTCTCTTTGTTTTTGAGAAAATTCTTCATAAAAAGCTGAAAAACTCGATTTTTTCGGTTTTTTGGGGAATATCTCGAAAATTACAAGGGATAGAGAAATTTTTGTAATAACCTTTTTTGTAGATCTTGAAATTCTCTACAAAAAAGGTCATTACGAAAATTTCCCTATCTCGTTTAGTTTCCGAGATATTTGGGGAGAAAGAAACGACGCATATTTGACCTTTTAATTTTTTTTTTCTCATGATTTTCAATTCAATATTTTACATTGTATTTAAAAATCAACAAAACGAGTTTTTTTTCATTTGCATAAAATAATAATTGTATTTGAGGCCTGAGTCACTGATTATGAATTAATGGAGTCATTGAAGTACTTGGTCAATTAATTATTTTCTTTTTACAAGTAACGGAAAATGGAGAAAATAATTGAAGAGGAAAAAACGAATCACACGTTTCGATGATTCTCGATTACTTGAATTGTCGCGTGGTGCTTCGAGACTTTCACCTCTCATTCATGCATAAGTGAGGAAAATAAAAAAAAATTAAGAATTCGAAGAGCACACGATTAATTTAAAAATTCAACGAGGAAATGAATTGACAAATTTAATTATTCGACAAAAAAAAACTGATCAAACGGAATCAGTCAAATTTAATATTTGAAGACTTCCACATGAATGCATATTTAATTTTTGACATCGGGTGAGACAAATTTCGAAAAAAATACGGAATAACCTCGAATTTAAAAAATCCAATTTTTTCCCAATTTTTGATAGAAAAAATTCTGGAAAAAAAAAGAAATCTAATTAAATTTACTTTTTTTTATTTATTATTAGACCATAAAAAAAGGGGAAAAAATAAGAGGGAGTGTTTTAATGGATTGTTCGACACCTTGCGCCCAGAAGGACAACAAGAATCTCCGGGGAATTGACCTTGGTCACGGAAAACCGGAACCCTGGTGAATCGATACGATGATCCGACCTCCGTCGTAATAGAAAGGAAATTAAAAAAAGCCCATTTTTTTCTCGTTTTAATGAGCGACAGGTTGAGAAGTGAGTGGATAGCTGGCATGTATAACGAATCTGTAAATCAGTAGACGATTGGCCAGCATCCAGGCTCCTTTGGATTCCGGAGCGCGGCAGAATTCGTTGATTTCGTTATTAATTTGCAAAAGAGGTAAAAACAGTTTCCTCTTCTTTTCCCCTGAATATCTCGGAAACCAAGAGAGTTAGAGAAATTTTAGTAATAACCTTTTTTATAGAGAATTCAAAGATCTACAAAAAAGGTTCTATACAAAAGTGCCCTATCTCTCTTATTTTCCGAGATATTCGCAAAAATGTAAAAATTAAACTCATAAAATCGTTTTCATTTTTATCACATTTTCCTGAATTTAATTCTGTTTACGAAAATCGAGTGAATCGTTTTATTTTCATGAAATGACTAGTCATTTAATAATTCTTACTGAAATACGTCGAAACTTTGGTGTGTAAACAGCAATCTCGAAGTATTCCTCCGGTGTCTTCGTACGTTACGGGGAAAATAAATAAAGATTATTAATTTTTCTTGTATTTTTCGAGAAAAAAAGGGAGAGTGGGGGAGTACTACCGAGTATAGGAGAAACAAGGAGTAGAATTGTACACTTGGCAAAAGCTTATTACGGTATACACGATTATAACCGAAGGAATATCATTGGTGGCACTAAAGTTACGGCAAACAGTACCGATTCAAAGACCGTTGGACTGTGTTCAGTTGTCTCCGAACCCCCGAACTGTTCGGACGTGTGAATTTTTACCTGTGGAAAAACTAAATTTATTTATTATTTTATTTGTCGAGGTTTATCATTATTTTGAGACACTGAAAATTTGGAAATTATTGTGAAATACGTGATTTATTTAATTATTATTATTGTTTTAACGACGACAGATACAAAGGGGGTGGAATTCTTTGTTTTATTCGCATTCGGACGTTTTATTACAACAAAAACGTGAGTATTTTTTTTTAATATTCAAGATAATTTGGGATTTCTTCATTGAATTTGGTTTTGAGTTATTCAATGAATTTCACGTAATTTTAAATGAAAATCCTCGTGTTACATTATGGTATCGCAATACGACCTGAGTAATACGATTGAAATGGAGATCGGTAATCGATCGATACCCGCAGGTTAGATCACGAGGACACGAGATTATGGGAAAACAATGTCAAATCATCGGAGAACAATGGAGAATTAATTTTAAAATAATTCCTTTTATGACTCGAAAAATTCAATTTTTTGTCAATAGTCTTTTGAGAATATCTCGGAAACTAAGAGAGATAGAGTAATTTCGTATAGAACCTTTTTTGTAGCTCTTGAAATTCTCCACAAAAAAGGATTCTATGAAAATTTCCCTATCTCTCTTAATTTCCGAGATAATTGGATAAGAAGATGACAAATGAAATTATCATAATTCATGAATTTTTCTTAAGTGTTAATTACTTAAAAATTTAAATGAAATAAATGATAAAACTTTAGTGGGATAGATTCATTGAGTCTAAGTAGGTTCATTCGGTTTATATTTAGAATAAAATGAGGTATTTAAAAAGTGTTGTTGCAGAGACGTGAGAGTAGATGATTATAACTCTCGACAGAAACGTTAGGATAATTTACAATAAATAATAAGTATGAAACTGAGTTTGATGTTTCCTTTTGTTGAATATTTATAGAAGACTTTGGGATTTTTTTTTGTTATTTTTCAAAAAATAAGAGAGACAGGTGGAAAGAAGTTGTTACGAATGCGAGATTGGAAACGATGTCTTTTAAAACACTCACAAACGTTCTTTGACACACTTCCCACTTCGACTATCGGAATGCTACGATCATTGCCACGGGTAGTTGTACTGTATTTAATTCCAATACTTGATATTCCGAATTGGTACTGATGATTTTTCCTTGGCATCATAGGTAAAACATCGATGATTTTCAATTATTTAATTAGCATATGTGGAGAAATAATTTTGTTCTTCACGAAATTTCTCAATTTTATTTTATTTAAAATTCCATTTTTTTTTTTTTTTTCACTTTTTTTTTCAATCACTTGAATGAGAAAAATTCTTAAATGGAGGATAATTATTAGCATTTTGAGTCCTTGGGTTTTGCAATCATGCAACAACAACAAAAAAAAAGAAAAAAGCAGGGAATAAAAATGGGAATGTTTCGCTTTTTTTTTTTTTCTTTTTCTTCTTTATTTCACGCGTACACATGTATGCGTTGTGAAACTGAAGTGTTGCAGGACTGGACGAGAGACGCTCGTTAAATACGTGTATACTAATACTAAGAAGCTTACAGTAATATAAATCACGATCCTTTCGAGACTTTCTAAAGCTAGAACCAATATTTATAAGGCGATATATATCGTACGAAATACGTGAATACGCATACGGTAAAAAATTTTTAAGGTCATTTTAAATAATTTCATTTATTCACGTAAGAAGAGCAGAAAATGTCTAAACTCTTGAAAATTGTGAAAAAAAATTATTGAGATTTTTTTTTTTTCTTCAATTTTCCGAGGTTTTAAAGAAGAAAACTAAATTACAGGATAAGAAATAATTAATTTTACGTTCTTATCGCGAGTGTGACGTCAGTACAAAATTTTAAGTACACGAGAATTTAGTATTGAAAAAGTGAAGTAAAATGACTCAATGGTTTCCCCACTTTTTTTTTAAATATCTCGGAAACTAAGAGAGATAGAGCAATTTTCGTGATAACCTTTTTTGTAGCTCTTGAAATTCTCTACAAAAAAGGTTCACTCAAAAATTCTCCTATCTCTCTTATTTTCCGAGATATTTACAAAATAATAAAACTCAATTTTAATCTCATTTTCACTATTTTTGTACCTCTTTAATTAGAATTTTTAACGACCAATTGCAAAACGTCTATCGCGTCATAAATCATAAAAGAGTTGATAAATTTTCCTGTTTCGTCGATTAATTCTCAGTTAACCTGATAATCCGTAATTTTTCTCCTCCACTTTTTTGTAAACTTTTGTAATGAAATATAAATCAATATGTAATACGTTCAGGCGGTGAAAATAACAATGGCCATTTACTGCTGACTCGGCAGTTAAATACACACTTTTTTTTTTTTCTCCACTTCGTTATTATCATATTGAGCAGTTCGTTGGTGTTTTAAAAAACGTAGCTCGAGTCGACGTGTGCGGAGACAAGGAGTCGGCGAATGTCTTCGTACGCACGTACACGTGTATCGTTAATTCACGAGCTGCATTTTAAAATCAATGTAACACGCGTCGAAAAAGACATTTCATTTTTTCCATTTTTTCTGGTTTCACAACTTCATTCATACAATTTTTTAACATTTTTTTTTTTCAAGAAAATTGATAAGAAAGTGAAAAAAAAAATTCATTCAAATGAAAATGAAATTTTGTTAATGAAATAAAAATGATTTTCTCGATTTTTTTTTTAATGGGGAAAAACCTTCATAAATATTGATAATTCTCCATCAACTGATAATAATATATTTATTCAACCTTTATGTCTATATTAGCATAAGAATGCAAGTGACACTGTTAACCGCTAATCGAATCGCCGCACCTTTCTCAGTTTATTAAAAAAAATAAATGAAGTACACTATTTTATTAATTGAAAGTGTCGTGCACACTCCGTCCGATGAGTCAACAAATCAATAGCCCCATAATAATAATAAAGAATTATTTGAATATTGAGTCCTGATGCTTTTGAATGGGTTTAATGACTCACGTGATGTAACATACAGAAATTGCTTTCACGTGTTTTTGTCGTTTTTTTTTACATTATCAAATCATGAAAATGTTTTCCCATTTATTTCGTCTTCAATTGTAATTAAAACAGAGTATTACGTTATAAATAATAATTAATTCATAAAATGTCACATTTTTCTCATATTCTTGATTTTAATTTCGATTTCTCCATCGCAAATTCTTCGATTTAAAAAAAAAATGAAAAATTCTCTCTTTTCGTAATGTGAATTCCAAGAATCACTGGTCGATGAGTTTGTTTACATTTTTTTCGTGTTTCCGAGAAGGGAATTTACGGTTCAAGGATCAGTCTCATCCTTCGGAGAATAAGAGGGAATCAATAAATAAATAAAAAAAATGGGATTCAATGATCAACCTTCACCCGATATCAGTTCATTTTACATGACTCTTAATTACTTTCAAATTGGCTAATCAAGTACTCAATATAAAGAAGTAGAAATTAATGAATTTAATAAAATGAGTCATAAAAAATGATTCCCTCAAATCATTAAACAGTCTTGATCATCTCGTTCACCTCGAGCATTAAAAATTTTGAAAAAAAATAAAGTTGTGCTGCTACTAATCGTCGAAAAACAATCATTCGGACCTGTTTGAAAACCTTGCACTTTTATCACGGTACTTTCTGAATTGTGCACCTGAATTATTGGCCAATTTCATGCTTGATTTGTAATCAATGTCCCAGTGATTTATCGGTAAATAATATTTTTAGAGGAAAAAGAGAAATAGAATTAATTTAATTTATCTAGGATTTTTCTTTTGTGAATATCTTGGAAAGGAAGGGAGATAGGGAAATTTTTGTAGAGACCTTTTTTGTAGCTCTTGAAATTCTCTACAAAAAAGGTGTCTTGTAAAATTTCTCTATCTCTCTTAGTTCCTGAGATATTCTCAAAAAACAAATGAGAAAATTAGCATTAAATAATCCTCAATTATTTCTGCTGCACTTGTCCATGTAATAACGACAAAACCAAACACAATTTGTTTAATTACCACTAAATACATCTCATTTACATGAGAATCTCTTTCTATTCTTCTTTCATGACAAGAGAACGTGGAAACAATTGTATTTTTTTTTTTTTCAAATATTGTTAAGGACATTAATGAGTAATGAGGGAACAATTACTCATTTTAAAAATTTACGTATTTTTTTCATTGATTAATCGTAGCTACTAGTTAATCATTTAAATTTGATACATTTGTTTCGGTATAGGGAGATAGTGACAAAGAAATAAATACACGTGGATAATAATTCAAGTACTCAAGCATCCCCTGTCACAATAAATATTTTTTAAAATGACTCATTATTACTTGTTTTCCTTTTTTTTTATTCATTATTATTTCTGTTTCACAATCATTTACTGTCAACACCAATGCACTGATAATTTTTAATGGCTTTGGAGCAATTATTATTATTCATTGTTAACTAGGATTAGTTAAATTCTTTTTTTTTTTCAGTCGAAATTAAATTTAATATTCTTTTTATTTATTTCAATTTTATTCTTTGTGTAATCAAAATTCTTGAAAAACTTTGACTTCTGCAAATACTGATAACTCACAGGAATGTACTTTGATTACAATTACTAGAGTCCAATAATGCTGAGTCATTCGAGAAAATATTGAATAATTATTTTTAATTATAATTAAATTGTTTATTTTATTGTGGACTTGGGTTTTTATTGTTTTTTGAGAATATCTCGGAAACTAAGAGAGATAGGGCAATTTTGCACTGAACCTTTTTTGTAGCTCTTGAAATTCTCTATAAAAAAGGTTATTACAAAAATTGCTCTATCTCTCTTAGTTTCCGAGATATTCACAAAAAAACTAATGTAAACCCATTAATCCTTTTTTCCTGAATTAATTTCAGAAAGAAATGACTCATGACTCATGAATTTACAAACTGATTTAACGAGTCAACGATTCAAAACAATCATGATTAATTATTTTCAATAATTTTCTTTCATTGTTGTAACTTCATTATAAAAATCAAGTTTCATTGAATTATAAATAGAAATTCTTATCTTCTATCATCAAAATATTTAACTTATTTCCAATAATTTAAGAAAATTTATATTTATCATTATTCAAGTGAAATAAATATTGCCTCAAGATAATGCAATAAAATAACAATAACAATTGGCTCGTTAAAATTTGTGGTAATTTCCTCTTCATTTCTCTTTATTCATTTGGACTCTTTATTTCTTTATTTTACTGTTTTTTTTTCTCATCTCTCTCTCTCTCTTTTTTCATGTATTCTTTTTCATTTCGTCTGACGGTAAATTGATTTGTACGATGCAATGTCTACCAGTGAGTGCCAGGTACGCCAACAAGACACGACGTTACACACAATTTTATAAATGTCAGATTGTAATTGGACGGTGAGATAATAAAAAAAATCGTATTCTTCCTTTTTTTTTTTCTTCTCTAAATCTCATTAGCTGTTTGATTGGTTTCGCATCGTTATATTCGTTGGGTTCATGTCTATTTTCATCCTCTGAGAGTCATTATCATATGAGAGAATAAATAAATTCACAGAAAATAGACATTTTCATGAATTAATTTAAATTAAATAGTGAAATAAAGTCTATTTCATTGTGTTTTGTTTTTTGAGAATATCTCGGAAACCAAGGGAGATAGAGCAATTTTGCAAGAGACTTTTTTTGTAGAGAATTTTAAGAGCTAAAAAAAAGGTTATTATGATTATTGCTCTATCTCTCTTAGTTTCCGAGATATCTTTAAAAAACTATTGACTTGACTTTTTATTTTTGTCAGGGAAAAATTAATCATTTATTTGATCTCAATCGATAATATTTAATCTGTTTATTTACACAAAATTAATTGCCACGAAGAAATTCATTTAAATTATTGTATTACGAATTTTTTAAAAACGTGTCACTCTTCTGCAAAAAATTTGTTTTGACGTTCAATCACGTATTGGTACTTGAAATTCAGTGATTTTAAAATCAACCGATAGGCGACATGCAATTATGCGCATTCTATGTGTTTCTCATTAATTGTTAACAATACAATTGAAATGTTAGAGGAATTACTAAAGAAAACGTCGTAATAAATTGTTATTGCATGAATAATTAACGAATATCAGAGGGACTGAGGGAATTATCTCCTGAGAACAGAACATAAAAGAAAAATAATTTTCTGGATATTTAAAAACTCAAACTGAAGAAGATCTCAGAAACTAAGAGAGATAGAGTAATTTTCATAGAAACCTTTTTTGTAGAGAATTTCAAGAGCTACAAAAAAGGTCTCTTGTAAATTTTCTCTATCTGTCCTAATTTCCAAGATATCTTCAATCAAAAAAAAAAAAAAAATGTAAAAAACAATGAAATAATATTTTAAAATAAATTCAACAGGTAGCCCAGACGTAGAATGGTGGCATCGCAGAATGACGGAGGGAGAAGTGGTGGTGGTGATCCAAATGCTGGTAATGACCAAGAGACAGCAGTTTACACAGTGTCAGTGAGTGGTGTTGGATACAGAAACGAAGGCTACAAAGATGATGTCGGTGATACAATGCCACCAGAGCCAACAAAGCCACCAGCATTGCCCCAGCCAGAGGACGACACACAGTCTCGAAAGTTCAAATTATCACGTAGTGAAAAATGGAGGATACTGAAGAACATTGGTACTGTATCAGTAGCCTTCATGGTGCAGTTCACAGCATTCCAAGGAACAGCAAATTTACAGTCATCGATAAATGCCAAAGATGGTCTTGGTACAGTATCATTATCAGCAATCTATGCTGCACTCGTGCTATCCTGTATATTCGTACCAACATTCATGATAAAGAGACTAACAGTCAAATGGACACTCTGTGTATCAATGCTCTGTTATGCTCCATACATTGGATCACAATTTTATCCAAGATTTTACACACTAGTACCAGCTGGTGTACTACTTGGTCTTGGTGCTGCACCAATGTGGGCAGCTAAAGCAACATATTTAACACAAGTCGGTGGTGTTTATGCCAAATTAACTGATCAGCCAGCTGATGCCATTGTTGTCAGATTCTTTGGATTCTTCTTTCTTGCTTGGCAAACTGCTGAACTCTGGGGCAATCTCATTTCTTCACTAGGTGAGTCATATTGATTATACAATTGTTGAAAATAATAATTTTTGTTTTTCTTTTATGACGTCATTAAGAGATGGGTAATTGGAGAAATCTGATGTTTTGTTTTATTCTGATGAAAATCAATATTTTGGAGAATAATAAAAGGATTAATTAAATTATTAATTTTTTTAATAGAGAATTAAAATTAATATTTATTACATAAAAATAGGAGTCGAGTGTTAAACGGAGCGAGTGAATGTGAAAGAAAGTTCTTGAGTTATTTATATATATGTTGTATACAAAACTATCGTATAATACTTTCACGAGGCTTGCATTACGCCTTGGTGATTCCGTGATTTTTGTTCTACATGCTTCATTTTACATCGGAAAGTTCGAGAAATTTATGCACATTAAAATCAGGGTAAATTATTTATTTTTAGATTATTGAGAATTGTTTTTACGGGAACAAGTGGAGTGGCTCAGCGTTTGATCTGACGCTTCAGTGAATTTTTGTCTCTCATTATTTTGTTCATTCAATCATTTAATTTTTTAATTTCACATAATTTTTATTAATTCGATAAAAATGTATAATCTATTTTTCATGTTTTTTTTTGCTAATTTTATCTTGATTCCGTTGTTTTCCATGAATTCAAAATTCCGATTGGTAAAAGGAATTCCGGATATCGAGATGGAGAGACATTCACCGAATATTTGGCGATAACATAAAATTCAGCATAATCCTCTCTCTTAATCTGTATTGTACATAATTAATACAAAATGAGGGGAAAATGAGAGGCAAGCACGCACTGCCGTCCATTTCCATTGGGATAGAGGCGAAAGATTGCCTCGGGGGAAACGACAAACGAGATTTAACCGGTATAAACTCGAATCACCCGGCTTTACTCGTCTCGTGGCATTCACGTGACAGTGTAGTGATTTCTGAAAATATTGGGTTTATTGATTTTACGTGAAAATCGTCAATCTTGATTCAATATGAGAAAAAAATCATTAAATTCAGATAATTTATTTTTTTAGTTTTTTTCAGAATATCTTGGAAAATAAGAGAGATAGAGTAATTTTTGTAATGACCTTTTTTGTAGCTCTTGAAATTCTGCACAAAAAAGGTTCAATCCAAAATTCCTCTATCTCTCTTAGTTTCCGAGATATTTAAAAAATACTGAAGACCTATTTTTTTTGAGAATTTCATGTTCTTTTTTTTTTAATTACTGGAGTTTTGGTAATAAATTAAGCAATTTAATTTCCTTGGATTTTGAAAGTTATGATAAATGTAGAAGACATTATTTTCCTCAATTATTTTGAAAAAATTTAGTTGCTTCATAAAACATTGAATTTTATCGAGAAAACTCCACGTGATATCGCTGCATCTCTCTACACCATTACAGAAGGTCATGGCTGAATCGAGTCCTTGTCAAGGTTGTGTTTACCAACTCTGGTAAACCATGTTTTTTTTATCACAAGTGAATCATTTCATGATTTTTTTTAAATTCCTGAAGAAAAATAAAATAAACTCAAATTCACGTTTATTTAATTCACTATTATTTAGTCTATTTTTATCATTGGCGCCAATAATTATCGTGGAGTATGGAAATCAGACGTTATCATGAATTGTAGTACATAGGCTTCCAAGGAAATTCAAAAGAAATAAATTAAAATTCATGATTGGTGGTATTGACTGATTATTGTGTTACTCATGTGACACGAATTGAAAATTGAATAATTAGAATAACAGATGTTTTAAGAAGCAGAGGTAAATTGATCAAATAGGG
Source organism: Aleiodes testaceus (assembly GCA_963565655.1). Taxonomy (NCBI): domain Eukaryota; kingdom Metazoa; phylum Arthropoda; class Insecta; order Hymenoptera; family Braconidae; genus Aleiodes; species Aleiodes testaceus. The sequence goes on from OY751428.1 coordinate 3,373,613, forward strand.
AAAAATGTTGAAATTTCATTGATTGAATGAAAAGAAGAATTTTATATATTTTTTTTATTAATTATAAATTAATTGAGGAACATTGAATAATTGAAAAATCATTAAATCACTGAATTTTGAAAGAGCACGTGTTTTTCATGGATTTCATCATGATGCTGTAAAATCTAGATTTGCATAAACATTTGAGAAATAATATTCATTTTTTTTCGAAGAAAAACAAATTTCTGAAGATTATGAAAGAAATAGAATTTCTCTTCTCACAGTTTTTTTTTTTAATTTGGAAAAATTCGGGATTATAACGGATTTGAGGAGAGCAGGTAGTCCCTGGGTCTAGAGATTATCCCGAGGGACAGATGAGGGCTGATTTTAATGGATAAGATTAAGAATGAGTAATGCTTCTTGATGCATCACGTGACACCTAAATATAAAGCCACGTGGTGAGCCCAAACAGAGTAATCGTAATTGAATTTTTTTTTTTTTTTAAGTAAAACCATAAAAAAAGGTCTAAGAATTTTTATGACTGCCATAAATTTGGAAATATTTGGGAAATAAATGAAAACATTAATTAAGTCTCTGAGATGGAATTTTTATTGAGGAAAACTGAAGCTCAAGGAGAATAAAATAAAATTTATGAATAAACAATTGGAGATAGAGACTTTTTGATGATTCCATTGAGAAACTGAGGAAATTTTAGGCGAAAAACATGTGTCGAAATTAATTTTTTCGAGTTTTTTGAAAATTCGATTTTTTTCACCCAGATTTGAAGGGGTTTACCTTGGAAAAATTTGAAAAAATCACTTTTTTCACAATATCTCGGGTTCTATGTGGTTTCAAAATTAAAAATACGATTTTTTCAATTACTTTTGAGGTGTTCTATGATAATCAGTTTTTGCACTATAAGTAACTCATAAAATAATTTTAGAACCACATAAATTCATCGCAAATGAGCTCACCTTTCACCTCGAATCGGAATTTTTGAGCTACGACCAATAGAACCCAAAATATTCCCAAAAACGTGATTTTTCAAATTTTTCCAAGGTAAACCCCTTCAAATTTGGGTGAAAAAAATCGAATTTTCAAAAAATAAACAAAAAAATATTTTCACCCATGTTTTCCGCCTAAAATTCCCTCAGCTTTCCAATGGAATCATCAAAAAAAATCCTATCCCCAATATTTCCCTCAATTTCCCATGATTATCATAATTAAACTCATGAATAACAAAAAAAACTCAATTAATCATCAATTAATCTGTGTTTTCAGTTCTGAGTGAAGGTGAATTTGGTGGTGGTGGTGATGAGAATACCACAAATTTCAATCTCGCAAAACTCTCAACCTGCGGTGCAGCATTCTGCACAACCGGTGGACACCATGATGTCGAGCGTCCTCCAGAATCTGAAATCTTCGAGATTTCCTCAATTTACTTAACCTGCGTCATTGTTGCTGTGATAATTGTTGCACTCTTCGTGGATCCTCTGTCAAGGCAAGTGTCTAATCAATAAACAATCCACACTTATATTTTCATTACAGTCTCATGGACACCGGAAGTGCATAAAATGCATGAAGTACATGATTCCTGGGAATGAAAGAATGACGTTAGGCTGATTATTCCTGAAATTATCCATCTATTTATGAAATAAAAAGAAAATTGCACTCTGAGAAAATTGTGGGGCATTAGAGCATCTCAATAAAACTCTCATCGTCTCTTCATTCCTTTTTTATTCTTCACTTTAATATTTCTTTGATTCTTTTTTTTTCTCTTTAACATTGACGTTACGAAACAGAGGCTAATAAGTGAGTATCACGGGATTCTCTTCAATATCCCTACCATTGTGTATCCGCCATAAATATTGCTCTCTTGATGATTGCAAAATGGCATACATCCGACTTTGGATGCGCATCGATGCACAGGTAAAAACCGTATCTATCATGTTTACGTAATTTTTTTTTTCGAAAAATGGAGATTCTAAGGAATATTTTTTTCAGTTAATTTAATATTTGGATCAGTGAAAATCATCGGAATTTTTAGGATTTTTTGTTCAATTTGTAATTCATGAATTTTTTTAATTTTAGGTTTAATTATGTTAATTCAATTCAGAAAATTTGGTGACGAAAAAGTGAAATTTTTCAGTCCATTAAGACATTGAAATGTTGTGGATAAACGAATTCTCTTCCAACGAGTAGAGAATCAATGGATTTAGTCAGACACTCTTGACTTTTTGTTGAATTTAATAATTACGATGAAAATTTGGGGAATTCTTCTCTTTTCTCGAGTTCTTAATATTTTTCTCATTAAAAAATGAATTTTTCAAGGATTTTTCCCGAATTTTTATTCTCAAAAAAATCTGTAATTAGAAAAAAAACGGAAAATTAAAGGATAAAATTGTAAATGAGATAAAATCCATTGAAAATTAAGAGTTAGATGTTAAAAATAGTAGAAACGTCCGTGAGTTCTTCACATGCGCGTTCATCGAACCTGTCTCGCCTATGGAATGCGTCAGAGGCGACAACTACGATCTCGTGTTATGCACACACGCGAGTCCTTTCACCTCCGGTCATGTGTACAAGAAAAACTAAATAATCAATCACTTGTCACACTGCGAATTAATTCCATTAATTCTGTTTTGCATCTCCATGCATTAAAAATTATAATCAAAAACACATTAATACGAGTGAGAGGTTTTAAAACCACTTGTTCATTGGACTTTACTACTTGACATCTTTTCCTAAGGATATCTCAGAAACTAAAAGAGATAGAGAAATTTTCGTAGAGACCTTTTTTGTAGAGAATTTCGAGAGCTTTAAAAAAGGTCTCCACAAAAATTTCTCTATCTCTCTTCCTTCCCGAGATATTCTTCAAAAACTAAAAAAAAACTCTCCCATTATTTTTTTCATGATTTTATCTGATATCTCAATCTCTTACGCAATTACATGTGCATGCGTATTTAAATGGTGTCCGCCATTTTGTCTTGAAGCACAAGGTTAAGTCACTCGTGTAACGGTTTATAATGTTTTTATTGACTTTTTCGTCTAGGCATTTGAATAAGAGGAAAAAGAATTGTGAGAATTTCACTCTGACCTCGAGACTCATAAAAACATCAAAAGAATTCCCAGGAAATTAAGGGAGATGGGACAATTCTTTGTAATTCATCGATAATCGATTCGTCCTGTTTTGCCTCTTCACCATTGAATCACGATAATTATGACTGCATTATAGTTTTATCAGGTATTGGCGTCAGTCGGGTAATTATTCCCCCGTATTTCCAACTCTCCTTCATTTTTGCACGTGTTACACGGAGCTAAAATAAGATGGAAAGGATAACCTTGCAAGGCTGTCTCTAATGTTTATTTTCGTTTTTTTTTCTTTTTTTAGTTCTCCTCCTGGGCATGTTACCCGATGAAAGAGAATTTTTTCTCGTTCTCTGAATCATTTATTATTTTTCCTTCGATTCGCAGGTTTTATTCTCGTTTTTTTTTATGACGTCCTGCCTTACGGCTACAACGGTGATTCAGAGGAGAACTTTAACAGCTGTATTTATGAGTTGAATTATGTATCGAGATTGTAACCAAGAGTTGGCGTGAAAAGGAATGTACACGTTTCTTTGTTGAATTTTTAAATTTATTCAGTTGCATAGAGAAATGAATTTTTTCATTAAAAAATGGGAATTTAAGTAGTGGACATTGAAAATAGGGAATAACTTGGAAAATAAGGGAGATAGAGAAATTTTTGTAGAGACCTTTTTTGTAGCTCTTGAAATTCTGGACAAAAAAGGTCATTACGAAAATTACGATATCTCTATTAATTTGGGATTTATTTCAAGTTTTGTGAGTTAGTAAAAAGTTATAATAGAATTTACGAAAATTAATCTTTCGATTAATAATACAAGCATGAATAAAATAATATAAAATTCTTAAAGTTGTTCACAGTATTCAATGGAATGCAGTCCCTGTACTATATTATGTCGTTTCAACATCGTTAAAAGCCAAGATGCATCCCATTTATCCTCGTGTTAGTGGTCTCAGACCGATAACCCTAATGCTCCTCTCTGTATTGCACAGTGGCTGGATTAATTCCCAAAAATTATTCAGAGAATAAAAAAAATGAAGAATCAAATAAATTTGAGGAATGAAAAAAATATTAAAAGCTTCTGCTAACTCCAAAATATAACCTGTCACATTGTATTCTCACGAAGTGAGGTCATGGAACTCGTTTTTGTGTGCACGAGATCACTTTGTTGGTTTTTTTTTCTGCCAGACAGATGAATACGTTCATTTTTCATGGTCTCACCATGGGAGATTTTGGAGGCCCTTGACAGCCAAAATTTTTGCCTTCAGGCTTTTTTTTTTTAAGTAACATTAATTCTTATTTTTAATTTAATTTTTTCAGACAAGTTTTCTGCCTCTTCCTTTGCGAATATCTCGGAAACTAAGAGAGATAGAGAAATTTTTGTAGATATCTTTTTTGAAGCCCTTGAAATTCTCTACAAAAAAGGATTCTTCCAAAATTCCCCTATCTCTCTTAATTCCCGAGATATTCTCAATTGAATAAAATTCAATTATAACAAATGTTTCAGAAATAATTTTTTCTTCCAAGACCTAATGCAATTATTTTATCCCATGCCTCCACGTAATTAGCTTCATGATGAGATGCCTCGTGATGGCCATTAAACTACGTAAATTTACGTTTAAAAACAATAACTTTCTGAGAACTTAAACTCCACTATAATAAGCCCAACGTTATCATAAAACATTTATTTTTATATGCCATCGTGGACTCTTGTGTCACCGTTCCATTCACTTCCTCCTACATTATTACCGCATTTATTAGTCTGACGTAAAATGATATTAAAGAATCTGTATTATAATGATAATGGGGGAGTGAAAAATTCGAGGAAGACATTAAGAAGTCCAACTCTTTTTTCCTCCATCCTCTTCAGCCTTTTTTTCTCTCATTCAAATGTAAATTAATTCATTTTTATTTAATTTTTGTTTATTCTGCTGCAGGTATGGTGAGAAACAGCGTCGTGCAGATAGCCAGGAAATCAGTGGGATACAATTGTTATCAGCCACTGCCTATCAGCTCAAAAAACCATACCAACAGCTGCTGATTCCAATCACTGTGTGGATTGGAATGGAACAGGCTTTTATTGGTGCTGATTTTACTCAGGTAATTTCCCATTTTTTCAATTAATTATCAGCAAATAATTGATGATAAATATAAATTAATTAAATTGTTTTTTAAGTTGTAAAGGTGAAAATTCATGAGACCCTGAACTTGACTGATTAAATCTTTTTGTAATCTCCGGAAATCCTGGACGAGACCAATCTCCATCAAACTCTTTTTTTTTTCCTCCTTTTTTTCTCAATAGAAAACGTTTTATTTACGAGCCTCAGAGCTTCCGGAGAACCTGTGATTATTGTGGATTGGAAGGTCTAGTAGTCACGTGCTAATGCTCGTGTACAAACGTAACAATAATCACTGAATTATACAAATTGATGGATTTTAATGTGAGAAAAAAAATGGACTTTCTGTTGATGAATAGAGATAGAGTCATTCATGAGATTCGAGAATTTCCCCTGAATAATCGGGGTAAAATGGACATTCTGATTGAATTGTTGGAGATAGGGGTTTTCTGATGATTCTATTGAAAAGCTGAGACGATTTTACATAGGAATCAAGTGTCAAAATGGATTTTTTTGAATTTTCAAAAAAATCGACTTTTTTCATCCAGATTTGAAGGGGTTTACCTTAGCAAAATTTGAAAAAATCACTTTTTTGGCAATATCTCGGGTTTTATTGGTCGTAGCTCAAAAATTCCGATTCGAGGTGAAAGGTGAGCTCATTTGCGATGAATTCATGTGGTTTTAAAATTAAAAATACGATTTTTAATAGATATTGCAGAGATATTGCCAAAAAAGTGATTTTTTCAAATTTTGGCAAGGTAAACCCCTTCAAATATGGGTGAAAAAAATCAAATTTTCAAAGAATTGAAAAAAAATATTTTGGCACATGATTTTCATCGGAAATTTCCTCAGCTTTTCAATGGAATCACCAGAAAAAAGATATCTTCAATATTTCTCTTAATTTCTCATAATATACAAGCTAAAAAAAAAAAAAATTAATTATTTTTTCAGGCTTACATTTCATGTGCCCTGGGTGTCCAGAAAGTCGGCTACGTAATGATCTGCTTTGGAGTTGTGAATGCTGGCTGTTCACTGCTCTTCGGTTCAGTCATGAAATTCGTAGGAAGACAACCACTCATGGCACTTGGTGCTCTTGTCCATGCAGCTCTGATCGGTGTTCTGCTCGTCTGGAGGCCGCATCCCGAGAATGCCTACGTATTTTACACAGTCTCAGGTCTCTGGGGTGTTGGCGATGCTGTTTGGCAGACTCAAGTCAACGGTACGAAAACACTAAAAAAAACCTGAAGAGAGAAATTAGCATAAAATAGTGATGACTCGTCACGATAATTCGATTCAGACGAGGCGACTTCAGTAACCGGATTTAAAATTTTCAATTGATCATGACTAGTATGAAATTTGACAGATATCAATTTTTTTCATGAAAATCAATCAAAAGAACTTGGGGGAAAAAATTGTTTACACACTTTGTCCTTGAGGGAAGTATTAATGATTAATGTAATTAATAATTAATTTCAGGTCTATATGGAACCCTCTTCAGGCGCAACAAAGAGGCAGCCTTCTCGAATTATCGATTGTGGGAGAGTGCTGGTTTCGTAGTGGCTTATGCATACAGTACACATTTGTGTGCTAAAATGAAGCTGTACGTGATGCTGACAGTATTAATAATCGGTTCAATTGGCTACACAATTGTCGAGATATTGCACAGGAGAAAACAGAAGAGATTGAAGGCAATTGCTGAGGATCCAAAGGCAGCACAAGCTGAGGCCAATATGCCAGAAGAAACTGACGATGAGAAGGATGACATCGATGATGACATTATCATAACGCATCTCTAAAGATAATTCCTCATGTTTCAATATTAATATGAATATATTTGATGATTTATTATTATTGGGGATTACTCCTCGATTATCAAATGTCTCTGAGCCACATAGGATTACCTCATACTACGTCTCTCAAGCAGAATGAAGAAACGCTCGTCGACCTGCACGAAAAAAAAAATTGAATAATTTATAATTCAACGTTTGCCACGTGCTGGACGACGATCGACTATTTATGAAGAATTGGAGAAGGAAAGAACGTATAAATATGCTGGAGAGTCGTTGTCAATGCACTGGCAGAGATAAATGAATTTTTTTTTTTAAAGAGACATGAGAGATGTGAAACATGTTTTTACACTGAAAGAAGAAATTTATGAAATTTTTTGAGTGAAAATTATTCAGTGAAAGCTTTTGTCTCAACTATATTTTTTCCTTGGGATAAAAGTTGACTAGAGATTATTACATCATATTGAGGAGAATGAAAATGGGGAAAATTTTGATATATATATTTTTTTTTTTTATCGATGAAGAAAATTGAAGATAATGCAAAGCAGTATTTTTTTCATAAAAACGATAATTCGTTCATTTTTTAACGAATTACATTGATACAGTTGCCTTAAGGAATTAATTTTCCACTCCCAAGTGGTGCGTTAGCTCAAAAAAAAAAAAAAAAAAACGAAAATAATCATTGTAAATGTCAAAGTTTAATCGCAGGGGGAATTTATATATTATTTTCAAAATTCCCAGTTTTATATCTTAAATTAGTCTCTTTTCTTTGCTCAGACAATTGATTTTATTCATTGATTAAGTGTATTGGCCCTCATTTTTTCTTTCAATAATCAATCATTGTAAATTATTTCTTGAGAACATTTGAGAAGATCTATTCAGTGAATAGCCGTCAAATGCGGAAGAGAATTAAAAAAAAGACACGTGGATAATGAATCGGCGACCTTGGCAGGGAGTCGAAAAAATGAGAGAAAACAATGAATTTGTTTCATAATAATAAAAGGAGGAAGTGAAAAAAATTCGACGCAATTTTGGGCAGAGGAAGGAGGCAAAAAATAATCGTACTTATTAATCATAAAAATAATATTAATAATTCAGTAATGAAAAGACAATTTTTCCCCTATCTCGTTTATTTTCCTGAATTATTTCTCAAAAAAATCGAAAATAAACGATTTATTGTATTTCACCTCTTCACTACTGAATTAATAAAGCGTGATTGATTAAATTTAAAAAAAAAGGCCGTGGAACAATAATTAATTTGCATGAAAGGAGATAGAAAATGATAATTTTAAAAAATTTAGACAAAATTAATTAATCTAGTAATCACAACGTAATTAAATAGATATAAATGATTTTAAGTAATTTACACGAGATCCTCGGGACCATTCTTACGTCTGTTGTTAATTAATTAATGTTATATTACTCGTGAATTAATTGTTAATTACTACGAATTGTTGAAGAATTAAGAAATAAATAAAGAATGAGGAAAAATGAATAATGAGATGCAGAATGATAAAAAGAAAAATATGAAATTTCGTGTGAGTTATTTGGGACGATATTAACACACTGGAAAGAAGAGAAAAAAAACGTATCGGTATTATTTTTCATTGTTAACAATCGTCCTTGGGACTGAAGACCGAGGGGAGAATTTGTTGCCGTGCGTTATTAATTAACATTCAAACAATATATAAGTATATATATGTTTTGCATCCGGTTGCAGGTGAATTTTTCAGCTCTCGGATTTTTCATTGTACAGTATAAATTTTTAGTTATCTAAACATAAAAAAAAAAGAAAGAAATTAACAATCTAATTTTTTTTTTTTCAACTCTTACATTGAATACGATAAAGTAATGATAGTTGTAAAATTAATGCCATTATGTTATATAGTGATTGTAATTGTTTAAGGATTATTTTATTTAGATTTTAGACGATTATCATTTTATTAAATGAAAGAGAATTGAGATAATATCGAATTTATTTATTTATTCTGGTCTCAACACTTTTTTTTTTTCTATGTATTTTTCAATTTACAGATTCAATTAAAGGAGATGACAACAAAATCCCAATAATTTCCATTGATAAATGCGCGATGGAGAAATAATTATTATTCTATTAATTCATGACTTTTTTTTTTATTATTGACAATGGAGAATAATTTCACATTATTCTTATTTATTTATACAATTTTCTATTTTCAGAAAGCAATTCTAGGTTTTTCCTTTTCATTGCCATTTAACTAGAGGAACGAAAAATCAAAAAAATGCAAAACTGGCATCAGCTGCAATTTTTTTAAAACCATTCTACCTATAATTATTTTATTAATTATTATTAGTATTATTATTTTCGAACGATCTTCATTTCAAAAAGTGAAGGCACTCAAGTCTGGGAAACACAATCTTATATAATTATTCTCAAATAATTCATTTTTTCTTCTTTATGTCATCAACAATTTATACATGTGCATTTATAATAATCACAGCAACACGTACATATTATTATATTTCCATATTATTTTTCATTAACTCTAATCTTTTTACAAAAATATATGTGGCATATGGTATTATACAGATCGTTACGATCTACGAACGATTCGTACAAATTGTTTCCTTCAATTAATTAAATTCTTGGTTTTTAAGTGTTTTTTTTTGTCTTGCTCCATAGCAAGTCTTAATTATTTACATTCTATACAGTATAAGTAAAGTCATTAAATACAAGCAAAAATAAGAAGCTTAAAAAAAAGAACAATTCTCTAATTCACTTTGTATTCTGACCCCTTTGGAATTACTACCGATGGCAAAAAGTATACAATGAGTCAAAAATATCACATTTTGTTTCAATTCGTTTTTTTTTTCCAGTGATTCCAAAAAATAATAAATTGAACGAAATGTTCAAATTTTTTTCAAACAAAAAACTTGATAATAAAGTAATTTAAAATATAATAATGCACATAAAATACACTTAGTTGAAGATTGGATTGAGCTTTTCTTTTGGATGAGCACAAGTGCCTTTGCGTAACAGCTGCACATTAACTAGTAATATTTTCGTATTAAAAAAGAAGAAAAAAATAAACAATTATAAGTACCAATTATTTGTTTCAAGGAACGTTTGAGTACAAAATACTGATATTTGCATAAGTGAAAAACTGCCAGAATTATTAGCTAATGATGTATGCTCATAAAATGGAAGCACTGTATGAGTTTACGAATGTATTAGAACTGATAGCTCCATAAAGTCTTCCAATTACGCATTATTACATATTTCCTCCAATAATTCAGTAGCGAGGAGGATAAACGAGACAATCATCCTATTTCGCCTCTCCTCCACTGAATCTCTGATCAATGAACACTAATTTACGTTATTATTGATCTCTCGAGTAATTGAATTTGAACCTATACACGTGTGTTCCTCAACTGGCGTTTGACACATCCATATCGATTGTCTCCTCCTTGAGTAGTGTCCGCCTGTCTTCCTTATTACTTGCTTGTTTCTTTCCACCACCCTTACGTTTACCCCTGTTGACAACTCCATTATCCTCATCCATCATTCTCAAAATTTGCGTTTGATCTGAGCTCTCAATTGGGGCAATCGAGATATCTCGAACGGCTCGGAATTTACCACAATTATTCAGATGTTCGTTCTCAAGACGAAAGAAATTCCAAACGAATCGCCTGAACAGAAAATAAATTATCAGATCCATTAATAAATCATGAGTAAATAATAATCATGATAAATACCTGAAGACTTCTAATGGAGCGACGATTGAGGTCATCAAGTCGGTGCTGATGTAGCCGTAATCAGTCAAAACGAAACTGGCAATCCAAATGAATCTCAGAATGAAATCTTCGATAATTGCAAAGTAGTAAAATCCCTGAGTAAGAAAAGATTAATTAATTTTTTTTTCTTTTACATTGAATGGAGAAGATTAAATCACTTACGGCTGATGAATAAACGACTTCTTCACGTAGAAATCTATTCTCTCCTGCATTGCTATCTAATAGACCCCAATCCATTTTTATATCCCATGTGTATGAGTAGATTGAATTGATCAAACAACTGCAGACCCACAGCCATAGCCATGGACTCTCCCAATGATTATTTTTTTTATATTCAGCTGAAAAATATTATGAAGCATTAATTTTCATGTTTTTGCACCTTAGTTATTGAATTAAATTTAATTACATTCGTGATAATCCCTCAGAGTTGCGGCGATGACAACGAGAAATGTAGTTGCGTATTTTCCGGCATTGACTAAATGTGGAAAGGCCTCTTTTGAATCACGATAACGTCTCACACACTGTGCAAATCTGAACCATGCGGGTAAACAGTTGACAATTGGCCGAACAATCAATGAACCAGAGCCACATTGACTTGTTTTACCCGCAGTTGCCCAATTCCTATTTGTTATGTAGAAGCATATTAAAAAGTGAAAATCCATGAGAGGTGTGACCAAACTGTTCAGCTGATCTGCAAGCCAGAAGTCTGCGAAATTTACGTAGGCAAATGGTGCTATTATCATTCTCCACTGAAACAAATATAGAAAATATAATCAATTGAATAGGGGAAGGACACATGCTCACTTTGAAATTGTATATTACGAGAAATCGAGAGAAATATTGAAGATATCTTTTTTCTGATGATTCCATTGGAAAGCTGAGGAAATTTCCGATGAAAATCATGTGCCAAAATATATTTTTTCAATTTTTTGAAAATTCGATTTTTTTCACCCAGATTTGAAGGGGTTTACCTTGCCAAAATTTGAAAAAATCACTTTTTTGGCAATATCTCTGCAATATCTATTCAAAATCGTATTTTTAATTTTAAAACCACATGAATTCATCGCAAATGAGCTCAGCTTTCACCTCGAATCGGAATTTTTACGCTACGACCAATAAAACCTGAGATATCGCCAAAAATGTGATTTTTTCAATTTTTCCAAGGTAAACCCCTTCAAATCTGGGTGAAAAAATCGATTTTTTTGAAAATTCAAAAAAATCCATTTTGACACTTGATTCCTATGTAAAATCATCTCAGCTTTTCAATGGAATCATCAGAAAACCGCCATCTCCAACCGTTCAATCAGAATCTCCATTTTACCCCGATTTCCTCTATTTTTTTTAATCTAAAAAAAAAATGTGAAACTCACGGAAATCCTTAGCAGCCAAAATCTCGCCTCATGCCGAAAAATCTTGAATGGATTCAATAGAAATGCAAGCATAATACAAACAAGCACAAGTGGATTAACGTAAGGTGGTATACTGAGGCTCGCACTGTACAAAAAACTGAGTAAACTCAGTGTCCAAACAACACCAAGAACAGCAGCAAGCTCCATCAGATGCTGCTCTGACAAGTGATTACGTGGATCCAACTCGAATATTAATACATGATTAACTCCAGATGATCTCCATCCGTAAACATTAACGCCAATGAGGAATAAAAATTCCACAATAAGCAGTGGTCCACGATACAATCGAAATGCTACCTTAAGATTGTCACCATCGTCATGAAAAGTGGCTAGACAAAAATAATGATAACAATGTTAGTAAAATTAAACAATCGTGAAAAGTCCAAATATTTGCGGGGAAATATTGATCCGAGACTTGTGCAAACTCACCAGATAATATTACTGCAACAAATAGGATAATAAAACTCCCCGAGAATAATCCAACCTTGAACGTCGTCCATGGACTCTGATGCTCACCCAATGGTGGCACTCTCAGCCTTTTCATAGCTCTCTGACGATCTCCACTTTCCAGTCCATTTGTTACAGTTGCCTCGGTTTCTTGGATTAATTTATCAATGTCTTTTGATGTACAAAAATGAGATGTCTCTACGCACTCCATTCGCCATTTCGAGCCACTATCCACGCTCAAAAGCTGTGGAGAATTTTGATTTAATAAAATATAGTTAATGAATTAATGAAAAGTCAAAAATATGTTTACAATTCTGGATGAAGGATTTGAGGAAGGATTTCTTCTCGATTTCCAGGATTCAGGGGCTTTCTTTTGAAACATAAAAATACCTTATCATGTTTCTTAAGGATTTTACGAAATCCAGTGTAGTTTAAATTCTGATAATTTTGGAGCAAAATTAGGGAGAGATAGTACTCTGAGAATCCAAGTTTCAATTCCCTTAATTTACGAGTTGAAAAATTTGGTTTTATTGTTCCTTTGTGCCTTCCAGTTCCCTGTTGAAGTTCAAGGGCTGTTTTTAGTTCTGTCTGGAGTGCAGCATACTTTCTTGTAGCCTCAGCTAATTTTTCTGTTGAGAAAATATTGAATTTTTAACAATTTCTTGGAATAATTATTGCTGAAACTTACCAGAGTAAAATGTGTTGATTTTTTTGAGTTCACGTTCACAAAATGTAAAAAAAACTTCATCAAACGATGCAAAATGTCTTGAGATCATCTCAGGCTCTACACTTTCAGCTGATGGTGCCTCTTCCACAGCTGTATAGAGCATGGCTTTCATTTCCTACATAAAATAATTAATTAAAACAATTACCTATCAAATGACAAGTAATGAACTCTCATATCTTTAAAATTCATCCTGCCAAATAAATTTATTTCTGTTTACCTCGTAACTTATATATTGTTTTCGCCATTCCGGCGTTATGTGAGCAGACAAGTGTTCAGCGAACTTCATTTTAATATTAATCAAATTTTATTGACGTTCCTGAAATATTAAATAATTCACGAAATTTCATTAATTCATTTTTATCATGAATAACCAAGAAAATTTAATTATAAAAATTTCATTAAAAATTTAAGAATTAATAATTTCAACCAAAAATAAAAACCTGAGAATATTCAGATTCTTCTTTTATCTTCAATTACTCACAGTTAATTAACCACAAGAGAGAATCTCAAAAGAATTCACTCGACATTTATATCTTCTCGTTTCTCTTTGTCGGTAGTTCACCACAATTATCCATCTCTTTGTTAACAAATAATGCTGATAATTTACAAACAATGATGACAAAAGCCCAGGAGTTGAGTACACTAACCCACTACTGTAACAAAAATACGATTCAATAAATTAATGAAAAAAAAAAAAAAAACGTGAATAAAATAAAGAAAAAAAATGAGTACTCAAATAATTTACAGTTGAATATCACCCACTCACTTCGCCCAATTACTTTGTAGATGAGATCACGAGACTCCAATTAAACTTTTCAATTTTTATCAATCCAATGATATGTCATTTCTCATTAGGCAAGTGAATGGTGTGAACACACAACAACATATGATTTCCTCTCAATTTTTTTCTTCAGAGTGAGTGAAAAAAAAATGAAGATAAGGATCTAGTCTAACCTGATCCAACCTCACCAGTCAGCGCCATTCTTTATTGTTTATCGCTGGCAGCTGATGGCCATGACCGAATAATTGAAGAATTCTTTTTAAAATGTACCAGCATTTGGATTATTTTATTTACACTATCATGGAACTCGAGCGTCTTCTTCACACGATGAAAAATACCTCTTTTTTTATTTTATTACGTCACGTCATAAAGTCGGAGATATAATGTGTCACATGTGCAGTGTAGTTTGGGGGATTCCGTACAGAGGGCGTTCCCGCCGTTATTTGAATTTTTCATTGGAGCAGTGGTGACCCCTGATGTCGAGTCTCTTTACAAACTCCAAACCTAACTTAACATCCGTCCTTTTGACTCCATGCTGCAGATTAACTGCACGTGGATGTGTTTCAATTTCTCCAAAAATCTTATTAAACAAATGTAAAATCACTTAAACATCAAGCAGTGTGATTAAAGTGTCAAAAAATGGCTCTATACAACTTCAAGAAGATCGCCGTGGTCCCCACGTCAAAGGTAAACTACTTAAAAACAATTCCAAAATTGTTAGGTTATAATGTCATGAAGAATAAAGACTCTAAAATAATTATTTTCAATTTTCCAGGACTTTATCGATATAATATTATCGAAAACTCAAAGAAAAACACCGACAGTGATCCACAAAAACTACAAAATCTCGAGGATTCGTGGATTTTACACGAGAAAAATCAAATTTGCGCAGCAGAGTTTTCACGATCGTCTGTCACAAATTATTCAAGAATTTCCAAAACTCGATGATGTACATCCATTCTACGCTGATCTTATGAATGTTCTCTATGACAAGGATCATTACAAATTGGCCCTGGGGCAAATTAATCATGCCAGGCATCTCATTGACAAGTTAGTCCACTGATTTCCATCGTAAAAATTGAATTATAAAGAATTATTCTACTCTCAATTCCATTTTCAGTGTTGCGAAGGATTACGTGAGATTGATGAAGTTCGGTGATTCTTTATATCGATGTAAACAACTGAAGAAAGCAGCTCTCGGTAGAATGGCGACGATAATGAAGAGACAGGCTGCTAATTTGACATATTTGGAGCAAGTTCGTCAGCATTTAGCACGTTTACCAAGTATTGATCCTTACACACGTACAATTATCATCTGCGGCTTCCCAAATGTTGGAAAAAGTAGTTTTATCAACAAGGCAAGTGATAAATAACAAGTACCATTTTTTTTTTAATTCTCTTCAATAAATAAATAATGTTTGATCTTCTAGATAACAAGAGCAGACGTTGAGGTTCAACCCTACGCATTCACCACAAAATCATTATACGTAGGACACACAGATTACAAGTATCTACGTTGGCAAGTAATTGATACACCTGGAATTTTGGATCATTCCCTTGAAGACAGAAATGTCATTGAAATGCAGGCGGTGACAGCTCTCGCCCACTTGAGAGCAGCTGTTCTCTACGTTTGCGATATTTCCGAACAATGCGGCCACAATATTGAGCAACAGGTTGCACTTTTCGAATCGATTAAACCATTATTCACGAATAAACCTCTGATTGTCGTTGCTAATAAAACTGATGTTCTCCGTTTGGATGAACTTCCGGAGGAGAAACGTGAGGCATTGAGAGCTCTTGAGGACGGTGGAAAGACACCGATTATTGAGATGAGTACTGTTACGGATTTCGGAGTGATGGAGGTGAAGCAAGAGGCCTGCGAGCGTTTATTGTCGTTCAGAGTTGATCAGAAGATTAAAACGAAGAAGGTCGATGGATTATTGAATCGTCTTCATGTTGCTGTACCAGCACCGAGGGATCAGAAAGTACGACCACCTTGTATACCTGAGAGTGTGATGCTCAAGAAACAAGCGGCTGCGGAAAAAGCTGAGAGGAAGAGGAAATTGGAGAGAGAAATTGAGGAGGAACTGGGTGATGATTATGTTCTTGATCTCAAGAAGAATTATGATATCGAGGGTGATCAGAAGTTTGATGTTATTCCGGAAATTTGGGAGGGACACAATGTCGCTGATTATATCGATTTGGATATATTTGAGGTGAGTAAAATAATTAGGGAAATTTAATTCTCTCGATTCTTTTTTAATTGATTCAACGTTTTGCCTTTTTTCAGAAATTGAATGCATTGGAGAAAGAAGAGGAACTCCGAAATGAAGCTGGTATTTATGATTATAAAGTACCACAACTGTCTGATACAATGAAAGAAATTCAGGAATTGGCTCAACAAATTCGGGAAAAGAGAGCTATTGATTCTGCTGAAGCGAGAATTAATAAGGCATCGACTAAACCAGTGATGCCACGTACAGCTGCTGCTAAGACTCGTGGTAGATCAGTGACAAGATTGAGAGAGCAGATGGAGAATCTAGGAGTCGATATGGAGGACACTGAAAACGTAAGATTTTACCTCATCACTACTAATTCATTTTTATTACAATTAATTGTGAATTTAATATTAATTTTTCTCATTCAGGCACACTTCACAAAAACACGTGGACGCTCTAGGTCAGCATCAGGACCAGCTAGAAAACGCCAGAGGGTTGAGTCAGTGTCTACATTGAGAGCAAGAAGTAGCTCAAGGCCAGCCAGAGATGAAATGGGTGTGAAGGATGTTGCGGTATGTTTTTTTAATTTTATTCTCATGCAAAAATAAACAGTATCATGAATTTAGTCTTCAATAATGCATAATACATGAATAATTAACACTGAATAAATTATTTCCAGATGAAAACGAAGCTGAAGGGTATCGCTCACAAAGCCATCAAGAAGAAAGTCGCTAAGAAGGGTCTCAAGGGTGAAGCTGATCGTTTCATTGGCACCAAGATGCCTCGGCACTTGTTCGCAGGGAAGAGAGGCATTGGAAAAACCGATAGAAGATAAATTCCTCAATTACATTCTGAATTTATTTCCATTTATGAAGTTTAATAAAAGACTTGTTTCAGTCCGTAATTATCACGTTTTTCTTTCTATTTAAAACAGTGACAACATGACATCAACTTGTGATAAGATATTCTCTCACGTTAACGCCTATTTCGTATCTAAACTATACAGAAATTCCACTTATTTAATTCTCTGCAATTTCTTGCAGAAGGGCTCGGAAAATCGGGGAATCCCCAGGGATGAAGTGCAAGAATTTCCTTTATCAATTCTCTAAATTTGTAAAAACTGGAAAAGTTTAGTTTTCATTGAAGCAACGATATCAGAGAAAATTCATGGTTCCATGCTTTTTAAGGGCTCGTTGGGGCTGAAGAGGCCTAAGAGGGTGCCCATTGCCAAATAAGGTGTTTCACTGGGGTTTCCGGTTTTTCGTCGATACTAACGCCCCATAGTGCCATCCGCATGCAACACCACAGCACGCCCTCCCCATTTATTTCCATCCTCGTTGCACTCACTCCAATAATACGAGATCAGATATAAAAAATAAGAGGAAAAGAAACTGGGCCCCCACGAGCTTTGTAAGTCTCGGGTGGAGAGCTCCGGTGAGTGCGTGTGCAAGTTTAAAATTAAAATAAATTTCGACCGTAGTGTATGTTGCGACTTCTTAGTTGCCAAAAATACGAGATGTACGAAACACGAAAATTTTCGATAGAAATCGAAACTCACTGATATTAAATTATTATTATTATATTTAATTTTTGTAGAATTTTTAGTTTTCATTATTGAGTTTATGGGAAATATTGTAAACAAAATTTTCACGTTTCTTTCATAAAATTGTCAGTGATTGAATTTTCTTATTTAAAATAACGAAATAAGTGAAACAAATAAAAATAAATAAAAAATTGAGAAAATTTGAATAATTGGATTTTAATTATTTGGTAAGTCAATTTTAATTTAATTAATTTGAGGATAAATTTGGTGATGAAAAAGGCAAAGACTCAGGAATGAATGAATCATTGTGAAACATTTGGAAAATTTATTTTTAATTCAGAGAACGTGAGTAGAATTTTAAACGAGTGTAAAATTAAAATGTTGAGGTAATGAATAAAATTGAATAAATGGCGCCCAATGTAAAATTGGCAACAGCGTAGAAAATTCAGGATCGTCCTTTCTTCCCATTGGGGGATAGGAAAAAACATTCCCCCATATCCTGAGAAATCCGCAGGAAAAAGAGAGAAAAAAAAAATTCACACACACACACACACATACGCATAACTAGTGTATATAGAAAGGGAGTGCGGTTATTTCCGTGTGTTGGTACATATCAAAGACCGAAAATATTTCGGATTTTAAAGTCAGTGTTTAAGTTTGGGTGTAAGTCGTTGAAAACGCTCGAGTTTTTGTGTTAACCGAGGGGTGGGGAAAAAGCCAATTTCTATTTATAAAATAAAATTGGGGGGATGATCCACGCGACGCCCACGCCTTCACGTCGCCACGTAACGATTATTTATTGACAAAAAAAATCATATTAATAATTGTGAATTCAATGAAAATGCTTGTAGTTTAGCCGGCAGTCACTACCCCCAAATTATCCATACGTTAACGCCCATCAAAATAAGTGTTTGTGATATTTTTCATTATTTTTATATTTGTAGGTTAAGTTTTAATTGTTTTCTATATAAAAACAATATTTATTTAATTTCACTGATTATTCAATTTCACTTGTGTCTTGGTTTACAAAAATTTTTCATTCACTATTTTCAAGAATTCAGAATATTTCTCATTGTTTACAGGAGCAATTATGTCGTTTCGTGTTGTGCGCAGCAGCAAATTCCGCCACGTGTACGGTACTGCATTAAAACGTGAACAATGTTACGATAATATTCGTGTATCCAAGTCATCATGGGATTCAACATTCTGTGCTGTCAATCCAAAGTTTCTTGCTATTATCGTTGAGTCAGCTGGTGGCGGTGCTTTTATTGTATTACCACACAATAAGGTATTCATAATTTTATCATAATTTCATTTGTCCATTTAATTAATTGCAGGGAAATTGACCTTTCCTTTTACTGAATAATTCCACTGACTTCTAAAAGAATAAGAAAATGAATTTATTAATTTTTTGTTAATTATGAGAGAATAATGGTGAGAATTTTTACTGCACGTAATGGAAAGCTGAGTTTTTCCCAGGCTCAAGCGTGCAATTAAAGTTATTCCATAATTTCCTCTTTTTTCTTATGAATTTCTTAAAATTTTTGATCATTTAATCTCTAAAATTAATTAAAATCTATCAACAGGTAGGCAGAATATCAGCTGACCATCCTCTGGTAGGTGGTCACAAGGGTCCAGTACTGGACATAGCATGGTGTCCACACAACGACAATGTGATAGCCTCTGGCTCGGAGGACTGTGTTGTCAAAGTATGGCAAATACCAGACAGTGGAATTTCACGTACATTAACAGAGCCAGTAGTTGATCTTCAGCTGCATCAGCGTAGAGTTGGTCTTGTCCTCTGGCATCCAACTGCATTAAACGTTTTACTAACAGCTGGCTCGGATAACCTCGTTATAATATGGAATGTTGGTACTGGTGAACCACTTGTCCGAATAAACTGTCATCCCGATGTTGTTTACTCAGCTTGTTGGAATTGGGATGGCTCAAGACTTGTTACCACTTGTAAAGATAAGAAAATTAGAATTTTAGATCCAAGAAGTGGAGAAATACTCCAAGAGGATATTGCTCATGAGGGAAGTAAAGCAACGAGAGCGATTTATCTGAGGTAAATATTTCCTTCTTTAATTTTCATGAATTAATTGAATTATTTAATTAATAAAATTATTTTTACAGAGGCGGATTGATATTTACAACTGGCTTCAGCAAAATGTCAGAACGTCAGTATTCACTGCGTGCCCCAGACATGCTTGGTGAGCCAATTGTTATGGTAGAATTGGATACCAGCAATGGTGTTATGTTTCCTCTTTACGATCCGGATACGAGTCTCGTTTATCTTTGCGGAAAGGGTGATTCAGTGATACGTTACTTCGAGATAACACCAGAGCCACCATTTGTTCATTATATCAATACGTTTCAAACACCGGATCCACAGAGGGGAATAGGAATGATGCCAAAACGTGGCTGTGACGTTAATAGTTGTGAAATCAGTCGATTTTATCGTTTAAATAATTCTGGTTTCTGCCAGGTTATATCAATGACTGTACCTAGAAAGGTGAGTCATTCATTTAATCGAATTATTGAGAATTTAATCTTTATTTCATCTCTTTTCACTTGATGAATTACTTGGATTCCTCGAATTTTTTTATGATAAAGCAATTTAATTTTACAGTCTGAACTCTTCCAAGAAGATTTGTATCCAGATACACCAGGTCATACAGCTGCAATATCAGCAGAAGAGTGGCTCAATGGTAGTGATGCTGAGCCACTTCTGATATCACTGAGAGACGGTTATCAACCAGCTACCTCCAAAAATGAATTGAAAGTTACAAAGAAAGCCAATGTACTTGGTAAAGGTGCCAAAGTAGGGGCAAATGCACAAAATTCATCCCAAAATTCAGGCATTTCTGTGAGTATTTCAATCAATTTTACGCATTTTTCTCTTCACGGAATTTTATTAACTCTCTTCTTTATTTAAATATTTCAGGATGATATTCTTAAAGAATTCACTGAGGAAATTCGTAAATTAAAAGCAGTTATAGTTAAACACGAGGGCAGAATTCGTGTACTCGAATCCGCAGTTGCGTTACAAATGAAAGAGGATGAGAGAAATAAAAAAACAGAATCACCAATCGAAGAATATCTCGCATCCGACGAAGTCTGATTTCAATCTCAATACTTAAAATAAACCGAAATCATATGACGAAGAAAATAATAATGAGATACAAAACGTATTTTTATAATTAACAATGGTCAACACGATTTTGTGTTATCAAAGAGTAAAGAAATCGTAATGAAAAGATCGTATTATATTTTGATATTGAGAGATAAAAGAGAGTTTAATGAAAAAGGAAAAAAAAAAAAATTGTGTAAATATTAGAAAATACTTAGAGTCACCATTAATTCAGAATCATTTTGCTACGATCTTTCTTATTTATTGTAATTTGTAAATTCAAATAATTCATCGTGCCTTCATCCCCTCTATTTTTACTGACCATATTTTATATCATTTTATTTTTCACAAAAATATTGATTTGAAAATGAAGAAAAAAAAAAAGAACCAAAAATCGATGAAAACTAAATTGTTTTTTGGATTAAAAGAAAAAGAAGAAGAAATTGTCGAAGCATTAATGCTCATTAACAATTATTAACCCCTCTCAAGTTTATAAAAAAAAAAACCCCTTAACGACATTTTTAGTAATTAATTCATTTTTTTTTTGTAGACTCAGAGCATACTGCAATGAGAATCAAAACAATGAGAAACTAATAACAAAAATCGACGATACATCGAATGAGTGCCTAAATGAGAGTTGAATAATTTGTATAGAAAACAGTACGAAATCTGTTGTAAAGTAACATCGAAATAAGAAAAAAAATATCTATGATTTAAAATTATTTAAAAACAATTTAATTCTCTTTAAAATCCTCAATTTCTCTTTTTTCCAATTCCTAAGATCTCAAAAGTCTTCTAATTACTCTAATGAACGACTCAATTATCTCCAATTTACATAATTCTCCTGAGTGTTGAAATTCCTATTAATTTAGCTTTGTCACGTCAGAATATCAATTGCGCATTGACAATCAGCAGGAAATTATTCCACGTGTAATTGAATGCAGAAGTCAATTTATCAAATAAATATCCACCCCATAAAATTCCAAATGGATAAACAGAAGAATTGAGTAAAAAAAACGATAATTCCACCCTTAACTCAACAATTCTGCACAATAAAAAAATCAATAATAATAACGACTCCACCCGGAGGAATGCCAGTGTGAACGTGATAAACCATCAACTTTATCTTTTTCAATTCTGTCAGCATTGGTATTCTCCTTCCCCCACTCCTCCCCTCCGTACGCACAAACACAGTTGAAGAAGATGGTATAGCAGTGAAGCGGCGTTTCAGTCTCAGTCACGGCGATTCACGCGACACTTGCACGTACTTTCAAGTAAACACGGAAATTTATATCTGCTATTACAAAATATCAAGGTCAGTCATTAAAATAATATAAAACTGATGAAAATAATTGGAGGGTTAAAGAGCAGTGGGGGAAAATGAATTGAGAGAGAGATTTGTGAATGAGAATCACTCGCAGAAACGAGAGAGAGAAAGGAAAACTTCTTGCAATGAGGAAGAAAATTCAGACATTGACTAGACGTGAATGTGTTTCACAATACCTATGAGTTCGACGTCACAAACCGTTTTTTTCTTTATATCCTTTTAATGAATTTCTGTCATTTGTTTTTGTTGAAGATTCTGGGGATTTTGTTTTAGGCCCTTTTTTCCTGGGTTTACCGGTGGACTTTTGGGGAGTTTCATCTCTTCACAACGAGAATTGAATAATAGAACAAAAGTACTTGAGACGCCATAGCTATATATAATCCCAAGATAAGCCCCGGACCATGGGTTTTGTGGGGAGTAAAAAAATCAAGTTGAGCATCACTGATGCCACTTGAATGGCCTTGAAAATCAACACAAATTTCGGACAACTCCATGAATTTTAAGTTGTACATTATGAGAGAGCTGAACTAGACATATTCTCTAACACAAACATTCTCCGAATTTGACGTCAGAGCGTGTTCCCTAAAAAAAAACAAAAAGTTTCCGTCTATCTACGTGTATAAATTGTATTAGTCAAGCTGATACGTGAAAGAGCTGTTGTGTTTCCCCTCTTCGAAGTGGGAACTTTAACGATCGATTTTTTTTTCTTGCAGGAGAACCGAGAGGAAACTAATGTAATAAAAAGAGACAGGAAAAAAATCTCAAAACGTTGATATTTTTCATAGAAAAAATAGAAGAGAGAACAGTGAGTTATCTCGATTTCCTGTTGAATCAACTTCTCATTTATTACTCTTTTTAATTCAACATGAAATTGTGATAATGATAAGCTCACTTTGATGTACTCTGATGTCTCCTGAATTACGTCATCGGGTTTTTTTTTCAATGATCTCTCGTTTCTCTCTCTCGGAGTCTGAAAATCACGAAATTTGTTCAATTGTTGAGTCACATACTGCAAACAATTGACACATATTCATCGGTATTTACTTGGTATATTTGGGATTTCTTTTATTTTTAATGGAATGAGCGGTGAATTTATTACGTTGTTATCGGTGAAACGAACCTGACGATAACGTGGCACAGAATGTGATATCTGCTGTATTCGAACTGCAGTTCTAACGTATCATGTTCAGTAGACATTCTTGGAGTAAATTTATTCAGAATATTCATTTGACTATTCAATTTTCTGTCTTCAGGTATTTCAAGTAAATCTTCAGAGATGGATAAACAAGCACCACCACCAGGTTTCATACCACCACCTCCATACACTGCTGGACCACCACCAAATGCACCAGGTGGACAAGGTAATAATTTCTTAATTCCATTGGAATTGAAAAATTCTAAAAAATAAGTTAAATAAAGAAGCACGAGAAAAGAATTGACTTATCTTGCTTCACTACTGATTTCATTTTTTTAATGGACAATCGTGGACACTAAGAGAGATAACACGATTTTTTTGCAATCCTATTTTCCCTTGAAATTCTCAAAACAATGATTAAGGAAAAATCTCCCTATCTCCTTTATTTCACAAAAATGAGTAACAAGGAAATTGGCTTATCTCGGAATTGTTTGAGTCACAAATTGCAATTTATTAATTATTCCTTTTTCAGGTATTGTAATTGTTCATCAAGCAGCTCTTGGGCCAGAAAGCCAGAGAATGACTTGTCCTCATTGTCATGCTGATATTTCTACGAGAGTTGAGAACGAAGCGAGTACTAAAACTCATCTTTTCGCTCTGCTACTTTGTTTGATTGGGTGAGTAATAAAATTACATTCAATTATATTCCCGAAAAAAAAGACGTTATCAAGTAATTGATGTTTTTTTTTCTCTCCTCTATGATTGATCACTTTAAAATAATTGGCGTGACGTAAATCATATTCGGAGTAATCTGTGAAAATTGATTGATAAATGAGTCACTTGATAAAAAAGATTATTTATCGTATCTGATTCCGAAGGATTACCGTGAAGTTTAGAAATAATATTATATTCTGGGGAACACTATGAGAGCTGTTGATATAAAGTTTTTTGCTTGAATTTCCATTAATCCTGTACGTTCGTCGCGTGACAGCGAATTTATCGCAAGCGCGAGAGATTATCGATTAATGTCGCTCTCAGGCGGAAAAAAAATGTTTCAAGAAATTGTTGCTTGACGTTATACAATGAAAATGTTGGCATAATCATCGATGTTTCCTTCTTTCTATTATCAACAGATTTAGAAAAAAAATTGATTTAATGACAGGAAGTAGAATAATTGTTTTTTTTTCGTTATTTATCTTTCTCTTGGTAATATTGGAGTTTTATTTCCAGATGCTGGCCATGTGCCCCATGCCCATACTGCATGGACTCCTGTGTGGCAAAGAAACACTACTGTCCAGCTTGCAATGCCTACCTCGGTCAATATGACAATTAAACGAGTTTATAAAACTTCTTCAAAAATATATTAAAACACGAAAAAAATGAAATCGGTGGTGAAAAGGTAAAACTGGATAATTCTATTCTTCTGTCGTTTTTTTGGGAATATTTTGTCTCAATTCTGTTTCACAAAAAGCGATGGGCAGAATAAAGTGAATTTTCACGTTTCACTTCTTCAATACTGAAATGTATGAAAGTACATTCACTTAATTGAGTAAGATTTTTCCTTCTTCGTACTCAAGGTCAAGGTCAGGGGCAGCATTATTTCTATTGAAAATACACCTATAGCATTTACCATTACGATTTTTCTCAAAAAAATTGGGAAAAACACGCTTGATCTGCTGTGAAAAATGATGACAACATTTATCCTTGCTAAACACGTGATTCATATTGAAAAATAAATATATTAATAATAATTAAAGTGTTCTTAAAAATGCAAATTGAACTCTAAATAATATTTTTGATCGAAAAAAAAAATGCGTCCAACTTTTTAAAAAAATTTAATTCATATTGCGCTTTTGAAAAAAAAAACTATTTCATTTTATGAAAAATATGAAGATGAAAGTATTTTCCTTCACACTTTCTATTATTTTACATTTCTAAAAAATAGATGTGAGGTATTTTCTACTCAAAATACAATTGTTAAGCCATTTATGCAACTTGTACTGCAGATAAATAAAAAGTATATGGATATTTTTAAATGAGACTCCATAAATTGTATCTTTGGTTTTTGTACAAGTAATAATAAATATTTTTATGTGAATATTGTGTTTTTTTTTCTTTTGACATCACGAGAATATTCTCAAATTTTGAATTTTTTTGGTGCAAAGTCCTGTGACTCTCACTGCCTCTATCGGAAAATAAATAAAGCTCATGCAGTCACTGACACAGCACGAGTAAGAGAGACAGAGAGTGGTGTTTTTCACCACAAGAAAAGAGCAATTTTTCATTCACTCTACTTACTCCTGAGATACATTAAATCCAAACTGATTTACCACTCTGGAATGCGACTTTCTCTAAAAAGAACAAATCACGAAATTTGCGGAATTGAAATTTGCTCATCATCAAATTGGTTCAAGAAGAAACTAGAGTGGTACCTACCAGTATCAAGCATGTGAGTAACCCATAATAATAAAGAGAAAGGAAAAATGAAGAAATATGTGGTATTTTTCATTGCTCAATGTCAATAATATTTGACAAGAATTGGCAAAGGGGTGAATAATAACAATTGGCATTTTTCTTTATTTCATTTGTGTGTTTAATCTATCTTTGGCTAAATGATTAACTTGCGTCAAATTAATCAATTAATTGCACAATATTTGTCAATGTTTACAATGTGTTTTTTTCTTATTCTTCTTTTGTTCAGTTGGTCTGATATGTCAAATCCTGCAGACCGTTTGAATTATCTTCAGGACAGTAGCAGTGACACTGAAACTGACTACAAAGAGACGGATGGACGTGGACGACATCGTGTCTGCAAGAATAATTTGAGGTATAATTGTTTAAATTATTTGTTAATTCAATATCCTTTTTTTTTTCTGCATTACTCAACAATGACGGAAGCGAGTGAACAAAGGTTGTATCGCAATTTACAATGGATGAATCGAATTAGAGATTAGAAAGTAGTTGACTTGCCTTTGTCATCATTAATTCACGAATATCTCGGTAATTAAATGAGATAGAGAAATTTTGGTAGAATCCTTTTTTGTAGAGAATTTCAAGAGCCACAAAAAAGGTTTAGAGCAAAATTTCTCTATCTCTCTTCATTTCTGAGTTATCTTCAAGGAACAAATGACAAAAAGTGCACTTGAATTGCATTGTGTGCAGTGTTCAGAATTATTACCACAAAATAATCAAAAAAAGTCACTCGCATGTTTATTCATCTGTTAAAAACATCAAATTTGACATAAACCATAAAAAAATCACAATTTCCATTTTTTCAGTGAAAGTTGACTTTTAATTCAGTGAAATCCTAAAACTTTCATTAAATTCAGAAAAAATTTGTAAGAATTATTTTTCAGAAAAAAAAATAAGATAATTACGAAAATTTGTGAATTTCCATTAATTTCCGTGTGGATTAATTGAAACGATATGAAATGAAGCTTGTCGCATAATCATAGCGGTAATTAGTAAGGAAATGTGGTTGTTTTGCACGTAGTTGTGGTGGCACATCGAAACCAAAGCCATGCCTGGTACAGAAGGATGGTGGTAATCCAAGAAGATGTCATTCTTACGATTCAACATCACATAGATCAGTAACTCATCATCATCATAATAATAGGTAGGTTTATGTGTTTTATTAGTTTGATTTGCAATGAGAGTGATGAGAAATGGAGGCCAATATTTCTGAACAGGTAAAGACTTCATTAAATTTCCATTATTCCTAAAATGAAAAAAAAAAAACTACACTCATCCTAATTTATCACTTCAATTAATTCTGTAATGATTTTAATTGTTATTCAGGAGTCGTCCGGGAGGGATTGTGATGAATAAAACACAGAATTCAACTCGTGAGAGTGTTACGTCATCTGGTACATTAACAACTGGGATAATAAATCAGCAGAGCGACGATCGTATCACCCTCATCGTTGATAACACTAGATTCATTCTCGATCCAGCTTTATTCACAGCCCATCCAAATACAATGCTAGGCCGTATGTTCAGTTCTGGAATTGAATTTGCACTGCCAAATGAACGTGGCGAGTACGAAGTTGCTGAGGGAATATCAGCAATGGTGTTCCGAGCTATTTTAGAATATTATAAAGGAGGAATCATACGCTGTCCACCGACTGTAACTGTTCAGGAACTGAGAGAAGCCTGTGATTATCTCCTGGTGCCGTTTGATGCCAATACTGTCAAGTGTCAAAATCTGAGTAAGTTACGAATTATGAAAATCTCTTTGTCTTCATTACTTTCATGATGATATTCTATTACAGGAGGACTTTTACATGAACTGTCAAATGAAGGTGCTCGTTGTCAATTTGAAGTATTTCTTGAAGATTTAATACTTCCGTTGATGGTTAATAGTGCTAGAAGAGGTGACAGAGAATGCCATATTGTTGTTCTACTTGAGGATGATGTAGTTGATTGGGATGAGGAGTATCCACCTCAAATGGGTGAAGAGTATTCACAAAGTAAGTTTCACCATTTTTTTAAAATAAATATTTGATTATTCACATTTAAATTAAATGTTTTAGCTGTAAACAGTACAGCAATGTACAGATTCTTCAAGTACATAGAGAATAGAGACGTAGCTAAACAAGTGATGAAGGAGAGAGGCTTGAAGAAAATTCGTCTTGGCATAGAAGGCTATCCAACTTACAAGGAAAAAGTTAAGAAACGTGCTGGTGGTCGTGCTGAAGTTATCTACAATTATGTGCAACGTCCATTTATCCACATGTCATGGGAAAAAGAAGAGGCAAAGAGCCGTCACGTTGATTTTCAATGTGTCAAATCAAAGTCAGTCACTAATTTGGCGGAGGCAACAGCCGATCCAGCCTTGGATGCTGGTGGTAATCCAATAAATGCAATTGCACTCATGCATCAGTCGGAACCAGTACCACAACCAGAACCAGTTCCCGCTGGCTCTGATCCTGATGCAGAAGGAGCAATGGCACTATTACCAGATCCTGAATTAGGCAGATTATTACCCGAAGAACTATTGTGAAGTCAATGAACCAAAAAGGCATACTCTCTGTAAATAATTCATGAAAAAAATTATCTCATTATCTAATTACTCGACATATCGGTGCTATTCCACCATTTAATTGATTCATAAGAATAAAACAATGTGTTTTGAATTTTTTTGCAATTTTTAATAAAATAAATGTTTCAAATCTGAAAATTCTTTGATTGGAAAAAAATAATAATTAATTCGTTTCATCTGACTGGAGGAATCAACTGTGCAGTTAATTAATTCTTTGACATTTAAAATTGGAAATATCGGAAAGCGTTTGAGCTCTAACGTAAGAATTTGTTGATTTTGTATTTTTTTTTTCTTTTTTTCTTGAATGAAATATATGGGAGTGTGTGAGTAGGAGTGGACCACGCACAAATTGGAATAAACCCGTGGGTTTCCAGAAGGGATGAAAACGCAGGCGCCGGGACGATCAATAAATACCCGAAGTCGAGGCCAAGAGGCCAGTAGCATACGGATTCGCGTTGAGTGAGCAGCGGTTTACCTTTAACGAATCATTTTTAAGTATTGAATTATAATTTTGAAGGATTTTTTGAATTAATTGGGCACTTGACGTGCAGCACAATCATGCAACCACCACCGAGAAAAGTAAGAGATTAATAATAATGTTTAATTTATTGTTTTATTAAGAAATATTTAAGTGTTTCATCGATTTTCGATCGTTAAATGTCACTTCGTCATATCGCCTTTGATTTCTCTATTATTCTACGATTTATACGATAATTTAATTGATTTCTTTGTTTCTGATGGTTGCTTTGTTTTCACTGTATTGATTGAAATTTTTTATTCTGATTGGAAATGAAAAATTCTGGATGTAACGAGAGTTTCACGATTCAGGAGAGTCTATACGTGGCCCACACACTCATGAGAGACTATGACCTGGGAAAATCGATGAACACTTCCGCGCTTACTGCCTTTTTTTTCCTTTATTACGGAATGATCGAAGGGATTTTTTAAATATTGATGGCACTATTATTAGAGTTAATTCAGTGTCAATAATTGAACATTATCGTAATTACTGCTGCAGTACTTAATCAATTGCAGTCATTTCTGCTGAATTTTTTTAATCACTCTTATTTTTATTATCAGGGAAATTATGCAAAATTCTTGAAAAATGTGCATACAGAACAGGCAGCAAAATTGCTGGCTAAAAACCAACATGAGTGTGATCTATTAGAAGACATCCGGTGAGTTTTGGATTGAATTGGGGGATGGTGGAGTAAGATGGACACATGCTGACTTTGAAATTGAATATTACGAGAAATCAAGGGAAATATTGGAGATAGAATTTTTTTGATGATTCCATCGGAAAGCTGAGGAAATTTTAGGCGGAAAACATGTGTCGAAATTAATTTTTTCGAGTTTTTTGAAAATTCGATTTTTTTCATTCAGATTAGAAGGGGTTTACCTTGGAAAAAATTGGAAAAATCACTTTTTTGGCTTTATCTCGAGGTTTTGCACTATAAGTCACTCAAAAAATCGTATTTTTAATTTTGGAACCACATGAATTCATCGCAAATGAGCTCACCTTTCACCTCGAATCGGAATTTTTGAGCTACGACCAATAGAACCCGAGATATCGCCAAAAATGTGATTTTTCTAATTTTTTTCAAGGTAAACCCCTTAAAATCTGGGTGAAAAAAATCGAATTTTCAAAAAACTCGAAAAAATTAATTTCGACACATGTTTTCCGCGTAAAATTTCCTCAGCTTTCCAATGGAATCATCAGAAAATCGCTATCTCCAACCGTTCCCTCAGAATGTCCATTTTACCCCAATCTCCCCTAAAAAATTGGGATTTTTTTATGATTTTGTTGATTTAATTTCAGAAATTTCACATTAAAAAAATCTGCTATTGAGAAATCATATTCCGAGGCACTGCTCAAAATATCCTCGGCTTATTTAAATAAAAAAATTCCAAATATACCAGATTTGAAGATCGATGGAGCTGAAGAAAAATGGTAATTAAGAAAAAATTAATAATAAATTATAAATACATAGAATTTCACTTTTTCTCTTTAATTAATATTCTAATTAAATTAAAAAAATATAATAATAAAATAGGAATATGTGGAATGTATGGCGAACGGTGCTGGAGGAGAATGAGAAACTGGCAAGAGCACATCTGGCAGCAGTTGAGGTATTTCAACAGCAAATCGCCGATGACGCTAAAGTATTGAGAATGCACAAAATGCAGATAGCTAAGAAGTCAGTAGACCAATTGATGATAGTACAAAAGGAACTACAGACATGTGTACAGGACGTTGATAAAACTAAGAAACTTTACTTTGATGAGGAACACAGTGCTCATGATGTACGTGATAAGGCGAAAGATATTGAAGAAAAGTAAGAAAATAGCAGATAATAATTCACATTTTTCCTAACCTTTATCTTCACAATTATAAATTCAATGAATTTTTATATCACCGAATAATCAGAGTTAATATTCGCAGATTAAAAAAGAAGAAAGGCTCCTTCTTTCAGTCAATTACGTCATTACAAAAAAATAGCGCAAAGGTAAAGTGCACCTAAAAATTCATAAAATTACAAAAATTAATGATATGCATTAATTGATGAATCTGAATTACAAATAAGGTCACATCGAAACGTGACGCCCTGGAGGAAAAATCAACGGGTGCACGTAATGATTACTTGTTGAGTCTCGCTGCCGCCAACGCCCATCAAAATCGTTATTTTGCTGTTGACCTGCAGAACACCATGCAGTACCTTGAACAGGGAGTTTATGACAAAGTTCAGGAGTACTTGACCCTCATGGGACGCACTGAATTGTTGACATGCATGGCGACGCAAAATAGTTTTACAACGATTCGTGATCAAGCACAGCAGGTGAATCTCCTATTGATGAATTCATTAGTAGAATTGGTTTTCCGAGGATTCCTTGAAAAGACTCATCTTTCCATCTCTGTTGGATTATTTATGCTCAGGTGTTTGGTTTCCTTGTGATTAAAGTACTCTTGATTTTGCAGCTGACGAGGGAGTACAATATTCAGTGCTGCAATTTGTATTATCCGATGCTCAAACAGCACATACAGTACGAATTTGAACCGTGTGATAGTGATCCAGTTGATAGGTTCGTGTTTCAATTACTTTTGTGAATTATTTAAATCATCAATTTATTGGGATTTCATTTATTAATTATCTAGGGTAACCGCTGATCACTCTGCTGCAACGACCCTCGGCAAAGAGGCCCGGCGTTGGTCAGCCAGAATTGCTCGTGAAGTCGCTTCAGTCAGGGAGAATACACGAAAGCTTCAGGCATTCCAACAACTCAAAGAGTCAGGGCAAAAGGTAATAGAGAATTTATTAAAAACGAGAAAAAATATACTTTTAAATGTAAAATTCCAGAGTGACCCCAACGATCCCAATGGTCCAGATCTAGAGACGAAGATCGATGAATTGAAGCAAAATATTCGACGTGCTGAGGTAATTAATAATTTAAAATTAAGAATTTGTTGATTAGTAATTATTGAATTGATTTAATAGACTGCAAAAATGAAGGCCGAAGCTAGGATTGAGTGTTTGAGACTCGGTGGAGTGAATGTTGATGAATTTCTACAAGAGGCAGAGACTCTGAGTGTCCAAGATATGCCGAGATCAGCTAGTTCATTGTCAGTTAGAACTGACGCTTCTGGAACAGCAGTAATGACTAATTTATTTTTTCCACAAAAAATAATCATGCTAAGAGACGTCAAATTTAATTTTTAATGTAATTTCAGGAGCATCCGTCCTCTGATTCATTCTACGACAGTGACAACGATGCTGGCAGTGATTTGACAACTGTTGAGAGACCCGGAAGTGCAAGACATGCCGCTGAGAATAATGATGAAGATCAGAGAGATGAGAGAGAGAGACACGATAGTGCTGAAGTTGATGGTAATTAATTTCATAATTAATGAATGAGCATTTGTATTTAATGTTTCTCATGATTTTCAGCGCTTCTTGAACAAGAAAAACAGCGAATAGAACAAATGGCAGCAGATTGGGATGATCCGACATCGATAGACTGGGGCGCAACGGATGAAAAAGAAGAGACTGGAGAAATTCCAGAGACCAAAGAATCCATTCCACCCGGTCAATCTCAACAGATTTACAAGTGTACTGCGCTATACTCTTACACAGTAAGTTTAATTATTCATAAAATTTTCAGAACCACCAGAAAGTGAAAAACGTCATTTCTCATATTTCAAAAGAAAAGTTTACGATGAAAGAACACGAATCTATTCCGACAGTATGAAAGGTCAAGACTTGACATTTTTGAGGCATAAAATTATGTCTTCTATCTCGTTTAATTGCCAAAGAAAAATCATAAAAAGAGTCGATTAATTCCGTTTTAACTCTTTACCAAAGATTTATTATTCCTTAAACTTTCCAAAATCCACTAAAAATACTGAAAGTTATTCCCTAAAATTTACAAGACTCATTTTAACTTTCAGGCGCAAAATCCCGATGAACTATCGATCGTTGAGAGCGAGCAATTGGAAGTTGTTGGGGAGGGTGATGGAGATGGTTGGCTACGAGCCCGTAATTATCGTGGAGAAGAGGGTTTCGTACCGCAAAATTACTTGGACGTCGAGAGGGAACAACCAGCTGCCGCTGGATTGGTATCACATGGTCCAGGACTAGTGACACAGATTTCGTTCTCATCAGTGGATTACACGATCGATGATCACGATGCTGTGGATCCAGGTAATTAATTAAGAGAAGATAAAACGAAATTACTCTATTTTCTCTAATTAAATTAATTGATGATTCTTTCGCTCAGGTGCACCAGTGGAAGAAATTACTGCCAATGAATCAATACAGCCAGATGAATTGGACCAAGCTCCTCAAACATACTGCATTGCCCTGTACGATTACGATGCAACCTGTGATGAGGAACTAACATTCATCGAGGGTGATATCCTTAGGGTCTTGAAGACAGAACCGCATGACGTCGATGACGGCTGGTGGGAGGGTGAATTACGTGGACAAATCGGCCTTTTCCCATCTCTGGTCGTTGAACCATGTGCACCTGACGGCGCTCCATTGACCCCACAGGTTTTTCCTATTTTTAATGTCAATAAATGTAAATTAACGTTTTATTAATTTTTTATGGAATTATTGCAGGAGGAGACGACACCACCCAGTTCAGCACCACCAGTTTTCACACCACCAGAAGTACCAGAATTCGCTCTTGCCGAAGAGATAACACGTGCAATGTTCAATGGTAAGTGCAGAATGAGAGTTTCTTTCAAAGGGCACTTCTTTCATTCATAAAAAAAGTTGAAATTGTATTTTCATCTTGAATTATACTCTTCAAGATATAAAGAGAAAGTTTTTCTCATTCTGAGTAAAATCCACTCTTTGATATCATTCAAAGTTTTTTCTTTCAATTGTACAGTCTCTATTCTTATGCATCTCATCAATTTTTATACGTTTCTCCGTAGACTCGAGTGAGGACAAACCACCACTTATTAATGGCGAAGCACATGAAAGTTTCGCGATAAATCTGAGTAAGGGACAGAAGGATCAATATGGTTTGCAATTTGATGGTACTGAGCCACCTGGAATAGTTGGTATGTAATCATAATTGGATAATTAATCCTAATTATTTTATTATGCATAAAAAATTGATAAAGATGCTTATAAAAAAAATCTAATCGTGCAGTCGTACAAGTAACGGATGAATCAGGCGAACAGGTAAATTGCTGGGGTGATAATTAGTTCGCATATGTAATTGTAGTAATTGTGTAGTCAAGAGGAATTATCAAATCTTAAATAACAATTACGTGAATTTCCTTTCATGCACAGCTGGAGGATGAAGAGGTAAACGGAATTACAGAGCCTAAAACGAAGAAAGAGAAACTAGAAGAAGGTCAGGATGATGATTTTGGTTTGGGTGTAGCACAAATTGTAATAACAGCAGCAACACCAATGGAGGAAGTTGAACATCCATTTCCAGGTGAAGCTGATGAAGTAACTGAGGAGGTGCAGGAAACAACGGAGGAACAAGAGAGCACTGAGTCTGAGATGGAGACTAAAGTTGAGATTAAGAGCGAAGAAGAGGAGACTAAAGAGATTACTGATGATATTAATGAGGAAGTCGAGGAGAAATCAACGGTTGATGATTTACCAGCTGATTCCGCGCCATTTCCAGTGAGCAGTAGCTCTGGATCAGAGGCAGATTCCACATCAGGACCAAGTACAGCTGATAATTCACAGTCATTACCATCACGTGGCACAGTTATTGAAGTTCAAGCAACAAGTGAAATTGAAACGGGCGATGAGCAACCAGAAATAATACCAGAAAAAATGCTGATTGGTGGTCGTGCTAGTATACCAGATGAATTACAACCAGATCAACTTGAAAAATTACAAAATCTCAAAGAATCAAACGCCTAGGATTGACTAGACCTCGGAGAAGATATTTATCCTGCCTTAATTAACAAACTGGCTCTTCCGAAAAATCATCAAAATAAATTTCAACATCTCTTGGAATTTTGGAAATCTCCGGAGGTTATTGAAAACAAAGACTAAAGTAATATATAACGTTATATATATATATATATATATATATATATATACCCTGAACAAAGTGAAAAAATCGAAAAATAAGAGAACAAAATTGTCAACTTTTTCGAATTGTCCCCTCTACCTAATCCTATCAAAGCCATTAAATTTTCTGCGGGCCTGTTAAACCTTCGAACAAAATGCAGACGAAAATAACAACTTTGTCGACTAAAATTTTTATGTTGATATTGTTATGTACACAACTTTTTGCTAGGCTATATTATACTTTAGTGACTCAACTATACACTATAAATAAATAATTAAGAAATTAAATGAAAGAATGCAATTGTTTTGCAGTGTTGAGATTGAACATTTAATTATAAGACCGGGGTAAAAAAAAAAAATCAATTTCAAAAGATCAATGAATCAATAAAGAAAGGGTAAATTGAGAAAAAAAAGAAGAATATATTAACTGTACAGTCGTAAAGTAATAAAGAGAATTGTCGATACTTGTGTTAGACGATAAATGGCCTCGATAAATCATTGTGTCCATCAATTAATGTGTAATCAGAGAATAACAAAGACTGGTGTTGGATGTATAGAAAATTATCATTAAATTCATCCCTTTAATCTTAAAATTTGGTATTCAATGATTCAAATTGGCACATCGCATTAAAAATAATCTCGAATATTTTTGAATCGCGATAAGATAATTGTGTATTAACACCGGTTATTCAGAAAATAAGAGCAAAGCTCTATAAAAAATTTATTCACCTGATAAAAAGGAAGAATATTCATTAAAAAATATAACAATTATGAAAATGAATTATGCAAATTTATGGCTGCATACGAAGTGCACCATCGAGTCTGATAACTTCACCATTCAGCATTGGATTCTCGATAATCGATTGTGCGAGAGCTGCATATTCATCAGGCTGTCCAAGTCTCGGTGGGAATGGCACACTTTTGGCAAGATAAATGCGTACTTTTTCAGGTAAACTCTGTAACATTGGGGTTTCGAAGAGTCCAGGTGCAATTGTGCACACTCTGATACCCTGGCATGATAAATCACGTGCCAATGGCAGTGTCATGCCAACTACACCACCTTTACTAGCTGAATAAGCAGCCTGACCCATTTGCCCATCAAATGCAGCTACACTTGCAGTATTAATGACTACACCACGTTCTCCATCAGCATTCGGATCGTTCTGTCCAATCAAACCAACTGCAAGACGTATCACATTGAATGTACCAATTGTATTGACTGTCACAATACGTGTGAATGTTTCCAACGCATGAGCTTGATTCTTGTTGAAATTGTAGACCTTGAAAGCAGTTGCTATTCCAGCTGCATTGACAACTGCATGCAATTTTCCGAATTTTTCTTTGGTCAATTCCAGTGCCGCTGTCACGTCAGCCTCAGAGGTCACCTATTTAATGCAAATGGTTCATGAAAATTCTATTTTTCTTTGGGAATTAATATATTATGTATTCTTACGTCCATTGGTGCGAAGATAACATTATCCCCGTGTTCTTGAGCAATTTCATTACCCTTCGATGATGGTAAATCTCCAATAACAACTTTACCACCTTGTTTCACGAATCTTTCAACAGTACCACGACCCAAACCGGATGCACCACCAGTTACCAGTGTAACGACGTTCTATGAATAAAAAAGAATGGAATTAATTCATTTTTGCAATTGAATTCGAGGACAAGAATAAATATTAATTAATGATTAAGAAACGAGATAATTTTGCTGATAACAATTGCAAATCTTTGGCCTCTTTAACCCACGTTTGAAAATGCTTATCAGTAGGCTTATTTCGGGTTCGATTATTAATGATAGAATATTAGTTTAAGTTTAAAAAAAAAAACGTCCATTTACTTTCAGCATTGTTGTGGAGTTTTGCGGGAAGATATTGAATTCCGAACACCGTTCTTTATTTCTCTGGAATGAATTTCTTTTCCTGTCTTCGCACTTTGGAGCTGCTGATACCGGCGAGGAGAATGGACTTTGTACTTTGGAGGAGTGGGAAGAGGTTAATGCGCAGGCGCCGAGCCTCAGGAATATCAAAATGGCGGAGCCAATGGCGAATGAGAATAGAGTTACAGTAAGACGCGTTTTCACGGAGATCAGCGGTTGTACAGTCGAACTAGCGATTCAAGAACGGGCCAGCGCTATTGGTCAAAACCGTTGGGCCGAAATGCATCACGGGAAGTATCGTGGTGGGGGAACCGGGCTCCCGCCGTTTCCCGTATTCAACACCGACGTTTCCCGTATTCAACATCGCCGGTTCCCCCACCACGATACTTCCCGTGATGCATTTCGGCCCAACGGTTTTGACCAATAGCGCTGGCCGTTTCTCGAAAGTGGGGGAAGCGAGCTCCCACGGTTTCCCGTGTTCACTTTTTCGCTAGTTGGACTATATGAAAGTGTTCAAATTATAACATTTTTTTCCTGATTCAAAAAGGTAAGAAAATTCAGCCATGTACACTTCAAACAATTTTTATTATTCAACACATCATAATCACACATTGTTTACAGTTTCACATTGGTTATACATGAAGAGGATATATGGAATTGAGCTCCATTAATTATTGCACTCCAAATTATTCCAAGAAAATTAATATTCAAACTCCACTCATCTCCAAGACCAAAGAAATCGTTGTAACAAAGCCATTTACCTCACCTCGACGATGAAAACGATAGAAGCAAGTAATATACCAATTCCCAGCAATTTAAAAGCAAAATCCAATTTACTGAGCTTAACTGGTCGATACACCGGTTGAATTTCCTCCATCATCTTCAAGAATGTATCGGCTTCATGCTTGAGGGTTCCAGCATACGTGTAGTTTTTATTCCAATAATCGTAAATACCAGATTCGATGTGTCTTATGATCATGTTGTTGAAGCGATCCCGAAGTGGCCAGTTGAGTCGACACTTGAAATTCAACGGTAGCAGCTTGACCGTGTCTTTGACATTGACTAGAGGTACTGAACTGTAAAACTTGTCAAAGTATTGTCTTGTCATTATGCATGCGTGGTAACGATCCTTCAGTGCCCAGGCTATACAATCATCACTTGAGGCACGCCTGAAATTAATTTGGGGATAATCTTTTTTCACATTTTCAGAAAGTGGTGCAAAGCCATAAAATCCATAGTTTGCATCCACCAGTTCCTTGATTGAAGCGGGTGGTTTCAATGTGTCCGGCTGCGTTAAGAATGATGCAATTTTTCCCTGGAATACTCCATTACTGATGACTAGGAAAATGAGCATTGGAGTGAGGTAAATTCTGAAGGAATTGTTCCTAGAATTTACACGAATTGATGAGTACACTAGGAGTCTTGTCAGATCCAACGTTCCTTTGACGAAATCATGGTTTCGGAACGCGAGAATTGCTAATAAGATTGCTAATGATATAAATGCGAAGAACAGCATTTTGGGACTCCACAAATGGATGATTTTGTCCAGCGTTGGTATCTCCTCGGATCTCGTTAATGCTAATAGTTCCTCCCATTTGTGAGGATATAGAAATGGATGCTTGGGAAACTGTTTGAGTGGACGTATGTTGTAGAATATATCCAAATGAAATTTTGCAAGCTGAGTCATCGCGTTCTGCTCAGGCTTTGATTCCATCCATAGCATGGTAACGTTCATCCGGCCGATGACGGAATGGAACATTGCATAGTGCGGACGAGCAGTTGTATAATCGATGAATTTGTCCAATTTTGTGAAATTATCTTCTAGCCTCACTGCAGCTTTGATTCCATAACCCGAGAGATGCTGTGTTTTGTCGTAATTCAAATTCTCGCAGGAAATTCCTGAAATTTCATCAATTATAGGATTTTTCGTGAAATTAGTATTAATTAATTGCTTACGTGGATGGAAAACTTGGGTGAAAACATTGAAATCGGGCAATTTTTGGACTCTTTTCCAGGGATGAGGTGCGTAATCAGCCATCAGATTCAAAGTATACAGAGCTACTGTATTCGTTGCTTCAGGACAGATGTAAATTGAATTAATGACGTCCAGGTTCCAGGTTGCGTTCAAAATCTCTTTAAAATTACTGCAAGCGGTTTTTCTACTGCCAATTATGAAGAACCAAGCCATGTGATTCCAAACTCGAGTTTTCTTTAATAATGACAAGTCTGATTGTAATGTTTTAGGGGAATCTTCTATCATCACGACCTGAGTTACTGTAACGTGCGGCAATTGGGCCATGTCTTCAGTCTTCATGAAACTGTTCATTCGAATAACTGATGTGTGGTCAATAAAAAGGTGGAAGTCTCCAAAGATGACGACGGGATTCGACAAATTGTTCTCTCGATAACAGGATTCAAAGATCATTTTCTGAAATAAATTATGGAGCAATTCTTATCGTAACTTACATTGTAATTGAATACTGACCATCACCCGTTGACCAACAGGGACACCCTCCGGAATCCGGGGCTTCAGAAATCTTCCTTCAGCAGAAACTGCCAGAAGGAATAATAACCATTTTATCAATGACGACTGCATTAAATCCTCCAGCTCTGCACATCTACTCGGTAAGAACTTCAACCAGAATACTGACGTGGTGAACACCTGGGAATGTCAGGATACATGAAATTCCCGGGCTCAGGATATTTTTGCGGAAATTCATTGGAAAAAAAATAATTTTCCCATGAGGATTGCACGTGGTATTTTTTTCGAAAAGTCGAATTCATTATCCGCAATTACCTATACTCAATTCCAATGGTTTTACAATGTTGTGGTGAAACAGGTCAAGTCAATTTTTCTTTTATTGTTTCTCGAAAAATTCTATATTTGAATTTTCGCATCACGGAGGATTCAAATTTCATCAATAACTTCATGCTCTTATTACGCATGCGCGAGTGTGATAATTATTAATCTCAGCGCTGCATACTTCACATACGCATTTAATTAATTTTTATTTTTTCATTTCCCTAGGAAATGCTTGAGGCAGCTCCTTCTTTTACTACAATGAATGCGATAGTGGATGTAGCGTGAATCGATAACGGTTTTCTTTCGTACAAACGGAAAGGAGAGGGAGTGAATAAAAGAGAGAGAGAGAGAAAAACGAAGAGGAATGGGCTCTTTCCTCTGATTCTCATAGGCGTCGCCTAGTCATCTGCCGGCTGGGGTCCGTGATACCTCTGGGTCCAGTGATAAAGTTTAAATTTCACTTTCTGTAATTAAGGAACATTAGCACACATCTAAAAATCAATTAATGGGTATGTAAATGACACGAGAATTTTCATACTTGTAATTAAGTAAATAAAAAAGAGAATACGTAATAAATTATGTAAAATAAAAAGTTTCTTCTTCCGTTTCGTTGGAACAAAACTTTTTATTTTATAATTTCTCTTCTTTTTGTATTTATTTTCACTTGGAAATGTCAACGACCGTGCGTATTTATTGATTTGCCACGTGACAATGAATATTTGATGATAATTCTGTGATCTTTTGTGTTCAATATCTCGTAAATTAAGAGAGATAGGGTAATTTTTGTTGAATCCTTTTTTGTAGAGAATTTCAAGAGCTCCAAAAAAGAATTCTACAAAAATTACGCTATCTCGCTTAATTTCCGAAATATTTTCAAAAAACATATTCTATATTAAGAAAAACATTGGTGATTACATCGTCTATTACAGAGTTCATTTTGTTTTTATGATTTTTTTTTATTTCCTCAGGTATTCTAAATTACTCGCAAGTCATATCTCTCTTCTATTATCACTTTTCTATTATTACGTTTTATCTCTACGTAAAGGAAAAATGCTGTATCCAACATCTTCGCAATTAATGAGAAAATGCCTGTTTTCAATAGAACATTTTAATCCTCGAAAATCGAAAATACTCTGAATTATGGATGAACACAAGAAATTATCCGATTGTCGTTGTTTTTCAACCGCGACGATACGGTTCGTTTAACCATTTCATCACTCTCATTAGCATATTTAACATCGTTCTATCACATCTGCATGTGGCCCACTTTATATCGTCTCAAAATCCAGAGAATTTCACACTCGATAATTAGAGAATAGTTGAATTATCCATTTTTAAAATTCCCCTACTAAATTCCTTTAAATTATCATTTACAGATAGAACGAGATTGGGTTATGCTTCGGCACTTGCCGTAGGAATTGGCACAGCAGTTTTTTTTGCCTGGTGGTGGTTATC
Source organism: Aleiodes testaceus (assembly GCA_963565655.1). Lineage (NCBI taxonomy): Eukaryota > Metazoa > Arthropoda > Insecta > Hymenoptera > Braconidae > Aleiodes > Aleiodes testaceus. The sequence continues at coordinate 3,414,802 of OY751428.1, forward strand.
AAAGAACAAGAAGCCCCGACCCCCAACGAAATGGCGCAAAGTTGGTGAACTCAGTGATATGTTTGTTTTCCCCGTCAAATCATTCGGAGCTATCAGAGAAAATGCAATGGAATGCACACAATTGGGATTAAAATCAGGATGGCTGAGAGATAGAACGCTGATGGTCATTGATTTGGATGGAAGATTTGTGACTGCCCGACAAATGCCCAGAATGACACAGGTTTATCAAATTTTTATCAATTAAATTTAAATTGCAGCAATTGACGCAGGTCACCTTCACAATTGATAAGAGATGGAAAATTAACTTGAGTGAATAATCTTTAGATAATACCGAGCGTAGCTGCCTCAATTCTGACACTTCGTGCACCAGGAATGATAACAATGAGTGTCGATCTATCAAACGTTGGGAAGAGCTTCCGAGCGGCTGTTTGGGGTCAACCGGTACCTGCATGCGATTGCGGTGAAGAAGTTGCACGATGGATATCCCGGTTTCTTCTGCAGGAGGACACTGGCCTCAGACTTGTCTATTATCCACTTGATGGACCGTATCGAGACGTCAGAACGTCTAATGAAGGATTCCCGTTATTGCAAAATGAGGATTCTGTGAGTATTCTCGTTTTTAATGCACTAATCCAATGTTTTTTATTATTATTTTATTTTACAGGGTGCATATCCGGATGCAACGAGTTATATGATGATTAATGAGGCGTCAATTGCTGATCTGAATACTCGCATTGAGGATCCCGTTACGCCTTTGCAGTTCCGACCTAATTTTGTTGTCAAAGGGCCGGAACCACTCGATGAGGATACCTTCGATTGGGTCAAAATTGGATCTGTTATCTTCAGAAATGTTAAACCCTGCACTCGGTGTGTCTTTACGACCATTGATCCTGACACTGGAATCAAACATCCGAAGAATGAACCCTTGAAAACTTTGAGAGAGTACGTAATTTATTTAATTGGGGATTTCTTTATATTTTTCGGGGTTTTAATTCATTTTACAGAGAATGGAAATTCATTTCAGGTACAGACAATTAGAGGATCCTGTACTTAGGCAGATTTGCAAGTACAGTCCGGTTATGGGGATTCATTTGGGTCTCAAAGGGCCCAATGGTGTAGTGAGACTCGGGGATTCAGTTTATGTTGGTGTGCATGAGGAAGAACCACAGAATCCCATCAAATCGCCACCATAGCTACGAAGGTGGGACTCGTGCGATTGCATCGGTCCCACAATGTCCGGGAATAATGATGAAATTGTGAATTCAGTAGCGAAGTGATAGAGATCCTGTTTTACCTTTTTTTACTACTGAATTATGAGTAAATTGGAAATTAATTTTAAAATTCTACGAAATGAGAATTTGTGATGATTTTTAGTTACATTTACATGTGAACTCTTCGTGTATTTTTTATAGGTTTATAATCAACAGGAGATGGAAGGATATATAAATATATTTTTGAAAATATTGTCCAAAGAAAATGAAGAATAATTGAATTATCTTGTTTTACCTTTTCACGACTGAATTTCCTATAATTACCGGAATCCGATGTCATCAGAGGAGGTAAGTCCCTAATTTTAAATTGCAGAGACGACAATGCTACAAAGAATCATCAAGAATTTAATAAAAGTCGCAAATCTAGTGAAATTAAATTACATAGTTAACGTAATTGATTTAAGATAAATGGAGATATAATTTGTCTCTTCCCGAGATTATTATTACTCTAAAAAATAATGAGAAAAAAATACTTTCTTTATGTATTCGGATAAAATGACAGAATATTTTCGCAAATCGTTAAAGTAATAAATTTTCACTTTATCAGGAAATATCGAGTTTTATTAGTTTTATTTCTCATTAAATCACCTTTGATTCATTTCTCAACGCCTGAAGCTTCTGATCTCCTTCGAGTTTCTGTCATTTAATTTAATGCGAAAAAAAAATGTAATAAGTTGCGTAAGGATCCTGTAACTGTCTCGGTATTTTTCATTCACGGTTCATAAGAGGGGTCATATGAAAGTGCGAATTATAATGCATTATTTTTCATGTCAATCAACTGCCTTTCTAAATCTATCAATTCTTTTGAAAAAACCCATTGTTATAAATGCAGACAATAAATTTTCCTGAATCGTTACAGCAGACGTTAACAATTCCAATTATTAGAATTTATAGATGATTGTATTAAATCCTCTTTTTTTATGATTGAAAAGTAATGAGAACTGGTTTGAGGTTCACCTGTTGATCGTAATTTCATTCCAATCAATTCAACCACTCAACTATTTCATAAGTTATTCCCTCACTCGATGGATTATCGATGAAAAAAATGGAATAAAAATTGTGTGAAACCATTGGGAAATGATTTTCGATTAATTATTAGAGGAAGCACATGCTCACTTGGAAATTGTATATTACAAGAAATCGAGAGAAATATTGGAGATAGAATTTTTTTGATGATTCCATCGGAAAGCTGAGGAAATTTTAGGCGGAAAGCATGTGTCGGAATTAATTTTTTCGAGTTTTTGGAAAATTCGATTTTTTTCACTCAGATTTGAAGGGGTTTACCTTGGGAAAAATTGAAAAAATTGAAAAAGTTACAAGCCATTTTATGAAAATCAGTTTTTGGCCCATAACTTTTTCAATTTTTGTTAAAAATCGTAGATATTTACAAAAATGTGTTTTTTCACATTTTTCCAAGGTAAACCCCTTCAAATTTGGGTGAAAAAAATCGAATTTTCAAAAAACTCAAAAAAATTAATTTCGACACATGTTTTCCTCCTAAAATTTCCTCAGCTTTCCGATGGAATCATCGAAAAGATTCTATCTCCAACCGTTCAATCATTTAAAATTCTAAAGAACTTGACCATTTAATTACTTATTTCAATATAATATTTATTTACACTACACAATAATGGGGGATTTACATATACAAGTTATTCGCACATTCTCGGGGGACTCTTATCAATTTTCCATTCTCTTTCATTTATTTATAATTAATTTTCCTTAAAATATCAATCAAAAATATATATACTCCAAAAAAATCTCATGAAAAAATAAACAAGAAAAAACGTATCTCCATGAGGAGTCTCTAAATTAATTAGCAAAGAGGTAAAATGGGATTATTGAAAAAATCGGAATAATTTCATTTTATCTCTGCAAATAAATTTTTAACAAAAAAAATAATATAAGTACATTGTAGCGGCAGTGGACGCGGTAACCCAAAAATAAAGCCCTCGGGGATAAATATTTACAAATTTCCTTCGCTTTTTTACACAATATTTTATCATTCAATAATAATAATAATAAAACAATTGATTTTTCGATGAAATTGTGTCCGAGTTGAATTCACGCTCAGATGGCTTATTGAATAAATCCGATGAAAGTGAACATTTTTTTCCTTCGAATGAGAGAAAAAATTATAAAGTGACAGAGCTGCGAACGGAATTGAGTGTGAAGTGGAAAGAAGTGGTGAAAAAATTTGAGAAGAGAATCGCTCGGTTTTCCTGAATCCATCGACTGCAACATGTCTCGAATCCCGGGTACAAGGGACGACAAATTGTCGTCAAAATACGTCGTACCCGCGATTCTATCAATTATTTCACTCGTTTCATGATTTTTTTGCTGTTTCAGATGATGGAGGTGATGAGTCGTGCCTTGAAGTTAACGATACGCTCACTGGTTGCGGCGAGACGCTGTAAAAAAATTCATATTTATTGGAATTGGATAATTTAATGGTAAAATAGTGGTTTAGTGTTTTAGTCTCAATGAGACGATATTTATGACTTTTTTTCATGAGAAGAAATTTCGAAATTTTTAATGGATTTTCGTTTTTCATTTCAGATGCTCGTTTACTCATTTGGACTTATTCCCAGATTTTTTTTATTTGAAAAATCGTAACTCGAATTACGATTTTATGTAGTAAACACATTTTCCAACAATTTTTACTCTTTGATATGACTAAAATGAAAAAAAATTGAAATTCCTGAGAATTCAAGGATAATAATCGCTGATTTTGAAATCTAATCCTTTAAATTCTCATTGTGTTTCTAATTTCTTTGTTATTTTCACAATAAAATTGAGAATACGAGGAATGCTAAAATTTGAACGCCAAGAGAATTACCAAATGTGTCCTTTGTTCATTTTAAACATTAGAAATTGAGTAGAATGGGTCACAAATGTATTTCACCATTAATTTTTGAAGGATAAAAAAAAGAGCATAACTCAAATGATGAAATTAACCCCAATCCCCCTTTGTTCTCCATTATCACCTGAATTCTTCATCAATTAGAAAAAAAAATATCCAATACCTTTTTTTATTTCAACTGCATGCGCAACAGTTAGACGCTGTTACGCTTGCGTAATTCATATTTCAACGTTTAAAAGCAGTTCTCGAACACGAACTATTTCATAGAGAAAGTTCTGTAGCCAGGCTACATTTTTGCTTTCCATCGATTCGACCAGCTTGACCCCCCCTCCAACAATTATTACGTAATTTTTAATGTTTATATCTGGAACGGACTTTGGTTTGTGGTTGTAATACCCAGTGACACATACTTCATATTTGCTGATCGAGGAAATGGGGAATTCAATTAATTCGAGTAATCCTCTATCTCACGACAAAAAATTGTAGATCAACTTCATTTAATTCTGCTTCAAATAATTAAACTGATTTTTTAATTTATTAATTATTTTCCCTTCTGCTGATATAATCGTGAGTCGTAATTATTTGAAAGTAATTGGATTTTTCGATGAAATCGAATGGAATTCTTCGGCTTTTTCTTTTATATTTAATTAAATTGGTCAATTAAAGATTTTTTAAATTGATGGGAAAAATTAGTTTCTTTTATATTGAAAGAAAAAAATTGGTAAATGTACTTACAAGAATGAGATCCTGAATTAAATTTGAAATACCCCGATTAGCTATCACAAAGAGCCTTGTAACTGGTCCAGGTACAGCCTCCTGAGTAGCATCCTGTCTTCCTGAATTTGCTGGATCCGTTGGTTGTGAGTTACTTGATGATCCACTGCCGGCAACAAGCTGAAAAAATTCAACCCAATGATTTATTTAATTGCACGAATAATTAATTAATGAAAGAGAGAAAACACTGATTCCAAACAGCCAAGTGATAGTGTGTGTGTCAGGGCAAGATTATCGGGGATTGACGAGAAAGAAATAAATCAATTTAATTAAATTAAAAAAAAAAGGAAAAATAATGTAAAAGAGTTCCATCTCTTCGGCAATCCCGTTGCATCCAGTCCCCCTTGATCCTGCCGCAACACATAACTCGCAGGATCCATTTTCACCGTGCTCTTGCTACAACCTAATGATAATTACTTGCGTGCTCATTATAATAATTCGGTAATGAGTTAATTCGGTTTTTTTCGGTTGTTTTTTGTGGATATCTTGGAAACTATGGGGGATAGGGCAATTTTGCACTGAACCTTTTTTGTGCAGAATTTCAAGAGCTACAAAAAAGGTTATATTGAAAATTACGCTAACTCGATTAGTTTCCGAGATATCATCAAAAATGTGGAGACAAAAATCTGATGTCTTCACTACTGAATTATTTGATACATGAATGATGAAAATTTTTTTAACAAATGATTAAGTATCAAATCTTGTGCTTCACTACGATGACAAAAATAATTCAATTAATTAATAAAATGTAATAACAACTCAACTACTCATATTACGGTGCTCTATGGGTTTTAATAAATTGTATGAATAATAATCTCAAAATATAGTTCTTCTAGTTTTAATTATGTGTTTACATCGAGGCGAGCTCGTTCGTCCTGGTTGTCATATTCCATTCGATTATTCATCGGATAATTGATTTTTTTTTTTTTTTGGGTGATCGATGGTCGTCAGGATCTTCGGTTGGACGGCGCTTTGGATGGGACGCGATTGCAGGAGCGAGATTTTTTTCAGAAAGTAAATAAGCACCCAGAATTATTCTTTAATTAGATAAAATTAATTCAGCGGAAAAAGAGTGAATTTTTTCGGATTTTTGTAAATATCTCGGAGAATAATTGAGATAGGATAATTTTGCTCTGAACCTTTTTTGCAGAGAATTTTGAGATCTACAAAAAAAGTTCAGTGCAAAATTCCTCTCTCTCTCTTAGTTTCCGAGATATTCGGGTTTGAATGATCAGAAAGAATTTTTAATTAAAATAAAGCAGCAGACAGGCAATGTACAGGTGGAGGATAATACGTGAATATTAATTACAAAAAAAAAACAAATTAATTCTAGAGTAGCCAGAAATAGGTGAAAGTGAAAGAAAACTAAAAAAATTATTTCTACATACGAAACAGACTGCAGATACATTTTCTCTCAATCTCCAATAGATTCCCAGGAATTATTGTGGAAATAAAGAATAGCATTAGTAAAGAACCTTGAGCGTGAAAAAAAATCGTTTCCAATAGAGCTATATGAATTATAATGATGAAGACAAAGTTAACGCTGCAAATTTACGTTCAGCGGCAGTAGATTCAGTATAGGAATTGATCAGACATGACTCAGTGAAAAAGTCGAGTGTTTGTCTTCCTGTCTTGAATCTTCAAACACAAATAAATGAAATTACAATTTTATCTATTTCTCTCCTCTCGATTTCTTTTCATCTCAATCCACATAAAATGCTGTATTAAGTGCCACTAAGTGCGACTAATTAGTAATAATAATGAGATGCAATGACAATTATCCAGAAACAAAGATTTCAGGAGTAAAAAAGGTAAGAAAGACCGAATGAATTTTCTGTCATTTTAAAAAATCAATGAAAATGGACAAAAAATGAATTGACCTTTTTCACTTTTAATTTAATAATGAAATTAGCATTGAGTCTCGCAGGAAGCAAGCATGAAGAGTGATTTGGTAGTGATTTATTAATTTTCCAATGTAATTCTGTTTTTTTTTCATAATAAATGTTTGTTGATGTCGGAAGGAATGGCGTACCGGTGGTTGCGCAGCTCCAGGCGCAGGGGCTGGGGCGGGGGCGGCTGCCGGCGGGGCAGGAGCAGGTGCAGCCGCCGCGGCAGCGGGGGCGACTGCTTGGGTTTGAGTCGGGGGGGACGGGCCTAGGTCACGTGAAGCACTTAGACCTAGACCGAGGCTTTGAGTGCCTGCCACCACGCGGTATACCGTCCCAGCCGCTCGAGCCGCCCCGTCTGCTGCTTGCTAGGTAGACACAGACACGTGTAATTCGTAAATTCTCAATAATTTTTTATTTTTTATTTTATTTAAAAAGACATTCTATTTTTCTCCTCATGATGTTGTTCATTATTATGTCATACAGTTGAAGCAACAATTTGACGAATTTTTAAAATAAAAAATATTTAATTCAAGCTGAAATAATAAAATAATGAATTCAATGTCTGGCATACACACGACTGCATTTCCGGTGGATCTTAAAAACTTAATTCTAAATAATTATGATAATTAATTTAAAATTAATTGTTAATCATTGATAATCACTTACCCTTATAATATCGAATAAAAAATTTCCAGATCCCCCACCACTGCCCCCAGAACCCCCACTATTTCCACCAAAGCCGAAGCTCAGGAATCTCTTGTTCCTGTTCTCGTCGTCGCTGACTTCTATATCCTCCAACGGTGCCAATTCCGATTCCACTGCTTCGTTTGCTGATGCTCCTTGATCCTCGAACTGTACTCTCACCTCTGCGTTCTCCGATGCTGCTTGATCTACGTCCTGTGTCACGTGATTCTCGGCTTCTGGATTCACGTCCTGAGAATCATTAAATTCATTATTTTTCATTAGAATGTATTAATATTAATAAAACCAATAAATTTATTTGTGAATTGAGTAGAAAAATTAGACACATGATTTTCGTAGATGAGAGAATAAATCAATTATTTGAGGAATGAAGTTGTTAAACGAAATTAATCACTTCCGGATTGAGAAAAGTTTTTATGAGTGAAAACGAAGTAGAGGAGATGACGAATGGCGGCATGGCACACGTCACCAGTCTTGTAAAGCGTTGTGCCTGATTTTTTTTTTTTTCAAAATACTTTCGAGACCTTTTGATTGCTCGGTTGTTGGAGATGCTGCGTCATCCTCGTCTGGTGGATAAGTTGGTAATGATATTGATACCATAGCACCGTTGCTACTTCGAGACGAAAAATCACTACCATCGCTCGTCATTTTTGTGTCAGTAATGTTATTTGTGTTTTCGTCTTCCTCCTCATCGTCGAAGGGGGAAGCAACGGTTACGGTTGATCCAACCTCGTTACTTCTGCCGCCGTTTTCGCCACCTCCTCCACCACCATTCTGACGACCGCCACCAAGGACACTTCGAAGTATCGTTGGACCCAATACTTTGATTACTTCACCAACAATCATGTTGACTTTGTTTTCAATCATCTATAATTTTTTTTTTTTCTAATTTTTTGAGGTTTTTTTTCGGAATAAATTTGTAATTATTCTTTCATTAAAATTATCAGGATAATTATCTCATTTATTTTTGATACAATGATGATGGAAAAACCGGTTTTATTTGAGAGATTTTTCATGTTTTTTTTTTTTTTTTTTAACTAATTCAAATGATTATTTCTCAATCTTAATTTATTCAGTCATTAAATTTTTGAAAACCGTGAAATAATATCGTAAAATCGTTAAGAGAAGATGAGTAAAAAAAAAATCGGTGAAAAATTATGTTCCGCATTGTAAATTTCAATTGATGATAATCACACGACAATTTACGGATCTCATAATAAAACTAATTATTATTGAGACGATAAAAAACAGAATTATATAAAAAAAAAATAAAAATGGAATAAACAATGTATTTCTTTAAATAAATAAAATTTCAATGATTTCCATTGTGTTCCGCTTTTTTAATTTTTCTCTGAAGAAATTAAATCTCCGGAAACAAATGATTTTTAATGCATGCTTCATATGAATGAGGTAAGCACTGGCGTGATCACTGTAAAAACATTCCGGTAATTTTATTTCGAGATCGGATGATAAATTCAGTGGTAAAATTATAAAAATCCTGCTCCTCTTTTTCCTCGAATATCTCGGAAACAAAGCGAGATAGAGCAATAATCATAATAACCTTTTTTGTAGCTCTTGAAATTCTCTACAAAAAAGGTCTCCTGCAAAATTGTCCTATCTCGCTTAGTTTCCGAGCTCATCAGAAAATAATAAATTGTAAAAAATTAAATAAATCCCTGATTTTTCGTCAGTTGAATTCACGTGGAAAATTAACTCGACAGACATATGAATGACTCTACTTTCACTCTGAGAATGCCGGCCACGTGCATTCATTGGCAAACGAATTCAAATAAACCGAATTTTTTCAATTTAAATAATTCTGTGCAATTTAATTTGATTTTTTAAATAATTCTGACCTGGGTGATGCCAGGAAATAACTGACGAAGAATGCCGATCGTTCTTTTACTTCTTTGGGCAGCATCGTTGTCACTTTCGACCATGACTAACTGGTCCAGTGCCTGAAATTTCATTTATCCACATTTAATCAGTCGTGGAAGATGAATAACGATTTCTCAATGATTTATCAGAAAATAATTGATATTTTCCAACGAATAAATTATTTAAAATTGACATAAAATAAAATGTCCAATTGAATTAAATTGAATTAAATTGAATTAAATTGAATAAATTGAATGAATTAAAATCTTACAAGAGGTAATGAATGAAAATTACATTATTTCGTGTATTAAGAGTGAATTGAGAGTGGATTCTTGCTTAATACGTAAGCTCGAGTTTAACGGTCCACTTTCCCCACAAAAGACACCGACTTCTATCCGGCCGAATGACCGTCGATGACGACACATTGTTACCCTTCGTTTATGGACAAAATTGGAAAAGAATTGGATTCTCTGGACCGAGACATTCGAATTGACTAATAATAGTTTCCAAAAAAAAAAAAACGATTTTTCTATAAATTATTCAGAAACGTTTTTTTTTCTTTCTCTCAAGAATTTATTCAAATTTTTGTTTTTTCAGTAAATTCTTATTCTTGAGTTGAAAAAAAAGGAGCCACTTTCCATTGAGCTTCGATCGAGCGAAGAAAGTGTCCAGTTGGCATAGCAGACGGTCTCAGTAAGTGAAAGTATACAAAAGAGGGTATCCACGTGTACCATCATAAACATGTATGTGTTTACCATGCGATAACAAAATTCTCGCAAGGTTCTTTGAATAAATATTAATTCAGTCATAAAAATGTGGTGTGTCATGTTTTTTTTTAATTTTATTGAATATCTCGGGAAATAAGAGAGATAGAGAAAAATGTGAAGAGACCTTTTTTGTAGATTTTTGAATTCTCTACAAAAAAAGTCTCCTGACATTTTTCTCTATCTCTCTTAGTTTCCGAGATATTGAGGGAGAAAGATTTTTGTTGAATGAAGCTTGTCTCGAGTCGAATCTCAGGTGACACATTTACCTGTCGCACAATGAATCCTCTCAATTTCTCTTTTTCGAGACAAAAAAATAGTGAATCTTATCTTTTTCCTCATTGGGACGATCGCCCCAATTCTCCAAATACCAGAAACACATGAGATTCAATTCATTTTCTGGAGAAATTGAAAAAAATGAGAGAAACATTGAGACTCGCCGCAGGAAAAGAAAATCACGGAGACGAGAAGATAATCCACTCACCAGCGAAAACATGAAAACTCTGGTGCATTTACTTTCCACGCGAGAGTGGAATGCCCTGTTCCTTGCACTTGAGGATTCACATCTTTACATTTTCGTATTTTTCATTAAATCATTTTTTTTACGATTCTTTAAATGAATTATTAATGATTTTTTTTTTTCAAATCCATGAGGAAATGATTCAGATAAATAGTCCACTGTTTATCAAATAAGATGCATTACAATTCCATTGAGATCAAGGCTCCTCAATTACACGTTTTTTTTGTTCCATCATTGAAAGAAAAAAAGGCAAGGTTAACAATTTTTTCTCAATGAATCCGATAACAACCCGTATTTGATTATAATAGAAAAATGAGAAAATGGAATAAAACTAACCTGGGACTGAAGTCTCTCGTTCTTGGAAAGTGGAAGGGAGCTGACTAGAGCTATCAGGCACGCGGCCATCAGGACTGTCGTTGTGAATCTCATCATCTTCTTTTAAGACTGAGATTATTCTGTAAACAAAATTATAAAACATTTTCGTTTAATTAAATTCAGTGGTAAAACTGTAAAACTCCTTCTCCTCTTTTTCCTCGAATATCTCGGAAACTAAGCGAGATAGAGCAATAATGATAATAACCTTTTTTGTAGCTCTTGAAATTCTCTACAAAAAAGGTCTCCTGCAAAATTGCGCTATCTCGCTTAGTTTCCGAGATATTCTCAAAAAATAAATACCAAAAAAAAAAGGAATTCATTTCTCAATTTTTTCGCTTTTGATTAATTATAATAATAATAATAATATTTATTGTCACATTGTAAAAAAAGTGAGGGGCGCCGGAAGCAATTTGAAAGGACTAAAACCTCGAAAGATTCGACAGCGTGAAAGAAAAAGGTGTTCACCTTTCTCGAGCACGAATATCCCCAAGACTCACTTTCGTTCAAGAAGAATCGAAAGTTGTGGAGCATAAGTTGTTTATTGCGAATGTATAAATATAACCATGAAAAAAAAATTCACTCTAATGTTGACTTAATATTATTTAAATGAAATAATTCAATAGGAAAAATACGTAAATCATGAATTTCATTGGAATTATTTCCTCAGCAAATCGTGATTCCAATTCGTGAGCGAAAAGGGGTGGTAAGTGGGGGGGTGGGGAGGATAATTTGAGGACACATGCGCTCACGCGCCTCAACTTGACGGCCAACTCCAATCACTTTGACCATTGACGAAAGGCCAATGAATTTAATTAGGGAAAATAATTTTTTGTTTCACTGAAATGTCAGGAGACGAAAAAAAAAAAAAATTGTAAAAAAATCACTGAATTATTGGAATTGAAATAATCACTGATTAATTTTTTTTCGGAAACTCGGGTCTATTTCACTCCACAGTTTCACTCAATTGAATAAATGAAAAAGTAAAAAATGGATTTTTTTTGTTGGAAAATTATTTTGGCTTTTCGTTGGAACTCACCACACACGTAAATCCGTAACTGATAAACTTAAACTCGGACTCGTTAAAATAATGGAGCTCACGGGGCTCCTGCTCTCTCTCGATTATTGTGACTGTCTGTGTGTGGCGGCGATATTGTGAGCGGCTTTTATTAGCAGGAGGGACTTACCAGATGCCCCAGCCACCACCACTTCATTTTGACATGCCAGGTAGATAAAATTGAGGGGAGGGGGGATGGGAAAGAAAGAGGAAGAGGGAATTGATATCAGTCCTGTATCCTGACTCCAAGGATCTTCAAAAAACAGGAAATTCATTTTGTTTTTTAATAAAAAAAATATTCGATTTTAATCAAATAAAATTGTTTTATTTTGTGAGTAGTTTATTGAGGATATCTCGGAAAATAAGAGAGATAGAGTAATTTTGCACTGAACCTTTTTTGAAGCTCTTGAAATTCTCTACAAAAAAGGATTCTTCCAAAATTTCTCTATCTCTATTTTTTTCAGAGATATTCAGGGTTTAATTAAGTGATGGCATTAATTTGTTAAATCGTTGATTTTTTAGGGATCTGATGATAGTGAAACTATTGCAGTGTCTATTATTGCAATGAAATTGAGCAACTAAAACTCTTGCTAAATTAACAAATGATTTTAAAACCGTGACGTTAATCAGTCATCTGAATAATCCATCAATTTCTATCAATATAATTGAAGAAATTAAAAATATTCTAAAATGCCTGAAAATGGTGAGAATGGTAATGACCTCAGTTCTTCAGTCGTATTGGATGCAAAAATGAGAATCAGTTTCGCAATACATGAAGGTCGTCCTCTTCCACATGACAACGAGTGAGTAATTAAATTCTAATGTCTCATGATTACAAAAAATTCTTTTTTTTATTTATCTGAAAAAATAAAAAATGGATATTAGTCTTTTTTCTCTACCAAATTATTACTTTCTTCATTTTAATTTCTGAGTAGAGAGGTGATCCCATGAAATTGTAGAAATCACGTGCATGGAGTTTGTTATGTTTCCTAATGAGTGAGAAAGTTTTCCAGTTCAATTGGATTTTATATTTGAATGACTGCCAAATTTAATCTGGAATTTATCTCCATTTTTCCTTTTTCTCAATTTTTTTTATTCTTCAACTAAAATCGACTCGACATTTTCCACTTTTTCTGCATTCAAATTCATTTAATTTGAAGAATGATTACTCATTTAAGTAAATATTCTTGTGTTGTTGACCTTGTCATAGAATTGCTTCTCTCGCACACACATTGGACAGTTTTTTTTCATGCAAAAAAGTTAAATGCTTCGCATAAATCTTGGAGGGAAAAAATTATCGTATAAATTGATTATTTTTATGACGATGGAAAGTAGATTATTTTTTTGGATCTGAGAAAAAAGGGTTTTAATTCTCATTTATTCATGAAATTCAAAATTTGACCGATATTACCGACAAATTCCATAATTCCTTCACGTACTATTACTTCTTCATCTATTCACTAGGCGGAGACACTGAGCTTCAAGTTCCAACAATTACCAACAATGTCCATTGGAAGAAATTTTGAATTTTTTCAAGTTTTTGAAAGTTCGATTTTTTTCACCCAGATTTGAAGGGGTTTACCTTGGACAATTTTGAAAAAATCACTTTTTTGGGAATATCTCGAGTTCTATTGGTCGTAGCTCAAAAATTCCGACTCGAGGTGAAAGGTGAGCTCCTTTGCGATGAATTCATGTGGTTTTAAAATTAAAAATAGAAGAATTTTCGAGCTACGACCAATAGAACCCGAGATATCGCCAAAAATGTGATTTTTTCATTTTTTTCCAAGGTAAACCCCTTCAAATCTGGGTGAAAAAAATCGAATTTTCGAAAAATTAAAAAAAATATATTTTGACACTTGATTTCCAGCTAAAATTACCTCAGCTTTTCAATGGAATCATCGAAAAATACCTCAGAATTTACAGGAAAGAAATCTCATGTTTAATGCAATTACTTGAGATCGACTTTCATTAATCCAATCATTCCATTTGTTTTTTACCGAAACAATTACATAATAAATATCTCTGTGACAGCCTGAACCAGGAAATTATATGTATTGAATTATATTATAACGAATATTATCAACGAATGAACGGGAAGTAGCGGATGAATCAATTATCATTGGATAATCGTAACAAGTTGTGATTATGCAGATCCAGGAAATACTGTGAAATTCAAAATTTTTGACTCAAACCACTTAATCACTTTTTTTTTATTATGGAAAGTGTCCTTCCATTGTCTTGACTCTCATTAAAAATAAGAAAATGACGAGTTGGAGGCCAAGATTCCACGATTCCTCTAATAATTCCACTAACTGTCAACAAAGTAGAGAAAATGATGGTTTACAAGACTTACTCAATCCATCCAATTATTAAAAAATTAAATAAACATAACGAATGATGTCTGACAGGTTAATTAAACAAGAAAAAAAATAAAAAAAACTAATGAAATAATTTTTCTACAATTTTCCTCAATAAAACCCAATCTACTTTAATACATAACAAGAAAAAAATTAAATTTCATAACAAAACAATAAAGAAAATTATAATGAAATGACGGAAATAACTTTCGTACGTTTGATAGTAGAAAAAAAAAAAATGAACTCATACGAACAGAAAGAATGGATGCGTTCATGCGTAATATTGATTGATAGGAAGAGCCCGAAGGATTCTCATTATCCTCACTCATTCCAATATATAAAGTTCCCCGGCGTCCTGGTAGTTTGGCAGACGTTGTTGAAGTTGGAAGCGACGATAGTTATCCTCAAAAAACCCATAAAACTTAAAAAAACGAAAAATGTCTAAGTATAACAGTATTATCCTCCTTATCATCATACTGGAGTCAATAGCAGCAGTTCCAGCTCCGCAATTGGGTGATAAAGTGAATAATGAAAAATTCGTTGAGATTAAATTGCCGGTTAAAATAACGTCGGCTGATGATTTATTTGCATGGGTGAAGAATGCGATGCAGAATATGGCATCAAAGATCGACGTGAAACTCGGGAATGATACTGACTTTAAAGACGAAAGGAAAAGTGCAAGAAAAGTGGATAAAAAAATGGTTATAGTGGAGCCAAATGGACAGAAAAAAAATGATCAACTGGAGCCTTGGTTGAAGAATGAAAACGAGGTATACTCACCACTACCATTATTCTTCCGTGACATTTACCCAAGTGTCTCTCGCAATAATTACTCAAAATACGTTTACACTACTGACAAACAAGCCTCCGGAACCTCCGAAAAGAAGACATTTGCTGATCCCCATCAGATGACGCAAAATAACTCAGATTCATTGGAGTCCTCAACGGAAAATCATCCTGAACATAAATCTGTGAATGGAACTGGTCCTCCAATTGCTCCAACTCCAGTCCCCTTTGCTATTCCCTTTGAAGCCTTCATCACCATCACCCAGGAGCCTTCCTATGATGCAGAAGCTCCTGCACAAACTAAAGTCAACATAACTGCGAATAATTCACCAGTGAAATCAACGACAACGACCCCTAAAGTGCCTGTTCCTATCTGTAATCATTCAAAACCGTTTTTCGAGCCAAATTTGTATAATCCAAATATTCAGAAGGATTATGAGAATTATAGAAGAGATAATGAGAAAAATGGGTATAAAGGTGATGAAGAGTATGTGCCTTATGTTGATGAGAAGAGGAAAGAAAATTCGAGAGGAGAAAAATTTGATACATCAAAGAGGAGTAAAAAGAAAGAAGGACCCAAACGTCAGATCACTGCTTTAGAAAGTCTTTTGGAGACTCTGGGGGTCATCAGGAAGAATCCGAAGAATTCTAAGGTTCAAGAAGCTGCTACCACATCAGCAGCAGTCACGAGAACTACAAAGAGACCACGTGGTGATAATAGACGTCCTTTTATTCAATTTGAAGATGTGAGTCTAAAAAAAAAGGATTTATTGTGAAATTATTATTGTAATATATTTAAACGATCAGTTAAATTGTATGCAACATGTGTACTTTGTTACTACCTGGGTTAGTTTTTTTTTTTAATATTATTTCTTTGTATTCGCTGCAGCATGCGTCATTGATCTCTTACTCAAGCAGGATCATGCGAGAAAGCTCTTACAGGGACATTTCAGAGGATAGATGTAAAACTTGTTTACGCAATGCTTCAGATGTCTCGATGCTTCGTGCATACGCAATGAAATTATAGTTATAAGGAACTGTCAATTTGTTTTTTTTCACCTGTAATTCATCGTCTTGAATTAATAATGAAATAAGTGCTTTAGTTCACTATTGCGATAGAGTGATGCTATAATTCTAGTTTATTTTTTGTCGATAGGAATCATCATTGCGACCTAGTAGAAATCAAACATCTCAGAGACAAGAGATTGATGATTCTGAAGAAGAAGAAGAAGAAGAAGAGGTGAGTGTTTCTCAATCGATTTATTGCAATTAAAATAGGATTGAAAATTTATTATTATTTTTTTGTTAATCAGGGTGGATCACTTGGATCAATAGCTGATCTATTACCCCTGGCACTTCCAATTATTGAAGACTTGAGTAATGTAAGTATTTATAGAAACAATTTGATTAATGAAAAATTATGAAAACTGGATATTTTAGCCGGAATCCGAAGCAGATTTGATTGAAGTCCTTCAGGCAGCTATACCAATTATTCAGGGTCTCTCTGAGGTAACCCACTTGTTACGAAACTTTTTGATGAATTGCATGGTTTTCATGAAAGAACATCGAAATTACAGGTTGATGAGGATAACGATGGGCCCAATTTCAATGATCTCATTGCCATGCTGGTGCCGGCGTTAGTGAAGATTATTAATGTGAGTAAAATATTGATGAAAATGTATCTGTTCTGTAATTTATTATTTTGTAAATATTTCAGGGAAGAGATGGTCAGGGTATAGATTTTGGAGCATTGTTTGGTCCATTATTCGGACTTGTGGCTCCATACATTGGACCAATTTTGGCGCCTCTGATTGGACCTGCAATTCGCACAATTAGTAACGTAATTAAACGTTTTCAATTTTATTTTTGTTAATTTCCCAATTTTAATTATTTTAATCTTCATTTTATTATCAATTGCAGCCACCAACTGAGGGATCATCTCTCGCTGCATTAATCACAGCAGTACTTGGACCTCTTACTACAGTAATTAATCATCATTTCGTTTTTTTTCTTTTTAATTATCCAATCTGTATTTACTTCTTGTATCTCTGTTTATTCATAAAAATTTTTACGACATCGCGAATTGCATCAACAATGAACTCTTTCAAAATTTAACAACGATGACTGAGACACAGTGAAAGTAGACATGCGAATATGTTCTTCTAAATGAAATTAATAGCGATATTTAAATTAAACAAAAAATAATCATTAACACATTTATTTTTCAGCCTCAAGAACCAAGTGGCATGTCTCCATTATCAATCGTAGTTGCAGGAGCAGTGCCAGCAATTTTAAAAGTATGAGAATTATGAAAAATAATTAACAGATGCAAATAATTAAATCCCATAGGAATTAACAAAAATATTAATTAAACAAATTTCTCATTGACCTCTCTTGAAACATTAATACACCAATTAAATAATAAAATTTTCCTAAGGAATTGAGACTTGGAGCTCCTGGAGGATCTGACGTTGGTGCACTTGTTGGTTCAGTTTTGTCTGGTGTTTTGGCAGGTGCCAGTGGAGGACTGAGTGGTGGTTCTTTTGGTCCAGATGGACCAGCTCCTTACGGTGCTGTAAGCAAGAAAAAAAAACTTATTCAATCCCCGCATAGTGTACATGAAATCCCCATTAATAACAGATAATTATACAAAATTCAGGCGCCAGTGTCTTCATCAAGGTTTAATGCAGGCTTCACTGGTAGGCCATCACCTGGTCCACCAATCAACCGTCCTTTCATCGTGAGTACTTTCACTTGTATCTACAACAGTAGCTAAAAAGGCTATAATGATACATTACTACTTTATTTCTTCGTTATTACGAAACTAAAAAGGATATATGCATTATAATGTGAATTAGAATCATCCCACTCACGTTGCAACTGTGAATATTGGCTCAACAGCACGACCACCTTATTCATCCACGCAATCAGCTTATTCACAGCATCAGGTGACTATACAAACACCACAAAGATTACCATCACCACATCCGCAAGTCTATCATCATTCAGTGAGTTCATTTAAATGAAATTTATGAAGCAATTAATCATATTTTCATGAATTCTAATGTTTTTCCTGTGGCTAGGGACCAATTTCAGCTGCTACTGGTGATAATACCGGTTATGGGGGATCTAGTTATCTTCCTACAGGAACTGTAAGTTTAATATTATGTAAACGTGATTTATCGTTTATTATCTGATGAAATTTATCTTATTAAATTACGTTAAATTCAGCATGACGATGAATTGTTTTAAAATTTTATATTGTAACCGGTGATATGCGTAATTTTATTCAGATTAGAGAATATTGTTTCAGAAATTGGGACATATTAAAAATCATGAATTTGAGTTTTTTTTTATTTATCTTTAGGCAGTTCCAGCAGTTTCTGTGAATCCACTGCAATTAATTGGAACAACAGTGAGAGAAATTCTGGGTGCAGGAATTCAGGTGGTATCATCATTAATAAACGTTGTCTTTGGAGTCATTGGTGGATCATCAGGAGGAGATGAACCACAAGCTGGTACAGGCCCCTATGGTCATGCCTCTGGATAGAATAAAATTAATGATTAATTATTAAGTGAAAATTGACTGAACGATGTTGCGCAAGTGAAACACAAGAGGAACTTAGAAAATATTATACATTGAATTCATTGGTATACTTTCGTTTTGTTAGATCACTTATGCATCTTATTACGAGGCAGTAACATGTACAATTTATAACGACAGTTTCTAGATGAATTCCACTCGTGTAATCGTTCGAGTGTAAAATTTTGTTCCGGGTCATTTGAATGGAGTTTTCTTATCTTTGGAATTAAAAATTTTATTATAGATCCAGGTTCATGGAGAATGACCCTTTAAAGAAACCGGTAAATCTCCAAGATATCTGCATGAGAAGATTGATGAAATTATAATATCCGGTTCTACCTCTTCATTACTGAAATCTTTGATTAATCTAAAAAAAAGGTGCATTAACGGTGACGAATGACTATCGTTTGAACTGTGTACACATGACGGAAGTGAAACGAAGAATTTGTTATGCGCAATTGTGCTTCCTGCATAGTCAACTCCTGAGGATAATAATTTTTAACTATTGAAAATAGTCTACATAACTATATGTTTTCTTATTTTAGTTTAATCGTAATTTAAGTCTATTGATTTAAGTATATATTTTTTCAGTTGAATTATACAGTGATTCGTTTGAATTTTGTCACGAGATTTTTTTTAATTATGTCAGAAAATGTTAAATTTTGTGTTTCCTTCCTATGGAGTAAATTCTGTGGTAATATAGTCTCTTGGGGTCATTCACACAACGAGTGATTATAATTGCAGAATTATTTCTCTCATTTTTTTCTTCTCTCATGTCTTGTGTGCCCAGTTGATTGCGAGATTGTGCCTTGTAATAACTGGAACATTGGATAATATGGAGAACCTTCGGGTGTTACAGAAAAATCAACATAATTAATTTTGTAAAATGAATTTTTTGTTGCATCGGAAGCTCCTCTTCTATCTGATGCAATTAATATAATTTATCACTACTTTTTATGATTTTTAATCAATGGAGGGATAAAATGAGGATAAAAGTTATTATTCAGACCTTTGATCCTGAATTAATGTCTCATCATCTAAATAACTCTGATATTTCGAAATTATACAGAATTGTGATCTTCAAGTGAAGTCTGTCTTCACGTTCACTTTTATCATGAAAAAAAGTCATTCACTGTAATAAATTGTGGTTAAAATCGAATAAAGTGTTTCTACTGAATAAAATTTCTAATAATTGAAATCATTGACCTAATTTCATTAAAAAGGGAAAAATCATTCTTTCAAAATCCTTTCTAAGATAATTTAATTAATAATTTCACTTTTTTCATTGAGAAAATCATTTTTCACTTGATATTGTATTTTTTAAAAAAATAGCAAGTGAAAGGCTTGAAAAAATTGGGAAGTAGAAAGGATCTGGTTCTGATCGACGTCATATCTCCATTCTCATACGCGTAATCATTGGGAAGGTTCAGCAAGGTCGAAGGTCTTGGGCAAATCCAGCTGCTTTCATCCTATCCACTTCCTCCTGTCTCAAATAATAATTTTCCATGTTTTTGTTCGTTTTAATTCGTCCACATCACCTATTAATATTACGTAATAACTCGTGAGCATTCAGGGGACTTTCTACTATCATTTTAATCTCTCCAATGAAAGGTTAAAGGATTCGCATTGATTGGAGATGAAAAAAAAAAAAGCTAAAACCGAAGTTTTAACTGAAGTCCATCGTTACATGAGACTGTGGTCCTGAGAATTATATTTCTTTAGTGAAAGTAGATTTATTTGGGTTAAACCATGAGATTGGAGGACCGGATTCTCTAATATTACGTAAATTTCTTACGTCTTGACTTATGAAAATGAAAACAAAGGGAATTGATAGTAAATTTTGAAAAATCTCTGCAGATAAAATTAATTGCTCTCCTTTTCCCAGTATTCCAATTATCAATGATTGATTGATCGTTACATGAATTCTTAAAAACTTCACACGTTCTTAATTACACAACGTGGAAATTAAAAGTAATAATCCAACTCAGTTGATTACCACGAAACGTGTATCATTGTGCAATGGGGAAATTTGAAGTGGTAAATATTGCATCCGGGGCCTATCGAATTCCCAGTGACAACTTTCTTCTTGTGTTTTGTAACGCAATTGGTCTTGCATGTGTTCAGTCGTCATTCGAGTGTCCAAAGAAGTGTCCATGTGTCCAAGTAGAGGTGTTTAATCCAGTGAATCAAGTGCTTTAGTTCAATTTTTCTTTTATTAGAATCCAGTGGTGATAAAAATTTGTGATTCAACTGAACTGGTAAGCATGGAGCATTGACTTTGAAGAAACTGACCAATTACCTTTCCATTTTCTGATTAACATCATTAATAAATATTCACCCACTGGAGCAACGAGCCACCTTCTGCAGGTGACATTAATACCAGTTATTTGTCATGATCTTTAGTTGGAAAGTCAAGCCATTGGCTTTCGCCGTTGAACCCTAGTTGCAAAGATCCGTCTGCCCCCTCAATTTCATTTTTCTCTTGGTTCTTTCTTTCTCTCTCTCTCTACGCTTCAACGGGTCTTTCACTTTTAGTTGTTTATTTTGCGGGATCTTTTTACAAAGTGCTTGGAAAGTTACCAGGCGAGTATGTGCCACTGTTTAAATAACCTGTCTACTATTTTACACGCCATGTGGCACCACAGATCAAGACAATTCTATTAAACTTTAATAATTTTAGAATTTTCATAAAATAATTTTTAAAAATAGGTTTTATTCATTTTTTTTTAGATGATTGAAATTATTTGCAATTCTGCAAAAACTCTTAATTTTTTCATAGGAATTTAGTTATTTGAAGAATATATGTTACTTTGATATGTGACGTAATTTATTACATTCGAAATAAAAATTCGAATGGATCGAGGGTAGTCCTTGATCCTTTCTACCGACGTTTTAATCCGTGAGTAGAATTAAATTCCTTTTCAGAAATAAGTTTGATAAAAAAATAAAGAATGTTGAATGTGAACGATTAAATAAATAAAATAGATATGTTACAAATATAAAATTACATAATTATCTTGATGTTATAAAAGTTATTTTGTGAATTTTATGAAAGAATTATTACTCAAATCACCGGAAAATAATGTCTTAAATATTCATTGTATAATAAAAAATAAAAATAATGGTAAAATTGGGTCAATTTGTTGTTAGATAGTTCTGCTCATAAATTATTATAAATCAGTATTGCACGATAATCGAGGACATATTTACAATTGTTTTTAAAATATTTTCAATTGATTTTTCTCGAGGAAGTGTAATAAAATAATAAAACAATAATAATTCAATTATTTTTAATTATTTTCCTGCAATAATTCTCACTTATTAACCCATTACAACTCATAAATTTTCGAATTATCAAGTACTTGCAGAAACAATGAATTTTAATGCCTTCATGACATTAATGACCCAAGTAAAATTTATCGTCTGATATTACTGTTTTTCCTCCCACAAAAATAATTATAATTTTTTTTATAATTATTATTCTGACGAATCGTTCCCCTCTCCTGTCCATTTTCCAGAATTTTATAAGGACAACGGAAGTTACGAGATTGAGTGAAGGGAAATTCCCTTTTCTGAATGAAAAAAATAAATAAAAAAATCGTGGAAATTGAAGGAATAACACGTGGGCAGTTTATGATCATTCCTCCCCTACCAAGAGACCCAATCAGAAGCCTTTTAAAGCCTGGAACATTGATGTTGCCCAGTTGCTTCAACTCTGCACCACCAACCCATCAAGACATTCAGGTATTACCACCAAAAATGAAGATAAATCATTTTTTTTTAAATAAAATTAATTGTCCAATGCTAATGAATCAGTTCTATTTTTTTCGGAAAATCCAGAAGCCTTCAAATCACTTTGCCATTACAGAGAAGCAGTTGGAGGCGCGTGCACGACCGGCTCCTTCCCCAATCACACTCACTGCCTTTCAAGATACCTTTGGGGTCTCTACAACAGTCTGGCACAAACGAGTCTCGCACCTCAACTGGCAAGCATCGAACTCTCCATAAAAGCACTCTTTTACACTTATTTTGTGTGTTTTACCATTTTTATCTGGTAAACGAGTGATACTCGTGGATTTAATTCAGTAAGTGATCACTTTTCTGGATGATTAATCCTCATTTTTTTAATTTTTTTTATTAAATCATCTGTGCTACATCAATTATCATGGTTCACTAAGAATTATTATTCCTTATTTATTAGGTGGAAAATTGTAGAAATTAAAAATGAAGTTTTCACTCATTATTTGTGGACTCGTGATCCTGAATGTCGTTGGATCCAGTCCAATTGTCAAGAGAGAGACTAATGAATTGAATCCAATAAATGAGGTGAGTTTGAATTTTCGTTTTTTATTCAATTTTTAAATATTTTTCTGGATTTTTCAGAAGTTAAGGAATTTCTCTATTGAATCAAGTTGAGATAAAGTCTTGAGGAAAATTATAAATAATTTTTTTTAATCAATTTCTTTGATTATTGAGGCAGAGAGGAACCCGTGAGTGTAAATCGAGTCGAGAGTGAAAGTACCCGGGCTGCATTGGGCTCCAAGTCCTTTCAGACTCGACGGGACGCGTTTTCTCGTCTCCGGGTTTTTAAATGTCCACGTGGTTTATTTTAAAATAGTGAAAATGAATTTTAAAAAATTGTAATTAAACAAAAGTCCATGAAAATACGATTTTTCATCGGAAATTTATCGAATCGAAATAAATCATGCATTTGCATGATTTATTTCGATAATTTTTGAAATTCAAAATTCTTTAGTTTCCTTGAAATTACGTAGAATTATCACATCGGCGCCTCCGGGCCACATTACGTTATAATTTATACGAAATAGAGAGGAATCATAGAAAAAAAAGGAGATTGAAGAGTGAATGGAGAGTTTTGGTGTCAAGGCAATGTGTATTTTATGAATGGATGTACAAAATTTAAAAAAAGAGGAGTATAATGTAATTTTATTTTTTTTTCTCAATTTCACTTATTGGTTTACTATTCACGTGATCGTAACACCTCTCATGAATTATTTCGTACGTGTTTACGTTTACGTCATTCATATTCTCCATTGCTATCACATCGATGTTTCAATTCAAATAACAAAATGCAAAAAAGTTATGACAATTTAGTAGCGAAATTATGAAACAATGAGAAATTCAATTATTTAATTCATCTATTCTTTCTTCTGTGTGTTAACAATTTTCATAAAATTCTCTCTTCATTTTTCATTTCCACAATTTTTTTCCTCAGGTTCTGGTACTTCAGGAAGATGCTGCTGATGATGAGCATGGAGACAGAGATAAGAGGAAAATTGGAGCAATAAAATTGGGAGTTACCAATGGAATTCTCGGTTTTGTTTTTGGAGTAAGTGAATGATTAATAAAACATTGCCAAAGAAAAATTCATCATTTCGTAACATCAAAAACCTTCTGTGCTCTTCAAGTAAGAGTACTTCATGTAATTTTTATTTATTTTTGTTTCCAGAAACTCGATTCCTTTCTAGATGCAAAAACAAAGGCTCTAGCAGTTCTGGATGAATCGAATAAAGCAAAGAATGCCATTTACGGTATCGATAATACCCAATCAGCAACTGGTGCCTTTGTCAGTGACATAATTGGGAAGAAAATTCAAGCAACGAGTGCTGGCATTGGACCACTCATCAACAGTGCAACTACCTTTGTCTCCAGTAAAGCACAGGGACTTGTTGGAGCATTTACTCAAAAAGTAGCTCCTCTTAGTTCAATTGCTGGAAGTCTCTCCGGAGGTATTTAACAAAAAATCAGTGAAACCCAGGATTTTTTCATTATATCAAGATTCCAATATTCTCATTACTTTTAATTTAATTAATTAAATAATTTTAGGATCAGGTGGATCAGGAGGTTCTTCATCAGGTGCAGGTGCAGGTTCAGGAAGTATCCTAAATCTCATCACAAGTCTCTCTGGTGGCAGTGGAGGACTAAGTAATTCAGGAAACAGTGGAAATGGTGATGATGATGATGATCGGTCCTCCAGTAGTTCAGCTAATGCTGGAGCGGGAATTAATCTCGGGGCATTCGCCAATGTCGGTGGAGGGGTAGGATATTGAGTTCATAATGAGTAAAAGAGAGAGAAATTAAAACAGGAAAATGGAAGAATCGTTAATTAGTGAGCTCCTCCCCCTCAGTAAACAGTGACGCTTCACTTTATTTTATGAGAGAAATTTATTTTTTTTATTCCAAGGCCAAATAGTTCTGTAGTCCCTGTAGAGTTTTAACTGTTATTATTATTCTTTTTGAAAGTTTAATAACAAAGTAATTGATAGTTTGGATATTTCTGTGAAGCACGAGGTGTTTCTAACGTTCAAAAATATGTATTGAATAGAGATGCAAGCTTTGGAGCCACCTCGAGCTTTTTTTTCGAGTTCCAGAAGAGATGAATTTGTTTTAAATTGTATTTACTCTCCTTTCTTCTTTTTTTTCGTAAAAATTTAAATTGATTTAAAATTATTATTTGCACAATTTCACTACTTAAACTTCACTCTGTAATTTTCACGAAATTATAATTGTACTCGTGAAGTATACTTCTTCTTCTTTTTTTTGTGTATTTATGAAGCTTCTGGGCTCACAATGCCACTGTGTAAATTATGTAAATAGGTTTTGTATGAAAAAGAAAAAAATAACGAGAGTTTTATGATTTTATTTGATGAAAAATGTCGTATATATTTTTTTTAATACAATTAATAATGTTTTTGAAGGAATTGTTGGAAATAAATTTTAGGTGACTCCGGTGAGTCAGAAATTAATTAAAATTGTTACATAATTTTTTGAATTAATGTTGAAAGAAATGCAGAAATCCTTTCTTTCCCTTCTCCTTCAAGGTCTTTCATTATCTCTGCACTATAGTGTAATTAATTGTAATTATATTTTAATTGAAGTTTATTATTTTCTTGTGCATAATTTTACTTTTCACACTCTACTTGGTTTAGATTGAAAGAAAAATTATTCACAATTTAACACAGTTCAATATCATATTCATATTTATCAACTAATTAGTTCATTTGAGGGGGAGGAATTCATAAATTTAAGAAAAAAATAAATAAAAATTAATTCACCTTTTTCACTGCATTTGCATGAATTATTGAAATTCACAGATATCAACGACAACTGAAGAGGATATCCCAGAATTCGACAGGAACAAAGTGTCCTTGGACGTTCCTCCATCCTCATTTGGAACTGGATTCACACTCATCACGAATATCAGTAAAGTCATCAGCAATCTCATCCTTGTAAGTACTAAAAATAATAACCAAAAAAATGTACATATTATTGACTTTTTTATATTGAATTATTCATTTTTTTTGTTAGAATTCTGCAAAACGTACAGAGCAAGTCCTCGAAGTCTTCAAGCCAGTCTTCAGAGGTGCTTTTGCGATCAAGGGTCTGCCCTCAGACAGAACGTGATTGTGAAGGAAAAATAGATTATAATGAAAAAAATAATTAGTGTAGAGAAATGATGCTCAAGGACAGTGTCACAACTGTCCACATAATTAATAGTTTCTTATCATCATGAAGTGTGCTAGAAGCCTCGAGTATCTGGGGCATCTGAAGCAACTGATGATGCAGGGATAGAACCAAACAATTTAAATCCAATGAGAATTAATTAATTGTTACTTAAATTTGTAATTAACAAATTGATCAGTGTGGTGCCATGAGGAAAGGCTCTCTGTCTTTCCTCTTAGTATCTCATGTTAAATTACCTCTTGTTATTTATGTAATCTACATTTTTTTATGTTTGGAATGTGAGACTTTGGAATAAAGTGAAAAATTGAGGAAAATTTACGAAATTCATAATTGAATGGAAATACCTTTGATGAAATTAGGGAAATTATCTCAATGCAATGGAGAAATTCACTGTACCTAGTAATTGTGCCGCCATCTGACGTAGACAAAGTCCATGATGATTTTAATGGTGAAAAGAGCAATGGAAAGGTGGCCATGGAAAATCGAGACAGTTACTTGATGAAGTGGAGAGTGCGCGCAGTGATGGAGCCGGAAATTACGTGAGACGAGAATTCGAATCGCAAGTAGATAATCTAAAGATAAGAACAGATAGAATTCTTAATTAAGAATTAATTGTCAATCATTGAAATCAGTTGTAAAACTGTAAAAAAAGCTCGGATCTTCTTTCTCGAATATCTCGGAAACTAAACGAGATAGCGAAAAACTTTACTGAACCTTTTTTGTAGAGAATTTTAAGGGCTACAAAAAAGGTTCAATAATTTTTTTTGCTATCTCTCTTAGTTTCCAAGATATTCTCAAAAAACTGAAAATTCCCAAATTCTCACTGAAATTATCACATTTTCCTTTTTAATTAATTTTCATATAATTATTTAGAAAAATCATTTAATTTTTCTTCTCACTCAAGGACGAAGAGATCGTGCTACTGAGACCCTGGAGAAACCCACCGATACGTGAGTTAAAGAACGTTTTCGGGGATTTCGTAAAAGACAGAAAGGAAAAATGTCTTCAGAAAAAGATATGTTGATGACCTTGAGGGTCAAACACGAACCTTCTGACTGCTCATCTCAGTAGTATCGATTTTACTGTCATGTGAGATGTACGTTTGTCGTGTGCTGTCACGCTCTCATTCTCAGTAAATTAGAATAATTGCTGGTTACAATTTACTTTTTTAATTTGTTTATTAATGGTAACTTTTTCCTCTGTGTTCTTAGCGTGCGATCTGCGGCTGATTTAATCACTCTCTCTGCGGCTCTCGGTCTGCTTAATCAGGCGAACGGTAAGCACGTTTTTTTTTATTAATTTTTTTATTGTAAATTGTGGAAATAATGGGAAGATATTTTGCGGGAGACATTGAGCATTAATCAAGATTGTAGACAATGGTTCTGTTCAATTATTCCATGGTTTACAGTTAATTTTCTTTTATTAGTTGAAGAGAAAATAATTTGTAGAAATTATTTTTTCTTTTAATTTTATAAAAATTGAGATAAATAATTATTGAAGAAATTTCATTTTTTTTCAAATTCGTTCCTTCGAATTTTTCATTAAAAAAAAGGGAATCGAAGAATTTTCCAGTCCAATTAAAAAAGTGAGGTAATTAAATTAATTCTCAGAATATCTGGATTACAATTGAAAGTAGAAAGAATTGAATTTAACGAAGTGAGACGACATGGATGGGATTACGAAGTGTCTGACCATTATTACATAATCGAAGGATTATTTTTATTTTGTCCAGTAAAATATAAATAAAATAAAGAGGACTTGGGGAAAATCCTCATTGCGATTTCGTGGAATGTTTGATTAAACATTTTCAATATCTCGAAATATTCTCAGGATTATTTTCATTATTGCACAATTATCATAATTAATTCGCTGCACTTCTTCGTAAATCGATAAATCACTGATTTACAAGAAATCCCGATGGAAGAAATTGGAAAAATTCTTTTCTATTCAGAGGAGCAGATAAAAGCCTTAACTCACGTCTTATAACATCGGTTTCATCATTCAGAAGACTATTATGTAAATTATGAGAGGAGGACTCAAGTCCAAGAAAAAGAAATTCATTTGCCTAATGAATTAGGTCAGTCTAGATTTCTCCGGATTTGAAGAATCAGAGAATTGACTTTAAATGACGATTTTCACGTTAAAAAAGTGATTCAGGTTGTTGCAAAAAAAAAATGATTCTTTAATAATAATATAGAATGTAACAAGTACCATTTGTCCATGCTCTTATGGTCTATTGCAAAACTGTTACAAGGATGTCCAGGTCTCGCCCTAAAAAACCCAGGTCAAAGTGTCTTCATTTACAATTTGATAAAAAATAAAATCTCCATTGATGATCTCATCAATTTTTTAGATTCTATTCACAGAAACATTTGCACAATATCGTGAGAAACATTCTTTCAATTAATTCCCTCGATAATTAAATAAATATTTTGAAATTTCTTGGAATATGAGTCAAAAATGATGGAATTAACTTCCTTAGCACACGCAACATGGCAATAATACTGAGACTTAGTCTCCTTACGTGTTTGTAATAGTCGTAATCGATGGAAATCTTGGGCGCGGAAATGTCGCGGAAATTGGGTCTAGAAAGTCGACGAGAGAGAGAGAGAGATAAGTGCACGTGTTTCAGAGATTAGGCAAAATTGCGGGAAATATGGTGCACATTATCACGTGGAATTTTCAATTAAAAAAAAAAAAAAAAAACATAATAATTCAATTTTTGTCGAATATTTTTTCAATTAAAAATAATTCAATAATTATTGAATTTTTAATTTTTTTTGCAACAAAAAAAATTGAAGAATTTAATAATACATCACGTTCAATGACTCACGTACAATTACCCAACATCACCAAAAATTTGTCTCCAATGGTCATGAAAGCGATTAAAAAACAAAAAGTGAAAGAATTGAATTCAGTTGATCGTAATCATTCATGCGGTTTTCATTCCTGAAAATCTCAAATTCCATTACTATTATTATAACTAATTTATTCCGAAAATTGGTACTTTGAAAATTGATAGTTTACCCATGTTATTTTTATATTTTTTTATTAATTTTCTTAAGAAATTATTTGTAACCATTTGTAGAAGCACTTCCTGATGCTGACGGATATGGAGAGATTGTTCGTGATTATTTGTGCACTTGGTGCTGCATCAGTGGGGTCAGTGAAAATTGAAAGATCCGTTGACTTCAATTATCACAATCGTAATGACATCAATGATGATTATCGAGGAATTGATGGTGAAAAATCTTATGATATTGCAACAAGTAGGTAAGCAATTTGTTGCACAAAGTCTTTAAAATAAATGAAAGTGAATTTAAATAATAAAAGAATTAAACCTCTTACTTTTTAATATTTTTTTAAAATAAATTTCCAGAAAAATCAAACCTGAAGTTGATGCTGATCGAACTGCAGAATTAGAAGTCTACAAAATCCTCTCGAATCCCTCCGGAAGAATAGACATGACGAAATTGAATTATTTGGGTGATAATTTGATATCTCGAGCAAATGTTACTGAGGAAGCAAGAAGAGTGGTGAGACAAGTGAAGAGACAACGTCCAGGCTTCTTCTGGACTCTCTTCCGCGTTACTTTCGAGGTAAAAACAATAAAAATTAATCTAAAATGAGTCTGTTTTTATGATAACTTTCTAATGATGGTCATTGTTGTAGACTGTGAGCGAGACCAAGTCGGCAATACAGGAGATCAGTAATATTCTTGGGAGGGTTCTTTCCCCGCCTTCAACGACAGCAAAAGCACCATTGGCTTCCACTGTACCGGGTAATACTACCCTCGAGATGAATACAACTACACCAGCACCGTTTAGACTCACTCCAATGACTATTGCCACACTCATCAGACGAAATGTTAAAGGACTTGTTCGGCTGTTTAATATTGAGTGGAGAGATGCCATTAATGTATGTTAAATTATTGCATGTGGTATTTTTAATTATTACTCACATTTTCTATTCTCTTTGCAGCAATCACAGATAAGCATTCAGGAATTCAAGAAAGCCCTTGGAAGAAGTGCAGCTCCATTTTTAGCAGACAACCCCAATGCTGGATAAAAAATAAATCATAAAAATTGTTTTAATGCAATAATTTGATTGACAGTATTGTACATATTCAATGACCCAAATATTATTATTTGTACATAGTTAATTGAAGTCATTATGATTCAATAATATCAATCAAAGGAAATTATGTATTTCGCAAATTCATTGGTCACAGAGGGGATTCCCTTTGAGGTGAATAACACCTGTATTGTGACTCGTTATTTTATTTCCATCTGCTTATGGATATTTATTCGTTTATTTGCGTAATCATGTGCAGCCTGTTGTCACCCACTCATTTTATCGCAGAAACAAAGTTTCAAAATTATAACTGACAGATAAGTATTAAAATTCAGTGAGAAGAGAAAGCAGAAGCATCACCATTGGCTGTCTTTGACATTTTGTGTGGGCCAATATGAGTTCTCGATACGAGGGGCTTCAAAAGTATATAGCAGAATGAAAGTCTCAAGTATTAGTCAAAACATTGCTTTTTGTCTGGAGGAAAACATCGTATTTTAATTTTGCTATTATTTTTTATTTTTTTGTGAACGTTGATTATTTTGATAGTGAAGAGGTAAAAATTTATATTTTGATTCTCTGAATTTTTTTTTTATAGGGGAAATCGGGGTAAAATGAGCATTCTGATTGAACGGTTGGAGATAGCGATTTTCTGATGATTCCATTGAAAAGCTGAGACGATTTTACATAGGAATCAAGTGTCAAAATTGATTTTTTTGAATTTTTGAAAAATTCGATTTTTTTCACTCAGATTTGAAGGGGTTTACCTTGGAAAAATTTGAAAAAATCACATTTTTTGGGAAATATCGTATTTTCAATTTAAAAACCACATGAATTCATCGCAAATTAGCTCATCTTTCACCTCGAATCAGAATTTTTGAGCTACGACCAATAGAACCCGAGATATTCCCAAAAAAGTGATTTTTTCGAATTTTACCAAGGTAAACCCCTTCAAATCTGAGTGAAAAAAATCAAATTTTCAAAAAACTCGAAAAAATTAATTTCGACACATGCTTTCCACCTAAAATTTCCTCAGCTTTCCAATGGAATCATCAAAAAAATTCTATCTCCAATATTTCTCTAGATTTCTCGTAATATACAATTTCAAAGTGAGCATGTGACTACTGATTTTAGTGGAAAAGTGAACGAAATGATCCGGGTCTCCCTCGGATTAATTTTCATCAGCCTAACGAGTCAAGTTATCGGTCATCAGCATCAGAGACCGAGTTCAAACGATGAGCCAGTGGTTCCTGTGAGAAGACCAAGTCAAGGACTCAGTCCTGCAGCGATAGACAGCATTTTTCAGGTATTCTTTCTTCTGAATTAATTTTACCCCGATTTCCCCAATATATCTTATTTTTTTTTGCAGATACCGATAGTAATAATTCAAGGCACTTCTGCTGCTGCCCAGTCTTGGTATCCTGATAACAGTGACACAATAAACAAAGTTTTTGACGTGAGTTCAGAAGAAACTGGATTAAGGACTGCCTTATCATATATTTTTCTCCTTATTCCTTAATAATTTCATTTTTAATTCTATAGATTCCTGTGCAAACACTTCAGGCAGTTGGAAATTTGGTGAAAGAACGAATTCCTCAAGATGAGAGGTATGCACGACGTCAGAGACGAGGAGTTATCAATAAAATCCGAAGAGTTAAACGTCAGAATGAGCAAGATCAACAGTCTTCAGCTGGTCGTACCCATCACTCACTCTATGATCCCTTCGCCTGGACAGAAGCCATTGCAGATTTGCTAGTCGGTCATGGGGGACTTTTTTCTGGACCCCATGGACTCTTCGCAGGACATGGAAGCCTCTTCCAGAGTTCCGGTCATCATGGGGGACACAGGAGAAAGAGGAAGAAGAAAAAACCACATGGAACCCATCACCATGTCTTCGAGGGTCATTTCACTCACAGCCATGAACATTTTCAGGGAACCCATGGACCCTTCGGCTTCTTCTCCTTCCTCCCAGCTTCTGAAGAGCATGATGTGATTCAGAATAAAATTGCACCGAAATTCGATGATCTAGCTCGCTTCCAGTTTCCAGAATAAAAGTGACGTCATCTTTCTGCTACAAAAAAAACACAAATTAATGGAATTTTCCTATTTAAAAAATAGTTACATAATTTTTCACAACTAAAACATTACCAAGGCAATTAGATTAAGATTCTACTCAGCATCATTGTAATTGTACATAAATACTCAATTATACATTTCCTAATTATCATAATTAAAGACATTGGAAAATTACCAGCATAAACGTCATTTAATTGTCTCCTGTAATAAAAATGTAGAATTAAAAATGGACTGCTTACCAGAAAATTCGAGAAAACGCCTCTGAATCTCCATTGCTAATGATGTCAACGACAATGACCCGTTCTGAATGCAGAATATTTAATCCATAAATTCCTTATTTCTTTCCTTCTTCTATTCGCTGTTTTTGTTCACTCACTTATGTAAAAATACCCTCAGGTGGTTTCCTTTGTCGTAAAGACTGTTGTTCTTTCTTCTTCTTCTTCTTCGTACGTATTATTTTGATCGGAGTCTCTGCCCCACCGAGGACAGGTTCCCTTCTCCTCCACAAGTGGGAAAGTATTCATGTTATAAGAAATTCAACCACGACGCAATCACACACTTGCTCACACCGAGTCCACTCAGTTTTCTTGCAATCATGATAAAGTGCAGTTGCATCTTTGTTATGTTGAGTTTAACAGTGGCATTGTCCAATGGACAACCGATACCAGATGAGTCCAAGAAGGATAAATCTGATGGATCACTTTTCAATGTAAGTTCTTTGTTTTATTAGAGAGTTTGATGGCTTCATGAGGTATTCTCCTGTTTAATGCAATTCTCATACTTTCCCTTGGATAATCCATCATTTTTTTCATTAATTTAGCAGGTGCTCATTAATACTGCATTTGATGGTGAATTACAGTTTTATTATCTTTTTGTCATGTTATGTTATATTACGTCTCTCGCTACTGAGATAGTTCCACTTTTTTAGAGTTTGTTGAGAAATATCTCGAAGGAGAATAGAGACATTTTCTGTAACATTTCAACATCTTTCAATGTCAAATGTCTTCTGAAATCATTATTTTTGTGCAGGAAAAGAATAATTGATCATTAACGTAATAAATTGTCGAGTTATTGATGCAATTAATACGTAATTTCGAAGAACACTTAATTTTTAAACGGAATGATGATTGGGTATTTTTCTAGACACAGAATGATTCATCACGAAATTCATGGAATATTCCGTAACATGAAATTTTTAAAATTATGTAACTTTAACTTTCTAGTTGCCCTTTTTGCAATTTGGTAATGGCGGTGTGAGAGTCAATTTTGCTGGATATCATGCAGAGGCTGGTTTAGGAGGATTACTTGGTGATTCGACAAAAGGAGGTCTTTATGCTGGTGCTGGAACACCTTTTGGAGCTCATGCTTCTGCTGATGTCGGTGGAGATTTGGGTGCAGAAAATGGAGGTAAAAAAAACGAAAAAAAAATATAAAAAATATAAATGAAGTAGAAAATTAATTTTTTTCTTCTAAGGAGGTGGACTGAGAGCTCGTGCTGGTCTTGGAAACGGTCGTCCCGAGGCAGCAGCAGGACTAGGTGGAAATTTGGATGGAGCAAATGGTGCTAATGGTGGTACTCTCTATGCAGGATCCAGCAATGGCATAAAAACAAAAATCGTCACAAAGAACGTCGGTTCTGATCAGACAAACATCCAAATAATTCCCAAGAAAGTGCGTCAGTGCTAATGCTCATTGCCCTCAATTAAATCTAATTGACTTTGAATAATAATTAAAACGCCTGGACTTTGTCTGATGATTAATTCCTTTATTTTTCTCTCAGCCAGGTGACGACGAGAGGGGAATGAAGAGGCGGGATATTGATTTCAAAGATGAAAAAATTAATGCAGTAGAACCCATTCCAGTTCCTGGTATGAATAATTTCCTACAACTGTTTTTTTTTTTCTTAAAGTTTCCAGTCCCATTATTTTTACATTAAATGATTCATTGCAGTCATTAACGAAGCACCGATCTACTCTGCCTATCCATCGAGACGCTGTCGCAGAAAGAGGATTTGTAATAATTTTCTTCAGAAAGCTGTGCAGTATCAACAACTTCCAGGAAATCAAATAACCCCAGACTTTGGTATTCCCAATCCAGTCCCTGATTTTGATGCAGCACTGCCTGGAGGAAAGGGAATCGATGCTCGAGGATATGCGAGTGTTGAATTTTCGAAGGGAGTTTCTGCTGCTGCCACTGGATACTCTGATGTAGCTGTTGCACCAGGACCAGCTCCAAGCCCACCATCAACATCTCCACCAGCTCCAACTGCAGCACCTGCACCTACTTACTCACATCCACATCCATATCCACATCCACATCCTGTACCAGTGAGAGCACCGACTTTGTTTGATCATATCTTTAATGTAAGTTTCGTTCAAAGGATTTTTTTCGTCTGAAATAATCAAGTTAATGTTTTTTTAAACTTTTTTTCTGCAGATTCCCATTTCTACATTGGCAGCAGTAAACCAGTTACTGAACAGCAAGGTGGGCTGAATCATCGTGCACATCATTTATGAATATTTGCGCGTTCTCAAGAATTCAAGGACGTGCACTATAATTTAATACTCAGTTTTCTTTGTTACATTTTGTATCCTATGATTAGCATAGAACTTACTCCTCGCTACTCATCTCAGTTGACATGAATGGATTATTATTAATTGGTTCTTGAATTACTGAAGTGACTTGTGCTTAACAATGCAAAAAGTAGGAATTATAATTTCGTAATAGATGGATATTGTCGGTGGACGTTTCTTTTTTTTTTAAACATCGGTTGGATCGTATTGTAATGACGAGCTTTGTAATTCTCTTTGGCTTCTTTCATGACCGTAACGACGTTTAAAGTTGTTGTCTGTATGGAAAAAGAATATTATCGGAGTCTTTCAGGCGAGTCCTTGAGATATTGCCTCTTGCTTTTTTTTCTACTGACGTCAATTAGAAATTGTCTGATAAGCTCGTGTGTTTTTTTCAAGGAGAAAAAAATTGCAATAGTCAAGCGGAGGAAATATTTTTCTTTTCTTCTTTATTTCAGTATTAAAGAAACGGAATTAAATCATCGAAATTTTTGATTAATTAATTAAATTGTCAATGTATTATCTACTCATCATATTCATTAACAAATTATTCTGAATCAATTGTATTATCATGAAGACTAAAATAAATTAAAAAAAAAACTTGTCCTTTTATTTTCTTATAATTTTCATGTTCTTGGAAAAAATATTGATAAGAATGACAAATTTTACCTCGGCTATCGAAAAAAACTGAAGTTATGGAATTACACAAACTGATAACGAAGTAAATTTTCGAGGTGAAAAAAATTGGAAATTTCACTTTCTTCTCGCCCGTTGCAGAAAATGGTTGGGAAGACACATAAGAAAGCATTTGCATTTTTATTACTTTTAGTAGTAAGCTGCTATGCTGCTCCAAAGGATAAACGCCAGGTAAAGAATATTTTAATAATGATACGTTTTAATTTGTATTTAGAGAAATCGGGAATTAATTCTTCAACAATTGCGTAGGCTACCGATGACGACTCATATAATTTGAAAGCTGATGATCCAAGATTCTCAGAGATCGAAGACCTCCTCGGTGATTCGCTGAAGGATGACGATTTGGATGGACTAGTGTTGAGGCCTTATCAATCGAGTTCTTCGGACGAAGGAGATGGAGGATCTGATGACGATGGGGATTCTCCAGGGGCAGATTCCGATGAAGCAGGAGGCGATTCAGATGACATGGATTCTGATGAAGCAGGAGGCGATCTGGATGATATGGATTCTGATGGAGCAGGAGACAGTTCAGATGATGAAGATTCTGATGTAGCAGGAGGAGATCTGGATGATATGGATTCTGATGGAGCAGGAGGAGATCTGGATGATATGGATTCTGATGGAGCAGGAGACAGTTCAGATGATGAAGATTCTGATGTAGCAGGAGGAGATCTGGATGATATGGATTCAGATGGAGCAGGAGGCGATCTGGATGATATGGATTCTGATGGAGCAGGAGGCGATGTAGATGATATGGATTCTGATGGAGCAGGAGGCGATCTAGATGATATGGATTCAGATGGAGCAGGAGGCGATCTGGATGATATGGATTCAGATGGAGCAGGAGGCGATCTAGATGATATGGATTCAGATGGAGCAGGAGACAGTTCAGATGATGAAGACTCTGATGCAGCAGGGGGTGGTTCAGATGATGGAGATTCAGATGGAGCCGGAGGGAGTTTAGATGATGGAGATTCAGATGGAGCAGGAGGCAGTTCAGATGATGGAGATTCAAATGGAGCAGGAGGCAGTTCAGATGATGGAGATTCAAATGGAGCAGGAGGCAGTTCAGACGATGGAGATTCTGATGACGCAGATTCTGATGACGGAGGTAGCCAAGACGATATGGATTCTGATCAGGCAGGAGGCAGTTCATCCAACTCGGACGAGGATTCAAACTCTGATGATTCATCAGGTGAAGATCATAAAACATCCTACGATAAATTGGTTGACAGTGTATTCGGTTCAAGTAGTGGCTCCGATGAAGGAGATTCTGATGAGGGAGGATTTCTTCATAATATAATTCCAGATATATTTGGCTCCGGTGGCGATTCCGATGATGGAAATGATGATGATTCAGGAGATTCCATGTCTGGCGATGGAGGAGACGGCTCTGGGGATGGGTCTGATGATGGAGGAGACGGTTCTGGCGATTCTGATGATGGAGGATTTCTTGATAATATAATTCCTGATATATTTGGCTCCGGTGGCGATTCCGATAATGGGGATAATGATAATTCAGGAGATTCCATGTCCGGCGATGGAGGAGATGGCTCTGGGGATGGGTCTGATGATGGAGGAGACGGTTCTGGCGATTCTGATGATGGAGGATTTCTTGATAATATAATTCCTGATATATTTGGCTCCGGTGGCGATTCCGATAATGGGGATAATGATAATTCAGGAGATTCCATGTCTGGCGATGGAGGAGATGGCACTGGGGATGGGTCTGATGATGGAGGAGACGGTTCTGGCGATTCTGATGATGGAGGATTTCTTGATAATATAATTCCTGATATATTTGGCTCCAGTGGCGATTCCGATAATGGGGATAATGATAATTCAGGAGATTCCATGTCTGACGATGGGGGAGACGGCTCTGGGGATTCCGGTGATGGAGGATTTCTTGATGATATAATCCCTGATATATTTGGCTCCGGTGGCGATTCCGATGATGGAAGTAGTAATGATTCAGGCTCAGGCTCTGATAATTCCTCGAATGGATCGAATGAAAACGACGACGATTCAGGCGATTCGAATTCTGATAATGGCTCTGATGATGGAGGACAAGGCTCTGATGATTCGACGGATTTATCAAATCGAAACGGCGACGATTCAGGAGACTCGGATTCTGATAATGGATCTGGTAATGGAGATGATTCCGATGATGGAGGAATTCTTGATAATCTAATTCCTGATGATCTAATTCCTGAGGTATTCGGTTCCGGTGAGGATTCTGATGGGGGAGTTCTCGGTAATATTATCTCTGGTGTATTCGGCTCCGGCGACGAGTCCAATGATGGAGGGAATGATGATGGTTCTAGCAGTGGAGGAAATGATGATGGCTCAAGCAGTGGAGGAGGTGATGATGGCTCAAGCAGTGGAGGAGGTGATGATGGCTCAAGCAGTGGAGGAGATGATGGCTCAAGCAGTGGAGGAAATGATGATGGTTCAAGCAGTGGAGGAGATGACGGCTCAAGCAGTGAAGGAAATGATGATGGTTCGAGCAGTGGAGGAGGTGATGATGGCTCAAGCAGTGGAGGAAATGATGATGGCTCAAGCAGTGAAGGAAATGATGATGGTTCTAGCAGCGGAGGCGACGATGATGGTTCAAGCAGTGGAGGAAATGACGACGATTCTAGCAGTGGAGGAAATGATGGCTCAAGCAGTGTAGGAGATGATGGCTCTAGCAGTGGAGGAAATGACGACGATTCTAGCAGTGGAGGAACTGACGGCTCTAGCAGCGAAGGAGATGACGGCTCAAGCAGTGGAGGAGACGATGATGGCTCAAGCAGTGGAGGAACTGACGGCTCTAGCAGTGAAGGAGATGACGGCTCAAGCAGTGGAGGAGACGATGATGGCTCAAGCAGTGGAGGAGATGACGGCTCCAGCAGCGAAGGAGATGACGGCTCAAGCAGTGGAGGAGACGATGATGGCTCAAGCAGTGGAGGAGATGACGGCTCAAGCAGTGGAGAAAATGATGATGGCTCTAGCAGTGGAGGAAATGATGGTTCAAGCAGTGGAGGAGATGATGGCTCTAGCAGTGGAGGAGATGATGGTTCGAGCAGTGGAGGAGATGATGGCTCTAGCGGTGGAGGACAGGGAGGTTCCGGAAGTGGGGGAACTCTTGATCAACTCATTGAGGGTGCATTCGGTTCTGATTCCAGCTCTAGTGAAGAAAGTTCAAGTGGCCTCAGTGGCATCTTAGGAGGATCGGATGATGATGACACTTTTACTATTCACTGTTTAACGGAAGGAGAGGCGACTGACTGTACGTTTGGACCTCAATCTGAGGATGACGAAGATGACGGTGATAGTGGTGGTATCATGTACACCATATTAACAGTGAGTATCTCATTGATAAATCCGTTTATTATATTGAGGAATTTTTAATCATGCAAAAATTATTTTCGCAGTTACCGCTCTACATGTTTACGGTATGTATCTCATTTTTATAATCAATAATATCCTCTATCTTATCGAGAAGTCATTAATTACATAAAAATTATTTTTCAGTTGCCGCTGAAAGCAGCAACCGTGAGTATATTTTAATTACAAATGAATCTCTTTATAGTATTGACAAATTATTAATTATGCAAAAATTATTTTCACAGGCCCCGCTCTACCTAATAACGGTGAGTTTCTCATATTGATCATTAAAAAATCCCTCTGCAATATAAAAAATTCATCAATCACGCAAAAATAATTGTTGCAGGCACCGTGGCACCTAATCTTCGGATAAATCACTACATCTATCCCAAAATTCACCAATTTCAATAATTGTACATGTATTCGAAAATAAATAAAATATGTGACATTAACAAAAACATGAAATCTTCCTCGAATTGACGAGGTCATGCATCTCTCCAATAATCCCAATTCCCCGTCACTTTCCCCAACTTCCCATATTAAGAAACTGAAACAATATGAGAAAGCCAATGTGTAAGTGCTCATGAACATTATCATGAATAACGGCATTTTAATGAATGAAATTTGGACTCTTCATGAAACCTCACTGCACTCACATTTCCAATCCTAAAATTGCTGGACGTTTACGAGTGCCAGGGTAACGATGAGGTAAACGATCGTGACCGAATCCTCGAATACTTTGAACTTGCGCGGGGAAAATACATTGAAAGAGAAAGTATACACACGAAAAATGTCGTAAGATCCCCAACGAGTTGTAACGCGCTAAAAAGAATCAGTCGGTAGTTCACCTGCGAGTCATTCAGTGCGCTTTCAAGTGTGGATATTCAATTTCCTTAATAATTATTATTATCGTATTAATTTCATTGTGAAGTATAAATTTACATAATTTTTATTTTCATTGATGTTGGTGGACAATGGCTCGAATTCATTTTTACACAGTTATTATTGCATTATTCTTCACCTTCAGTCTTGTGTCATCGAGACCTGCTAATCAGCCAGCAAAATCATCATTGGAGACATCGAGAGAAGATTCGGATAATAGCATCGTAAGAAGAGCCTCAGGGTGGGAACGAAGCATGGTAATAAATGGAAATTCTTTAAATCACAAAAATACTTCAAATCTCTTTATCCTCGAAATTAATGAATTATTCAGTAGCGAAAGGGTGAAGCAGGATAATGATCTCAAGGATAAGTTAATTTGTCCTGTTTCACTTATTTGCTACTCAATTTAAACAATAAATTCAAGTGCCTCCTGAAATTACATATTTGTAGGATCTATTAGGCCAAATTATGGACTCGATAAGAATTGGCAGAGGGAGATTAGTGAATTTTGCAATGATGGCTAGAAACATCATTAGCGAAAGGGCGGAGGTAACTGTATTCATTTTTTAACGAATTATTAAAGAAAATTAAATATTTTACAAGAGAATGCAATTGATATTCATGCAAAATAATCGTGTGCCTATTATGAATAGAAAACATTTGAAAAAAAAAAATCATTGCGAAATTTGTACTTGGCTCTTTCGGGTCATTCAACGTACCTTTCATCATTTCAACATCACCACAATTTTCAGGAATTTGCCAATGAAGCTGGTAACACAGTGGCAGCAGTTCTGGCAGCACGAGAAGCACGCAGAATAATTCAGGAAGTTGAAGGGACAAAAGCTGGCCAAGGTGCACCGAAGAAAGTTGAGAGAATCGATGAAATTGAGACGAAAAAGAATGAGAAAAGGAGTACAATTGAAGCATCGAGTTCACCGGTAAAAGTGGGTCTATTAGATGACTTTTTTGAACCAAAAACCAGAGAAACTGTGAAATTAGAGTCAGAGGGTGAGACGGCACTTCTTGAAATTCGGAAGGAAGCACCAGCACAGAGTTTTCTTGAATCCATTTTCATGCCAACTCCACTTGTTGATAGAATTAAAGAGGAAGAAAAATATGGTAATTCTGGGGATAAATTCATTGGCCTTGGGAGAGCATTGGTGAATGGCTTCGAGGGCCTCAGTAATTTTATCAATACTGTTATTGACGTGAGTTTTAAATTTACTTCTTTGTTTCCATCTTTTTATGATATTCAGGTGAAATATTTAATGTCTTTTATTTTAGTTGCCGGGAAGAGCTGTGAAGAAGACATCGAGAGGCATATCTGCTGCATTAAATCAGGTTGGAGGGAAATTAGTTGGCCTATAATGATCTGTTGATAAATTAAAATATGAATAAATTGTATAATAAATATTTTCTAAATAATTAACTCGAACATTCATATATTTCATTCGACATTTTGTAATTATGTAAATTTTGAAATTAATATTTAATACAAAATAATTTGTAATTCTAATATTTCAAAAAACAAATTTCATTATAATCATCACTCACACAATAATACAACAATTAAATTACTGTCTTACAGGTAAAGATAAATTGTTATCATAAAAACTATAAAAGGCGAAAACTTTGGATTTACTTGATAAATTCAAGTATTTAAAGCTCATTAATGATTTTAATTCAATTAAATAATGTGATATTACATTTTTCAATTGAATTTGTACGAATAATTATTATTGTTTATCTACAAACGAAGAAATTAATCATGCAGTCCATTCTTCGTTCGCCAAGACATTATTTTTTTGTTTCTATTTAAAAAAAAAAACGTAATGGAAAATCAGGAGTAAAGATAATACTGAATATGACGATTATTTTGATAATATCTTGAAAACTAAGGGAGATAGGACAATTTTGCATAGAACCTTTTTTGTAGCTCTTAAAATTCTCTACAAAAAAGTATTCCACCAAAATTTCGCTATCTCGCTTAGTTTCCGAGATATCCTTAAAAACAAATTGTCTCACTCAGTTTTACCTTTTCTATTGAAAGAATCAAGAGTATTTTGAAGACAAGAAAAATACAAATTCATACGAATTCATAATAAAATGCGAGAATATTCATGCAGCAGTTTCTTCAGTTATTGGAGTCTCGTGGATCCCGTAAGCCGGGATCCACGCGCGTTCCTAGGTATTCGTAGTGTCATAACTTTTGTACGAGTGAGATGATCTCTTGTGTCTGACCGTACAAAACAGTATCATACTAGCAACAAGCCCGAATAATTGGAGAAAAGCTACGACTATTCCAATTGTCCCAACAACATGGAGCCTCGTGACGAACCACATTTGTATTGCTGATGCACAGCCATCAGTGAACCAGAGTTCTTTGTTGCGACCTTCTGGATCGAGTCTTCCGCAGTATCTCTCACGTTTGATGCAGCACGAGTCTGGTACTCTGTCCTCATTTGGCCATGCTTCAATCTGGAACCAGTCTGTGTAATCCCTGACACCGCAGCAGTGGAACTGTAATATTTATAATTCTAGATTAATTTTAGTGATGACCTCTTGTAGCTTAAACCTACAGAACAAGTTTCCATGAAAATTCCAATGAATTTTAAAATTCCCTACTTAATCAAACAAAATAAATCAATGGTTTTGACAATTAAATTCATTACTTGTTGATGAATATCATCCCAAATAGTAGCCAGTGCACCTGGTTCCCTCGTGATATTATAATGTCCATGAATCCCAGACAATAATTCCTCTTTCAGACTTCTCCCCACTTGTTCACGAAACACGAATGCCAATGCCCCCAGCATAAACTCAGCCAGGAACATCATTACCACCAGGCTGAAGTACTGAAAACGACATAAATTAGAAATTCATTATTGCTGTATAAAAAATTGTAAAAAAAATACTCACCAGAATGAGCATGAACCTCAACTGGAACCATGCTCCGCAGCATCCAAAAAAGGCAATAACAAACGTTATACATCCTGCAGCAAGTAGAATAGACTCAGCTGATATAAAACTGTACTGTGGCACCAGTGTTACGTATCCACGATATGACAGTGTTAACCAAAGATCAGCACCCAGTACTCCGCAGGCGGACAACTGTTATTGAGGTGAAATAAAAAATTGTTGAATAAAAAGAGGAGAACATGCGAAGTAATGGAAAGTCGCTAAAAAGAAAAGTCGTTTCACTTGAGAGATGGGACACATTTTACCGCACTCACACGCCATTAAAATTGAGAGTTAACATACAAATTGTTTCACGCATGCTGTATGTATTAAAAAGTAGTAATTTTCTATGAAAAAGTAATAGTTCCACTGGATTATTTACAGGTTATAATTATCCTCATTTTAATGACCTAAATATCGATTTACTTATTCCATTCTAAATGATCAACCGTGAATACATTAAAATTGCACACAACTTATTTATGTGAAGTGGAACATGTTCTCCGGGTGTTTCAATTGCTTAGGGAAATCATGAAATTTACGTGCTTACCCAGATCAGTACGTTGAGCGAACAAAATACGTGCCTAATGCACGTGTAACCGGTGCGACCCATGCTACGTGACCTTGGGGAATACGAGTGGTTCCGCTTAGATGTTTACCTATAAAAAAATTCTATATTTAAGTGATGAGTAATAAATTCGGGAAAACGTAGAATTAAGAGTCTATTTACTCTTCAGTTTTTTGTGAATATCTCGGAAACTAAGCGAGATAGGGAAATTTTCATAGAAACCTTTTTTGTAGAGAATTTTGAGAGCTAGAAAAAAGGTTCTAATGAAAATTGCTCTATCTCGCTTAGTTTCCGAGATATTCACAAAAAAAAATTCATTTTTTTTTCTATTTCAAATCCCAGGGAAATAATAAGTGGAAAAACATTTAATCATTTCCTTATTCCGTTTTATTGCAGTCGTTGGGTGCTCAAGGGAATTAGACGTGATTTTTGTTTAGATTCAACCCATCAGTGGGTAACCAGCAGCTGATGGGTGCCGTTTGTGGCCTCTCGATCTACGGGGAGACTTTCAGGTCCCCTAACGGGACACAGCAGCCAACTTTAACACAAACACATACAAACTAATACCCACCTACACTCACAAACGCTTAGACTATTGGTTATATACTGTTTCAGGCCATTCACTCTTACGACGACATGGAACAGTAGTTATACGGCGTCATCGATATCCTTTTATGGATCGATTTCAATTTACAATAAAATCATGGTTAACAGGGATTGGTTGTTTCATTGTTCAAACATTTAATTTTCGTGCTATAAAAAATTCATGAAAAATTTCACTGAAGACATAAAATAATACCAATTTTTTTCTTCATATTTTTTGAAATTTCAGTTA
Organism: Aleiodes testaceus; assembly: GCA_963565655.1. NCBI lineage: Eukaryota > Metazoa > Arthropoda > Insecta > Hymenoptera > Braconidae > Aleiodes > Aleiodes testaceus. The sequence goes on from OY751428.1 coordinate 3,459,128, forward strand.
TGTAAATATTTTACTGTAAAATTTCATAGTATTCTTCTCTTTAGAGAGACGTGCAGCAATTTCAGAATAACATAGCGGTAAAAAAAATTGTCACTTCCTTCACGTTGGATTTGATCCGTCAACAACCAGAAATTCAATCCCCAAAATACTATGCATTTCGTAGGAAAAAAAAAGGGCACAGAGGCGTAAGAGAAATATGTATGCATTGCTCACGTAGGAGAGACGTTAAAGTTCCCCTCCGACTTCCTGCCAATTGCTGGCAATTTGCAATCATCTATGATCCCCCCACATGGGTTTTTGTGGTGAAAAAACCTCGCCTCAACTCACTAAAACACAGTCGACCCGTTTTCATCGAATTCACGCGAGGCTCCAATACCGAGGGATTAACGCCGTCCCACTCGGACCATTTATTATTACAGAATTTCCCACGTCAAGCCCTTTTCGTCACCCTCAAGCTGCTTTAATGAATTTTTGAGTTTAAATAATAATTACATGTCAATAAATTCAATTAATAAAATTGTCAAGATTCATTAATATTGAATTTAAAAAAAAAAATTGTTTTACTACTGAATTCATATCCTTTCGTAAATTATAATTTACTCTCACAATTTACTCAATGATATGATAAACCAATTGTCCTTGTGTTAATGATGAATGGACTTTTATTCCCTGATTACGTAACTTGAATTGAACAAAGTGCAGTGATTGCATATTTCATGCCATCAAAGTGAAAAATAATATTTAAATAATGAATGAAAAGTGATTATTATCATTGGGAAGTGAATTTAAAAGGAGTTTTATGCTTAATACGTCGACCCTTCGGATCATCACGTTTTGTAACGAGGTCTCGTTTCATTCACTATAGAGAGATGGAAATTAATGGATAAAAGGCCTCCAACGTTCAGAGATAAATAATATTTCTTTTTCCGCATAATTTCATTGAGTTAATACAGCTGTGCTCGAATTCTAATGATATTGTCTGCAGATTGTTGTTGCGTCATTAAAAATTATCTCCAGCATGTCATTGAATAGGAGAAGAATATTAATGAAATTATTTAATTATTTTAGTGATGATTTTACTTGATTTTTCTTAAATATAATTAATTAATTTATGGGTTTTTATATTTTCACTGTTTAATCACATTTGTCAATGATTTTTTCTCTTTTTATCAATTTTCCAGATGCGACGACTTTAATTTTAATAAATAAAAGGGATTTATAAGTATAATACATGTGTTTTGTAATTATCGACTTACCAATAATTCGTCGGTGTTTTTCTTTCACTCAGCGTGATAAATTCGTTGTTAATCATGAGATTAATGTCGAGGCGAGTCAGAGAGCTACGCAAAACTACGACTGAAAGTCCGCGGGCTCGTGATGAGAATTAGGAAGATTCAAGTTTATGTGTGGATCGTGCGCAGCACTAGCGCCTCTGGAAATTCGTGATCAAGGTAACTTTACAAACTTCTAAACATTTTAAAAAAATTCCATATTTTTTTTACATTCTTTTCTCATTGAATTATTCAATAGATTCTGAAAAATGTGGATTTGAAAAATTAATGATTGAATTCTTTATATTATTTTTTAAATTAATTTATCGACAGTCGAACGAGCAAATCCCGACTCAATGAAGATAATTTCAAATAAAAAGACATGAAGAGAAGAATTAAAGGACAAATTTTAGTCTTTTCAATATATATTTCGTATTCAAAATATAATAATGAACATTACACATCATGCTAGCTCATATCGTGACAGTCAGCGCTGACTGACACTTTACAGTGGTACCGTGTAATAAATCTAGTCGAACGGCTAGCGTCTGGAAAAGGCAGATATGAGATCGGAAATACAAAAAGCTGCCGAATTAATCCCTTTACGTTTGTGTCTCTCCTGTTTTTCCTCAGATTAAAAAGAAAGGAAATGCACAAACGTGAATGCCAAATTAGGCTTCAGTTCTTTTCACTTTTACAATGGGTCATTGTTTTACTTTTTTTTTCACTGTTATCCAGGACGTATCCGCTCGTCGAAAATGTGGACTCCATTAATTTATAATAATTTCGTTTTTTAATTGTTTTTTGAACAGCACTTGATAATCGCTTTTTGTGATGTTTATTTTTTCGATTGGATGTGAAATTAAATGAATTCTGGGAATTAGTGGAGTAAAAAGATGAATTAATGCTCTAAATAATTATTTAAATAGTCATTGTAGTACCAAAAATATTCTCCATTATCAACAACATTAAAAAAATTAACTGCATCTCGATAATTTGTAAATTTCGATTGGATCTTTAAAAAAATTTAATATTTACAAAAATAAATTAAATAAATCACAAATTTCAATTAAATCAATTCATCTGTTTACTCCAATTTTTCACGGAATTATGACAATTCACTAATTTTTTCATTGTAAAAAATTCCTCTATTGATTAAAAAAAAAGTACGAAACGGAATAATTGAATTTAAACAAAAAAAAAAACAATCTTCAGACGCACCGACTTTTTGTTGGTAATCAATTTGCATCTGCATATTACTAGACGTTAGCTTCAGCATTCCTCCACTTCTTACGCATATAATTATTATGATACATAGTCATTTAGTTACATAATTAGATCCAAAGTAATGTTTTTTTCCATTTTTTCTTATGTAGGCAAGCAAAAAGCCCACTCACAAATTTTTATTTACTCATTTTTTTTTCCATTATTTTCTCATTTCCATTTTCTTCACTTCATAAGCCCCAAAACCCTTAAGAATAATTAATTCAATATTTTTCGGTTTTTTTTTCCGTATTTTTCGTTTTTTTAAATTTATACAAGTGGCAAGAAAAAACAACACTCAAACTGCCTTATCTACTAATATTTATAATAATTATGTAATCATCACAGTGATAAACGAAAAATATATATATATATATACTTCTTGTACACTTGATCGGTTCAATAATCGCTTGATCACTTCATTATTTCTCATTATCCATTTATTTAAAAACATTTTTCTTTTATTTTCAATTGTAGAGCGTCTTTCCGTGGCACTTAACACACACTTACACATTGGATTTCTCTTTGTTTTAATTAAATTCATTTAAATTTTATTTATCTTCATTTTCAAAACGTTTTTATATTACATGTTCAGTATGATTTTTCATTTTCCTCAAAAACTCCTGCCAAAAAGAAAATCCTTCGACTCTTATTCTTCTGTTATATTCTCGATTAAATAAGACTTAGAATTTTTTTTATTAATTCAGGATCTTCTGCTTTTAATTGCCTGTTTTTTGTATTAAAAATTACGTCAGGTAAGCGATCTTGTCTTCCGGTACTCGGATATTATTTACAATATATTTATTCCAGTGGCCCACAATGATATGGAAATATAGTAATTCTCTTATTAATTTTTTTTGTATTATTTTTATGAGTAATTAAATTATCAAATGAAATTATTCAAGTGAATAATAATAATGTCGATGGGCTTAATTCTTTTTCAAAGAAAAATTCATAATTTTATCCTCGAATACCGGATTACAAGCCGTTCATAAAAAATACGTAGTTATTTACAGTAAAAAAACGTTTTTTCTCGAGGGAGTTTGTTCTTTTCGCACATTTTTCATTTTCATTCGTATTATTTTTAATAATTTTCTTTTGGCTGTTTCATTCTGCTTTTTATCTTTGTGCTTAGGCGTGTCGAATACCACAGAGTTTATGGATACTTTAGGTACTAAGTGCGAAGATAGGCCACGATAATTGCTTCTCAGAGAAATTATTATTCGTTGATGCAGCGGAAAAATAAAATATCAGTGTAATCATGAAAAATAATAATTATTGAATTACATTCACCCGAACTCTGTGATACGAACGTGTCGGCAACTGAAATTAAAATTTCCACCGTAAGTACAGTAACGATTTTCAAGTGTCTCTTTTTTTTAATTAAACTATTTAGGAATTTTTTCCTTCATCATTGGCCTGCCCCTTAAAAAATCTTAAATCCAGTTAAGAATCATTCCTCGGATTTTTTCTTTATTTAAAAAAAAATCCATACTCCATTTTTCCATTTATTTATTTATATAGTTAATATCAATAAACCGTAAACCTCTTTTTTTTTTAATATATACTCCCTTAAAAACAGTCTTTATACATTATTTAAATTATTTATATACAGAAGTGCAACTAGCTAGGTGAATAAAAATTGTTTCTTAATTAATTCATTATTTCTTTTTCTCTGTGTTTCATTTCTCTTCATTAATTTAATTTAATTTAAATTTATAGTTTCTTTTTTTCGTCGTATCCTTCGATCGGTAACGACGCTCAGTCAGTTGGATCACAAATATTTCAATCGAACGTCTTACACTCGATTGTATTAATTAAAATTTTCAATTTCTTCTTTGCAATCTTTCCGACAATTGAACGCCGATCACTTATACCCTGATCGTATTTACAAGTTACTCCATCAGTTATCTTCTTAATTAAAAATTTTCCTCTCTTTAAATATCTAATATCATTTTACAACTGGTCTGGAGGCGTTGATTCTTGTTTTTTTTTTCACGGAATTTAATGAAACAAAATTGAATAAAACGATCGTTTGCTTTTTCTTTAGAAAAATTCAGGCAAACAATTAGCCCAGTGTGAGTCAATGATTTCTTACTTATTTTTAGATTTGTATTTTTGAATATAAATTTGGTGGTTTTCATTTTCTCTATGAACACGTGAATAATCGGAGGTATTCACTTCCTCATTACGTGAATAATTGGATTTTATATCTGTTAACAGCAGTTTGCATCGACATTGATATTCACGTTCTATCCGGCAATTGAGACGTCCTTCTAAATCAATTAAGTAAACAATACAAATGAAAACAATTATTCTGTTTCAATTGTTACTTGCAATGCTCAATTGTTTATGTTAATAAAAACTTTTCTTTCATTGAATTTAAATGGATTCTTCAATTTTTCTCGTCAATTAAATAAAAAAAAAATAAAAAATCGTTAACTTTTCTTCAGCAAAGTTTGACGAACTTTGACCAAACATATACATACTATTTACAAATTTTCATAAAAACGATTTACAGAATTGTTAAAAAATAAAATTACAAAATGGGACATTTAATGATTTTTTTCTTCACTTGCCTGTTGCCCCTTTTTCATTAATCATTTTTTAGGAAAGAAAACTCCATTTATCTCAAAAAATGACTAATGTAAAAAGACATTACATTTCTTCACTTTTTGGCCTATCTCAACGTATACATTTTTTATTCACAAGTAAGTCTCACACTTAAAATTTGACTTTTATTCTTCATTTTGTTTAGTCTGAAACCATTGAAAAAGCACCCATACACAAACTGTACAGCTAGAATTTGTTTTTCCTCGGTGTGCATTTTATAGCTGAGTATGTATTTGCTTTATTATTTCCTCCTTTTCTTTATCCTTTCATATCTAGGCCCGAAGACATCTGTCAAGACTGCTTTATACACATCATCTTGATAATAATTTGCAGAGAATAGCAGCACCAGCAGCAAGAACCAGAGAAATCCTCGATAAGGATGACGAGGATGCTGCACTGGCCCTCGTTAAATCTTCACAGATACCTGATTAAAAAAATCCAAAAAATTAAATTATTCCAAGAAAAAAAAAATTAAATATTGAAGCAAAAAAATTCACCTTGTGGAGCCAGTCTGTAGGTCCATTGATCATTAACTCCCGTTTGAAATTCTCGCGATGGCCGTGACAGCCATAATTCCTGTTCACGGTGTTCAGGCCTTCCGCCTCTTCCACCAGGTGATTTAGGCGAGGGATCTACCCATCTCATTGAGAAACAATGATAGAATGTCTGACTAAGACCAGACGCTTGTTCACTTGTCTTTTGGGATACTATCGTGTACCATGTACCTTCATCCTCCCAACTGTCGTGACAGGTATACACTATTTTGAGGACACAAAAACATGAATTAATTCAATAATTCAACAGAGTAATTAAAACATTTTTTTTTGGGAGGATTTAACTCACCAAGCTGTTCACGTTCACACGTATTTGCAATTATCATTTCACTCTGATCGGGTGAACCACATCCAATCTGTATGTCAGATACATTGCACTCCTCGTCCTCACTGTCCTCCTGCCATGTCATTTTCTGTGCTGCTCTGACTGCCTGAACACCTCTACGCTGTCGTCTGGGTGTTGTTGATAGAACACCAGGAGCTACGTAATGAATCACTGTGTATCTCCCTGGTTGGGGACATTTACGTTTCTCCATTGTCGATGCTGAAAAAATCCGAGTGAATTAATTTATCTTTATTTATGATTAAATGAATTATTAAAAGTGGATTAAATTTATTCGTCTATGTAATGAAAAAAGAATGGATGATTGAATGAAATCGGATAAATTGATAAACCGTTCGATGAAATCATTTATTTTAAAGAGATTAAATTTGTTGAACATTTTGAATGAAATTAATAGATATATGCAATGACTGCATAAAATATTATATCGAATCAATAAATACAGCATTATTGAAGCTTCCTATGGAATATGATTTATTTGAATGAAAATATTTTGCTGAATTTTATTACAAAGAAAACAATTGTGATAAATGATGCATTAGTTGATTAATCTATTGATATCTTCTTTTGTAAAATGATTAATTTTCTCGATAAATTTATGAGGATAATAAATAATTATCTATTTTGACTTTCATTTATTTCCGGAGAATTTAAAGTGATTAAAGATCACTTTTTGCTTACTTATTAATGTTGTATATGGCATTCCTGATAAATTTCCTTGACACGCTTCTTCTGGCATAATCGTTTTTCGATCTGTAATTAAAAATAAATTTTATTCTAAAATTGGAAAAATCGTGAAAAATTGAGTAAAAATTGATGAGAAAAATGTTTTATTAGTGCTCCAATAATTTCTGATTCTCCCTCATTCATTCGAGTGTAGTCAGAGTGTGATGGCACAATTGAATGAATAAAAAGGATGAAAAGAAAGAGAGAAATTGATATTCAACTCACCTGATTGCTGGAGCTCGATAACGTTTCCGTCTCTTTTATGGAAGATCATGCAGACGTAGCCAATATCGCTGCAATAAGAAAAGGCCATGAGGTACTCTGAGTAAAAAAAAAGGGAAAGAGGGTTTGGGTTTTTCTATGAGAGAGCGTCATTTCGCGTCAAAGGAAATATTTAAAAAGGCACATCGATGATTCGTCAAACGAGCGAAACGAGTGTCTGCGAAAGAGAGACTGGGAAAATGTCTCGTTTGAATCATGACAATAGAATGTATGTAAATTATCAAATTGGAAAAATATTGAATTGATTTCTTTGATAATTCAACTCACCATCCTTTGGTAACGTGTGCAACAAGTTTAACTCTAGTTCCACCAGCATCGTCATCATTTTCTAAATTATGACATACAATTCTCTCCTCGTGGGAACGATCACCACGTTCACCAGCGTTTCTTTTTAATGTCGCATTACCAAGTGTAAAATGATAATTCCTTGAATTATCAAGTGAACGCCAGTGATGACGTTTTGTTACCCAGGATGGATATTTGCATCTGCTGTGTGCACGATCCACTGTGAATGTAAAATAAAAACAATTTTTTAATTAATGTTTTTTTCTCGTTGGAGCTTTGAATAAATGAGAGATTGTAACTGCAGTTTATTACCTTTTGTCAGTTTGATGTTACGTGAGCCCTCGGCTACTGAATTGAGGGCATTGCAACTTGAATCACCAGATTGTGCGAGCTCCCAAGTTATATCTCCGGTGTGATGATGATTTGTTTTCTCGTAGAGGAAGCATCTGAATTAAAAAGAATATGATTATTTTATAATTACTTAAATTGAGGTAAATAAATTTTTAGTGAAAAAAAATAAATAAGAGAGAAACTACTGAATTTAGTTGAAACTTTTCAGAGAATTTTATTAATTAATTTAGTCGACAATTCCGAGTGAATTGAGTATCCATGTCAATTTAACTAATTGAAACTCTTCTATTCTATCTCAATCAGGCTTATTACGTACAATTTCCATGTGGAAATAGCTGTTTTGTCTCGCATGAACGCCAGTTAAAATCTTTCATTAGTAATAATTGAAAATTGACCGGTCAACAGTACCATCACATAATTCACCGATACAAATAATCATTGGACAAGTGGAAATTATTAATATCATGGTAATTGAATTAATTTGTAATTTAATAAGTCGATGATGATGATGATGAATATAATTATTCGTTTCATTGATTGAGTTGTGAATTTTTTTTTTAATGGATTAATTACCTGAATGTTTCCTCGTTAGTCACAGCATTTCTACCAGAAAATGTGAGAGTGCCAACCAAATATTTGTTCCTTCCGTCCTTCCATGTTGCCAGGCACTGGAGTTCCTCCGCTGTAAAATAAACAAATTACATTATTCTCATTAAAATTACAGGAGAATTGTTAAATTAATTTCATTATTCTACTAATTATCAGGCCGCATTAATTATGGAATCATTGATTTTTACGGGGATTGAAAAGTGGAGAATAAAATTCAAATTTTACCCCAATTTCCGATAATTAAAATGTTCGTTATTTCAACGTTACTGACGGATGTACTTTATCCCTCATTGGTTGAGTGATTTCAGGCAGGATTTGGAGTACTCGTTGATGGGTCATTGCGGTTCCCCGACAGATTATTTATATTCAAATTGGAGTTGAAAAAATACATAGAGCGCCCGGGGAGTTGACGGCCCATGAAAGAATGATAATCGAATTACTCTATAATCCATTTAGTGGCTTCGATCCGAGCAGCCCATTGCTGTGTTTTATTAAGCTACAATCTAACAGAAGCCCCACTGATTTACCTCTCGTAACTTCATTTATTATTGGGGTAAAATGGACATTCTAATTGAACGGTTGGAGATATCGAATTTCTGATGATTCCATTGAAAAGCTGAGGTAATTTTAGCTAGAAATCAAGTGTGAAAATATTTTTTTTTTCGTTTTTGAAAATTCGATTTTTTTCATCCAGATTTGAAGGGGTTTACCTTGGAAAAAAGTGAAAAAATCACATTTTTTGCGATATCTCGGGTTCTACTGGTCGTAGCTCGAAAATTCGTCTATTTCAAATTTTGAAACCACATGAATTCATCGCAAATGAGCTCACCTTTCACCTCGAATCGGAATTTTTTAGCTACGACCAATAGAACCCGAGATATTCCCAAAAAAGTGATTTTTCCAAATTTTTCCAAGGTAAACCCCTTCAAATCTGGGTGAAAAAATCGAATTTTCAAAAAACTCGAAAAAATTAATTTCGACCCATGTTTTCCGCCTAAAATTTCCCCAGCTTTTCAATGGAATCATCAGAAAAAACCTATCTCCTTTTCCTCAAGTTTTCCATTCGCTACGTTAATTAATTCATTAACGACTTTTATTAAAAAAACCTCACGAATAAGTAAAAAGGAATCGATGTGAATAAAAAATAAACATTCTCATTCAAACTTTTGTTTCAATTGAATTGAGCATTGAAAAAATACGTCAAGTGCATTAACGTCTAAATGAGACTGAAAAAAAAATAGAGAATTACGAAAAGTTCGTGAAAGACTGCAGGAGGAAAATAATTAAGGTAAAAGTAGGAAAAAAAAGCGAAAAAAAAAAAACTGTATAAATGCTGGTAAATAATCTACACGTTTATCTATAAATTTAACGCTTAATTCAGCATAGGGAATAGAGGCTACGGTATTTTTAAAAGAGGGGGGTAAAGTGGGAGGGAGCAAACACAGCCCAGGGTGGCGTAAAACCTCGGCCTTTCATTTCGCCTTCTCTCCCTTTCTCTTACAACTGAAATTCAACGAGCCTTCTGTATACGCAATGCAATCCACCCCCTCCATTCTCCCTTCTCCAACGTCTCCCACCACCCAATCCCCATTTCCCACACTTTTCCTCATCATACTCTTCTCACTGGTTCTCGTAAATTTCAATAAATATCCCTGGCACCAAACTGTACTCCGCAATTCAATTTCAAATAATTGAGTTAAACATTTATACATGTATTTTTAATATTCTACACATTTGCTTAATGAACAGAATCATGTGAAATATTCAGAATCTAGTGGCTTTTATTCTCTCAATGTGCATTGAATAAAAATATGACGAAAAAAAAAAAATAATCCATATTTTTCCTTTGTCCAAAGAATTAAAGAGAACAATATAATTTGCTAATGGTGTTGTCCACTGGACAGTCTAATGACGTAAATGAGAATAAAAAAGCTAAAATTCCAACACAATCTATTTGATTCCTATAATTATTTGAGCTATTTGAAACTACTCCTTAATGCGATTGCGTGTCGTGAATAATGTTTGTTCATTAACTATTTTCCGTAATTCCTCACTGTCCTCTGAAGTCCCATCAAAGAGTCCAACACCTCCGAAAGGTCGTAAAACAAAAATAAAGAGGGTGGAAAAAAATGTAGCTTCTGTGACCCCATTTCTCAGTTACCACCCCCACCCCCCCTCGAATACAAAATTACACGTCCTAGACGTCTGGGTGCTTCATTCGTAATCTCATTTCAACGATCTCTGAAACTCGGAAATATTGAAGAAAAATGGATAATCAATTAGTCATATATTAGTTCAGAAAGACTGAATATTCCAAATGTTCTTAATGGATGAATTTAGAATTGAGACGTCTCGACAATTGAGAATTCATATCAGGTCACCATCAACATGGGTATTACTCCATCTCATTAATACTGAAACTTCAAATTAATGAGGAAATTAAATTATAATATTGGGTAAAAATGACGTGAGTTCATGAGTAAAAGGAAATTAAATTTTTTAAGTGAAAATAAATAAAGAAATGACGTTTTTTTTTTAATTAAATTCATTTGGATGAATTTATTTGATACTCACTGTTTGACTCGGAATCATGAACATCCGGACATGCCTGATATTTTAACAACAATTTACTCTCATCCGTGCAGCCCTCAGCATGACTGACAGGCTGGGCACATTCTCCATCACCTCGATTATAAGTAAACGTGAAGGGCGGTCCAGCGAATGGACAGGGAATTGGAGTTGGATTCAGACGGAACATTGTGAAGAGAGCATCATCAGTTCTTTGTGCTTGACACATGGCGTCTGGTTTTAGTGGTGTCCTCTGTGGATATCCAACTGTAAAAGAAAGAATTATTAATAAATATTGAGACTAAATAATTTAATGAATTTATTAATCGACAAGTTATAATCCATAATTTTCATTGAGATGAAAATTTTGTCTCTTTGAATAAGAAAATTCAAATGAAATGGCTTTGGTTTTGAATAAAATCCAGTGGTTAAATTGAATTAAAATGAGGAAAACTTTTCAAGAGGGAAAAGCGTAAATTCGTGCAGTTACTTGCATTTATAGTAGCACAGGAGAAGTGTGAGAGGGTGGAAGGGTGAGAATGGGATTTCGTGGGCTCTATCTGCTTTGATAATTTATGCATTTTCCAGGGATAATCCCTGTGTATGAAAGATGGTAGTCGCTGGCTTCTCTGGATCCTTTCGTACGACTAAAATGAAAGGAAAAGAGGGGCATGCGGGTTACGAGGGGCATTTACCTTTCCTCCCTTGGCTCACGCTAACGAGACATTAGCGGAACAAAGAACCTACCCCTCTTTTACTTTTCTTCTTCTTTCTATTCTCTCTCTTTTTAAAAGCAAGTCAAGTATGCCACACAATTTTATCTTCTCACCGAAGAAATGAGCATATGAAAAGAACACTTGAAAAATCATTGAATGCACCAAAGTTTTGAGGGGTTTTCAGGCTAATTTAGTGATGTTATTATTGGTTTTTTATTTTTAAAAATTAATTGTGCACAATGCACAAATGTTGGGTGAAAGGTAGAAATTAAAACAGTATATATACAACGAGTTGGGGCTATTGTTTCTGTTTGAAGCAAGGACTATGATTACCCCAGGAACGCCAGTGGCTCCATTCGCAGCCCTTTGAGATGCAAATGCTAATTGAAATGTAAAAGTTGGCGACCTATATCGGCTACCTCCGACGCGAGAAGGTTCTATTTTTTTTTACTCTCTCAAGAAAAATCGAGTATTTTCTTTTTTCTCTTCTCCATCATCCCCCTTGGGCACTCTGGCCTGTCTGTCTTCTTTTCTCTTCACTGTGTTTTTTTTTTTTTGCCGGATTTTTTTTCTTTTTATCCCTCGGAATTCTCGCTGCCTCCTCGTTACTTCCACCAGGTCGATGCTTCCAGGAAAATCCGAAGAATCAACGGAAATATTTCATGAGGAGAGAACATTGAGGACGACATTAATTTTCAAAGTTTTTTAATTAAATGAAGATGTTAAAAATGGGGGATTCATTTATGTTTTTTGGGGATTTTTTTGATTTTTTAAGTTTAAGGTTGATGAAGGGAGGGGGAATTCAAGGGTGAATGGAATTATTGGAGATGAATAAAACATTGATTGAGAATGAAAAGAAATGCGTTAATTTTCATTGATTCTAGTAGTTGGTGGGTAACGATTAGAGAGAAAACTCCAGTCAGAAAATAAAAGTAGTGATTGAGGAACAGGAGAATTGAGAAGAGCGAAATGGAACTAATCACCGTAGTCTATTTGCCATTAATTTGGCTCTCTCCTTTTTCTCATTCAGTTCTTGCAAATTCAATTTTATTGGATTTTCACTCTTTACTTACTCAAACCCCGAAATTAAAACTTCAATAAGCGAATGAATTTTTGTTCCTCATTTATTTCTCTTTTTTTTTTCTTCTTATTTCTCATTGAATTTATTCGAATAGGTGAATGGAAAAAAAGGGATTTTCTTTTTTCTGATGTAAAAAACTTTTATGATATCGAAATTAGTGCATCCGGATAATTTATTCTTTTTCATAAGAAGAAATAATTGGATTTCTCAATTTTATCCACTGTTTTTTGAGAATATCTCGGAAAATATGAGAGATAGAGCAATTTTGCACTGAACCTTTTTTGTAGCTCTTGAAATTCTCTACAAAAAAGGTTCTATCCAAAATCGCCCTATCTCGCTTAATTTCCGTTATAACTCTCAATAAAGAACTGCGAAAAAATAAATTTCCAGATTTAACGAAATATCCCGACATTTATGTGAAATAAAACTATATTTAAGAGGTAATCCACATTTTTTTAAGAGTCACCATAAATAATAGAGAAAATGATTCATAAAAACGTCTCCAACCGAACAATGAAGAAATTCATATATATTTTTTTTCTATAAAAAAGAATTCGTTGATTTTCGTAAGAAATTGGAAAGTATTTAGACTCATGATAATTCCTTCCTCGAGTTTCTCGATACGGTTTTACTCTCGTCAAGTATTTCCGGGACGGTTGATACGTTATCACGAGGGCGCGTTAAAACCGTTTAGTGACTTTCGTGACTCGATCCACTTTAACGAACCGCTAAGGCGGCCACCCGCGCATAACTACCGGAATTTCTTATTTTATGGTTTCTATCGCACCGAGTGACTTCCGCTCGTGAGACTACCTTCAAGCTGCTCCCTTATACACTTTTTGATGAAAAAATTCAACAAAAGATTGTGCGAAGAACGAAGAGAAAAAGAGTTAAATATTTAATTAAGAATATCTCGGAAACTAAACGAGATAGATCAATCTCCATAATAACCTTTTTTGTAGAGAATTTCAAGACCTAAAAAAAAGGATTCTTCCAAAATTGTCGTATCTCCCTTAGTTTCCGAGATATTCCAAAAAAACTGATGATAGAATCAGAATAATTCAATTTAAATTCTTCACGATTCTGATTTCTCAAATTTCCTCTGATTCCAGATGGAAGCCGCACGAAATCAATGATTATTCAACGATAAATCCGTCAATTTGCAAACACGAATACAGCATGTACGAATACATCTGGATTTAATGCCATACAATTTTGGATTGAAGGCACTGAGTCCATTGGAGATGGGGGAATGATGTTTCCTAGCACCGTTTTAGGGATTAGACTCATGGACTAATTGGGCACGACGTAATCCAGCATGACGCAGATCGAAGGGAGTAAACTCTCGGTGAGGAGAGACGATCAAGTCAATTCAGTCTGTAGATTAGCGTCATTGCGCCAGTGGTTTTCCTTGGTGACACGTTCATGTCCTCACTCGATTCTAATTCAGGTGAAATATTAAAAATATCTCGGAAACCAAGAGGGATAGCGTGATTTTGGTGAAATACCTTTCTTTAGAGAATTTCAAGAGCTTCAAAAAAGGTCTCTACGAAAAATTCTCTATCTCTCTCAGTTTCCGAGATATTTGCGAAAAATCACTGAGCGAAAGATATGGGTCAATAACTGGAATTCGAAATGTTGTTCTGAACCTTCAAACATTCGATCAGCATTTCCAAACTAATCCGACCTGTCCATTCAACCTCCCCTACCCAAACACACACACACAAGCAGACATGCTCACATCACGTGAATCGATCGTCATTGGATACTGGCTGATATAATTCGCCCGGGCTACTGCATATGAATTACAGGATTACAATTTCGTTCACTTCGTATTCATGAATATATCTGTATATGTTAACGTAGAAAATACAGTACTCCAATGAGAATAATACAAATGTGGAAAGGTTTTTTTTTTTTTTTTTTTTTTTTCGTCCAGAAGTAGGGATGAGCAGAGGGTACTGGATTTATGCGAATGCTGAGTTACATAAATCGTTGAATTTAACTATCGTATTATACGGGCTTGTGTATGAGTTTGTTTACGGTAAATATGAAATTTCATATTGGATGTGTTTGCAGATGTGGTACTATGAAGAATCCATTAATGATATCCAGTCGGATTATATCCATGAATTATTCTTTTCAAGGTTTCCCGTTATTTATTGAGAATAACTCGGAAAATAAGAGAGTTGGGGCAATTTTTGTAATGACCTTTTTTGTAGATAATTTCAAGAGCTACAAAAAAGGTTATCACGAAAATTCTCCTATCTCCCTTATTTTCCGAGATAATTCGAAAAAATGAATGTGTTATTTTTATAACGGAAATCTCGATTTAAAATAAATATTCACGTGTTTCTTTGAACTTTAAATGTCAAAACTCCAAACTCGAATTAATATTTTCACTGATTTTCCTTGACATCTTCTTCCTCTATTTCCTTCGTTTTTTTTTTCAAATCTCAATTTAGACAGCTGCTTTTTACTCTCTTTCGGTAAATGTCGAGGGTCAGTTTTTATCCGTTTATGAGGGAATCCCAGAGTGCATCGTCGGGTACTAATCCGGTGTGGGGTCAAACACGTCTGCACCCTTTTGCCTCTTCCTTCAGGGTTGAAAACTCTGGGTTAAAAATAGTATCGAGTTGTCTCTTCTCCCTCTGCCCTTCCTCCATCCGAGTAATTGGATCTGCAAGCTCGTCGCGTCTCTCTCGTCTACATCCCCACACGTGGGACCAAATGCCAGGAGAGTATTTGTGTGCACCAGGTAGTCTATAAGCCAGTATTCCCAAGACACGAGACACCCCCTATTTTTCCACCCTTCGCTTCTTTTCCTTTTAATTTTTTATCCATTTTTTTTTCGTTGTAAAAAAAGGAATTAATTAATTTCCCAATTTTTCTCCATTTTTTTTTATCTTCTCAATAAAATAAAATGAATAAAATCATTTAAATTCTCTTGTTTCGAGTGAAATTAAACTGTCAAATTTTCCCCCATTATTGTGAATATGAAATGTAATTACCAATTTTCCCCACACGTCACATAATCCCCAATTACAAAAATTAATCATAAATTATGTCGCAGATAAAACACGAAGAATGTCAAAAGTTGCCGTAATTTTAATTTGTCTTTGACGATTCATGAATTATCAATGCTTCTAAATTATCGATATCACTTCAACTGTGTCGCGCAGAGAAATGCGAAGCGTGGGTAACAATTACTCATTAACCTGCATACTTTGCAGTGAGGGAATGGGAATTTCCGGAGGTTAAAGGCAGATTCATTTGAGGCCGAGTGACGAGGAAATGTGGATTTATAATTGCTACGTATCCAATAACCAACTGTATTCACTGTATCCTGCATTTTCATATATATCCTCGTATTGCACTATGGATTTAACTGAAATAATTATCATGCACATTAGTACGACGATAATTAATAGTGATAACGATGTCTCTCAATCTAAAGAAAATGTTTAAATTAAAGAAAAAATTAATTCTTATTTTAACACAAACAATTCCCCCCCAAAAAAAGGAGCATTTGGAGTTTTTACGGTTATTTTTTTTCTCCACGTCACAACGGAATTGGTCGTGTTCGGAGATAGTAAAAGTGACGTGAAATTCGCTGACCAAGATATCCTCACCCTCTGACTTCTCCACTTTTCTTTATTTCCATCCTTTTTCCCTTGTCACAAACCTCCCTGTGTCCTTGATATTTTCACGAGAATATATGTATCACTTGTGTAATCCCGGTGAATGATTTATAACTGTGCAAAACGTCGTATTATGTAGTGATTTTTCATGAAAATGGGGACAATAATGAATTTCTCTTTTCTCAAGAAACTGAAATTCTCAGACAACTTGAATTTATCTAATCACCAGTTTTTTTAAGATATCTCGGAAATCAAGCGAGATAGAGCTATTTTCATAATAACCTTTTTTGTAGCCCTTGAAATTCTCTACAAAAAAGGTATCTATAAAAAATTCTCCATCTCTCTTAGTTTTCGAGATATTTAACAGAAACTAATGATGAAATAAATTTGATTTGTCTGTGAATTTCATGATCATCTTTCCTCACGTCTAATTTTATAGCAATATCGTTTTCCCCATTATTATCAAGCTCAATGTCATCGAGTGCTATCTCAATGCTCATAACCAGCGACAGGTACTCATAGAAGTACCGGGAAGATCCAGATGGGAGCAAATAAGTGGGGAGAGATGGAAAAAAAAATGAAGGAAAAAGAGAGAAAGGAAAATACGCCGGGAGACTGTTGATTAGCGAATGAACGAGGGAGAGTAGAATCTCTCTGTTCGCGTGGATGACTCGAAGGACCCTTGGTGGATCCTTGGGGGAGATAAGCGCCTACAAGACACCCACTACTACCAACCAACATCACTACTGCAGGGAAAAACGAGAAGAAAAACGAAACGTGCGACGGCATTAGGGAGATAAGTGCCGAGTGACTCTACTGTGTGTGGGTTATTACAGATGCCATGGACCAAAACGGTAATCCTACTTTTTTCTCATTTTTTTAATGATTTTTTTCATCCAACTCTGGCTTTGGAAAATTAATTAGAATTTTAATTCTATTTTTAGGAATTTTTTTTCGAGACTCAATGCTGTCGTTCTCGTGTCAAATATTTTCCTATTTCTGGCGCAATCAATAATTCTAAAATAATTATAAATTCGTCGGTTCAATACAGACGCCATTTCTCCAACTGAAACGACGTTATTCTAATATTCACCGACAAATTGAACTCAGCAACTTGATGAAATATTTCTCACCACTCAAGTGTTAGTCAAGACGGTTTTAAATATTCAATTGTAATGAAAAGGTCTTTCATTTTTGGATTTATCAATTTTTTATTCGCCCCAGAAAATTTAATACTCTTATTTCATTTTCATATTTCTGAGGAAATGTATTTCCTACCAATGATGTACATGATAATGACTTCTCAATTTCCCATCAGATAATTCAAATAGATAAGAAAACTTATTTCCCGATTTTATCTTCTTTTTTAAATATTCCCCATTTTCGTGAATATTGATGAAAAAAATATTTCCATTACTCTCCGAGATATTTTAAACTAAAAAAAAAAATGGTTAAAAAAAATACTGACTGCTGATTTTTCAACCACTATCTGGACATTGTACTCAGCAAGTATGAAGAGGTAATACAGCACTGGCTCCGGTCGAATGGACGAATGTAAAAGCCCGTTACGTGAAACGCAGTATCAGAGGGGGAGGAGTGGGTGGATTGGAAACACCACTGGGTTTCGCCTCTCATCGTAGAACCAAACATCCAGATATCATGTATATGTACCGTGTGATTGCATAGAGAAACGTGTATCTGATGGCAAAACAGGGGTTATAAGGCCTCTCTACAACTGACAAGTAGAAGTGAATACTCACGTGATGCAGAATGACATAACGGTAATTCAATCTAAAGATCATTAGTCAAGTCGAAAATACGTAATTATATTATATTAAATACGAATGGTGACGAATGGCTTTTTCCCCTTCACTTTTTTATCCTTTATTTACTATTTTCCGTTTGGAATAACTCGGGGCTATTTTTTCGAGGGTTCTGACGTATCAATGCCGAGTCATTGAGGCCAGGGTATTTATTAATATGTGCTGCATCTGGATGTTATCATTTACCGTTTAGCAATCGAGTATTGAACGTTAGAATGACTTTTACCTTTTTCCGGTCAAGTGCGTGATTATGGTTATCAAATTATAATCACATTCCTCCATTTTTTTAAATCCAAAACAAGTGGATAATAGTATTACTTTCCAATTGATATAGCTTTTTCTGATAATAATTTAGCAATTGAAGTTTTCCACAAAATATGAAATTTTTTGAAGTTGAGACTTTTATGCACATACACACACATGCGCTAAAAATATCATTTTCTTTCTCTTTAGATCATTTTACGTATCTTCTATTAGAAAAATTAGAATCGAAAATTTTCATGATTACATAGCTTTCATTCGAAAGCAGAAAAAAAACGAAAAATTCAGCATTCCTGTGTATTTTCGTTGTTTTGCCACAAAACCGAGGATATAGAGGACTATACGACGAAATGCATAACCACGTTTATACCCAAAACATTCGCGTTTTGAGATTGCTTCTGTAATGGCTGAATTTCGCAGTGTGGCTTCTATCCGCTCTCTACGTGCACACGGTCGTATGGACTACAATAGCAAAGGGAATGAGGCGGTGGGTAACGATGTTACACGCTGGATTGTGCGTGCGGGAGTGCGAATTATCGCGGTTACCATTCTCGTTTTACTTGGCCATTCCCGAGGACGAAATTCCATCCCCCTGGGACCCAACTGAAGATGTCCTCATCCAGTTTTGCCATCTCTCTTGCACCAGTGCAGTTTGCGGGAAACTGAGGAAAGGATTGCTGCACCGTGTCGACCCCTTAATCGCGGGAATTCACTCGACTGAGAAATTACATCCCGAAAGTTACCTTCCCACCGAACACTATGCACGAATTGTGTACACCAAAAACTAAGGAATGTGACGTAAATCGGTTGATTCATCTTTGTGATAAAAAAACGGAATTGTTTCATTTTTTTCACATGAAAATAGTAATATCTCAGGAATTAAAAGAGATACGAGTTTTTTGGAGTGAACCTTTTTTGTAGAGAATTTCGAAAGCTTCAAAAAAGGATTCGGGTGAAATTTCGATATCTCCCTTAGTTTCAGAGATATTTGAGGAAAATGAAGGAGTCGATTTGTGGAATTAATTCGTTTGGAATTTTATCATTTTTATGAGTCAACTTATTAGACACGAAGTGCGATTGAGTCATTGATAGAAAGAATTTAGAGTTTATATCATACGTAAGATCGTCAACGATAAAATCACAGTGCTTGATATCGTGAGAACTCGCTCAACTGGGAAATTACATTTCCGAGTTTACTCGTAGTCTACCCGTTTGCTCTGAGGCATAACGCATCGGGGAATAAATGATTCGTCGACGAGATACTGCTGGATAATACTGACGGAAATGTATCAGACATGACACAAAGGATGTTACATTTTTAAAAAAGAGTCTATTTCATTTAAATTGTGTCTAAATTCCGAGATTTGTGGAAATTCCCAAAATAATTTAATGAATTCAAGCCATTTCGCTATTTTTAACTCATGACGTAAAAAATTTGAAATTTCAATGAATTATCCATTCTCGTTGGATTCTCAATAATTTGGTGAATCGTATTTCCTGTAATATTGAAATTCCCTTTGTGAATTTTCAACGTCACAGCAGTAGCGAAAAAAAATAATTCCACGTTCAATAATCCACTAAAACACTCCGGCAATCCGCCATATGGCATAGTATAGTAGTTTGGATAGGCCGAGGGAATAGCTATGAAACACCGGTACATGTGCGAGGGCCTGAATGCACCCAGGATATAGCACGATACAATGGATGTCAGTTTTAGTTATGGCACGCCCGTCAACCTCGGGAATCATCGAGCGTTAGATGGGCCAATGTTCCATTTAGCAGACGTGTTCTTCTCATGGCCATGATAGTTTCATAACAGGAGGATACCCCCGCGAAAATCATGGAACCAACCCCTCCTTTATCCGTTTTGTTCTCAACTCTTGGCCCATGTTGAGGGAAAATGGAGGATTATTCTTCCACACAAATCAATTTTATTTCATCATTAGTTTTTTTTAAATATCTCGTAAACTAAAGGAGATAGAGAAATTTTTGTGGATACCTTTTTTGTAGAGAATTTTACGAGCTACAAAAAAGGTTACTATGAAAATTACTCTATCTCTCTTAGTTTCCGCGATATATTCAAAAAACTGATGGTCAAATATGAAGAAATTGGAGTTGACTTTTTTGGCATTGAAATAAATTCGCAAAATTTAATTGACAATTTCTTCAGCCAACAAAAACCCATCTCCCAGTTTTCCTCATTGTTGAATCAAGTTATGGAGAAGCAGAGTTTTAAATTGAATGAAAACAGCAATTGTCCCCGACTTCCATTAGCAATAACCACTTTAGTTCATTTGTTTTTATTGTGAAATATGATACGAGAGAATGATGATTTTAGCATTGAGAAACGTCACCCGAGTAGACTCACTCGATCTCGTAAAATCCATCAGCGATAAGACGCGCCTCTGTTGATAAGGTATCACGATATAGCCCAGTGTATATAAAACGCTCCCTTCGAGGAATGCAAACGATATCGAACTAAGTGATATCGTGTTTCTCGTGACAATGTTTTCCGTTGGCTCATTCTTTTTCTTTTCAAAAGTTGCTCATTGGTTATCATGACTTCATGAGGTTACTCACCTTCGCGAAACTGGATAACGTTCATGTGACGATCGTTGATTATCAGGCAAATATAGTTTTCCGCAGTGCTCGAACCGCTGATAAAAAGATGAAAAAATGTTAGAAAAATTGAATTTTACATTTTTAAGAATATCTCGGAAACTAAGCGAGATAGAGAAATTTTCGTAATCACCTTTTTTATAGAGAATTTCAAGAACTACAAAAAAGGTCTCCACAAAAATTTCCCTATCTCTCTTAGTTTTTGAGATATTCATGGAAAAAGAATGAGTTCAGGTTTAATCTAATTTAAACCTTTTCTTTAAATTAATTATTTTTAATACTTACTTGTCGTAAACAACGTACATATCTCCCTTGTTCTCTATGCATGTACGTTCACCAAGATTGGTAGCATTTATAGTGAGTGATGGTTTCCCGGACTGAAACCATTGTCCCGCCCAGCTCGATGGAAATTCACAGGCCCCTGAAACACGAGCAAGTTTTCTCATAAATATCATACACCAAATTCTCCCTCATCTCTCTCTCTTCACTCATTCACCGTATCTCCTACTCGTTACTCCACGAAACCAAAGGTCGTTTAATTCTCTTACGACCTCTATCTAAACGCTCCTTGTACATACAAGTATATAAAAGTAACCAATGGAATATCAAGAAGACGTGCTCACACTCGAGCAGCCAAAGTTTGCCTTGTAAATCGTTCACATCCGGGTCAAACGGTATTCACCAAAAGTATCAACATGCTATCCTTTGGATTTATGTATTTTCAAGCGAATAAACTTTAGCATCGACGCTCCTTCAATTTATTGAAAGTACTGTGTTTCAATAGTAGAGGAAATTATGAGAAATTGAGAGAAATATTGGAGATAGAATTTTTCTGATGATTCCATTGAAAAGCTGAGGCAATTTTACATGGGAATCAAGTGTCAAAATATTTTTTTTTCCACTTTTTGAAAATCCGATTTTTTTCATCCGGATTTGAAGGGGTTTACCTTGGAAAAATTTGAAAAAATCACGTTTTTGGGAATACCTCGAGTTCTATTAGTCGTAGCTCAAAAATTCCGATTCGAGGTGAAAGGTGAGCTCATTTGCGACGAATTTATGTGGTTCTAAAATTAAAAATACGATTTTTTGAGGTACTTATAATGCAAAAACTGATTTTCATAAACCTCTCCAAATTCCCCTTAAAGAATCCTTTGAACAACCTTGCACCATCTTTCCCAAAAAAAAAAACCCCATCAACTTATCCAGTTTCACTTCTTTGCTACTGAATTCTTTTCAAACTTGCACCCTCTAACTTTTCAAAATTTAAATATGAAGTACTGGCAATCAGGACTTCCTGAGCATTGAGTGTCAGTTACTCATGATCTCATATTACGAGTCTGTAACAGGATCGTCGATCCGATCGACTGGACTTTATCAAGATGTCTGTCATTTCTTGTTTCTTCCCAAAGAAGAACGAAAAAAGTGAGAAGAGCCTTTGATACCTTCCGAATGATGCGGTCACCGCATTCCCTTTTTTTCCGGCATCTCGAGGCTTTCAATGAAGCAGAAAAAATCAATTGTTTCCTATCAAGTGTCATTCTCGTTGAAGACTTTTCATGTCAATTTTTTGGTAGTGAAAAGGCTCTGACATTTTCACTATTCTCCTCATCTCTCCCCATTCTTTCATTATTTTGTCGATAGAGTGGGCCCTTTGAATCGAGGCAAGACTGTATCGCGTGTAAAAGATTGAATGACAAAGAATGGATAGACGTGTGTCGAGAGGAGGTCGAGAACTCTTCTGGATCTCACACACGAGCTTTCTACTTGAAAGGGAGAGGATAATAGTTGACCCAGTTGATGTAACGCGATCTGGAAAAAAGGTCCATCGAGCATTGTAAAGAAGCCGGACTAACGATCCGAATCCGCATCAGTTCGGAATTTCATCTAATAAAAAGCATTCATCAGAAAAATTGATCTACTCCATTTTCCCTATTTTTTTCTGTTGAGTTTGGTGCACAAGACAAAAGTTAGAAGCCATGTTTCCCCAGAAAACCACGAACATGATGACACTTTCTGGATTTATGTCCTGGAATACTGCTCTCCAGTGGGTCCTCGGTGAACGACCAAAAATGCTCGTTAAATGGCCCTCGGGGTACTTAACAATATTCTGTGGGTATAACCGTTGCTGTGGACTGGACTATCGTGTTACCTCGGCATCGTTATACAGATGAAGAGGCTTCGACTATATTGATAAATTGGGATAGAGAATTGGGAATGGTTTAGGATCAACGGAGACAAACGCGTGTCAACCAAACTCCCAAGTGATTCTGCTTCATTTTACAGGGATGTGCGGATCAATGGAAGAGGAGGATGATTAATCAACTGGACTTAATCAAGAAGAGAATACCCGAGAGTATTTGAAGAATCATGTTTACTCAATTCGTGCAATTAAACGGCACAAAGACTTTTATGATTAAATTTAATTTTTGTCGGGTGAAAAATTGAGGAACAGAGAGATTTTTTTTTAATGAAAAGAATAAAATAAAAGTCAATCTCCTGAATAATTCACAATAAATCAATTTTTCATTCAAATTTTATCTTCATTCTTGAAAATATCCAAGTCAATTTATTCTAAGCAAATGAATGGAGAGATTGCGATGATGAATTTACATAAAGTAACAAAAAAAAAGAGAAGAATTCAAACATCAAAGACCTCTCTGCTATTGAAATAAATATTTACTCTATATTTAATAATCTATTTTCCCAGAATTTTTCACTCCCCGAGACAGATGCATTGAAAATTGCATCAAAGCAATCTCTCTCTCTTTTTTTTCCATCTGAAGTAATGGAGTTTGAATTTTTTGGTAGAAGAGTGGAGCTAATACTGAGATGCTGTCGTGAGTCGTCAGTCAAAGAGAAGACACATCTATTTTTTTCCGACTTTTGTGTCGCAGTGACACGTAACGCCTGGTACTTTCAGTTTTACCGGAGGAAGAGACAACATGAGACAACTGGGTATCGTTACGAGAAGGAGGAAAAGGTGAGTGTATAAATATACTTTTGAGGGTAAAAATCGATGGCTCGTATCAACGCTTTTTGGTGGAGCTCGAGTTCATTATATCTGAGGCTTTCACTCTTACCAGCGGCGAATGGCCTTTGAACTACGACGGTTACCATTTGGTGGATGCCTTTGAGATCGGTTTTGCACCGTAGCATCGTTATGCTCTTTAACAGCCAGCCAAAGATCGTTAGGAGACAGAATTGAGGTGGAAAAATGGAGAGAGAAAGAATGCTAAGCTATAAACCACTCCTCACGTGTTTTCAAACGAAGTCACTTCTTGTGACATCGTTTTCTTTGCAGTTGGAATACGCTTTGTTGTGTATGGTTGAGCAAAAAAAAGAAGCTTTTCTTTGCTCGACGATTGAGTGCCTCATTAAAGGCAAACTCTCGAGTCATTTTCATTCAATGAAGGCTCAGTGACAATTTAGTTTGTTATTTTTTTTCAACTCTCTTTCTTCTCTGCTTCCTTAATTTATTTTATGGTAATTTAATGGATATCAGTGGGGCTTCTTTGTCAATTACTTGATTGAGGATGGCTCAGTAGTAATAGTTCTGAATGAGACATTTGTGAGAGAATGAAATCGGATGAGTCAGTTTTGTTGAATAAAAATTGGAGATTTATCTCCTTTTTTTTTCTATGGGGTTTTCAACGAAAAATAATGGCATTAATTGGTAGACAAGGCAATAAAGGAGACAGAATCGTATTCCATCGAAAATCCCATCCCTCAAGCCTCCCTCTCTTGGACACAGCCCCTGGGTCTGCTGTTGCTCCTCTTCCGTGGGAAACAACAGTCCTGTTCACTGTTGCCTTTGGCCATCCCCATAACCTCCCACACATTCAACCCCCTCGCAAAACCTTCTTGGTTTTGTGATAGCCGTGTGTACTGGACAATGCGAAATACAGACACAACTGTATACCCTTGTCAAGATCAGTGGAATCACCTTCTCCCTTTATCCACTGTTCACGTTAACTGGTAGGAATATTTGTTGCTCAACATTATCAAAGTTCAGGGGTATCACTGTTTCATACAGAAATTGGAAATAATCATGAAATCGTTGGAATTGGAATTATTCCCTCATTTTTCAATGATTTTATCCGATTTCTTTTTGAAGAAAAAAAAAAAGATTTAATTCTGCTTTACTTTGTCAGAGAATTAATGCACAGATTTGTACAGCTTTTGATAAATAATTGTGAATTTTAAATAATTCAGTTAGTACCATTGAAATATTTAAATGTGTGCACTAAAATTGAAGTTGACAGCACATGAGTATTTATATTTAATGAAGAGTTGGGAATAATTGATCATGAGTTACGTGAATATATTTAAATTCAAACATATTTATTCATGAAAGAGTGTCTGTCTCATCTTTGCATTCATGTAACTGAATTCAATGAAAAACTTATGTGGAATAATTGTATAATTATTGATTCTTTCGAATTCTTAAATTTTATTAATGAAAAATGATGATAAAACTGGTGAATATGTCAACGAATAAGCGATACATTAACAAGGATACCAAGGAATCGAAGGGAGAGAAGCAGGAGGATATAAAATGAAAATTGAAAACATACGTGTCACGGTGTATAGCCCCGGGACTGTGAATATCCATGGAAAAGAGACAGAGAATACCCCGGGCGCCAAATTCGTTCACTCAGCGATGCAATGGACGTTCAATTTTTCCTACATTTTTTGTCGTGTTCATTTTTTTTTCTCCTCCGTGTTTTTCAATTTTCATGCTGTTTCAAATTGTACCAGGAAACAAGTGGAGGGAAATGAGAGGCGGAATTATGGAGGCAATTTTGTTGATAAAATTTGGGGAAAAAATGGTGGATAAACGAGACTAATTAAATGGGAAAACATATCGATGTATTCGTTTATTGAGTCAAACTATATTTTCCTTGTTTATGCGAATGAGAATAAATCTCCGGCTTTATCCGAATGGAAATAAGGGGTAAGTAGAATATATTCCTCTTGCTCCCTCATCTCTGAACTCCTAAAAGTCATTCTTCATTAGCCAAGCGAAGCGCGGTCTTCTCTTCGCTCTTTGAATATTAAAGAATCTGCTCTTTCTCCCTTCTCTCATCTGTTTCAGTAATACACTAGCACCACGCCCCGGAATCATTCGATTTAAATTGAAATCGAAGGGACGCCGGTTTGGACCCAAACTTGATTTACGTTTTTCAGTGATTTACATGTAGTCGCCCTTTGTCATTCTCCAAATTACCAAATAATCTCAATAATTTTAAAAGAATTGCCAAACTACAACAAGTCAAGTGGACAAAGTAATTTTTTTAACTGAATCCAAGAATAATGAAATTCTCGATGCAAATGCCTCCCCCTCGAGATACTTTCAATGCATCAAGTCTCCAGAGTCAAACATAGGCCTAATCAACCGCACAGTCGGGCCGTTAACAACCGAATTTGCCAAACAATCGAATTACAGGGCGGGAGGGCGTGCCGGGACTCCCGGGAGTAAACTGGATCGAGAGAGAACAAATATATACATATATAGAGTGTGGAATGGTAGAGGATCGCTTGCAAACACGCGCTGGGTAACGCGACTCACTCTATAACCAGTATATGCATCCAATCAGCTCTTTATTCACACTGGCAATGACAAAATTATAGTCACGTGCCCCACGTACACTCTCCTTGTTCAACATTTTGAGTATTATGTACATTTTGGCACCGGTGTGACCACAAGACGAGACTTATTCATCCAGTATTATCAATCCTATAATTCACTGTATTTGTCTGCAAGCCAGAATAGTGGAATGGCCATCTCATACATGAATACTCGAAGGCTCCCCTTCATCGACTGCCTCATTGTACAGTGCGCGTGAGACTGCGTATATTCAACTACTGTTATTATGTTTAATTATATACAACGCTGAATTCACATGGGCGACGATCACGTGACTCTTCGAGTGACGTTTCGGTTGGTTAAAAACCAGCGGCGACGGCCTGTCACCATCGGATAATAAAAATAATGCATTAACTGAATAAATCAGAGGTATTTTCATTCAATTATGAAGTCTGATATTTCTTATTTTTTTTTTAATCGTAATGTTAATGTAATTGTTGGAGTTTTGCTTTTCTTTTGAGTTTAATTAAAAAATAATGAATTTTTAATGGAAATTCAGAGTCATTAATGTAACCCGTAATTTTGTGTTTTCTTTTAGATTCGAGTGAAAATATTCGCTCAGATGTACTCTTATTATATTTAATTATATGGGAGTTTTGAATTCACATGAACGAAACATCACGTGACTGCAAATCGTCGTGATGTTTCGTTTGTGAGAAAACGTCCGGCAGTGGCGACGCACTGTCAGCTCATTTGTGAAATAAAAGAAAAAATGAGGGAAGAAATATAATGATAATGATAAAGGGAAAATGAGTGGCCATGGTATTTTGTTAGACTTTTCTCACTGATTACAAAAAAAGCCTGACGTGGTACAACGCAAGAGGCTTTTTTTTTTTTTGATGTTTATCATTTATTTTTCATTCTTTTTTCTCGGTTTTATATTGTGATTTCGTGCCATGATACTGAGTTTTTCTAGGATCGTATAATTAAACGTATATTCCAGTGTCTGTTCTGTATTTTTATGGTGAATTTTTTATTACAATATTATTTCAATTGTGTGAAAATGACAGATGTTGTTCCTTTTGTTTTTTTTTTTTAATAATTAAAAAACTTTGAAATTCACAGGAAATTGTGATTTTTTTTAAAATTAATGAATTTCATATGAAACTGAATGATAATATTATCCTCAGAGTTTACCCAAATAGAAAACAGGGCCAATCATTACTCCAATATTGGATCACCAATATTAGCGAGGCCCATATAGATCCAATATTGGCCCGATGTCGGAGTGACTTTCTTAGCTCAAGTTTGCATTCAATATTGGAGCTAATAATAGCCCAGTAATTTATGTGCAAAATAAAATATGAAGATTCTAAATAGCTTCCGAAGGTGCTTGAATTATTTCAATGCGAAAAGTTCAGTGTTTCCAGGTCAATGGGAGTTGCAATGAGAATTCAGTGGAACAAGTCAATTTCCTCTGGCGAATTTTGTTTCGAGGATATCTCAGAAACTAGAAGAGATAACGTAATTTTGATAATAACCTTTTTTATACAAAATTTCGAGAGCTTCAAAAAAGGTAATTACAAAAATTTCTCTATCTCTCTTATTTCCGGAGATATTCGCAAAAAACGAGGGATGAAATTATAAAATTATTTTTAAAGAAAAAACCATGCACTCGAGAAGCTTAATGTATTCACCCCAAATTTCATAACCTCTTTGATTCGAAAAGCCTTTCACTAACCAGTCAGATGGACACGCGTGAATGGCCATTTTCGGAGGCACCCCGTATGCTGCCCTATTCTCAAAAATGATTAAGAAAAAGTGCACAGTGGATGACACGTTTATTGAATACGTCTACATGTATCTGTCCTGTGTGCATAACATACGTAGCCATTTGCCTTGATGGGGGCTGGCCTGTGAAGCTCTACACGAGTTCACGTTACACACGAGTGATCCGAGAGGGCTCAATTTGATACATAGGATTACACGATTGGATATGGATTTGTCACGGCTGTGAGAATCGATCAAATGTAGTTTGATGCTCAGTGAAATGATCGTTCGTTATATTAAATTAATGAATTTATGATAAAAAAAATCGAATTCGTTATCGTAAAAATAATTAAAAGAATGAATACGATTCTTTATTTGTCAGTGTAATAAATAAATTTTGATTGTCATGATGGCAGTGGTTTTTGTGGGGAGAAAGAGGGCCAATTGGGAAGATCAAGCGAGCGTGGGATAACATCCTTCGTAAATATTAAAAGCCATGGACAAAAGCAGTGTATACGCTAAAATATATAACCCGATGGGTGGTAGTGTGCAATCATACATGGGAAAGGATGGCACAAGGACAAAAAAGAGGAATGAGACACATATGAGTTGTGAAAGGGAAAAAGTTTTGGGCCAACGTTTCCTGGGCTTTTCCTCTCCACGGAAACGTCAGGGGGCCGATTATTTCTCTCATCTGCGCGTGTACACACAATTTTGCCAATGGATTCTTGTGCGCTGTTGTGAGCATACACTTTTTTTTTTTTTCATGGACTCATTATTGATTTTCCGTGCGGGCGAGAGAATGTACACAATTTTTTTTTTGCTCCCTCCGCCAATTGTTTGCTGCGAAAAACTACACAAAGTTATTTCAACAATGGAAGTAATAACCGCTGACAAACCATCGCACGTGCGAGGATTTGTCCTTGAAAATGGGCGGAAGAAAATAATAGTCGCCGGATGAGAACCACTCATGATGCGATAGAGTTTGAAGGTTTTTTTAACGATGCGTGACGAGACCGGAAATATTTGTTTAATTTTCCGTGAAAAAAGTGGGAATGCTTTGAGATAGAGATTCTCTGATGATTCCATTGAAAAGCTGAGGAAATTCCCCATGAAAATCATGTGTCAAAATATTTTTTTTTTTTAATTTTGTGATTTTTTCAAATTTTTCCAAGGTAAACCCCTTCAAATCTGGGTGAAAAAAATGGATTTTTCAAAAAATTAAAAAATATATATTTTCGCACTTGTTTTCCGCTTAAAATTACCTCAGCTTTTCAATGGAATCATCAAAGAAATTCTATCTCCAATATTTCCCTCAATTTTTACAAAAAAATAAATGAAAGAAATGCACTTATCCTTCATTTGCAAAAGTTATCATGTGCTGGATGAAACTAGATGATGAAAACATTATTAAAATGAAGAAAAAAAAAAGCGAAATGAAAAAAGTTAACGACGGATTTGACTCTCTTTTCAATCAAGGAACATTGTTGCGGTCTCATGAACAAATTGAATGATCCTCCCCTTAATTGCGTCTAGCGTGGAAACTGCCACAAGGAGGAGAAGGGTATTACGAAGAGAAGCTGAGTATATTTCGGCTTCTGGAATTTATCTTCTTCTTCTACCACCTATTCCCTTCTCCAAACTGTTTCTAGGCCACCGGGATTATCTCTCAGACTAGATTTGCCCCTAATTCTTACATTCTCTCTCTTTCTCTGTTCTCCACTCACCGCGGCTATAATTTCACTCAGGAAAATTGTTATCTCTGATGCAATATTCCAATTTCATCCTATTTTACTTGATTCCTAAATAAAGTCTTCAAATTCACCAATTCTCATGATTTCACAATTTTTTTCTGCATTTTAAAATTCATTAAATTTTCCATTTTAATTAATTATAATAAAGAAGAAAAAAATATCGTAATTCACTTTTCACAAACTTGAATATTCAAAACCAATATTAAATCCGATTACTCCAACATCCGTTGTCAACTGAATCTCTGAATTCAGTAATAATATCCGATTTAATATTCAAAAGTTAAACTAAAAGGTGAAATTTAGAATTCTGATATTTTGACGTTGTCTACCACAAGCTTCATGACTTCATCGCATTCTTGATTCTCTAACATCACTAAGCTTCATTCTCTCTCCCAAAAGACAATATATAATTCAGAAATCAAGTGCTAAAGCGGATGAAGTTGTTTTAACTGAAAGCAGCTTTTAAGCGAATAATTATCGTTTAATAATTTCCCCAAAATAATTAAAAACTCTGGAATAATTAATTAATTAATATATTAATTCTCAAAATCCACTGTTTATTGATATAAATGTTGATGGCATTGTTGAAGCATAAAATAGGAATAATTAATACACTTTTATCTGAATATTCCGTTGTACTGTAGCAATACATGGAGGTTAATGGTAACAAGTACATTGTTCCTATGCGCTCCACGTAATTCCGTGTATTTCTGATTATTAAGCTCATCCAGTGCATTGGTGGATGTGGGAAGAGGATCGGAGAGGAACAGTGAGGCACCCCATCCACCACAAACGCAACCTGTAATGCATAACCCCACCTCTCTATTCTCATATATTCAAAACTCTCTGTCTCTCTCTCTTTCGTGCATTCGGAATATCGTGGAGAGATGCGCTCATGCAAAAGGGTGGCTGGGGCACGATTATAGCGTGGCACAATTAGAACTGTATATAGTTACCAAAGCTTCAATGCCACCCATTCCACCCAACTCATGCCTTCAAGAGATCCTGCAGACGTGTCCTTGTAAACTTGAAACGTCTATTTAACAGGAAGGATTCATAATGTGCAGGAATTTATTATTAATATATTCAGGAGTTAAGGAATTTTTTGTATCGTTTGTGGAGTGAATTTGGTAGCATTTATTCGAGAAAGATTTTATGGATTTCAATTCGGTTTCTGTGGTGTAGTGGTTATCACATCCGCCTAACACGCGGAAGGCCCCCGGTTCGATCCCGGGCAGAAACATTATTTTTCTTTCTTTTTTTTCATGAAAATTATATTAATACAGGGAAATATTAATGTTTTATGTATTTTTAGGCATGGAAATTATTCATTTGCACAATCTCAGTGGGGAGAAATATGATTTTACAAAATTCATAATCAGAGATTGATTTTATAAATTCAAAAGGGCAGAATTAAGTGGATTTTGACATATACAGTAAAGTGGGCTTGTCATAAACTGAAATAGCAGGAATTTCAAATGCTAAAATTGATTATTGATTAATCCTGTGCAGCCGGAATACACGCTTGTTACATAAATAATTATTTTAAAATATTCAGTTAATTTAAATGAGTGTTATTTATATTTACGCTCTATTTACCATGAATTTCGTTGATAAAATGTGGAAAAATTGAATATTAATTATAATTTATTATTGTGTATATTGATAAATTCGTAAAAAAAAAAATTTTTATCATTAATAAAATAAATATACACTGTATGAAAATGACATGTAGAAAATTTTATTTCATTGAAAAATTTAGTGTCGACTACAGGCAAGTGGATTTGAAGTATCGGCTTAAAAATTGAAGAGGATACCACTGGGTATATGTGAATGTGACTTGCGGCACTCAACCATGACGTGACAAGTGTCCCAGACATTTTTATTCCATTTCAATTTCATTTTTTTATACTCTATTACCTCTCACTGATATTCAATACCAATAATTGAAAATTTATTAATAAATATCAGCAAGCGCAAAGAAAACTAAAATTCTCAAAAAGAATAATTAAATCAACCTCTTTTTCTTCATTTCCATTCCCAACGAAAAAAATCCTCGTTGAAAAACCCAGAGGCTCATCGTTTGAATTTCATCGAAAGGAAATAATTGAAAAATACTTATGCCCCTTTTTTTGCCTCCCACACACACACACACAAGTGCACTGATACAGGATGTTTAAACGCAAATTCGTGAATTCCACAGTACCACCGGTTGAAACAAACGCACTCTTGCGCTCTCCACATATACATTGTGTTATACAGCTTGAAACGTAACCAAGCAATGGTGAATATATACTGTGCGTAACTCTGGCGTACCGTATACCTCACGTTTGTGTTTGTAAATGCAATTACGCTGAATGTCCAAAGCAGATGCCTGGCGGTCACTCCGATGCCTTCCACCCCTTGACTGCCCTTTGTTCCTGGTAGCCAATAAATGTGCACTAAATCTACTAATGCCCTGGCGAAACTACCCCCAACGTACACCCGCATTGCTAACTATGAGCGCAATTTATATTTTCTTTTTTTTCTCTCCTACAAAATTACTCGTCAGAAGTAAATGGGAAATAATTGAAATTTATACCTGAGTTTATAGTTTCGACGAATGAATTTTCTAAAACATTAAATTTTCACGTTTTTTTTAACGTTTTTATTGAATTACGAAATGAGAAGAAAAAAGTCAAACTTGTAAAAATAACTTTCTTTTACAAAACGTATGAAATGGACAAAGGAGTGGGGTACTAGTGCCCAGTTTCAAAGTGGAAGGAAAACAAAAGCCCACGGGATGCCACCGACGACGCCTGGACCTGAAGTACTCAACGAAGAGTACCCGAGGTAACCCCCAGTGAGCTTAAAAAAAAAAGAAGGAAAAAAGACATAAAACAAAACGAACGAGTGCAGGTACGCCAGAATTATTCTCCGTCTTTGTCTTGGCCCCTTCACAGTTCTGTAAAAGTTGAGAGAGGAGGGAAAGTAAGAGTAGTGAAGAGGCATGAAGAATGGAAGAAACAAAACGTCGCCGGATACGGCCTAGTGAAAAAAAAGCCCTTTTCACTGTCTGATGGCATGCGAGTGGAAAAAGTGACGATGGGCCACTCTTATTCTCTCAAAAACCCCCACTATTTTTCGCTTCTTTTAACTCTAACCCAAATCAGTGTTTCTTTATCTTTATTTCGGGTGAAAAAATCGTGAGTTTAATTTTAAATTAAAAAAAAGGGGTGGACGCTTCAATCACTCAATTTCAATGCACTGGATCTCTCTCTGTTTGCTTATCTGAATAAATTTTCACATAAAAAACATATACATGTCTACTTGTGTCTGTTTCCATATGTTACTTTCCCTTTTATTTCACTTTTCCTTATTCCGTGAGATTTCTTTCTCTGAATTCTCCATTTCTCCCTCCGCAGAACGTCAATCTTCTTCAGTGTCGAGGAGCATTCGAATCCCTTTCTTATTATTTTTTTCCCCGATTTTTTTTTACAAGGCCTCTTTATGACTGATCGGAGGCTGAATAAAAACATGCGAGGGCTCCTTCCATTTCACTTTATACGAAGAAAATAAATCCTGCGGTATTGCTACGTAAGACCACTATTTTCTGTACCTCTTCTTGTCTCTAACCTTACCCTCGTAACGTTCCACTACATTTGCCCGACTGCATCCGCTCCAGGGAACCAGCCGAGAGCCTTTACATCGTAGGTAAAGAGGGGAAAAAAGAAGAGTGGACTCAGTGGATGTGGAACGGACCTGGGCGGCCTCTTAAAGAGGCCGTGCCCTACTCCCTCGAGGAAGAAAAAGAGATTCCTCACTTTTTCTTTCTTTTGAAGTTTAAAAAACTCGGGTTTTCCGGAGAACTTCAAGAACTCATGACTTTCATTAAATTAAATAAAAAGAATTTCATTTATTTTCTGCACTTGTTTTTTTTAATTTTATTCTTTTTTCACTGTCACTACTTTGAGTATATCAATTATCAGATTAGTGAGTGTCATCTTAATTTTTACGAGCTCGTAAATTTATCTGGTGAACGTGTTAACGAAGATTAAGATACTCTTTGGTATACATTAAATAATGGGATGGAATCCAACGTGCGTCATGTGTGTCTGTGTGTGTGTGTATACGGGCTCTTTTTTTTTGACTACGTCGGATGAAATTTAGGCGGTAGTGTGGCACCAGACACGACGACCAACGTCGACAGATTTTTATTGCGTTTACACCGCCGGCTGGCAGCCGTGCTCGGTCTCTGTCAGCATTGCGAGCGATGGTTCACGAGGCTTTTCCACTGCTTTCTACCAGAAGGGATCGATGACCCCCATTCCTGGGATTATACTCGTCCACTTCGATTATTATTTTTACCAACGAAATATCCAATATTCGTTTTTATTTAATTTTTTTTTAATTCAGCCAAAAAATTGTTTTTACTAATTCGAGAGAATTTTTTTTATCAACTCGTTGGCGGATCGTGTTACAGTTAATGGAAAAAAAAGGGGGAAAACGTGTTTCAATTGTGTTTTAACAATTCTGGGGGAAATTTTAATTTGTATTACTCGGTTTTTCTTTTGGGGGGAAAGGGATGGATTTTTGGGTATTGTTCGGGTTCTTTCGGTTTCTTGAAGAGTTTTCGCGTGAATAATGGGATTAATTTGCGGTGGAAGACAAAAGCCCATTTGAATGAATATAAATACGTAAAAATTGGTAATCCAATTTATGACGGTAGAACACAGATATTTCCGGGGGGATTAATTCTCTCTCTTTCTTCATCTACTGATGACACCCTTGTACTCTGTCCAGCGAATGAAACAAGAGGATAAGCTCCCTCGACAGAGGAAGACCCTCGCCTATTTAATTTATTATATTTTCACGTCAATTCAGTGGTGAAGAGGTGCATCGGCTCTATCTCGTTTAGTCTCTGGCTTGAGGGACGAAAAATGGATGAAAAAAATATGAAAATTCCATTTTATCTTTATTTTTTTAACCGAGTCTACTCTCGTTTGGCCACCATGAATCATCGCCGGAGCTTTTCCCCAAAATTTATCGACACCGCGGACAACCCCAGGTGAAGAGGGAAAGGAGGAGGGGCGAGATTTAAAACGTGGAGACGAAAACGTCGCGCCGAATCGATCGCAGTATTTTCACGGCTTCCAATCTCTCTTTTTCCCTCTCTCCTTCTCTGAGATGAAAATATGATGTTCAATTAAAAGGAAAAAAAAGGCGAACGAAAAAAAAAAAAAAACGTGAAAAATTGTTGACAGCCGACAGAAACATGTGAACTTCCGTTGGCATTTCGAAATGCCCAGATTCAAAATAAAGCGGATTTGTTTCTTCGGAAAAAAAAGAATAAATTTTTCGTATCACGAGAGAAAAAAACAACATCAAAGAAATCAATAATTCCTAAAATAAATATTCCATCCCTTTCATCCATTTTCCCAATAAATTTAGCCTACACGAGATCCAAAGATTTAACGACTCAATTCAAAACACACAGACAATTGAAAATAACTGGCAAAATACCTTTGTTGTATCCTCTAAAACAATACCGAAAATTCTGCCTTGTAGCAACAAAATATACACAATATAACTCCAGCACATGAGCAAAAGAGAGAGAGAGAGAGACTAGTAACAAAACAATTGTAGGGAGGACTTTGAGCATCGCTTTTGGGCTCTATCGTAAGCCGCATTGTTCACGGAAACGTGTCGCCACCCAGCTATGCCCTTCTACCTAATACCATGGAGGGGATGGTGAGGAAAGGGAGATGTATGCTTTCAGTTGGAAACTTCTGGCTGCGAGAGAGAGAGAGGCCGAGTGATTTCGACCACCGCGCCATTTCCACCCCTTTCTCCTGCTCGTAACTACAACAGGGGAGAGAGAGAGAGGTGGGCCTCTCTGTCCAGAAAC
This sequence comes from Aleiodes testaceus, assembly GCA_963565655.1. NCBI lineage: Eukaryota > Metazoa > Arthropoda > Insecta > Hymenoptera > Braconidae > Aleiodes > Aleiodes testaceus. The sequence continues at coordinate 3,495,132 of OY751428.1, forward strand.
CCGTTCGTCAAAGTGGGCGGGTGTGCCGGCGTATTTCTCGTAGCCAGAGAGTAATCGAGCTTGCGCGAGAAACTCACTACATGCCCCTGTCCCTTTGCTCTTCTGTGTGTGTGTGTGTGTGTGGATGCTTCTTCTCTCTCGCTCCGTATGCCCCTGGTCAGAGATATCAAATGTTTGTTTGAGGGTGGACGTTACGGGGGAGCCTGTGGTGGGATATTATTTCCTCGTAAAATTCCGAATTAATCATTACTGTTTGTGTATTGATTTTTTTTCTTATTCACGAGCACTGATTTTTTTTCGGTTTTTTGGGGATATCTTGGGAACCGAAAGAGATAGGGGAATTTTGGTGGAATCCTTTTTTGTAGCTCGCGAAATTCTGCATAAAAAAGGGCTCTTTCGAAATTTCTCTATCTCTATTATTTTACGAGATATTGAGACCACAAGGTAGAAATGGAAAAAGTAGATAAGGACGTGCGTTGGCGGACATTGGTGGCCTCATCACGCTCCGGCCATTTGGCTGTTAGGTGGATCCCTGCCAGAGATCGCCCCATTCATTGCCTCCCTTCCTCTTCACATTTCTTTTTACTTTTCTCGGAGATAAAGCCTCGCGCACCCGCGGCAGATAATCTCTCACATTACCAGCAGGTTCCTCGTAGCTTTCTTCTGGCCCCTTTCTGGCATTCACGCGAAATATACATTTGTTTTCCTTTATTCCACCCCTTTTTTTTTCCTCTCTGTTTTTATTTAATTCCTCTGTTGGCAAGCGCTGACTTTCATCCATCAGGATTTTCATTCAGGGCTTTTCTCCGAGGGATGAAGTGGAACATGAGAATTCCTACATTTTCACAGACTTTTTTTTATCCTCAAAAAAATAATGTGAGAAAAAATATTAAATAATTCCAATTGATGAAATATCAATTTTTCAAAATTGACTTTATCCCATGCATTCTATTTTATCCTGAATTTTCCATTCATTTTATAATTTTTTTTCCCTCAAATCGATAAAAAATTCAAGTCAGGCTCTCCATACCGACGATGGAAAACGCGTTAGACTGAGGTTAAAAAGACGAGTGAACGTGAAAGACAAAATGCTGCATAAAAAGAGAAGAACATGAAATGTGAGGGGAGAAAGGGGGGCATGAAAGAGACTGTGTGGCACGTGGTGTACGCGTCCGCAACATAAATAGTTCAATCACGACGAGCTTAAAGTCGTAAGCTCTCCTTTGCTTTTACAACCCAATCCCCCGTCTTACCCCTACCTCCACAGGTGCCTTAAGGTACTAACTGAAGCCACGTCTTTACTGGAGCCTCCATTTTATCCCCATATTGAAATATTTAATATTTTTAATAGAAAGACGATCCGAGGAAAGTTACCCCAACAACAGAGAAAAGAATAAAGGGGAAAATGTATTTGAAGTTTTGCAGAAACTGGAGGAACTTTTAGTTTTTCTTATAAATTATTGTGCCTTGAATTTCTTCAATTATCAAAACTTAATGAATATTTTACTTTCATTATTAACTCGGAAATCTAAAAATATGACAAATCGTTCTGTTTCCATCAACTGAATTCATCATTTTTGTCAGAATAAAAGAGAGACAGGTTTACACTGAGTTGAACTTATAAATTACGTTTTGTAATGTCAGTACAGGGTATATTCTCCACTGCTTCGGGGATTACACGAGGCAAAAAAATGTATTACGGAGGGAGGGGTCTCGGTAACTGTCTGCTCGAGCATCAGGTTTGCCTGCAGCTACTCTCCTCCCCTTCCACTCTTTTATTCCCTCAAATGGCAGTGCACAATGTTTTCATCTGACAGATTCAGATTCGGTGAGCCCTCTGGAATACCAATGATTTCATAAAGAAGGGGATTTCTTATTTTTATTCACTCGAATTATAGAGTATGGTAATTTTTTATTAAAAAAAAAAAAAATTATTTCAATTATTTTCTTTAAAAATGCATCTTCCAAGTGACGAAATAGACGGAATAATAATAATAAAAAAGTGGAAAAAAATTGTGAAGAAACGCGCGAGTATCGTCTATCCGTTCTCCCGCATTCACTCCAGTGACATTAGCATATAAATACAATTCTAACACCCTGTTGGAAAAAGTTTAGTCCGTGCGAGCGAAGGCACTTACCTCCAACTTCAATTTGGATAGTTAAAATGTGTTGCAGATACCCCCTCTATCATTCCTTTCACCTCTTTTTCTAGTTATACTCTCGAGTTGTTGACGTTTCGCTGTTAGACGCGAGAAAACTCGAGTTTTTTTTCCACTGAACAGCCGTATCACGCCGTTTTCACTTGGCTCATGTCAACGAGAGAGGCATTATCCATTGGGCACTTTGCTGGAACGTGTTCCAAAATATCTCCGGGGTTACGGACGAAAGCACACGAGCCAAGAATTATAGTCAAGCTCTTGACCCGAACGATTTCTCAACTCGGTGACAATAATTCAGTGAAACTCGATTTTCTCCCCAATCTTTTTGCAGGAGTATCTACGAAATTTTCCATTCATTTTCACGTGCACTTGATTTCTATTATTTTTTTTTTAATGATTCTAGTTGAAACATTGAAAAAAGTATTTGCACGTGGAAATTGAGCCGGATGTGAAATTGTGCGGTTAGCCTGGCACGTTTGTATCAAGCGGCATAGCCCGGAAATATCGAAAACTCAGTATCAAATGCATCCACTTCTCCTCGAACATAGTGAAAGAGAACACAGAGGGGATGAAGAGGAGAGAGAGGGGTAGTGGATGCAGGCTGATCCGGTATTTACATCCGCTTCCTGTTAGTCCACCAACCGCAGAGGATGCATCCGGGAAAAGTTGACTAATTAACCATGTTCACGTATTTCATCAGAAGAGTTTATTTGATTGGAAAGCTATTGAAGAATTTTAACGTGGATTTTTCAATGAATTCTTTGGTAAGAAAAATTTATATTTATTCTTTTATTGAACAACGTGAAAATCCCATCCATAATTTGAGGAAGAAACTCCAAATATTCGAAGCACATTTAAGTATGAAAACCGGAAGGTAGTGAAACAGTGTTTTGGTGAGATTTTAACGTCTAGTTATATGACTGCGGACGGTAACAGCCTAGGGCATTTGCTAGGTGTAATTGACAATTTCACATAGGGACTCGCAAGTACTCTCGCACGTGTTGCAATTTTACAGGCACATACGTATGGTTTATGTCATTGTGTTTGTGTTTCGCTTGGGAGAGAGGAAGATGGCGGAGTGTCATTCTGACGGTATGATCACGTATACGGGCAAGATGGATGCTGTATGAAAATAGTAATTGTGTGTTTGTATGTAAATTAACCGGCCGTTTGGTATTACACAGTTACATTTATTGGTGCTACATTGTTTGCGGTGTAGTTTTACATGCGGTGCAGGTAGATTACAGGGAAAACCCATTAGAAATCATGGGAGCTTCTGAACATTCGATAAACGTTTGTTTTTTTGAGAATATCTCGGAAACTGAGAGAAATAGAAAAAATTTTGTAATTACCTTTTTTGAAGCCCTTGAAATTTTCTACAAAAAAGGTTCTCACAAAAATTACCCTATCTCTCTTGGTTTACGAGATATAAATTATTCAACGTCATGAATGACGATGCACAATTGCGACGTCTGAGATCGATAGATCGATGGGGCCTTTGATCATTCAGGAAAAAAAATGAAGAGGTAAAAAGAGCCTACAATATGATTGACAGTATGAAATGCATGGATACCTCAACGACGTCATTGGATGGAGAACGCACAATCGAGCGCTCACTCAGGCGAATGGTATTCAAGTGTCGAAGGGTTATCGTCGTCATTGCAGCCCCTTTTGAGATGTCGGAACTCGAGACAAAGAGATGAGAGAGATGATTTTTCTCCCCTCCCTCTATTAAGCATTGAGCCAAACTCTTTTATAAACCTGTGGATGTGTATTGTTTGAGTGTGTGCACTCTCCTCCCCAAGGGGCCAATTTATTATTTACTTATTTTCCACGGATACCCCAGGTGCCGCATGGCTTTAATAGTGACACCAATGGAGCCCACGTGTAGCTCGGGGAAATAGCCGTTTTATTGGAAGAATTAAGAGGCTGAAACGCGCTACAGCTACAACCATACTCTCCCTCAATTACGTATCCTTTAACTGAGGGAGAAAAGACATCACACTCCCTCTTTTTCTCGAATTTTCTAAGAGAGACAACGGACTAAATATCACGTCTTTGAAACAGCTTGCCATTACACGAGGATAAATAAATCTCTTCCAAGTGTAATTAAATTAAAGAATTTAGGAGCAAAGACGTCCATTTTTTAAAAATAAATTACGCTTAAAACTTACGAATTGATGGATTAATTGAGTTGAATTGTAACATACCTGAAACACAAATAAAATTTTAATTAATGTTCGTTCTTTATTATTTGAGATAATTAATTATGTCTAAGGTAAAGTGTAAATGGTGAATAATTGAGGTAGACAGTTTTTAAAATTATGAAAAATAAACAGATATTTAATAATAATGGAAAAAAGGAGAATAATAATAGCGAATGAGCTCTTAAGTTAAACAAACGTTCTTGAATTTCCATCGTGGCAGTTAATTATTTTCCTTGGGTTGGAAAGGCGATATCCGGGCGCTCTCAGATTTCGCACGGCAGTGAATGAAAAAGGGAATAAAAAAAGAGGCATAAAAAAAATAAGGGATGAAAGGAGGATGGGCGAAAAAAGGGGGAGGGGTAGACGATGTAACGAATAAAAATTCACGTCGGAATGAAGACCGAGGGAGATTGAGAACGAGATTCCCGAGAATCCGATGAAAACGTGCCTTCCAATGCCGCACAGATTTATATCGGGATACGGAAAAGCTCTCGGTAAAATCGAAAGAGAGGAGCAAAAAAAACACACACACACACACACACCTATACATACATTTGCAGCTCCATCGAACGCACTTTAATCAAGAGTTATGGTAACACAGAAACATGGTGAAGAAAAAAATTGATATAAAGAAATGAGAGAAAAAGATGAAAATTCAGAGAGGATTTAATGAAGAATTCATTTTTGATTGAATTGTTTTTGGAAAATTCATTGTTTTATGTTAATTTTAAGAGTGTAAAGGTACTTTCTTTGAGACTTGACAATTTTCCATTTTATTATATTTCACAGAAGAATATTTAGCGTCAAAGGGAAATGGAAGGAAAAAAATAAATTAAAGGAAAACACATTACATTTTGTAATTGAAAAAATTCATGAACAAAGAAGAATTTAATTTGAAAAGTAGCCCAGGGGCGAAAAAAACAATGAGCCCCCATTGTTTTTAACGTTGAGGAAGGAAAATAAGAGAGAGAGAAAGACACAAATGGAAACAAACAGGAAAAAAAAAAGAAGAGTGTATACACCTCAAACAGTAGTAGCCACACGCGTCTGGTAATTTCTGCCTCCATCTGTCCCAGTGTGTTTCTTTATTTTAATTTGAGCCCACAAAACACCATTCTCTCCTACACAAAGTGAAAAATCACTGGCAATACGTTTACGTTGAATCCTTTCTTTTTTTTTCACGGACAAAAAATGGGGAAAATGAAGGAAAAACGGAGAGAGAGAAGAAATCATGTACAGTTGAAAACGTTTGCCACAAAATGTTCCAACTCCCTATCCCTTCTACATTTCAGCAGAATGTGTGGTGGTACTTTTATCTGGAAAAGTGGCCCCCGGCGATTAAAAAGTTTCATTACCGCTGGCGTCAGTTTCGTTCCGGCTGAGGAAATAGAATACAATCCACCAATTCGGTCAATCTCGTTTGCCACCGGATTTTCTTTCTTTTTTATTTTTCATTATTTTTTTTTTCATCTCAGACTCATCTCGCATCTTGTATATAATTCTCTTTTATACAATTTAATAATTTATTTGATATTTTATACAATTGTGGGGAAAAAAACGTTTCGTGCACTTTTTCCAAGGACAAAAAAAATGTCTGAATCGGTATTTCACGAAAGAGAGAAAGGAAAATGGCTCAAGAGGGACGATTCAACCAACTACAGAAGAGAAATGAAGAAAGATTGCGGATATGACTGAAAAAAGAAAGAAATGAATTTCAGTGGAGGAAACAGCAAACTTATCAAATACAAACGTTCACATCAAAAATCACTTTGATGCAGAATAAATGTTTGTTAAGAAAGAAATTGAGTTTATGAAAAATTTGAATTGTTGAGAATTGAGATTATTGATTGTACTGAATTTTATATTTATTCTCAATGGATTCAACTTGTGCCAGTAAAAATAAGTCAAAAATAAATTCTTTTGAATAACATTATTCTGCAACAGTTGATGACAGAGAGGAAAATATTAAATTTGGAAAATTTCCAAATCAAGTAGTACAGAAAAAAAAACGAATAATAAACAAAATTCCATTACTCTAATTTCTCCAGAAGAAAGAAAAAACAATAAAAGTTTGCAAGTTTCATTTGACCCATTTATTACAATAAAACCCATGAAAAAAAAAAAAACATTTTCTTTGAAAATTCCAACAAAGGCCATTTATGAGACAATAAGTGCATGTCCGTAGTGAACAATTACGTGGAAAAATAAGACGAGAGCTTGGAGAAGTGTGGAGAGTGAGAGAGAATGAAGAAAAAAAAATGGAAAAAAAAAATAGTGGAAGGAAAAATAGAAACAAAGAAGCCCCCAGTCGACGAGCACGACTGCGGAACAATGCAGTGGAGAGAGAGATCGTGGCTTTGGGTGTATACAGTCGACACTGAAGAAGGTGCAACATGAACTCCCACATGTATATAGATATATATATCAAAGTAGAAGATTGGCGAAAGGCTTGCGAGCGAAGAAACGATTAGTCTCCATTCACACGTTCATCTTCTCTCCCCCAACGATAAAATTCATGAAAATTTTCTTTTCTTCAATTTCCAAGCACGTGCCTATTTTTTTAAAATAATTAATTTCCCATAAAATGGAAAATTCCTTTTTTTCAGTACTCACAAAGCTTTTAACCTGAAATTCTATCTTGCTTGAATTTAATTGAAAAAATCACTCTCATGAATCGTTGAAAAGTGTAATAAAGCACAACAAAACCGAAAAATCTACTCGACAGCTTGTGGCTGATGGACGACGTGTTTCATATTTTCAAGAGCCCTCTTATAATATTTCCCCGGGTATAACCCCTTTTTCTCCTCGTTTTTTTTCACGTATCCCTCTCGACAACCGTTGTATATAACTGGATCTCTGCGCAGTGGCCACTCAACGCTTTGCATTTACCCCTCGGGGCCTAAAAACCACCCAACCCTTCCCCTTAATGTATAAACAAGAGTAAAAAAATCGGAAAACTGAATTTTTCCATCATTTTTAAATAATAAAAATTCACTGGAAAACAATTAAAATATTTATTTGAAAAAAAAAAAAACGTATCACGTGATGTTAAAAATGAAATTCATATTTAGTTCTCCGTTTTCTTCTATTTGGCAAATGAAAAAAATTATATTTCTACCACAAAAAGCAATTACAGTGGAAATGGAGAATAAAATAAAGTGCTTGTACGTGTTCAATTCTGCTCCCTCCCACCGCCCCTCAATTTTATGCTCTCGAAATAGTACCACTACACTCTGACCCCTGGTCATGATCCATTGTTAACGAAGCCTTTGGTTATTAATCCCCGGGCGATACGCTCAAATGCGTAGAGAGTGGCAAGTTTTTGGGGTATAAAGAGAGGCAAAGCTTTTTTCGGACATGAGGCTTTGTTTCTGCGGCTGGTAATCTTAATGGACTACAAAACTGGATGCAAAAAAAAAGCGCTTTTTGTCGATTCGTATTAGGTAGAATGCAGGTGGTCTCACGGAGACACAAAGACGACACTCGCAAAAGGCCAAGTGTCTCCTATAACATCACGAAAGAGATAGAGAGAGAGAGAAGTGCATTAAACAGGTGGCCACGGGCCCATTAGTGAAGCACTTCGCACGTTGCGTCCGTGCAGTAACGCATTTATCCAAGCACGTGCCTTCAGCTCCTGTATTCATCGGGCCGATTTACTCGTATAATATGATGCATTATACGGAGGTGCCTCGAATAACATCTGCTTCAGTTCAACTGAATTTAAATCAAATATTTCCATTTGTTCAGTGGATTCAATCGTGCAGAGTTAAACTGTGCCAACTCCCTACTTTCGTTTATACCGATATGAGGAAAAAAAATGTAGATTAAATATCTGAAGAAGGAATAATGCTTCGAGAATAGCGGAAATTTCCATGGAAATCTGATAATGCAATGAAAATTGCCAATTTCCTTTCCGGTAATCTCTCTAGCAAGATAAGCCTTTATGAAAACACTAATCAACAGAATGTTGCGGGAGGAAAAAAATAATGGAATTTCAAATGGGGAGGGGTGATAGGCCCTCAAGATCATGTCTCCGCAGGTAACTCAAAATGTTACGTAATATCGGATTATGGACGATACTGTAATACTTAATCAGCTTAGGTAAAATTCAAGGAAAACCGATCGAAATCTTGGCCATAAAGATCAACTGTGCGAGGACGCGAAATTTACGTTGAGCCAACCCTGGTGGTTCGGTAACCTAGCAACGCGTCACAGCCAATATATATATGTATATCTGCGGGTCTTTCCTTTCGCTTTTACCCTCGCACAAAACAGAGATGAGAGTCACTCTCGCTATCGATATTCCTGCACACAGCAAGGCCAAATTTACGCAGTAGTGAAACGTTATATTCATCCAGATAATACGAGAAAACAAATAATTCAATGTACAACAAAATGGCGGATTTCATTAGAATTATTCGTTATTGAGTGAGTTTCTCTTTTTAGTTTTGCTTATTTTTTGGATGCCTCTTTGTGCAAGAGGATGAACATACGGAAGCGACATGAAAGACGGTAACCAACACCAAGAAGAGCCGAGAAGTTCTGACGTCGTCTTGGATCCCTCCTCCATGTACTCCAGTCCTCTCTTTCACCCTCACTGCTACTACACCACTTCTTCATTCCAGTGCCTTGCTTTGGGCATACAATATTCACTTCCATCCTGGGGTAACGTCAAAAACAAGAATCGTTCCTCTGGAAGCAACTCTCCGAGCTATATACACTTTCTCCATGTATATATATGCTCAAATTACATCTGAGTTTATCTATATATCTTGGAGAATAGTAATTTTCAATTTAATAATAAGAATTTATTTATTTATATGTCAGGTTGAATTTTTCTATAAAATTCTTTCTCCTTTGTTTTCATATCTGTCTCTATCACATTGTGACTCTCGATAACTGTCCAGGCGTGGAGATGATCCGAGTATGCACCTCATCTCTCCATACTCTTCAATACACACACACACACATACACATGAATGCTGTGGAAAACGAGAGATAACAGGAAGGCGTCGACGCGCACGGTCGATCGGCCAACGAAAATATCGTCGCGACAACTGCGGGGATGTGCTTCCAGAGAAATGGAAAAATAAAGAGAAAGAAAAGGGAGAAAAAAGGTAAACAGAGAGAAGATAAAAAGCATGAATGATGAAGACTCTCAGTGCCATGGAGTTGATGCCTGAAATCCCCGAATTCTAAAGTGAAACGAATTTATTGTTCAAAAGAGAATCACAACTATTATTTTTTCACCCCCCACGTTACTCAACTTTATCACTCTCTTAAGCCTCTCATATTGTTGGCATTATTTTCAGATGAATTTTCAAATTCTTTTCATCATTGAAATGTTATTCACAGAAATGTAAAAATGAAAAATACGGTAAAATGGGGAAAAGAAGAGAGTGATGGATGTTAAATGATTAATGGAGCTTTTTTTTTCCATCTCTTTTGTGGATTCGATTCTTCACATTCAAATGAAGATGGATTTATTTCTGTTTTTGGATATAAAAGTAACAAAATAAAAGGTGAAAATTTGAATAATGTAAATAAAAATAATTGACACGTGAGTGTTGAAAAAAAAAGGTTAATTAAATTATTGCCTGAAATATCCATGATAAAATTCAATGAACAATAACTTTTTCAGGGATTTAACAAAAAAAAAAAGAAGAGGTATAACAAATGGCAGCTTAAATGATGGCTTTTAACGCCCGCTGAGTTTTCCAACAGTGTCGGGGGGCTGTGGACTGTGAAAACTTTTCGAGTGCAATCAAACTACATTTGGGTCTTCTCGCAAACCTTCATTCTGTCGAGTATTCCAAATTGAAACTATTGCAGTGAAGAGGGAGGAGGAGAAGACAATTGCGCCTGTGCAGTTATTTCATCTCCCTTGTGTCACAGTATAACTTCCCCCACTCTACGCCCCCCTTAACTCGGTCAATTTTCTCGATTCGTTGGGAAAATTATTCGATTCTCTCGTCTACCAACAAGAGCCATTTGCCCCGAACTTTTGCCCTCAAAATGTGCACCCTGATATTTCTACCAAAATTCATTCACATAATTCCATTAAAATGAATAGAGAAAGACATTTTTTTTCTCTGAATATAAATTATTCAGTTGAATGAGCATTGATGCCATTATTTATTACTCTTAATTACATTTTATCCGGATATTCTGAATTTTTATTCTCCAATTACGAATGTAAAAAAATATTAATCCACGAAATGATAGAGAAAAGGAGAATTGTGAATGAGAATACTGTTTAATTTTAAAATGAAAAAAAACACAACTTGTACTTTTATCCATCGAAAATGCAATCACATAAGTATATCCGTTGTATCCGTCCTCTGTTATTGGTTTAGCTCACGGCCACAAAGCACGCAGTGTTCATTTTTCCATATGATATTTAGCGAAAAAGAATCGAGACTGGACAAATAAAAATGAAATAAAGAAGAGAGTGCGAGAAGGAAAAGGGAATTTCCACGTAACGTACACGCGGTCGTAACATAACCCGTCCTTTGTCGTGGCTGTACAGTGTATTCCTCTTTCCTCTTTTGCCCCCTCACCAGCAAAACCCCGGCGCCGTCCTCGAGGTCTTATCGGAATGGGTGTACATTACGATACGCTTTCACGCACACGTCTCACCACTCTCAAAACCCCTCTTTCTCCCTTCAGCGCCACCTCGAGTTGCCTTTTATACTCGTTCCATTTCACTCGTACATTTTCCATCCCCTCTTGTGAACAACACCGGCAACACACAGAATATCAGGACAAATGACCCTGACAAATGACCTTTATCTTCCAGACGTCGAGTAATTATTCGTCTGATATTTATTTCACGATTTTCAATATCTAAAAAGTTTATGAAAGAGATAATAATTATTTCATCTTTTCAAAAACATTCTTTATCCTCTCTTTTATCTTGAGAATATTTCTAAACTTTATTTTTCAATTTTTTTTATTGGAAACGGAGAGAAAAATAATTCAAAGAGGGTATCACAGGACACGATGGAAAGCCGTAGGAGTTTGAGGGGGTGGAGGACAGCAGGTGGAATTCTTGGAAAGTGGTATGGGGTTATATAGAGGCGCGTTCCATAGCCGTGATATTACGTGAAGCCTGAGCAACTTCGTACACGTTGTCTCGAAGGCTCGGCGTTCCTCCGTGCGGCGGCTTTGTCAACCTGACGGACCTCAACTGCCAAGTAAAAAAGAACTTGGAGTGTCTACATCAGTGCTCCATGTTGCTGCTCCCCTCTCTCTCGCATTTCCACTTGAAATATTCTCATTTTTTTTTTCTTAAATCCGTGGCCGACCTCTCTCGTCCATTTCTACTGGGATTACTCGAGTTTTGCGCTAACGAAGAAAACTAAGAGCCATGGAATTTCCACGAAGATCCTTCTTATCTCTTATTAACAGGAACAATTATTTTCTTCCTCTCGGGATATTATCCTTTCCGGTATAACATTCCCAACGATTTTTATCTTATTCTGTGAATTTGTTTAATTAAATATATTTAAAGAAATCGGGGTTTTTTTTCCATATTTTCGGGATTATTTAATGATATTTTTTGGGATTTGTAATCGGTTTAGAAGATAAAAAAAAAGGATTACGACGGTTTTTTAGAGGATTTTCCATCCATACACCGGTTGCTTCTCGTTTAATTCTTCGACAAAGTGAGAAAGAGGTTAGCCACTCATGACATCCATTGTCCGTCTTTGCTCTGAGATTCTCGAAGAAAAGTTGGATCATGGGATATACTCTTCGTATAGAAATGGGGGACAAAGGGCCAAACGCACGAGCCGCCCTTCTGTTCTCCTTCAGGAGTCGTTCATTGATATAAAAAAAAAAGAGGAAGAATCGGGATGAAGGGAGAAGTGGAAAGCATTTGGAGTCGCATTGTTGTGAGGACGTTTTTTTTTCGAGTGCAGGAGATTGAATCGAGGGAAGAGAGAGGTTGAATATGAGCCCGATTAATGTTTCCAATTGAATCCAAAAAATATTTCTTTTTTTATCGAATCGGAAATCACCGAAAATATCTCCATTCTTTCGAAATCCGATTTTGCATTCAACTTTGACATTCTAAATTTACCATTGAAGAGATTTCATTGAATAATTCTGAAAATCCGAGAATGATTCCTCAATGCAACGTGACGTGAGCTAAATTTGAAGTTTCAGGAATGGAAATTAATTTTAAACCATTCATTTCGCAATGACAACATCCTTTCTCTCATTATTTTATTGATAAAATAGAAATCCGAATTGTCTATGCGTTGGTTTTATCACGATCCCTCACTTTCCCTCCGAAATTCACTACCCTCCTCAATTTCTCTCACTTGGCCACGAGAATCTCTCCGAATTATTGTCCGCTCGGGATTACTCGTGGGATTAACGTCGCGGCGCAATTAACGGTCGATCCATTATCACCAGATTTATTGACGGTTGTGCACTCGCTTTCTTCTTTTCTTCGTAAAATGCTGGCACTTTGTTGGATTCCCTCTTTTTTCCCTCTCCTGTGTGTTCTCTTATCGCTCGTGTTTAAACGAAATGAGTGTTTTTCGTTGATTGGACAAATTTAATTAAAATAAAAGAATTCAATGACACTGAATTTTTCAAAAAAAAATTCACTAATAAATAGAAAAATAAAGAATGTGTTTGTCATATCCACTTTTTTTTCCTGACGCAAATGTAAAGATTTATCGGACGATAAAACTCCGATTTTTTTTGTTTAATCAAATAAAGATGATAAAAGTGACAGAACGATAATGATCCATACACACCTCGTCATCGTTTTGCCACTGTCTCGTCATTCTGGGAGGGGGAAAAGGCCTCTATCGTAATTTACCATCTCTGACAGAGCACTTTTCCTTTATTCCCCCGTTACCTCTCTCTCCCTCTCTCTCTCACCTCGCATTTTGCACTCATACCGAAAATTCACTGTAGTTTCTTTCTATCGTGCACGAGAGCTATCACCGATAAAAGCATTTCCAGCGATATCAATGATAAAACGAAGCATTTGTCTTCGCCGACGACTCTGGCTATCTCTCTCTCTCTTTTTCTTTATTCTCCAGGCCATCGATAAAATCGATGACTCCAGAGGGTAGTAAAGGAAACGGAGAAGAATAATATTTCCACGAGAAAAATGCATCTTTATTTATTTTTATCTCGACTTTAATTTTACAATTGTCCTCTTTTTTTCTTTTTTTGTTGAGAAAATTGAAAATAAATTCCCAAGGATCTCATGATTTTTTCGTTAAATTTTTATTTTTTCATCTTCCTCGTAACTCTCCAGTACTTAAACGAGGAGAATTAAAAAAAAGTGAATTAAACCAAAGGTAAAAGGGGAATAAAAAATAATAAAATCGAGGTAAAATCAAAGAGAGTTACAGCGAAACGGTTTAAATTTCTATTTCAGATTCAACCGTCGCCGGGAGGGTATTACAAAATTGTTAAAGTTAAAATAAAGTGAAAAAAAAAAGGAAAAAAAACGTACAAAATGGAAAAGAGAAATATACAAATGTACATAAAAGACAGGGAAAATGAGAAATGCCAGTACACCCGATATCAAAGAGTGAACAAAGAATGAACAAAAAGTCTCTCGTTCATCTCGTTTTGCCCGGTTGAAAACTCTCGTAATACATTCTTTTTTCTTTCTCCCATTTTTTTCCTCCTTCTTACCTCATTTTTCCCCTTCTTTTTTTCGCGCAAACTTTCGAGGAATACACGGAGAGTACTTGAGATATATATACATTCACGTATTTTTCAGTCAGGCACGCCCGAGGACTCGGTATCTTTCTCTTTCTCTTTACGACCGGACGCTCTGCCCGAGTAAATTGCAATTCCACTGGCAAATATTGTTTTCAACGTGAATAAAAAAAAAAGGAGAGTTTAAACCGATGGAAAAATCGAGGACAGATTAACCTTCCGGACTATTCTGCCCCGAGTCTCACTCCGAAATTCGTTTTATTCTATTTATCCCCACCCCCTATTAAAGAAGACGAGAACAGCGAATGTGTAACGAAGCGAACGATTCAAATTAAAACGTTACGTTCGCAATGTATCTTCAATGAGGGGCGGAAAAATATGAGAAACGATGCGTACTCCAATGATGCAATTAACGAATGAAGAATTCAACCGTTAACTATTCCAAAATGTTTAATTAATAAAGCCCCCCTCGAACCTAAGGCTAATCCCCTTTTTTCCAGCTGTTAGAATTTAACGCAATTAATCCGCGTTAATATAATAATCAATTTTCCAGTGTTTATGATGGAAAAAAAAGAGGTCTCACATTGTTTTAACGGAAAAAGAACGAAAGGTTTGGGATAGAGTGACAGAGAATCGTCGACTCCGTGTGGTTTAGAAATACGATCGCTCGGTGTCACGCGATCCTCCCAAGTACAGAGAAAGGAAAATACACGAAGGGATAAATTATATATATAGCCATGTGCGAATCAAAGGAGTAGTGTAAACCGGTGGTATGAAAATGGTCAAAGTATCAGTGGCCATGTGCAGCTTGTGTTGCACTGAAAATGATAGGATCTCGCGGAATATCGAAATAAAAAGGGAATGAATGGGAAGGAACAAATGGAGAGTTTTACGGGTGCACAGGTAGATGGGTTTTATACTTTGTAAAATACTCAAAAGAGCCGCTAACGAGAGGGGCTCTGTGTGTTATTTATCTTCGATCAGTTTTCAGGGTGCAAGTGGAAGAAAAAAAAATAAAAAAATGACAGATTATCTTGTTCTGCCCTTTATTTCTTTCACATGTAAATTAAGAAAGATTTCTTTTTCTCTTGGCATCATGATGAGCGTGAAACAAAGCAATAAACGAAGTCACAGGAGTAGAAGATATTCTCGTCGAAAATTACTAATTCTCCACTTCTGGCATCGTCATGCCTGTTACCCAAAAAAGGGGGAGGGAGAGAGAGTGAAAGAGCTTTTACACAGTGCCACTAAACACAACAGCCTGAGTCATTTGTCTCCAACAAGCGTTTCTCTACTCTCTTCTCGACACAGTGCTAAGTACAAAGAGGGATCACTAGCACATTTTCACCATGCGGTATTATCTTCATCTTTCTTCATCGCCATATTTACTCGGTAAATTAATAATCTCTCTTCATCCATTTTCATGGAATTACTGGATCAACTATAATTTAGTGGAGAAGAGATGGAAAACAGGTGAATTTGATTTCCATTATTTTCAGGATATTTTTTAATGAAAATACGTAAATGTGAATGACCATGTGAGTTTCTACCTGCATGTCACAATTCCACAAGATATGTCCCCTCGGATAATTCAAACGGAAGTGAATCGCAAGGAACAGCTGAGGGATGAAGATGGGGAGAGAAACGAGGAAACGCCATCAGCCTCGCTCTGGTTCTCGGTTATTGCGTTAGAGTTTAGACAACGCGATTAGGGCCTCGTGCCAGCATAGAACTTCTGACTTCCATCTCATTCCTCTTTGTGTCCCCCTATTTCTTCGGAGTTTAAGTCGGGTGCGAATCGAACGGAAATGTTATGACGTTGAAATAATAAGCTTTCTCATTCCCCCTTTTGGGTAGTCGTTATCACTCTGTCTCTGTTGGGAGGAAAAACCACGAGCCATCAGCATTATTAAATTCCGATGATTTATTATTCTGGGGATAATTCATTTAATGTCTGACGCGGGAAATACGCGCTAATTTCAATCGTAAATGTCTCGAATTTCTTTTTAAATCTATATTTTATGGGAATTTATGGTGTTCTGAAGGGAATAAAAGTGAGTTTTTTTTGTTTTGTGATTCTCAATATGTGAATGTAAGAGTCTCTATCACAGTGGATGCAGAACTCCAGTGCACCACAATATATCGTCCAAAGATTTTCTGCATCCCGCTGGGGACTGACACAATGCCTCCGACGCTGTGGAATATCCCGTTGTTGGACCCCTGGAGGATCTCACGGGATGTCTCTATGACCAGGTATCCCGTCGTTCCTCTCAAATTAGAAATATCGGTTTTCTTCGGTTAAATCTCTCTTTCTCTCGCTCTTCCCTTTATTCTCCTCATTTTTTGTTTTTCACAGGCGCCTCCGAAGATATTCACACCCAATGGGTAATAATCTTCGATGTCTTGTTCTTTTCCCCTCCGAGATCGTAAATTAGTCGGACTTTCTCTCTCTCTTTCATTTCTTTCCCCAGGTGCAATTATTTATGACCAATGCACAGTTAAAAAAACGTTTTTTCCCCATTTTTTTTTAATTCCTTTTAAATTTACGAGTTTTTCAGGATTTTTTTAATATTCAGTCTCTCATATTTTTTTTTTTTTTTCATGGTAAATAAATTCTATTGAATTCCTCCGTGAATAAATTATCATGCATTAATAAATTTTCATTAATCCTGAGTAATAAAATTAACATTTAAAAACTAAATAATGAGAATTCATAATTTTGCAGATTTTCGGGAAGACTTGAATGAATATTTTTTTTCCCTTCTTTTTTTTATCTCTCGAATATAACCAGGATTTTTGCTTATATTGCACTCTCTGAAGTACAAAGAAAATACACGTACAAAGTCACGTTCTGAGAATTTTCGTGATAGGATACAGCATTGAGAGGATTTCGTGGACACAAAACTCTGCAAACTCAGTGTGTATGAGAGAGGCCCTTTATTTAAACTACAGCTGAATGTTGGTATTACGATGGATCCAGTACACAAGAGGAGGGGGGGATGAAGGGGGAGTGTCATAAAATTGGCCGGATTGTGTGTCGTCGTAGATAGGGGAAAAAAAAAAGGATTGTAGAAAAGGGAAAAATCTCGTAAAACAAATTCGAAAAATTTCAGGTGATAAAATTGGATGAATGGAAAAAAACGGAAGGGAGAAACAGTGAGCATGCGAATAGCGACACAAAGCGGTGATCGATGCCTGGGGAGCCTTTGCCTCTCATTCGTCGAGAGAGAGAGAGTGGAATAGAATGAGTGAGGGAAATTTTGCGCTTCGTACGCGAGTCAGGAGCGCTTCCGAATAATTGATGCGGACCAGTAACCATAATCAAGCCTGCGCGAGCGCAAACCAAATGTACATGTATATAACAAACACATGTAAAATCCGTTTTTTCCATTAAAATTTTTGGATTTTTTTAAAATGAAAATATCTCGGAAACTCAGCGAGATAGAGGAATTTTACAAGAGACCTTTTTTGTAGCTCTTGAAATTCTGTAGAAAAAAGGACTCTACAAAAATTTCGATATCTCCATTATTTTCGGAGATATTCTGAAAAAATGAGGGCTCTGGAAAGAGGTCAAATGCAGATGAAAATCGATTGGATTCGATTAATCCAGACGAATCAGGGATTCACGTGCTGGCTCTTGCAACTGTGAACACATTATTCAAAAGCTCTGACAAGCTCCCACATTCACCACGAACGCTGGGGCTCGTTAGACCGTAATATTTCAAAGGACAACACCCAATCGTCGCGCGAGAGACTGTCTGCCCGGGTTATATCTCTTATTCTTGGATTCAGTAGAACGGGCCATACGGTTTTACCACTGTCTACTCGAGACTAATTATACCAACGCCTCGCGGGATTTGAAGGACATGGTTGACCAAGTTTACTGGCTTTATTCATTGATGCACTTGGAGTTGAGGGATTTGATAACTGAGAGTGCTCATAATTATTCTCGATTATTCAAAAATTGTCCCAATTTTTCACAAAATCTCTCAAAGCCCGAAATTTTTTTCATTTATTAAAATCAAATCCAACATCAATAGCTTTTGAGTAACTGCACACATACTTGGATCGATGGAAAATAAAAATTTATCTCTATTCACAAAGGGAATTTTGTTTTCACAATTCGCAAGCGTTCGATGGGGGAAAAAAGAGAGGAAAATGGTGGAAAAAAATTATGTAAAAAAAACAAACCCAGGTGGATGGAATAAAAGATGAAGGAGGACTCAGTCGAGTGTGAATTTGACAAAAAAAAAAAAGGATAAATTTTAGTTTATTCTAGAGATTTTTTTTCACCACCTCATATTTTTCAAACTCTTCAATAATTCATCACTTCCCGTACATGGTAAATATTTTTTTAATGAACGCCCGAATTAAATTCCTCCGATATTGAAGAATAAAAAAAAAAAAAGGATTTTTTAACTTACGAATAAACATTGGAAAAATTGAATATTTACGGTGTATTGAGTACATACCTGCAACAGATAAAGAGAAAGAATAAAAATTAATATTTGTTCATTGAGTTTACATGTGGATTACTTTTTACAGGTTTTATCATCTTTCTGACATTTAAATTCTGATGGAGCCTTCAAACGTGCCCTCAAACATCACATCCATTTTAGTATAATCGAATATCCAACGTCAGGGAAAAAAGTAAAGTGAGAGGTAGTTACTTCATGTTGAAATTCCAACTGTCAATCCCTCGCCAAACAGTGGAGAAGTTGATGTGAAAGGTGAGGACATGAAATTGTCAATGAAATCCTCAAAAATTATCGAATAATTTTCCCTCAAAAAATTATCGCAAGTGGAAGAACTTATTGAGAAGGCAAACATGCACTTTGCGTTTTTTTTTACCTCGAAAAACTAAAGCTTCAAGTGTATATACACTCAGTGCGATTTGCCAGAGTGCAACGGACCTCTTTTACTTCTCTTCCAACTTCTTTTTCCTCTTCTCAACATTTACTTCTCTCTTCTTCACTCATTCCGCCCTCATTCCTCTATCTCTCTCTTATTTCTCAAGGGAGTAGTCACGACCTCCTATCTTCCGACCCGATTTTGTCCTCGTGTCTCCTTCGTACCACCTACTCCTACGATAATACTTTACGAGTCGCCTCCCCGCGTTTACGACATCCAAGAGGCAGAGAGAAAGAGGCAAAAAAATAACCGGAGAAAAAGACACAGAACATATAAAACAGAAATGTAGAGTACGAGTTAGAGAGGAAAAAAAAAAGAGAATATTTCTCGTTGAGGCAATTCTTTTTTTTTCTTTTTCCTCAATGCTTTTCTCCCTTTTTTTTTTAAGATTCTAGGAAACGATTGAGTGGGCTCGTAGAGACGGCGGTACCGCCCGCGAAATTGTCGACGGATCCACCAATCGATTTAACTATTTTTACGAAAAAATTTGTTCCTAGAAGAAATTTACTTTTATCATGATATAACTCGGGGGGGAGGAAAAAGATCATAGTTATTTTAAAAATTGTTAAATTCAGGGAAAAATGTGAAAATTTCCAATTCTTTTTAATCTCAATTGCTGACACAAGTGGTGTTGATATATTCTCGCCACTAAAAATGGCCGGAGTAGAATTTTCGGATTTTTAACTGCATCAGACAGCAACGAACGGTGGTATATTTTATGCACTTGGATAAGAGGAGCAGATGAGAGGGAGAATGAGACGAAGGGGAGTAGGAATATGTGTTGCAACTCACTGTGGAGAGTAGCGGGGAGTCGTTGTTCATGGCCGTGTCTCCGCCAGTTACTTCACGGCATAAACTAACGCGCTTCAAGCCGCGATGTTAAAATGTTGCCTCCTTTATTGCCATCTCTCTCTCTCTCTCTGCCTCGTCTCTTCATTTTCCATTGGTGAGGATAAAAAAGACGTCAAGTGGCCACCATGACCGATGAACTTTTTCAACGTCATGACAACAATCTCCTCACTTTGTCACGAAATCTATTAAATATTTGTTTTTTTTTTCTAAATTCTTTAATTGTGTTTTGGGTATTATTAGATAATGAAAAGCTTCGTTTTGAATAAAAATGAACAAACTTTACAGACAATTGTAAATTTTCCGTTGCACCTAATACAAGAGATAAGCCCCGTCTCATTTCTCTATAAATAAAGTCGTAAAAAATTCTCTACATTGTATATGAGAAAAGAAGGGATGAATACAAGCTATTGCTCTCGAAAAGTTGAGGGAGGGAAAGAAGGGCATTGTTGGAAAGTAGGTAGACCGTCTGGCTTCGATTCCCAGTTCAGGGACTTATTAATGGAACATGATTTTCTCCCATTCGCTTCACCTCCACCCCTCGCCTTATATTTTTTTTCTCCACCCGCCCACTGTTAGGGCACCGACACTTTGCTCTCCATAATCATTCAATAAAACGGATTATTCCTCCTCTTGAGCATCGAACAGACAGGAAAAAATAAAGGGGAAAATACGAGAAAGAAATATTGGGAATTTATTATCATAGAGTCGTGGAAAAAAGGAGCACAGTGTTATTCATTAATGTTTTTTATTTTTTTATTTTAGTTTTTATTTGCCCCGGGTTTTGTAACGACTGAAAAATATTTTTATCTCACAAATGGGGAATTTTCGGGGAAACTCGACGGACTTGTCATTTTTTTTGCCACTTTTATTAGGGGAAATCGGGGTAAAATGGATATTCTGATTGAACGGTTGGAGATAGAATTTTTTTGATGATTCCATTGAAAAGCTGAGGAAATTTTAGGCGGAAAACATGTATCGAAATTAATTTTTTCGAGTTTTTTGAAAATTCGATTTTTTTCACCCAGATTTGAAGGGGTTTACCTTGGGAAAAATTGAAAAAATCGAATTTTCAAAAAACTCGAAAAAATTAATTTCGATACATGTTTTCCGCCTAAAATTTCCTCAGCTTTCCGATGGAATCATCAAAAAAATTCTATCTCCAATATTTCTCTCGATTCCTCGTAATATACACTTTCGAAGTGCCCATTTTACCCCTTGGGGTCGGAGAAACATGAAGGGAAAAAAAAAAGAGTTTGGGTTTGGTGAAGAGACTCCGTGTAGGCAAGTTATACCATCCACTTTCTCATTCTCCTTTTCACGTGAATTCTCGTCTAGACTAAACTCTCAGAGTCTTGCTCGTCCTCAAACCAGAGGAATTCCTGCGGGCTCCAAGATTTCTACGGGTTGAGATGGCACTGATAAATGTCACGTAATTAACCCCATAGAAACCTTATTAATTTAACGCCAATGATTTATTTAAATAAATTATAATATAATGGGAAACGAAACATTTAACAAAAAAAAGAATACAGCAAAAAAAACAGGAAAAAGACATCTCAGAATGAAACGATCCGTAACGATTCCATGGAGCACTCGATCCACCGATGGCCTGAGGACACGAGGATGCTTCGATACCCATGAGATTTTACGCAATACACTTTGCCCTCTCAAATAAAAGAAAAAAAAGCGAAAAGAAAATACACAAAACTCTGTGAGTAGAATAGTTCCATTCCCAACTGGAAATACCGGAGGGTTGAATATGTGTTTAGGTAGAAAAAAAAACGTATCTCAAACAATAAAAGAAAAAAGGAGAAATGGGACATGCCTCTGGGATAATGCGTCACGATACCTAAATATCTAATGATCTCTCTCAAAAAAAAAGTAACGATTCACCCGAAACACTGTAATAATCGTCATATCAAAACTCATAGTAAAATAGAAACTGGCAAATCGATTGTCTGCATTGTGGATGGGGGGGAGAAGGGGGAGACGTCTCCAGCTTGGGTAACATTAACCTATTACCGTCACCCATTGTCCTCCTGTCTCCGATGCAATTTGAGATTGTTCTATAGACGTTTCCCCGTTAGTTCACTGGTATTGTTCGCCAGAGTAAAATCGATAATTACGTCAGTCGAATAATAGTAAAATTGGGTTTTTTTTAGGGGATGAAAAAGAGTAAATCGTAATTCCACATTATCCAAATGATTTTTTGAGGATTAAAAAAAAACCGGGAAAAATTGAATGAGACGCACGACAGGAGAGTGCGAGATTAATTCAAAAATACTTTGTGAGAATGAAGAGGCAAAGGAAAATTGTAAAGTTAATTTAGTTGTCAGGTGGACAGACATTTGGGTGATGCTGTGTGCAACGTTGAAACTATATATTCCCCATTGCCTTTCCGGGATATTCGAAGACCTCGGGCAAACTCTCCCACCACCTGAGGGCCATTAAATGGCATACTTTAATGGAAAACGTCAGATTTCTTCGGTAACGTCTTCCAGCCGTCTGAGTACTACCAATCCCCACTCTCTCTTCACCTTATTCTACTCTTTTCTCCTCTAAACTACAGTCACTTTGGTTTTGCAAGTTGGAACGATGGTAGAACTGGCAAAAGTTGTGAATGTTTTGAGAAAAGGAAAACGAGGATTGTAAAGTAGAGAGGATTTTCCTGTTACGAGGTGTCGGATGAGTGCGCTCTTGCACACTACCCCAGAAGCATCTACTTTTCAACCGTCGGGAGGGGAGGAGGAAAGGGGGTGGCTTCAGCGTCTTATATTCACATTTTCCTTGAAGCTTGTTTCTTACGTTAGAGGCTTGGGCGTCACTCGGTGAGACTAGCTTTTTTTCAAGGATGAATCTCAGGAGGATTGTTCCAATGTATATTCCCGACGAGATTTTCCTATTTTAGGGAAAAAGGGGAAAAACGCTTTTTGGGTCATACGGAATTATGATTTTTTTCTAGAGAAATTCCCATTCAATTTTAATCCCAGACTTTTCTGATTGACGACGTCATTAATCCCATGGAGATCCAAATTGAGATTAAGCTAATTTTGTGGAGGGATAGGAGTATGTTGAATATATAGCCTGATGGAGGCATCCTCCGGTCATCCGAGGAGGTTTTTCTTCATTAAGACTACCATGAGAGTGAAACGAGAAGGGGCGTGATAGAGGAGAGAGGGGAAAGACTCAAATTAAGAGGAAAGAACGGTTGAGGCTGGTGAAAAAAAAAAAAGAGGAAAATATATTAAATCTGGGATAACGACGTGTGGGAATTGATTAAGTTTCTCTCTTGGCTGATTGAAAACGTGATTCCATCAAGATTTAATTGACTAAACAAATTATTTCAATCATTCTCCTGTATTTTCTCTCTCTCTCTCTCTCTCTCCGCACATAATACCGAGGGTATTTTCAATATTTTTTAAAAAATTCAGATACCAAAATAAGAGGAGAGATTGAGAAACGTGAGATCATACGATTGGAAGGAAGAGAGTAGCCTTTACTGCCCTCGGGGCCAAGTCCAACCCAATGGCCTCGGAATCTGCTCTGATTTTTCTCTTCCTCCGTCTCCTCGATATCCCTCGTTTTTTTTCGGCTTTATTCCCCCTTTTTTACAGTATCACACACACATACAGGCACTTGTACAACCGGAAGAATTGTTGGGGCGTTATTGACCCACATTTGAGCCCGAAAAAAAGCAAAATTACCGGATTTCATAATGTATACGTCCGCTGGGACCTCAAGAAACGTTTCTCAAAATTCACACCACATTTTTATGATCCAAAGAACCGAAATAACAGAAAAAAAAACCACATGAAATTACAATTTTTACGAGATGACACACAAGAGAGTGCCGGTTTGGAATTGAAATTATTCAGACACAATGGGTTCTCTTTGAAATAAAGGGCTTTCACAATTTCTGTTTGATATTTTTCAAAAGAGAAATTATCCCTCATTCATTGTGCAGTTTGCTAAGTGGATTTATCGAGGAAAGAAGATATCATCATGAGAAGTAGAGTGTTCACTTAATTGCGGCAGCCGCTAATGGCTTTCTATCTGTGCCTGGTTACTCTTACTCTCTCTCTCTCGAAAAGCTTCGCCATCAACAGTGTCACAGAGTATGTATAGTGTCATTAGGAGTTCCGTTGCGATTGAGCCGAGAGGGAGAGAGAGAGATGACAAGTATGCCTTTACCATGGTGCTTGGGTTATAATACACCACTCCAAAGTTATGTACCCAAGTCTTCATAGTGGAAGTTACTCTTTTATCCATCACTCGATGTGTCTCATTGATGTCGTTGGAAGAATAGAGGCATCCCAGTGGTTGAGTGTAAAATAAACTTGGCGTCATTATGGTGCATTAAAAATAATAAAAGAGTAATGAGAATTATATTGAGGGAAAAGATGAATATCGACAGGTTCTTCACTATCAAAGAGAGAGAGAGAGAGGGATAGGGAGGGATAGAGAGCACGAAGGGAGCGTCAGTTAGTGTGCATGGGCTCGACTAATTAGTAAATAAACAATCAGCCTAACTAACGTCGCCTCGACTAACGGGACGAGGCCGCAAACTGGCGGGGCGGCACTAGCACAGAGACCACAAATGCTATGTAAAGCCACGAGAGAAACAGACGCGAATCCACGGGGCACTAATCGACTCACTCTCGTACGTTCGAGCCAATTTTCGGTAATCGCACACGAGTTTCTCTGTACTCCAATACCCAATTCTCTCCTTTCCCCCCTCTCAATTCCTACTCAATTGCCCTCCGAGTCATGCATGAGAATATTAATCAATTCCGTAATAATGATTAATTAAATTCGTGGGGAAAAAAATAATAAACTTTATCAATACTAGACTCTTGGATAATGTAAAAAGTTCGTGAATACTAAAAGAAAGAAATTATTCATTTTTATTAAGTAATAATAAGCAAATGACCGATATTGTCAAAGTTTTGTTGGTTAAACTTTTTTAATTTATACAGCTGAGAATAATTCAGTATTTCAATCGAGCGTCCATCGACTCTTTCCCTCTCTCTTGAGGCTGCCTAAGGCCCTGAGAATCGTTGATGCGAAAGTAACGTGAATTGAACGACATTGAAGCTTTATGATATACCGCAAGAGGTAGTGTATGGTACGTGCCATTGGTGTAAGCGAAAACTGAAATTCACAGGGTAGTGGAAAAGAAACGGTAATTTTAGAAGTTCACTCGGCATATTAGTTGAAGAGAGAGAAGAGAACCGGCGACGTCGTTTATCACGTACTTTTTATGGCCAGAGCCTGTGTAGCTTGACAGGCGTCACGTGTTGTGTGCGACGAGAGTGGTGGGGGCAAAAAGGGGGAGTTTTAAGATGAGATGGAAGAAAAAAATGAAGAAGACGCGCCGACGCAGCGGCTAAACGAAAACGCGTTCTTCTGTGCGTGTAATGCTCTCTTCTCGTGAAGACGTTGAAAAACTTGTTAACAAGCCAATCTACGCCCAAATGACTTGGAAATATTCACGGGCGGAAATGGGTAGCTTCCTCGAAAATTTTCAAGACGACTTTCAAAGTTACTACGCTTGACAGCTGGCATGGATTTTAAATGAAAGGTTAAACGTCACATCTTGACACTTGCATGGGGAAAAAAATGAGAAACACGTTTTTCACAATTATTATTATTATTATGTTTTTTTCTTGAGAATTTATTTAATTTGAAATTATTCAGTTACCCGTTGAATCTCTCATTTTTCATTATCCC
This sequence comes from Aleiodes testaceus, assembly GCA_963565655.1. Taxonomy (NCBI): domain Eukaryota; kingdom Metazoa; phylum Arthropoda; class Insecta; order Hymenoptera; family Braconidae; genus Aleiodes; species Aleiodes testaceus. The sequence continues at coordinate 3,520,687 of OY751428.1, forward strand.
ACGAATATGGGGGGAGGGGAGAAAAGCCACGAAGGTGCAGAGTATTTCTCCCAGGAGGATAAGCAAGAGAGATAAGAACGTCACAAGAAAACTAACCCGCAAGAGAATCCCTCATTTCCCTCACTATTACCTTCTCTCTTACTTCATACACACCACCCCAAGAGAAATACCGCGCAAAGTACTTTCTTTAACCTCATTACAATCTGGTAAAAGCGACAACAGAGGAGAAGGATAGATTGTGCCTCTGAGCAGTTGTGAGAAAAAAATGAATTTTTTCAAAATTATTCAGAGTTGAATGAAACGTCCCGGGCAAAGCAAAAGTAACAAGAAACAAAGGAGAGAGAGAGAAAAAGAGTAAATTCTCTAATTATTTTACGAGCAACTGGGAATAAGGGGAACTGATTATTATCCACTTGAGTGAATGAACTCGTGATGAAAAAAAACAAGGTAATAAATAAAAATAAAAAATATAATACGTTTATTTATTAATTACCAACTGCTCTTTTTTTTGGCCCACAAGTAGAAATTACGATTGCATTCCACTCAATGATTTTTGTAATCATCTCCAGGGGCATTAAGTGAAGTGAGAATAAATGAAATTGCAGGAAAAAAAAAAAATGAAGAAAGAGGCAAAATAAAATTAAGAGAGAAAAGAAACAGAGCAATAAAATCCAACTCGAATCCACCATTTTCTCTTGAAACCCTCTCGAACTGATGAAAAAAAAAAAAAAGTACACTTTAATTGCACTCAATGGCGCCTCTTTTTTTTTCATTGTATTGATCGAAAGTTGAAAGGAGCACTCGAGTGATTTTTTGATCAGTAACTATTACAGTTTGAAAATACGAATGGCAGAGAGTAATTCGTAAATGCATCGATTATTCACAGCACGATTCCATCTTCGTCCGAGAAAATTTCAACCGCATTAACCCTCGCAACTCGATCGATAGTAATTTTTTATTCTCAATTCCGAAAATAAATGAACATTTCATAGAATGATCTCCTGAGAAAGAGCCCTTAAACACATGTTTCACCACTTAAAGTTCCTCCCCCCTCTTCTCCTCCTCCATTGAATTTAAAATATTCTCATTTGACGTTAAAATGCACGAAAGACGAATAATTATTTTCACGCCCACACGTGTAAATGATGGATCGTTGAGTCTCTCGTGTTTTCAAAACATTAATTAAGTGAGCGTGCCCTCGTTTTTCACCACTCAGTGAAAACATCCTCTTTTTCTTACTCATTCTCCCATATTTATTATCATTATTTCTATAGAATGTTTTTTTTTTTTTTTTGTAAAATTCTTCATCTCTGACTCGGAGAAGAAGCCGCTGGTTTCTTGCGGTTCACTGGCGCAACTTCTCTGCGAATTAACGCCCCGGACGCGTCTTAATTTAGAAAACTGGGCGGGTGTGCAACAACTCAAGATGGCTAAAGCGTGGGGAGTTTCGTGGAAAAAAAAAAATATATAAATTGGTGCAAAAATTGAGTTGGGCATTTACAAGAAACAGAGGATAAAGTCGAAAAAAATATTAACGTTTTAATTGAATTTATTATATTCAAACATAAGTGAATGAGTTTTTTTCGAGTGAAATTGAACGAAATGGATGAGGCAAATCGAGCGAAGGGATGAAAAGAAATAAAGAAGCGGAAACACGTACGAATGCAGAGTACGTGGCACGCTTACCGGTGGCACGAAGAAAACCGGATTAGGGTTTTGCGAAAGGGACTTTCCTCTCGTTTTCTTCATCTCCCTTATTTTTCCTCTTTGTTACGTTACAAGACGAGGCGATGCTAGAATCGCCAATGTCGAAGGGAATACGTTCATCCCCCTTCAAGAATAACGCCCGACGTGAGGAGTGGAAAATGGCAAGTGTAAGATGAGTGTAGCACCGAAAACGTTTGACAACGGATATGTATCATTCTCCCCCTACTGTCCTTAAAAAAAAAAAGCCGGACTTTAAGCTCATTACGAATGCGAAACTCGATCGTAGAAGGGGGCATGAAGAAACGAGAAATTAATGACTTTTCAGATATTTCGAAAAAAATAATGAAAAAGAAAGGTGAGTGTTAACATGAAGGAAATTAATTAAATACCTTTTTTTTTTACCACGAGAAATTGTGATGTGACAAGAGTAAACAGACTTTACGAACGTGCAAGAGTATCAGAGAACCGGAGAGAGAATTTCACCGGCGTCTTTTCGAGTATTAGGCAGTGTGGAACGATAGTAGAGGAGAACGAGTCTGCGCAGAGTGAAAAATCCAGCATCCTGAAGGATCCTATGTCTCTCTCTCTCTCTCTTTTTGGCTGTGTGTGTGTGTGTTCACGGGCTCGCTTTCAGCCGCATCCTTGAGGGCCCTTGCGAGGACACAATCGATAGCACAGAGAGAGAGAGAGAGAGAGGGCTGATGAGATGAGAATGAGAGGGGAAAAAGAGCGACAGGAAAAGCGTTGCCTCTTGCGCTCGCTTCACACCACTTCTCTATACATGTATATATATGCACATGACACAGAAGAGAACAGACAGACGTTTTCCAAGTGATATTGTAAAGTCCCTGCGTATACCTCGCCAGCGAGCATCAATTTGCATAAACAAACTCGATTCGATTTCGATCTTGTCCTTCGGCTACGTCGTTTATACGTGCGTTACACGCACACGTCCATGAGTACGTGAATTTCTCTTTCCTCTTCTCTCTCTCTCTATCTTTCTCTCTTTATGGATGTTTTATTTTTTCTTTCCCGGAGATCCCTGAGGAACGCGGTGGAGTTTTTATGCGACACTTTTACTTTATTTTATTTCATTTTTTTTTTTTTTCCTCTAGATCAGACTCGAATTTTTATTACGGCATATCTACTCGGAAAAGTATTCTGTATATTTCGTATCTCTCAGTCATAAACTCTCCTCGACTTTTCAACTCTGGTTTCTTTATTGAAGTCGGAACGTCTTTTTTCCCCCTTTCGACGAGGTATTTTTTCTTTTTCGGGGGACGTAAATACGGGGTCATTGAATGCGGTTAGATGATATCAGTGAGTCGGTGAATTTTTGTGAAAACTCCGGATCAATTCTCAAGATTCCCATCAGTTAAAACCGATGAGTTGGAATTTTCTCAGGATTAAAAACGAAAAAGTAACTCGAATTGTCATCGGGTTATATATCCTCAACTTGTCATCACATTCGGGATGAAAAAACCTAACTGCCCCAATTTAATCCCAGGACTGGGTGATGAGGTTGTAAATGGGGGGGCGCGTTTGGGGCTTTATCCGTGAAGGTTGCGTGCTCAGACAGCTGGGGGATCGTAAACCGTCATCCTTCCGACAGTCCGGTTAACTAAAATAAATGGAAGTATAAAGTTTTCAACGCGGTTTGACCGCACACTGTATACACATACACGACGACGAGTAACATCCGCCGTAAAGTTCTCTCTGCGTTTCGACCCGGGATATATATCCCGTGGATGCCCGTTTAACTATTTAAGGAGTTGAAATAAGAGGGAGCAGCGGGGGGGAGGACAGGACTTGATGGTAGTTTTTGGGGTGTGGAAAAAGCCAAAAGGAAAAGCGCCTTGATGTGTGTGCAGAGGCTTTGGCGGTGAGGAGACATCTGTCTGACAGTGTTGTTGGCTACCAAAGAGTGAGGTCTCATTCCATTTTCACCCTGAAGATGCCCAGGACCCTTTTACCATTCCTCCTTCATCGAAAGAATCCCTTTCTCTTATTCCCAACAGACGAGGGAAGAAAGAGCCTCTCAATAGAGCCCTGACGGAAGCGATATCACCAAAAACTACGCAAAACTTCTTCGAATGAATTTTTTTTGTCGGGTTAGGAAAATGGCGCAGGAGGTAATAACCCTCGGAAAATCGCACATAGTCACGGTGTAACTAAACTCCCACGCGATATCCACCCCCCCCTATTCTTCTCTTTCCTTCTGCGTCTCTGGCAACCCCCTCAGTTGCCCCTCTCGTGCAGTCTCAACGCGCGTACTTTGCTATCGACCGGTGTAGTGCGCAGAGAGAAAGAGAGAGAGAGAAGTCGAGGCCCCAACTTGCCCTTATGCTCTCCGGATCTCTCTTCGCCGCCCCCTCCCCTACTTTCCTCTGCTCTTACCACACCCTTATAACCATGGCCCTTGTGCCTTACATACCCTTCACTTCCATCCTCCATTCGTCTTTTCCGCCCCCATTTCTTTTCCAACAAACCATGTTAATGCAGAAAGATGTAACGGGTAATTTTTTTTTAACATACTTTATATTTTTTTTTTTAATTCTATTCATTTATTTATCTGATGCTTCTCGTTCGCTTACTCGATTTACAGAGGAGGGAGGCAAATTACTGACAAGTATGAGACCTCCCACTTGATGCTGAAATGAGAGATAAGAGGGGACAGAAAATATGAAGCCGGAGAAAAAGGATAGGAGAATGGGTACAGCGTCAAGAGTGAGTAACGAGTGGCATCGAATAAAAAAAATAAGCGAAGAATAAAAGGAGAAGAGATGTACGTTGGTATGCGTCGTTACGTCACCAAAGGGGCGTAAAATAAAAAATGTTGTGCCTCTATTATGCACTGGGTACTTTATCTATCTGTCACCTTCACCTCGTGTACGAACAGAGGGGAATGTCGATTCTCTAAATGCGGATGAAATTATGGGGGAATGTTTTTAAATGGAGAACAAGAGGGGGAGACATTGATGAGGGGTATGAGTCAATGAAAATTGTGGGTAATTGAATATTTAACTCTCCGTTTTTAATAAATATGAGGAAAATAAATGGAATTCCATTCTTTAAAAGGGTTGAAGGGCTATCGCATCTATTTTCCGAGGGGTTGAAATTTATAATGAGACTGAAGGTAATACGCTATTAGCCCCGGGGCGACGGAATTTCGTCTTTCGTAGCCTCTTTGGAGTCTTGAAATTTTCAACCCTTTTCTTCGTGTTATTTTTTTTTCCTCACGAAGTCGTTCTTTGTTCAAACGGTGAATTGGTCCGTTGGGAGAGAAGAAAGGAGAGACGTACACGGTTTAAAGAAAAGGTGAGATTGGAGTGGGGTAAATACACTGTCTCACTTCCAAAGTCGCACGAAGCGAAAGAAAGAGTTTTCCGTATTTCCTCGAATTTTTTGCATTACTTTAGTGGAATGAGTAATGGCCAATAGGTAGGATAAACGAGGGTTGCCCGATCATCCACAACGTAACATGTATCTCGACCCCACCCACTTCACCCTCATTTTTCCATTTTTTTTTTCATCCGTATTTCCCCGTCCACTCGAGGGTCAAGAGATGCGGCAAAAAGAAACAAGTTATTTCGCAATGGAAAAAAAGGTTTTACCACAACAACCGGGTGTATTCGGGTTCGTCTCCTTGTTTGCTCGTAACTGAGGTACCGTAAGTAACTCGTACGGATTAACGATTACGCCCCATGTACCAATTTTCACGCGCCAACAAGTAGCCCTCCTCTCATTTTGGCAGTTACCGCGTTTATGTTCCTTCTTTTTTTTTCTCTCTAAAAAAAAAATAGAGGGGAAATTTCTTCGAAGAAAGGAAAAAAAAAAGGCAGTGGATAACAACACACGGAAATCACCAGATAAAGCAAACGTTCTGATTTACCGAAGCTATTTATATTCTGAAAGCGAAAAAGAAAAGGAGCGGAAGGAGGCTGGGGAAAATAAGAGGGGAAAAAAAGCTTGCGTGATCCTCGAAAATTTCCACTATCGTTTCCATTCGATGGCCCAACATTAAAAAGGGAAACAAGACATATTTCTTGTTCTAATGATAATGTTGAATGAAAGTATTATTTTAAATAAAATAAAGAGAATTTTAATGGAGTTATGAATAAACTTATTGTCTCGAGAGTATTTTGGGTTGAAAACAATTAGTCTCTTTGGACTACAAGCTTGTGATATGCCATCCTCAACTGAGCTATTAATTACAGTCTCTTGGGATGATACTCAGGGGAATGGACAAGAAAATCGTCAACTGACAATTGATAGTGGACAATTCACGTCTTGAAAATCTGAAGGAGATGATTGTGTCTTGACCTCTTGTGATGCTTTGCTCCAGGGACTAGTAGTGCTTGTAAATTGTTGACATTTAGGAGAGAGATATTCAATTGTGGATTTTGGAGAATTTCACGGATGTAATTGAGGTGTACGTCAAATATAAACGATAAAATCAATGGAAATAAATAATTTCTCAATAAAAAAATTCTACAATTTTATGGATTTTTCGGTAAATCCAATACTTTTGGACTGGAACAGGAAATATAGTGGTTGAGAAACGGTAATTATCGTCAAACTTTTTCGCTCGAGTGAAAAAGAGCCGGGGAGAAGTTAAAAAATATAAAAAAATGAAAAAATTGGAGTACCTAGGTCAGTGGATGTATATAGGCGTGTATAAGAGAGAAAAAGAGATGGAGAAAACTGGTATATCGTTGATTGTGAGGAGATAGGCAGGGGCCACTCGAGGAAGCACTCGAGAGGTTCGGCGCTTGCCTGTAGATACAGAAGAATAGAAGAGTTGAGAGAGAAAAAAGAACGAAAAGATGCAGTAATATTTTTTTTTTCCCCTTTTCATTTGTCAGAAGCCGTTGAAATTCCAAAGAGATTCCGTCAAGGATTGCCTTCTCTCTCTCTCTGTCGCATTCCAATCGCCGTGATTTTGACTAAGCAATCAATTTTTTTTCGCCTCAAGATAGGATGAGAGGTGGAATCCGTTCGATTTCCGTCGGATTTCACTCTTCTTTTTGTGGTTGCGTGAAGAATTCGATTTCAGAGAATCGTGATATTGTGATTCTGTTTCTTCCTCTATTTTTAATTCTCATTTTTTATTTAATTCTGTCCTTTCCCTTTTTTTTTTTCAAGTCTCTGTACATCGATTCGTCCAAAAAAGGTTTTCTACTCTGAAGAGAGAGAGAAAAGAGGGTCTCTCGATATTTATGGGGCCCATTAGTTTTATAGGACGGTGCCGAAGAGTCCAATACACTGTTTCCGTATATGGCAGAGAACAAAGTCGAACAATTCTCCAATTCAGGGCACCAAATACATCTCATGGGCATTTTCAAGCGAATCGTGTAGAAAACAACAACAAAAAAGTCCATGAATTGTGCACCAGAGAATATTACAACTTGGAAAAATCTCTCTCAAAATTATTATTATTATTTCGTGGTTACTTCAATTTATTTGATTTACCACTTAAAAAGGCTGTCATGTTGTTTACGCTGCCGATAAATACCCATTAATTTCCACGTTTTTTTTTTTCATCTTCTTCTCTCCTCTCCGTGTTCCACCTCAATGAGAAATGAGGCGACAAGGGATCCGCTGGTGAGGACAGAGACCATTGGATAATCGATGGAAAGGATTCAGAGACACTCGGCTCCATCTCTCTGTTTCTATGTTTTTCCCTTCTTTTCTTGTATATACCGGAGACACTCGATAAGTTTAAACCCACGCCCGGTAGAAGTAACGCCTACCAAACACACTTATAGAATATCAGACCCAAAAGGCAAGAGACAAATGGACAAATTATTCCATTGAATTTTAAAAAATAAAATAATCCTGATAACAAAAGAAATTTATAGAATTTTTTTTAACTTCATCGTGTGTCAATAAAAAAACGAAGAATTCTTCAGAAAATGTTATTGGAAATTTATTGGAAAGAGTTGCGTATATTTGACGGATAGTGTTATGGTACTTTATATGAAACGATAAAAAAGAAGAAAAAAAAAAACGTCGTGTTCTTGTATAACGACATCGGCATACCATGAGTGGGGTGTTTCCCTCATCTCTTTTCCTCTCCCAAGAAGAAGAAAAAGAAGGAAATGTGGATGGGGTGAGGCGTCATGTAAGGCGTCGCACACCTGGATACTTTTACTACCTAATCGATAAGACGAGCTCTACGGGCAAGTAATTGAATCGGTTCGCAGAAGCCCGACGTAAATGATAAGGCTCGTAAAAATCCTTGGTGCGCTTATACAGAAAGAACATTTTCGAGCCGTAACGAAAGAGCCCAGTTTTAGACTCGTTTCGTGCCAAGATAAAATACCACATATATATTCACCTACTCTTCTTTGTTCTGCCACCTTCAGCCCATTTATTGAAGCCGTTGTATAACATTGGCAAACTAGACGATTTTCAGAATACAAATTGCCGTTAAAATTACTACCATCCAACGAGAAATGGCCAATTTTTACCCACCCCATCTCCAACTTCCTGTATTGACGTAGAGAAATGAAGAAGAAAAAAAAAAAATGGAGGTAAATGTCAAAACCATCTGACACACAAAACCCTGGAAAATTTTCATTGTAATTTCACGAAATTCCTCATCTTTCGGTGCAATTTATTCCTCAATAATTCAGTATCCTTTTTTTTTCCCCTAATCACTCGCTGGTGAAATGGACTGGAGAGGAGGCAAAAAATATACAGAGATCAAGTGCATACAGACAGTTTGAGTGGAGGGGGAGAGAGAGAGAAAAGTGGCGAAACGAAACGGGACCCATCGACAGTTTTGACGTTCCATTATTTTGCCCCAAAGTAAACGGGGAAAAATCGTTATCGAAGAGAAGGTGGAAAGGGGGGGGGGGACTGAAAACGAGGGGGAATATCCACTTAACGGCGAATCCACTGTTATTTCCTACTTCTCCCTCTACTCATTGGTTTGGAGTCTCGATCAGTGAGAAAAAGGAGAAAAAATGAGAGAGAATTACCATTACGCTCGATCGGGCATAACTCGTGCGGTCGAAATGTGTGGACTTTCCGTTTGTACATTTTCGGATACTTTTTTTTTTCTTTTATTTTGGGAGTGCATCACACACACACACAATGAGTAAATACCCCATTGACGAATAAATAGAGCCTTCACGGATGTATCCAGGGGTGCAATACAAAAGAATTATTTCAATAGAACTAAATCATAAATTACCTAAATTAATTGCCACTGAATGTACAAAAAAAAAAAGAAGAGAATTAAAAAAAAAACGTGATTCACTGTCAATTTTACGATGAAAAGAAGTGAGATAAATTAAAAGCCAAATTTCTACTGAATTAGAGAGAATTTAAAAAAATACGTGTTTTAATAAAAAATGAAAGATAATTCTCCCAATTATCGAAATTTCTCCATAATTAAGTGGCAATTATTTCTCCCTTTCTTTGAATCTACATTCGTAGGTATTTCACAATGTCACAGTTTTTTACAAACAATGAATGGGCCACGCTGGTATTTAAATAGCTCCTCTTCGGCTTTAATGTGCCACGCGTCGACCCTGAAGCGCACATGCTCATCTGCCTCCCTCGTTTCCCCTCTGTGGGCCCTAGCCAGTGATTGTCCAGGCGCAACTGGCGCATCTGTGTACAAAGACTTACGTGCCGACTCGTACCAAGGCACCTCTCCTCCCCCCCCTCCACCTTCTCCGACACTGCCATTTACGGTTTTATATCTCGTGTATTAGAAAACTTGAATTTACCTCGAGATAAACTAATGATTTTATTGCCCCTTGAAATTCCATTGAAAAATTATGAAAACTTTCTCGAAAAAAAAAAAACGAAATGGCACAAACATTAATTCCTCTCTGTGTATTCAATTAAAATAAAATTTTAAACTAAAAACTTTCACCAGTTAATTGCATCAAATGACTAATAACGAAAATTTGTTTTAAGAACAAATAATTGCCCGCATAAATCATGTTCCAAGAAACACTCATAGCCACAAGAACTAATTAGATAATTACTCGCTATTCACTAAGAACAAAAGGGAATAGAGGGCCCATCCCCCCCCTCGTATCTCTCTTTCTGTCCCTTTAACAAACTATCCCAAAGGATTCTTCTACGTAGAATGAGTAGTCCAAGAGAATCGTCGAGTTAACTCGGTTACACGCCTATCAGGGCTAATCGACCATCTAGCCTCTTCTTTTTTTTTTTTCATTGCCTCTTTTTTTATTCCATTGGCTCTTTTTTTTTTCATTGGACCCTGTCGCTCTGTTTCAAAAGAAATGAATCAACGCACACAAAAGCGCAGAGGGAGAGAGCGCATCGTTGTCAATTTACGTTAGTGGAAGAGATTTATGGGCAAATGCCTGGACTCAATAAATGTATATGGACGAAAGTTCGTTCACATTTAATTCATCTACGTGCAAACATTGTACGAGCTTTTACGAGTCTCCAAAGCCGTGGGAAAAAAATAATCTCACTGAGCTCAATCGAGAGTAAGAAAAGAAGGGGAGAAAAAAAGGGGAAAAATGAGTCTGTGGACTTCATCAAATGCACGTAATCCTGGATAAACACATTCGGATGATTAATCATGTTTTTTTTTTTATCGATAATCAAATAAATTTGATAATTAAATGAATTATGTCATAATGAATGTATTTGTAGAATTAAAAATATAATTTGAATAACGAGAAATTTATCATTAAATCTGGAAAAATCGTGTGAATTCAATCAATCTTCATAAACGTTAAAACAAATTTCCCATTAAATGCATTTCACGTATATAAATTTTAATTTTTTTACCCCTATACTAAAAACGAAAAATTAATTGAACCAGAAAACCACTTAATTTACCATACAAATTAATCCGATTAAAACTCTCATGAATTTCCATAAATCCTTGAAATAATAAAATTATAATAAATAATAAAACTTTAGCTATTCAATATGCATCCAATGTGTGAATCAATTTCGTTGTAAATTCTCCAACTATGAGCAATAGAGAATAGAGAAGAGGAGGAGGAGGGGGTAAAGGCAGAGGAGCAGAAGGAGGTAGTATTTGAATTAGCATTTTCGTTGTCTTGTCCATCATCTCGCTCGCCGTCTCTCATTTCCACATGGATCGGTACAACGGGCCTTCCTCCATGTACAACCCTGGGGGCGTGAGTGTGCGCGACGTGTACAGAGTGAGTACACACGGCCAAGAATGAGAGGAAAGAGGAATGGATGAGACCAGGGGATGATATTAGCGATTCCACTGGCGTCCCGACGGTCCTTGCCTCCCCTCCACTGTGTCTGTGGATTTTATCCCTCCCTTATTCTCTTCCGTCATACGAAAAACACCTCACGAGTTTTACCCTCACCTATCTCCGACAATTCAAGAAATTAGCATTTTCAGTTTTTTTTTATAATATTCATTACTTTATTTTTTATTAAACAATGTTTGCCGATGATTCACGAAAACTTGTGAATCATCGTGCGGAAGAGAGGAGGGTTTAACCGAGTGAAAATATCTCTAGTATTTACTTCTAAACGTCTAATTTATTCTTGCAGAGGGGCTGAACTACTAACTTTCCGGTGGTGAAGTTTTATTACGCCATTTTGAGTCACTTGATCGTGATACAGGGAGAAATTGATGGACACGTGTGTCTCTCATATATTTAATATATATTTGTACATTGGAGGGAGAATTTCGATGATGCCCGGGGGCAAATTAATGAGAATGTCGCTAAATTGTCGGAAAATCATTAAAATCCAGTGGTCATTAGGGGCCTCTGCGTAAATTCATAGGAGACATGGAGGAAGTCCTGTGTACACGTCGTGTAGTCTGTGAATTGCCATCAGACGTCGGGAAGAGGGCAATTAATAATGAACCTTCCCCCCTCCTACTTTATCATTATGATAAATGCATGAATTCCCTGTCTCTTCAATCCAAAATTCAGGATATTTACTTTTGATTTTTTTTTAGAAGAATTCTCCTCCTTTTTTTTTTCAAGAATTATTTCTTTTAATACTTTTTTTCGTTTAATTCATCAGGGAATCACAATTTCCATTCCAATTCTCTAGTTTCCGGTGTAAAACCAAGTATCTGAAATTTCCCGAGAGACTTTTCCTCTGGCCCTCCAGTTCTCATCCATTTCCCGTTGAACAAACTCGCATGTGTATATGCCATTGGATAAAGTATTGGATAAAATAAAAATGAAAATGACAAAATCGGTGAAAAAATTCATGACTTCTTAATTTATTTCCTTCATAATAATCAAGCAAATAATTAATTTCATTCTGAAAATAAAGAGCCAGAGAGTCTCTGTGATTCTTGAATATTTAAAAAAGTAAAAGATTCAAAGTAAGGACCTCTGAATTATTCAAAAAAAAATTCTATTTTCTCAAGTTTATTGATGAAGAATAATGGATATAAATTATTAAAAGCATTTTAATAACCGAAAATTCCTTTTTAATAAAATAAAATGCGAAAATTTATCATAAATTTCAATGATTTTCCAAAAAAAAAAAAAAACCTGTAATTTAATTCCTCCCCTTTTCATCATTCGAGTGAGCTTTACGCTCGTGTTTTATCGACCGAACGAATTTGTCTCGGACGACGCGAAACAAATCGTTGACGTTATGCTCAACGTCGGACGCAAATCGGTTACTCCAAAGAGAGGGAGAGGGGGGCAATAAGGGGGAGGGTGTATGATTATGTGCCTATCTATACCGCACACTCTTTATTCTCCTTCTCTTCATTCTAGGGGATCAGCCCTCCAGGCAAATAAGGGCGGTTCCCTTTAAAAAAAAAAGCGCCAGAAGCACCGCATGTGTGAGAAATTTCAAGGTGCCATTTAGTTTTTCGTACCGATGAAAAACCGAGAGAGAAAAAAATAAATAAAGGTTATATTCCCCTAAATCGATCCTTCAACCCTCATTCTCTGTATCCACTTCACTCTATACCATTCAACTCATCCCTTTTCCTCTGTATCTCAGCCATAACACACGAAAAAAAACGAATATCCTACCTTGGTAACCCACTCTCATTCCTCCCTTTGTCGATCTACTTATCTTTCGGAGAAAGGAGAAGAACGCAGATAACTTTAAACGAGAGAACAAAAACCGGAAAAACTCAATAACGTAAATCTTTGATAATGGCTCACTGCTTTGGGCTACATTTCTCTCTCTTCCTCATTCTCTTCACCACAAAAAACTCACAATTCCTCTGTATTTTATCAACGATTTTTATTAAAAGTATAATTATTCAATTATTTTCCTCGACAATTTTAGTTTATTTTAATTCAAAAATAAATCATTGAGCATATGTTATCATTGAATAAAAAGAGATTTGTGAACATGTGTGTGTGTGTGTGTGATTCAATTATTTTCCAGTTGAAAATTATACTCGAGCTGATGAAATTAAGTCTGATAAAAGAGACCAGATGGAAGTAGTGGAAGGTAATTTTTGTATCATTTTCCTCCTTTTTTTTATTTTCTCCATTTTCTTTTGGATGAAGTGAACCTAATAATTCGCCACAGGTAAGTGGTGTGTACCTTAACACACTGAGAGTGCAGTGTCGTAAATGAATGGGCGTGTGAATGCTTCTAGGGGGGGATACAGTGAATGAAATCTTTTGGACAGAGGCGAAACGAAGAGTGCTGCGAATATGCGGTTTCTCTTTTAAAAGAAGCAACTCATGAGGGATGAGATAAGAGGGTTTACTTGGTGCGGGTCTTCTCGTGGCAGGACTAAAAACTCTCCTCCTTTTTTTTCACATCCAAACATTCCGTTCTCTCTCTCTTTCTCTCGCGTCTCAAAGGAAAACGAAATAAAAGGGAGAAATAGAAATAAAGGTAAAAAAATTGTGAAAAAAATAAAATAAAGAACACGAGAAAACTCCGTCACGTCCTCCGGGCAAAAGGATTCCCAAAGAGGCAGCGTCTTGAATCGGAACGTCGTTTGCACGAGCAAGAAAAGACAGAAAAAGGAACTTTAACAAAATTTCAAAGTGTAGAGAATTTTTTTCGTAAAATAAAAGGATAGAATCATGTTGAAATCATAATTTCATTTCGAGTGGATGAAATATTTTTCGGAAAAATTTCCAACGAATAAACGAAATATTTTCTTCCCTTCATTGGATTCAATGCAGTAGAATAAGTCAATGTGTTTGATGACGGGGAATTTTTCGAAGAATTTGTGTCAGTGTGATATAAAATGAGTATTTGTGACTCACCGTTTGCCAGCGGAAGAACGGCCAGTAGCAGGAGCATCAGGCTCCTCCCTCTCCTGAACGCCAGTCCCTGCATCCTGAAAAACACAAACACACAATGCATTCATATCAATGTCATGTACATATAATACAAGCGAATAAAATCGTACATTCTATGGGGGAAGAAAAAGAATTGCTGTAACTAAATAAATAGACCAACGTAAAATTGTAAAAATGAGGAGAGGAGTTACTGTTACAATACATCTCGCTATTTTGACACTGGCCTGTCTACTTCCCTTTTATTGTGGTAGGCGATAGAAAAAAAATGGATAAATTCTCCACGCTCATGCAATACTCCTAGGGACCACCTGAGAGTCTTTCAAGGAGAAAGAAAAAGGGGGGGACACATTGCGTGCACGATTTTTGTCTGACAGGTGATGGAATGAAATTGCAACGCAAGTGAAACACGTTAGAAAATAATTTTTTGATTACTGAAAATGATAAGATAAGTGTAAGTCGTGTTTTTTCGTTCTATTGTCGTTAATTACGATAAATCGAGGGGAATATTGGCGATTGGAAATCATGTGAAAATGTTTTAAAAAAATCGTTTAATCAAAATTCTCATTCTAATAACGACATCATACGCTTATGTCTATGGAGCCGGCTTTCTCGGTTTGTATTGTGGTAGAGGAGTATTATCGGTCATTCCTCGACGGTGGAAGGGGGCAGGAGGGGTCGATGTGTAGAGAGAGAATGGAGAATTGAGGACAAGGTGTTTTGACCACTGATACCACTATCATCCCGAAGATTCCGAATATTCGAGTGCCATTCCACATGACAACTATGCCGGACAATTCAACGAGAGATAAACTATTGAATAGATTAAACAAAAAATAATCCAAAGATAAAGAGCATGAAATGAACTTTACTCTCTCTCAATTATTCCCCATATTTAATTAAAATTCATAGAAAAATATTGTAAAATGTTGAATGTCCACTGAAGGTAATGGCTCTCAATTTGAGCCTGAAAAATCCTCATCCACTGACATTATCGCAGTACCTCATTCGTGAATATAACCTACAACTCCACACTCTCCTCTATTCATCTATTTTTTTTCTCCTTTTTTTTCCCCAGTCTTCTTTCTACTACATTTCTCTCTCTTTCAGCAGTGTCGTCTACTCGGTGGCCCATCAGTCTTTCATTCTGCACGGACAGCAAAGACAGATATATTTCCCCGGGAGAATGTCCAACGTGTACTTGATGCATATCTCTGATCCTTTTTCCTCATTTTTTTTCTCCTGTTTGTAGCATTCATCTTTTTTTTGGAATTCTGAGAATTAATTCATCTCTATCATAATTTTTTGAATAAAAACGAATGAAACCCCCGGATTTTCTTCATTGAGATTGGCAAAATTCGGTCGGCGTGAAGATTGGCAGAATTCTCAAGGGACACTGGTCGGCGAACCGATCAATCATAAAAAAAGCACGTGGACGTAATATCGACGAGCTGCTGGACACGAACACGTTAAAATTCCATCGAGTCTCATATCTCGTCTCTCGAGTTTTCCCCGGTCACTTTCCGAGACACATACACACGCATGCATAAAGCTCACACCATCATTCTCATTTTTTTTATTCGCTTCTCTTTTATACTTTTATTACGTGCCTCATGGACACACACACACGATATGACCGTCTGACTTATTTTATTTTTTTTTCCCCTCAAAAACATTATCCCACAAGATACATCCAAAGGATTTGCCACATGAGATATCAGAGAGATCAAAAGGTAATTTTTTTCGCGTTTATTGCTGTCACATGAATAAATAAATTTTAATCTTTTTCATTCAAATTCTCTTTTCCAATGTTTTATTAATTTTACTTACTGATTCATTTGCAGTTGAAAGTGAAGAAAAATAAAAGAATTCATTGTGTTTTTTTTTTTTTTTTTACTTTATTTTTCCAACAATTAATTGAATAAAATAAAAGATTCTCCTTTTTTTCCCCAATTAATCGTAATTTTTTTTTTTCAATTCTCCTCATTCTGTGTATCTTTTCGATTCGATCGTTATGAACCTCGCAAACTCTCGGTAACCAGGCCGTGCAGTAGTCGAGAGTAATTAGCAGAAAGGTGACTAATTAAACGATGGCCAGTAGTTACCGCGGCAACAGCCAACGCTCACAACTATCTAACCCATTTCAACGATAACATTTCAGTACAAACATATATATATATATACATTGTGTATTTGTTCAATGTCCTCAAACATCCTGCACCGTGTAAATTCGATCCATTACCATTTTATTCTTTTTTCCGCATGAAAACTCGTGTTTATTCTCGTCTCTATTTCGTCTTTCCATTGTTTTCCTTTTTTTTTTTTTTCTTCAACAAACGGAATTAAAAAACATTCATATGAGGAAAAAAATATTCCCCGCAGAATGTGATTAACAATTGTAATTGAAACTCAAGATATAATTTACCCATGAAAAATTGAAAATTAAGAAATAAATAAGAGAAATAACACGTGAGATATTTTTATTGCGAAAGATGAGTAGTAAGAAACGTGTTTGAGATAGAAATAAAAAATGTTAAATAAATAATAAAAGAATGAAAGAAAAAAAAAAGCGAAAAGGGCTGGAGAAAAATAACGGGTGGAATGAGAGAATGGAAGATGAGCTTAGAGGCCAACAGGAGACGCATTACAATTCTGAATGCAACGAGGCTGCGACTGGATTATACATAGTTGGTGTGTTTCTCCACTACCAGTTGTGTCTTTCTGAGTTATATCGGCTTTGCACTATACACTTGTGTGTAATGGAAAACAATGGGCATCTTGATGACTTGCCTTTGTAACATTGTGTATATCGAATTCCAAACGTAAATTTAACATACATAAAAAAGAAACCCGGAGTTTCTGCTTTAGTAATGTCGTACATGCGCCTTCAATTTACGATGATGATTCAACACAACTGTAGAATTACATTCTAATTAAAATTCTTCAGAGTTACGTCTTTGTTGTGTTCTGATTGAATTACTAAAAATACGATTTATCATTTCATTTTAACGCAATTTTTATCAAATTATTTTAATAATTTTGCACAAAATTTCATCGAATTTCTTTGAACCAGACGCTCCAGGTGACGTGACTTTATTTTTTACCTGAAATTCCGCAGCTGGCTATGGCCCACCGATATTACCCTCGTAATTACCTATAATTTTCAACGGAATTTTAAAAACTCCAATTTAGCCTCGAATTTAATCCTCCCAGTGTTACATAAAAACCCTGAAATTCCCAATTGTTTTTAATTCAAATATATTTAAAATAATCTTTGATTATTTTTGTTCATTTTTTCCCCTCATCACGTGATACACGTAGGCTCATTGTGTACCAACATCAGCATCCACCCGGATCTTCCGAGTGAGTCACGATCCAATGTTACACCAAAACCCACACATACACTAACATCCACAATACAACATAAAGAAAATTGCAGTAGGAAATCTTTTGAATTCAGTTATTTATGAAGATTATTCTGTGCCCTTGATACACCATTACAAAAATTCACATTTACACAACTCTGTGAATTCCTAAATCAACTCATAAATATGCCGGTATAAATTCCTTCATGACTCTACCTCAAAAAGATTAATCAATTCCAATGTAACCATGTTTATTCAGCGTAAAATAATTCTAGCCATCGTAAATGTTTATGAAAAGCAATTTGAAGCGATTAGAATTGGTTTACACGTCAGAGTGTCCGTGTAAGCATTAGTGAGAAATCGATTGAGTGTTCTCTCGAGGGCAGAAACGGGCAAACACAGTTGGAACTGTGGCTGCTTCTCCGATAAAGGGAAATATATCAAAGTTGGTGGTAGAAGCAGTTGTGTACCCCGGATTCTCTACGTGCCCTCAACACACACACACATACACATACACATTGGTGTAAAGGACAAGAAGAAGCGGGGGTGAATATAGGGGATGAAGGAAACGGTTGGTGGTTACACAAGAGCGCGATATTTTGGCAACGGCCATTTCCCAGGGCAAAAGCCAAAGGGACAGAGGGGGAAAAGCATACAGTGGATTTTCAGTATGGGTTCTCTCCTGGATGGCAGCAAAAAGAAGAGCTTTACGTGGAAAACTCACGTGAAGGGGAAGGAGGAGGAAAGACGCGGTGCAATAAACCGAAACTCTACGCTCCGTTGACTTAGGACGTAAATAGGAAGCTTAATATCTGTCATTGTGACTGCACGAGCGACGACTGGCCCTCCGGGGTATATAAACGTATCTCCTCTTTTCGTGTGCTTCTAACCACACCAAAACGTGTCTACTATTTCTTATAAAAGTAGTGGAGTAAGATTTTTTTTTTCTATTAAAAATTGGAGTTATTCGAGTGGATTAAATATGAGGATTTTTTTTATATTTAATAAAAATAGAGATGTCACATTGTCTTATTCACGATGGAAATTATGAGTCTATAATGATAATCGCAGACGGTTATTAGATGATAGAATATTCATTGTGACATAACCTATAAGTGATTGATATTAAAATTCAAAGCCTCAAATGTCGGGGGGATAATAGACTGACTTATCGAATTGTGTTTTATTAGAGATTGAAAGAAAATCTGAAATCAATAGAATAATAGGAATCTCTTGAGTCTCCATCATTCCCCTCTTATTTTCATTAATGAGAATATCTCTAAAGTGCATAATTAAAATGTGAAAGTGAAGACAAAAGAATTTTAAAAAAATGTAAGATATTCGGCGAAAGTGGGCATCTAAAATCCACTGGAGAGGTTTTGAGTGAGAACGCCAAGGATCTCAAGGATTAAACGCTCATTAAATTAACCTAACGAACCTAATGCGATAATTAATTCTAGGAGCACTTGAATTACCATCGTAACGCTGTATTTCTTATCTTTCAATGCATTAAAAAAAACTTGTGGCCAATAAATAAGAGAATAAAATTCATATTTTTTTCTTCATTCACAATCTCTTAATTCTCATTATTATTATATTTTCTTTCATCTCCCCTTGACTCTTAATGATTTCTTTATTTCCTTTTTTTGTCGAAGCAAATTCCTGGAGGGCAGTAATTACTGATGCACAGGGAGCGTTGCATCTTTACGGTTGCCTCGAAATGCGGGAGCCCAGCGTGACTTATGAAAACCGGCCGGACTGGTTTTATCCTCATCAAGAAACCAGGAGAAAAAGAAAGAGGAATAAAGGTAAATGAAGAAAAAAAAAAAGAAGCAGTAGAGACCCTTCAAAGTCCACTTGGTTTCATCGCAGAAGCCAACTACGCCTCAAGTTCATGTCTATGGTAGTCAATGTAAAAAAAAAAAAGTAAGACTTAAAAACTTCCTTTTTAATCTCTCGAATGAGAGGCCATTTTGTTAATGAAATTCATTGGAGAATAAAGACCTCTTGATTTTGGAAAAATTGGATTTTTTCCCCGAACAATTCACGATAACGGGGGGGAGGAAAAAAAAGGAGGGAATAGTAGTGCTCCTTTGGAGAGTCGCCAATATAACCAATCTCGATATCCGTATGATATCATCCGGCCAATAATACGCTGGATACACATCTCAATTCGTGGGCAAGTCATTCCTTTTCTTCACGTCTTCCTTTAAGAAGAAATAAATGTGGAAAAATAGGGAAAGAGATTTCGATGATAAACTCCACTGTATTTAAGTGAAAACAAAAAAAATTGAAATTAATATAATTCAACGTCAATAAATTCCTGCAATTATTCTATAAATAAATAAAATAGCCGATGAAAAAAAATCCACATGTATCAACACTCGTGTCAGGTGTCTGACCAGAATGCAAGTGGAGAGAGGGTTAAATTGAGCAAGTGGGTCGCGCCACGTATACCTTTCATGTAAAAATGTTCAAGAGAGAGAGAGAGAGAGAAAGAGAGAGGAAGGCAGAGTTCAATGTGGCAGTAAATACAGAGAAGCGTGACAAGGTGCTTATAGACGGCCGTCTGCCTTATGCAACGTTGGATGCATTCACCCACCCACCCCCTCCTGACGAATATATATATTTTACCGGTATTATCATACATCCGGTGGCGCCGCACTGACCCACGCGATTTTTACCGCCCCTCGTTGTTATTAGCCAAGTAGAAGAAACACAGTTACGTGATTTAATTGTTCACATTCGTGATAACAATGTTGAAGAAAAAAAAGGAGAAAAAAATAAAAAAGTCCGGAATTTATTGAAATTTTATCGAATAAAATCTCTTTAATACGAATTAATTTACAGGGTAAAAATGGGGGGGGATTGAAAAAATAAATTAATTAATTAAAATAAAATCCGTGATAAAAACATTATTCATTTTTAATGAAACACGTAGGTTGTGATAAGAGTTAATGAGAATTGTGTTGATTTTTTTTTTCAGAAAAATTATTTAACCTAATTAATTATTTGAAATTTTTTAAACACCGATTCTCGCTCTTTTGTTGGAGTTAGAGAATGGGGTTTAATACTGGAAGGGAAAAAAATAAAAGGAAGAGCAAGAGAAGGGAGAGGGTAAATGTAAAGAACCCCGTCAGCGAAAGATAGAAGTGCAAAGACCACATCCACGTAAGCGTAACAGCGAAGCGCTTGGATAATATAGAAAAGAAGGGGAGAAAGAGAGAAAGCGAGTAGAGTGTGCATTATTTATCAGAGTACACGTGTCTCACCCTCCTTGGCGAAGTGCACAGCGTGGACAACACACAGAGCTTCCTCTTGGTGCTCTAGAATCGTCCACATTTTAACATCTACCACGGAAAGAAAAAGAAAAATATCTTTTTCCATTTTTTTTTATTATTCTATTTTTATCTTTCCTAGTTTATTTCATCCCCACTAAGATGCCCCGGTGCTGGTATGTGAGAATTGAAAAAAATATGTGAGAAGAGAGAAATGAAAGAAACAGGAAGAGGATTTGAAGGAATAATGACAAGTTTGTTTCCCTCATTACTTCAAAATTATACATATATAATTACAGCAAGTATTTTTCATTTAGAGCACCTTCCAAGCCTCTTCCCTCTTTCTACCTCGTATTTTTTCGTGAGAGAAAAAGTTTTGAAGTGTTGAAAAAAAAAAAATCGTGTACTTGAACGAGAGAGAGCGATAGAGGTAGAGGCAGTGAAAAAAAATGAAGAAAATGTTAATTCCGGTATTTGAACTGGCGGTAGAGTCGAGTTACCTCTGGAGCCGCCTTCACGCCTCGGCGACTTTGCATGCGGTACTGAGAGTTTAAAAACAAAAATGCAAGTCGCCCAATTTAAAAAAAATACATTCCCATTAATTCATCCCGTATCATTCAATGCAAAGAAAAATAATTAATTAATTGAATTCAACAAAAAAAAAAAAAAAAATGCAATTGAATTCCCATAATTTCTAATTAAATAATAATAATTAATGATAAAAATGCATTTTAATTCCTCCATTTTCCTCTTTCCTTTTTTTTCCTTTTTCAATGCTTTGCTTTTATACGTACACTCAATATGCGAGAGGGCGGAATAAAAAAGAGCTGAGTGAGCGGCGAGGAGAGAAAGGGGGGAGGGAAAAAGGGGGTGGCTAGAGTGGCTGTAATTATCCCCCTTGCAACGTTAATAATTCGAGCATCCCACTCGGTTTCAATCCGGTGCTCGGGCGATTTCGCGCTAATGCACAGCGTTGCGGTAATATTCGATTATGTTCCCACGGAATTACGGAAATTCCTATCAACGGTTTCATTGCCCCTCTACTCACAACTGCGACCGTTCTCTCATCTCTATTCTCTTTTCTCTCTGCTTCGCTCCATCGTTTGCCTCTCTTCTCTTTTCACCCAAAATCTGTACCCGGGGGCCACTCAATCGCTCGAAAACCATTGCTCCTGGCTTTTTCCGTGCTCCTCGTACCAGAACACGTTCACTACATGAAAATTTTCCATGATGCCACGAATTTATACATTTACAAAACGATTCAGTGAAATTTTTATTTTCAAAATCCTCCAACAATATTTAACTAATTGAATCGAATTCACAGTAATTTGATAGTAATTTTCATTGTAAAAAAAAATTAAACACCCAATTTCCAAGTAAATACATGAATTAACAGATATTACATAGAAATTATCCAATTCCCAGGGGATTAAGAGAGGATTTAAAAAATATTTTTCAAACTGCTGATGGTAATCTTGGATTTTAAAAGAATGAGGCTTTATAAACAGCTGGAGATGCTGAGCGACACGAGCCTGAACTATAGACTAAACAATGACCAATTGGGGTGTCAAGGTTCCAACAGTAAAGTCACTCTCAAGAGTTATCTTGATCAGTCGTTTTATGACTTGAAGTGGTAGAATAAAATGAGTCAATTGAATTCTCAATGCAATTTTCTAGATAAATATATTTCCCCCTCCATAGCCTTTATTTTTATCATTATTTCATGCAGAGAAAGAGAGGAAAATCATGGAAAACATTCTTGGAAACTCTTGAAAAAAAGGTAGATACATGTTTTCCGAATGGTCCCCCTCTCTTGCCAGATGGTCCATTATTTATTTTCGTACGATGTGGAAAGATCCAGAGGACTTCGCTTATTGAGATGAAAAGGAAGCTTAAGGACCGATGAAAGAAGCAGGTAACGACCATTCATTTCATTGACCATCTCCAATTACTCGACAGAATTCATTCGAATTGAAAAATTTCACACAATGAATTATTTAAAAAAAAAAAAAAAAAAAATCGCAATCCATAGTTTCAACGATTGCTTCACAATTCCAAACACTTCAAATATTTATCTTGACACATACTGTGTTTACAAGATAAGCCGATATATATACGCCAAAGATATACTCTATATCTGTATATATATCCACACATACACAGTTATAATACTCTTAACGATACAGGGCCCAGTATTATTTATTCAAGGACTCTTCTCGTTAGACTTAACAATGAATAATCGTATTAAATTCCAATCCCCTCTTCCTACACTCTCTTTCAACCCTTACATATATATTTAATAAACCGGAATTAAAGGCATGTCGACGTTATCAGTGTAATCACTACGCCAGGAGATTCAAGCAAAAAATGAATCAATGCAACAAAGAAATAACGGAGAACTTCTAAAATTATACAGATAAATCGAGACATGATAATAAAAAAAAAGAAAATCATTCGGAATTACATCTAACGTGATTGTAGAGAGACATTGACCTTAACCAGTTTGTCAGATGTTTATCGTATCACGCATATACAAGTTTCTAAAAGGAGAGTAGAGACAAAAAGCCCTTGAATGGCCGTAGGGTGAACAAAGGAAGTAGCGCTGAAAACCTCAGTGGCCACTCGAATTTCCGGATCTATGCGTATCAAATCCCCAAGATCTTACCACCTATGGTTATTTGCGAGTCCATGAAATTCATGAATTTATGACTTTAAATGTTTTTTTAAAAAAAAATACCATTCAAATTGCATGTTTCACACAAATTTATAGAGTCACAAAAAAGCATCGTATGTACACATTTTTATTTCATGAAAATTTATAGTGTTAAAACACATTGATTTATAAGCATTTACTTTGGAGCTGATGTTTTTCTCAATGTAATTTGTGTCTTAAAATCTCGCACATCTGTGCGCCACGAATAGAGTACATAGCAATGGAGCGTATTCAACCTCTAAACATCGTCCAGAGATTCCAGACACCCGTATGCACTGTGTGAATGGGGAAAAATAAAATGGAAAAATAGGCAAAAAAAAAAAAAACGAAGAACCTACATGCTTTACACATACGGTATCCAACTCTTCCAAGTGAGAAAGAGAATGGAAGACACGAATTGCTTAGCACACACCCGCACACATTTCAGGACTGATAAGAAAACTGCACCGGGAACACGAACGTGCCATTCTTGCTATGCGCATACCTATCCCATGTTGGCTCGCATTAATATTAGCGTAACGATAAAATGTCCAGTTTTATGCTCTGACTCTTCCCTTTTCTTCTATAGAAAGACCCATTGGAAAAAAACGAGTAATTCTCGCCTTTTGCCAGGTGAGAAAGAAGTGAAAATAATTGGCCACAAAAAAGTGTCAAATTAAATGGACTCTGTGTGTTTATTTATTTTTTCCCTCATGAAATTCTTCTCCAGCTTAAAAACGTAGAGCAGCTGGCAATGGCACACACCAGTGCTTTCAGATAGCAATCAGTTTGGTCTACGTTTGCCGGACGAATGGGAAAAAAAAAAAAAACTGTGTACATTTACACATACACATGAGGAAAAGGTAGAGCAAGAGAGAGGGAGATCATTAACCCGACAAGAGATTCTAATCACGCAACATTGCACATCGTTTTAGCATAAAAAGCCCCCCGAAAGCAGCGGAATCTCTGGTGCATCAGAGAATACCCGAAACACATTTCCACCGTTATCGGAAACAAAGAGTACAATTCTCCCCTTTTATATTTTTTACCCCTTCTCTGGGTGTATGAGAATGTGAGGGAGAATAAATGGGGAAAAAATGAGTGGAGAAATGAAACATTGTGATCATGGGAATCCATGAAATCTCGGGTAAATATTCATGTACATATCTGTAGAATGTTTTTTTCTTTTTTTTTTCAATGCAGAGAGAAGAGTTGAGGGCAAGAAAATCGTTCAGGAAGTCCGACGGTGGTTGTAGAAAGAAGGAGACGAAAAAGGAAAAAAATACAATCCTACGATCGATCAAACCTCCCCATTTCCAAGCCAGTTGCAAAAAAAAAAGAAGAAACACGAGAGAAAAAGTGAAGGAGGAACGGTAAATGAGGGGAGAGAGGGGGAGAGTCGAGTGTCTTCATCGAAAAATAAAAGACTGTCGGAAAATAAGGGGAAATATTGAGTCTACTCACCTTCACGGACTATCCGAATGTTTCCAGAGTTGTGTCGAAATATGTGCTCCTTTTTTTTTCAGGCAAAAACAAAAGAGCCCAACACAAATCACATAATGCACATAACACCACTTCACTTGTAAACACCCTCACTCAAGGTTACTCAATTCCACGAAATTTAGAGGACAAGCGAAAGGATTTTAGTTTAAACACGAATATAAAACTTGAACGATTCAAATTATTAAAATGTTTTAAAACTAATATTACGTTGAATTATTTAAAATATATTATTTAAAAGAACACTCTACTTTATGTTGTTCGAATTTTTGTTTTCTCAAAAGTAAACAATAAGTATTTAATCACGAAATAATGTGTAATTTTACCACTTTCTCGACACTTTTTCCACTCCAACCATAACCCACGTTATATACATAAAAATTCGCATGTACACAAGGACGTTGAGAGAATGGAGAAAGACTGAACGAATTTCAGGTGTCAGACAAGAGATGACTGGAGCTTGGGCCTTTACCCCCGATTTCCGGGACGTTGCCAAGGTCGATAGTACTTTAGTATCCACAATTGTTTATACGTTGATGAATGATTGAATTGATTTTTACAGATTAACGTAAACTGAATTTATGAAAAATTAATAAAAACACTTGATTATATTTTTAAACAAATCAGTCGGCGTCAAGTTCGATAACAATGGCGTCGAATGGATACCAAGGGGTAGTGTGTATGGGTATAAACGTAAAACGCGCCGGTTTTGTGAAACACAACGCGCAGCAGTCTGGTTCGCCCGAGCATACATACGACTCTGAACACTGCCGAGTACGGGTTTCGACTAACACTGAGTGGGGCGAGGGAGCCCCTGGCGGCAGCACCCAGCGACTCGCCGTTTCGCGCTCGGGAGTGGGGGAAGTGTGTGGTAGTGGGACAGAGCGAGAGCGTCACTCAGTGCCTAGACACAACAGAGAGAGGAGGATGAATACAGTCGAGCCGGCGAGAAGGAGATTGAAGTGAGTAAGAATAATTATTTAATTATTTAATGTATTTATTAAATTCCCAAAATAATTATTGATTATTCAGTAAAACCTCATACGTATTTCCGGTGAAATTCGATGGGTAAAATTACGACTAGACTCGAATAATTCTTGAAAAAATAATTTTCGGTGAAAATGAAGAGAGATGCATGCTTTGACAAAGGGGAATCGAGTGAGTACGGTGGGGTCAGCAGGAGAGGGGAAGGGCGTCGCTCGATCGCTGCCGCAAGTGCTGCTGCTTCGTGTGTCTCCGGTGATATCCGGCACACTCGGGAGGTATCCTGGACGTGGAGTAGGGACGAGTTTTGTACATTGTATAGAAGAGAGAGTAAGGCACGTGCGGCGCGCGAGTAATGTGGCGCTATCTAGCGATTATTTTTCGAAGCCTGAGGTGTTCGATGTTCAATTTACGCTCGATAACTGAGATGTTTTTTTCCTCAATCATTTATAATTAGAGGTAATTAGTTTTTTATTGTTAATTTGGCCTTGAATGGAAGAGAAATAAACAACGTTCGATATATAATTCCTCGTCAAAGGTAAAAAAAAAAGTGAATTTTATTATTCTAAAATCTAACATGGTGATTTTTTATTTTTCGTTAGCATTGACGTCATTTAAAATGAGTTCAACGAGTTGAAAAGCCTGATGGCTGTGGTAGAGTGCGACGAGCTGTAAAACCGAGAGAAATGATTCAACTAAAAAATAAAGAAAAAGAAATAAGAAGGGAAATAATAAAAAAAAAAATACACGGATTAGCCCTACATGTATGAATAGAGAGTATGTACCTACTCAGAAAACCGGTCATTAAACTGCGGTTGTCACGATTCACTGAACACAACCGTCATTCAATCTCGAATCTGCTCGGAATCGTTGGAGCAAAATTTTCCGTGGATAATCCTAAGGCACATGCATACTCTGGAAGTGAAAAAAGAGAACGGTGAAGAAAAAAAAAGTTGGAGAAAAGGGTGAATGTAAATAGAAGCAACGCCTCATTAAAGGCGACGAGTGTTTTAGGCGGTTATATACCAAGACGAAGGAGAAATAAAGGACATTCTGACTTTTATGAGCAGACATTCAGTGACAATTTCAGTCCAGCTATTTTTGACAATTTTCACACAAGTAAGGAATTGATTTTTTTTTTAATTAAGAAAAAAATGGAAATATTCTTTATCCATAAATTCTTCAGATAAAATAATAATGATGCACTTTGGGCAAATGTAGGACATTTATTCTGCACGTTACCCAGTTATTACATGCATCAAACTTGTCGGCTGAAATATCTCGTCCCTTCTATATCCCAGCGTTAAATTAAGTGGCCGCTCATCACACACACACATACTACCACGTGTGTTTTTCCCTTTTACCTATCCAGAGATAATAAGAAGACTACTTCCCAACATATTCTATGCACTTTCATGAAGTAAACCATGTACCATCTAATGTGTCTCCCAGATTTTATCAATTCCTTCTTTTTTCCCCCAAATTGAGAAGTCTCGTTTACTCTAACTACACTGAAATGTACTCAAAACTCTTTAAAAATTCTTTTCGCAATATTTCATCATTACTCATGCTTAATTTAATTTTCTTCTTATTCCATGAAAATCATGAATTCATTGTAAATAATCATAATTTTGTAATCAAGCGTTTTTTTTTTCATAATAATATTACATGTTTGATTAAAAGGGAATTTATTCAAATGAGAATAAATAATAAAAAAAAAAAAGGTAAAAATCTCTCAGGATGTTAAATTTCAAAAGCAGAGGAATAACGGTGCCCTCAAGCAATCTAGGTAGCCTGCGTTCGTAATATTTGCGTTTCCCTTGTTTGCGCGACGCTGACATCTCCCCTCTCTCTCTCCCTCGAGTTCCCCCTCGTTTTTCCGTCGTCTCTCCCTTCCGCAGCGGCGTTTCAGAAGTCACGGGGTTTAAATATTTAAATTCCATTTTTGAAAAATAGAGTGAATTCCACGGGATAGCAGTATGAGGAGTAAAAGCACAGTGGTAGAAAAAAAAGGGGGGGGGGGGAAGGGGAGAAAAGTGAACGGGACTTTTCTTGAACCACGGAACAGCGAGGTTTTCCGCTTCTCGAGTCTCTCGGTGAAAGAAATAAGGGGCAGGGGTAAGAGATGGAGAAAACGAATAGCTACTGCGAAGACGAAGAACAAAATTATGATAAGTGGTACAGTAATCATGACTGTACTACGTAACCACTCGTTCTACGTACTTTGGGATTCTTTCGAAGAATAAAGAGTGGACAACATAACTGTGATTTACATTGAATTTTATTATTTCGGATTTTTTTAAATTTAAATATTTAATTTTTTTCGAGAAAAAAAAAAAAGTTTGAAAAAATCCGGAATAAAGATTTAAGAAAATCTGGTATTTCGTTTTTTGATTGTCATAAAAAAAGGAGAAATTCACGAATTTAGGTTATTGGAAAAAAAGGAGACAAATTAGAGTAAATTTATCCAATTTTCAGTGATTTCTAAAATAGAGTATTGAGGGTTCAATTCACCGTAATAGATTCACGAAATTGTTCGAATTTTTGGACCGACAGATTTACATTCATTGAGTTTCGAAGATCCAGGAATAAAACTCTGTGAACGAACATTTTGATTTTTTTATTTAATCTCGAATTTTCTTCATTCACAGGCAATTATTTTTTTCCCATCGCTATTTTAACTGAGTTTGAGTTGGGAATAAATCACATTCACTCAAGAATTCACCACTCGAGTGTAATCATTAACTAAATTTAATATGAATGAAGAAATAATTTCGAAGAAAATAAATTAATCAAATATGATGAATGTCGGACAATTTATTATCTCAAAGTTCAAACGAAACCTTTTTCCTTCTTACAACTTCATAATTATTTTTTTATAAATACCTCAATTTTTTAAAAATTCTTTAACCCAAATATTCATTTTAATTGTCCTAAAAATAATCAAAAAAATTCACACACTCTCGAGAATCTCCGAGTCACCGTTAAAAGAAAAGCCAAAGGGTAATGATGATACGTAACGTAAATTTGTCGTCGTGTCCGCAAGTGGAACGCTTCGTTAACCGTCCCGACGATCGATATGCTCCATTCGCTGGATGTTGGAAAAATTTCCCAAACGTGAAAAGTGCAACAGGAAAAAACGTTAAAATATTGAAAAATGTGTGTCGATAGATATATCGATTATCCCCTATTTTTCTCCATTATTAAAAAATAAAATAAACCCACTCTTTTTCTTCGTAATTAATTACAAATGAAAAACAAAATATAATTACATGAAAATTGCTTAGGTAGTAGCGTTAATGACCGAGTGTACTATATACATGTCATGCCGCACCCTCTCGTGCTTTCGAGGGGGTGGGTGTACTCCTTGGAGGAGAGCGAGTGGAAAAAATGAGGGAGGGCTTGAGGAGACAGGGAATTCATGTCTCCCTTTCCTCCGGCTTCATTATTTCACCGACAGTTTGTGAACAACTCCGCAAAACTGTGACGTCATTACTGGGATAAAGAGGGGATTGGTTTCTCCTTCATCAGTAAACACAATTTTTTGTCCATGTATTTTGTTTTTCTCGATGAATTCATTGAATTTGCGGTATTTTTATATTCCTCCAAATTCCCTTCGGCCAAATAATAACTCTAACGTACACGAACTATACGTATCTATAATTCGTTAATTGCAGAAAGACCGGAAGCACGGCTCGTTTGGATAGCGAGTATATATTTCACTCGATGGAGAGTACATTAGAGGGGAGTTTTGGTAAAACCCGTCGGTAGCACAAAGCCATGCCACAGGCCATTTTCCTGGCTCATCCCTCGTATATATACGCCTTATACTCGTCCACTTTGTTCTTGTCTTTTATCGAAAATCCTCGAATCCAAAAATATTCATTCAATCTCGAGTAGAAATGAGTTATTTTAAAAAGAAAGGAAAATAATTGGAAAAATCGTTGGATTATTAATTTGGGATTTTCAT
Source organism: Aleiodes testaceus (assembly GCA_963565655.1). Lineage (NCBI taxonomy): Eukaryota > Metazoa > Arthropoda > Insecta > Hymenoptera > Braconidae > Aleiodes > Aleiodes testaceus. The sequence continues at coordinate 3,550,419 of OY751428.1, forward strand.
AAATCATTAATAATTATTGTAAAATAATAATTAATTAATTTAAATAAATTTATGAATTTAAGTTCAATAAGTTTTATCCCATGAAATTGCATTACGATAGACTTTACGACAGGTGGAAGATGAATCGCGACACTTGTTATCCCATCGATATACCAAAACTGTCAAACCAATGGGCGGCAGTGTAATACAGAGTGTATATATCTATCAAGTAGCGTTTGCAACAGAGAGTGAGGGGCTCAAGAGTGCTGGTGGGTACAGCAGATGGTCTCTGCACAACCCCCTGTTTCCCTCTCTCTCATCCACTTTGCCCCTCTTCATCTTTACTTGAGCTATCTCGTGTATAATGGAATATAGTCTAAGACTGATGGATGGATGAGGCGGTAAGCCCGATTCAATCTTTTCTCCAATGGACATCTTGTTATTGTGTGTCTGCGAGTGCAAATCCATGAACTTTCTCGAATTACAGGGGATTCAATTAATTTTATGGAGTTTAATTCGGTGGAGAGATTTTCTGATGATTCCAGTGGAAAGCTGAGGAAATTTGAGGCGGAAAACATGGGTCGGAATATTTTTTTTTATTTTTTTGAAAATTCGATTTTTTCGGGGTGAAAAAAGTCGAATTTTCTAAAAATTGAAAAAAATATATTTTGACACATGATTTTCATCGGAAATTTCCTCAGCTTTTCAATGGAATTATCAGAAAAAACTTATCTCCAATTTTCCCAAAAAAAATGAAAAAATGGGCATATTTTTCAAGCGCGATTTCCCCAGAAATCTGCATAAAGCCTTGAGGTTCCGTTGAGCTGTGTAATCGAGAGTATCCAGGCGTGAGAGTATGGAATACTGGATAAAAAAAACAACCAAAAAAAAAAAAAAATAAGGGATGTAACGCAAAAAAAAAGTCTCAAATATATTCGGATTATGAATATTCTGATGCTCTTAATGGTACAGAAATATTCTTCCCGGGTATTACGAATAATGGGGAAAAAGAAACATAAATTATTTAATGATTATTCGAGATGTGTGCGTGGGTGCATAAAAAATCCACAGAGACAAGTACGAGGGCCGACTCTTTTTGTTTTTCATCACGAAAGAAAGAGGAAAAATGTGGAGAAATTTGAATAAAATATTGTGGCAGATGGGGGAGAGAGGAATATTGAGGGACAAAAAGTATCCAAAAGTAGAAAAAGAGAGGGGGAAAAAAGAACATTTACTATTATCATGAGTAATAGTAATTTTTCTACGATGAGACATCGTCCACTTTAATTTTCAACGTAAATAATCATCAGTCATAGGCAGAGGCCCGGGGAATCGGTATATTTGGTAATTACCCTTGTACGAGAGCCGTCAGGAGGTAGTGAATGGGGAGCGTGCAAACACGATCGTAATCGTCATCATAAATTCTTGAACAGCACTCGTGTGGATACTCCAGAGAGGTTTAAAAAATTATTACCTTTTTTATTTACCCAAATTCCTCATTTTTCTCCATCGAAAAGGTAAAAAAAAAGGCCAAATTAATTCACTTAATTTTGGAGAATATAGAACAGGTGCTCTTAATTGACTTCCTGCTTTCAGGTCATTAATTTCTCAATGACTCACTGCAATTATATTCAAATTTCATCGAGTCCATCTTTCCTTTTTATTTCAATTAAAAAAAAAGAATTCTAATGAATTACGTCATCATACTATGGAAGGAAAATGGAAGGAGCAAGTACACACAGTGAGAAATGTCGAAGAGAGTATTAGTTGCACCGCCCCTATTCTCTCCCCCCTTTTACCACCCCTCCATCTCTTTTCACCGGCGGAAGTCGGTGAACTGCCACGGGTGTGTAATGGACAATCGATAACGTCGATTCTAGCCAATTTCGGTTGAAAAACTTTTGCCTGCCTTCACTAAGTATTTTTAAATCCATCTTCTACCCACTAGTGAATTAATTCCATCTCCCATTTGCATGACCCGTCCGAACGATTTTCCACGTCAATTAACTTATTGGCAGATGCTAAATAGAAAATTTTCCTCTCTCTTATTTTTCCTCTATTTTTTCCTCTCATTCTACATTCATCCGAAAAATTCAATTACTCAGATTTATCATTCCCGAGGGACATTAACTATTTAAAAATAATAATAATAAGACTCAAATCTTAATTCACATGACATGTAGATAAGGAGCGCGAGTACACGGTGCCACGGCATAATTTTCATACATTCGACGACCCAATAAAACACAGTCACGCGATCACCAGAATAACCGGGTCAAATTATTAAAAAAAAAAAAGAAGGAAAACCAGTGATAATAAAAAAATACACAATTTGAATAATCGAACTTCATTTTTCGAGTCTAATAAAATTGCCTTATTTACAAGTCTCTGTTTAAATAAATGAATAATTGTCTCATTTTCCGGAGTTTCATCAAAGCAAAGCTTCTATTTGTCTTGAGAAAAAAAGACAGAGGGGAGACATGAAAAGCATGAGACTGTGTATAGTGTAAATGCGATATATTTTCATCGGAGAGAGAATTATCGAGAAGCCACGTGGAATTTTCCCGCGTTGCCTCCAGGCCACATTGCCCTTTATCTTCAAGCAATATTTGCACGAAAACTCATGGCTTTGTCACTTTTTTCCTCATCTCAGAAGCCTCGTCCACAATATTAATCCACCAATTGCGTTTCAGAGTAAATAAAATATCTTCTCCCATTAATGTTTCATTGTACTTCCTCTCCTCCACTTTTTCCCCATTCTATAGACACTTTTTAGTAAATTAAAAAAAAGCCTCAAGGTCAAGGTATTTTCTTCTTGTCTAGACCCATTCCCATCTCGCAACTCATTCAGTATTAATTCAAGTGGAGTTGAAATTCCCACATTGTCTCTTGGTTCAAAAATAAACAATATTTTTCATGAATTTTTTCATGCAAAACTTCCGGAAAAAATGGCTCTTCAGAAGCAATTAAATCATAAATATTCAATAGTGTCAAGTGTCCTTGAGTATCCACACGATATGATAGACCCTGTGGCTATGTAAATATCTCAATGTCAATCAAACAAATTGTGGAGGTTTTTTTGAATGATTTTTACGTTAAAGTTAGGTCACTGAATATTTAATTCTCAATTTCTCTATTAATACTTCAATTTTTTTCCCCGCAATATTTCCTCATTTGTCAATTTATCTGTCACTCATGAGCAACACTTGTAAATACAATCGACAGTGGGGATGAAGAAAAGAAGGGAAGAATCATGTATACACAATGTTGGTGCCTTTTACCTGTGTTTATACGAAGGGTAGGTGTATCGAGGTCACGCAAAGGTGTCTCGAGCGCAGGTCTGGCCCGATGGAGGCGTGCAAAAGCCCCTGAAAGCCTTCGCTTTTCTCCTATCTCGTTTACCCCTGCTGCCTAACCCGTTACACCAAAGCACACTTGCCCTGACAAGCAAGACGTATTAAACCATCTCGATAGGCTCAATTCTCAAATAAATTGAAACTGTGTAATTAATTATTTGTTTTTAAAAAAGTGGAAGTTTTGGGGGTTTCTTTTTAAATTGTTTATAGAAAGGTAAATGTCATGGTGCTCATTAAAACTGAAGAATTCTGTGTGATCGATAATCAGCTGTTTCACGACTTTTCATAAAAATACAAAGTTTCTTCTTTTTTTTTTACTTGTTGAGTGCTCTTTATTGATTGATTTTACTTTTTGTTTATCAAAGTTTGTTTTTTTTCTGTTTTTTTTTTAGTTGGAAGTGGGGACAATTGGAATTCAACATGAGGCGACGATATTGGAGAATTTCATGAGGTAATTATTAATCAGGTAATGAGTGAATTGATATTACCTGGAACTTTGTCAAATTAAGGATAATTTTGAATTGGCAAATTGTAGTTTAGAATAGGAGAATTATTCTCAATTGTTTGTGAGTGGCCATTGTCATGTCTGTATTCATGTCGATACTCAGTCGTATCAATTACTCTCGAAATTCGATAAGTACTTTGACCCTTTCGAATGATTATTTTTCCATTTTTGAAATAACATTTTTTAGAAATTGGGAAAAATTTCACGAGAGTGCTTCAGGCCACTCTATCCAAAAAAAAAATAGAAAAATATTTTTTTTAATACATCATGCAATGTTCGAAACACATGCCACTCGAAAAATCCAACTTTTCCATGTTTTAAAACCGAATTTCTATTTTTTCACTTTAATTTCCTTGAGAAGATTAAATTACATTGCACAATTAGTACTCCCCGAGGTCAAATAAAATTATGAAAATTCTGGAAAGTTTATTCGAACACTAATGCCACTAGAATTATATTTCCCTAAGGTTGAATTAATTATTTTTATTTTAATAAAGACCACGAGAATTTGATTACGAAAATCATGAATTAATTAGTATTTAAAATAACAGATCCCGTGACATCCAGTGAATTGAGGTGAACCATTGAATCCACATCTCCATGAACAATGATATGCAGAGTTTCGTTAGAATTTCGATAGATGCAGCAGCTAATTGTGACGCCACATGACTGGATATTGTCCATTGTATCCATTCGTCTGATTTTCTCTCTCTCTGGTCTTTCAAACCCCAACCGGTTTTCCGGACGGTAGTTTTAACCGTGTTTGCGAATACTCGGGCAAATGCCACAATAAACGACCACCACGGCGACCTGTTTGTATTCCAGCTAACGATCCTCCAACTCTTAACGTATGCATTACACGTACTGGTACACCTCTGCAAACTATTCATTTCTATCCAACAATCCTGATGATCATTACCTTTTTTTTTAAATACTCTATATCCTTTATCCCCCAAAATTTCATCCTTTTATTTAAAAAAAAACCATGAATGCACAATTTATTTCCTCAAATGTCGCAACAAGTTGTAGTTGATCGTGCACCAAAAGTTCATTATTTTTTCATCCAGTTCACTTATAGGCAATCAATTTTTATGAGAAACCAGTGACCTTAAGCCTTCACATCCATCCATAACATTGAAATAATTAATGATAAAGAGATTTTTATTTAATTCCATTTTTTTAAATAATTACAGAAGAACTATCGATTGACAACTGAATATTATTTCAAAAAGACACGAGAAAGCTTTGCCTGTCAGACTGTATTTTCATATTGTCAGAGCTCTTGCGAAGACACGCAGACATGGAATACAGTGAGAATGAGATTCAATATTAGCGAGCATTTGAAAAATTCATGCTCAGCACCGGCCACTCCGTTTACTCGTACAGATAAGCCATTGGCTCGTACACAGTGCGTGTTCCATAGCCATCACCGTTTCCCCAATGATAAGTATAGTCCCACGTGTATTTGGCGCCTAACGCTGTCCCACTCTGGCTATTCTTTCATGTACATATATATCCATATGTATATGGGCTATAGAGACACGTTATAATCGTAGTCCCAACCCCCTTTGAGCCCTCCACATCGTTTTATACGTAGTGTACCACGTTCTGGCAGTGAAACACTAACGGTAATGCCATTTTTGCCCATCTGATTCTACCACCATGAATAATACAACGATCCCCGCGATCGCGTAATCGTAAAATGTATTTTTTCCCTCCTTTTTTTTTTCGTCAACATTTTTATTTTTTTGTGTAAGTAATGAGTGGTTTGCTTGTTTGCTCATGCAGCTCCATCAGAACGATTATTTTTTTTTTGCAAATGGGGGATTAATGCTTTGCTTTACTTTCCATGAATTCTTTTCACTTGGTAAAATTTCCTCTGGGATTTCACGCTATCTCTTCTCCATATGCCAAATGAATTCCAATTTAATCCCTTGAAGAAAGTAGCTGCATCGAATCAATTCGTCAAAGTCAATAGCTTTTTGAGAAAGAGGCAATAATGAATTTAACAGAGATACTTCATACGATCCAAGACACAAGCGTATGTTGACTGCTTGACAGGACTGATCGATGCTACCATTTGTCATAGTATTCCAGTTCTGAGACATGACAGTGCCTCTGTTCTGAGTATAATTTTTATTCTCAGGGTTTTTGGATGGTTAGATTAATGCACTTTTTTGTGACACATTGATAAGTAAAGTGAGGATTTTTTTATTTATTTCAATCCATCATCCAAATATGAAAAGACTAATAAAATTTCTTTAATTTCCAGAGATACCAAATTCATCGACTCATTCATGAAATGATGAATCCGAGCTTTTTTGAAGGAGAAAATATTAAATAGGAGAGAGAGAGAGAGAGACGTCCATCTGCCTAAAAAATGTGAGAATTCAAGAATCGAGACGAGAATAAAAATAAAGAAAAGTAAGGAGGCAAAAAGAAAAGTAGGAAAAATAAAGAAGCTGTGGCACTGTCGAAATGTCTTTCTTCAGTTGGGGAAGAGGCGGACGGGAGAGTGGCGAGCATCCAGGACGCAATTTGCAGGATGGCCTCTTTCAAATAGCGTCTCAGGCTTGTCACATACTCGTGCAGGTAAGGCCTCTGCTTTAATTAAAATAAGAGCTTTGTATCATTACGCGTTGAGCAGACTTTTCACGTAGAGTCAGTGTGAGTGAGCAAGAGGGGTTGTGCAAGAGAAAGAAAGGAAGAGGAGGCTTGTAGCTGTGATTGGCCTGTGCTATTCACCACCCACGGTATAACGTGCCTCGGCTGTCCCTCTGTGCAGCTTATTGCCAGCCACTTTTCATTATTAAACAAAAAAAAATATCCTTCTAATTGAACACTTTTTTTTTCCATTATTTTTCATTTGTAAACAAATCCGCTTGGAATTTTACACAGATTCTAGTTTAATAGTTAATTGAATTTTCCAGGTCAATAATACCCACAATGTGTCCTATGGTGGTAACAACACAGTGACAAACGTGACTTACTCAAAATACTCATCAACACCTGGTCCCAGCACAGCATCAACCTCATCAGCACCATCATCATCATCATCAAAGGATCAAGACGTTGTAGTGCTTCTTCCTCATCGAAAAAGCCGGACTCCTCGTATAAAGCACAAATTATCGGTGAGAAAAATTGATATTGTAATTTAAAATGAAGTTTATGGTGTTGTAAACACTTGAAAGCATCTGTCGAATTATTCACTGGTGTAGGCAACAATTTGGGTCAGAATTTGAATAGTGTATGCGCGCACAATGACGAGGAACAAGAAATAGTGAGTTGGCAATTTGAATGTCTGTAAGGTCAGGGTTGATGGGGGTTCTGCTATTAAATCAGTGGGTTTTATGTATATATTAGAATCGACATAGTTGGCCACTTGAATTCTAGTGTTGCAATAGTTGATACTGAGGAAGAGCCATGTACAATTTTATCGCCTCAGGACACGAAAGTAAGACGCTACATTCTGAAATCCCAAGAGGCAATAAATAAGTTTTATTAACCCAAAACTATTTAATTTTGAGATGGAAACGTGTTTTAGTCTAATTTTGAATGAATTTTAATTCACTTTGATAATATTCAGAATTAATTCAATAGAAATTGGAAAAATCACTGACTCCCTCAATATCATAAAATATATTTCACGAGGGATAGTAAAAAATTCAGAGACAAAGACATGAATTAATAGTTCACTGGCTTTTTTTTGCCATTTATTTATTTTCATTTGGATAGACAGAAAAGTTTATTACCAAGGGGACATGAAAAATAGCAATAGTATTTTGTGCAGAGGAGAGAGAGCCATAAAAATCATAACGAGCATTCACAAGATAAGTACTCATCTTCCCTTCTCTTTTTGACTTCATTTATTTATTTTATCTTTATCGTTTTGAGTGTATTTTCGTACGTCGTAAGAAACTCGACGCCCTTAACTTGCGTAAGTATTCGTTGGCGTATTCAATTGCCGTTTATTTCGTTTCACTGGAAAACGAGTGTATACTGAGCCCGAAGTACTCAGCGTTTGTTTTCCCAACGATCCTCAAGTACCTTAAATTAGATCGGGGTCAAAGGGGATGAAGAAGAGAGGAAAAAAAGAGGGGAATACATTTACTTTGTTGGAAGAATGGAGCTCAATCGTAAAATGATTCGGGATTTATTTTCGAGGTGAAGGATTTTCTAAAAAAATTTGAAAAAATTTGAAGACATGCTCTAAACTGTGTACATTGTTGTAGAATTTTTTTTTTTTAATTTTTCTAGACTCTTTTAATTGAAAAATAAATTCCAAAACAATTTGTAAGACTGGTCCATTTCATCAGGATTCTTCAGACAGTCTCGTTTTACATGTGTACGTTACATTGCAGAAAATTGCACGACATTTTCACGGATGTTATGGAGACTACAGTGTGGCCATTCTGGAGACCCTGCCAAGATTCCAAATTTCTTTGCGTCCCATTTACCACCCGAGCTTCTTCCCTTTTTCAGTTAACTTTTATTTTTCCTTCTCTTGTTTCTTCGTTTTCCTCTCTCTCTCTCCAAAAAAAAAACTTCTACATCAATGACATTTCCGTCGTTTTACCAGTCTCCTTTCCCACTGTAAAAAGAAAATCAAAGATTTTTGCAAATTGTTGTGGAATTATTGTCTTATTTTTTCCAAACATTTTCTTCACAGTTAATTTTACAACATTTATTTGAGGAAACGACTTGCGTGTCTCAAAGACATTTTGAGGAATGGAGCTTTTGTATTCACGTAATGGTATAAGGAACGCATGGGCGCAGTCTGAAATGATATTATCAGTCAATTTTCCCAACTTTATAATACACGCTACTTCCTCGAACATTTATTTTTTTTCTCAAATATAAATTGAGTTTCTCCGATATATATTTCAAAACAATTATCTCTAATTATCCTCATTCTTCATAATTTTCATTGTATCCACTGAATCCCACTCAAATCAACTGAATCCAAATTCCCCTTTATTTTCAGCTATTTCCAAAAAAAACCGAGAAATCTCTTACGTAAATTAATTCCTTAAGAATTCACTTTACCGATTGATTTTCAATGGATTCAGTTATTACATTAATTTAAAAAAATCGCATTGTTTTTCCCCGGAAATGATGTTCCAGTGACTGCTGATAATTTAACAGTAGACTGATCATTGAATAGAAAATTCACGAATTGAATTGAATACCGTATCATTTTCCCTGTATACACAGTGCTGGAGTAATTATATCCCATTACACGAGGCCAAACTCGTGTTATAACCCTCGTGTGCATTTATACGTTATAGTGAAAACAAAAGCGCCTTTCCAGTCTCCACTATGGCCATTTCTCTTCCGTTTTACCCTACGGCCTCTGCTGTCCATTCGGCTGAATGTTATTATTGTCTTTACGTACAAACGCCCGTTGGTCCACTATCGCTCAAGCGTGATTATACTTGTGCTATGTATCCATGTATATCCACCATGTGATTGATTATGTTTGTGTGTGTGTAATACTGGAGTTTTGGTGCTTACGCCTCTGTTTTCACATAATATACAGTGAATGAGGAATTAATCGGGCGTGATGATCGTCTATTAACGCGTTCACAACAAAGGAAAATTCCATTGTCAATCAGTTATCGCACCAGTACATCCGCAAAATACAAAAACAATATCCTGAGCATCATTACACCTGAAAAATTAAAATCCTGAATTAATCCAGAGATTAAATAATAATAATTTTGATAATTTTACGTGAAATAAAGATTTTTGCTCACCCCTTTCTCATTTCGAGGCATGTGCGTGTCCCAGCGGCATATAATCGATGAAAAAAAAGGAATCAAGGATAAAATAAAATCATGGGATGTTATTCACACGGGAGAAAAGATTACTGAGGTCTGGAGGGTACTGCCGAGAGTCTTTTGCACATGGGGTGAATCTGGGGGATCAAATTTCTCAAATTATACGAGCAATTTTTTTTCTTCTTTCCCCTCCTTAATTTTTTTCGGCAGACAGAAATATGTGGAAAGTGTGTACTAACTGTCTCTGTACACGAAACATTTATCAAAGTAATTATGGGTAATTTTTAATTTCAATTTTTGCACAATTGTGATTGTAGAATGTCAAATTACTAAAAAAAAAAGAAGAAGGATAAAATTGAATGTTTTATTTTCGTGATAATTGATAGAGTGAAAATTCGAAAGGGTTCAAAGAGAATAAGACCAGGGGAAAATGGCTAGACCCTCGTGGGACTTTAAAGGAACAAATGAGGGTGGGCAAAGAGGACTCATCAACTTCTGCCCTCAATGGCATATCGATCGTTAGATTAATATATTCACTGGAAGGCATTAGCGTACACGAAACTTCTGGGACGAATATCGCGTAAGACGTTGGCACAAACCTCTGCTATGCTGCGGTATGCGCTTCACTTCACTCTCACCAACTGTAGAGTCTCTGAGAGGCTGGGGAGATCGATAATACTTGGAGTACCATAAGAAGCTTAAATATGTGTCTGCATGGAATATGAAATCTCGGCAGAATTGTCAATGATATCAATTCATTCTCTCTTCTCCCTGTTAAAAAAAAGGATATTTTTAAAATGCAGTTGAAGAACACAAAAGGCGTATGTTTATTTTATTTTTTCTATTTCCTGGGGAATTGATTCCTGACGAGAAGCAATAGTGCAATATCGGAAAAATATCAAAGAAATTACAGGAAAAAAAAAGGGGGAATCGTGTGTATTTACTCATTTAGCTTACTTCATTAGAACGAATGTTTAAACAAATGTCTTTTTCAGAAGGGCAGGAGTGAATCGACCTGTGTTATTGGATAGGAAGCTATTCTCATGGGGATCGTGACGGTAGCTAGCGATTATTGCTTCGAAAAAAGGGCCAAGGGATATTGCGTGACAAAATGCAATAGACAAACAGAAAGCAATTTTATAGTCTATACTCACCATATTGAATACCATTTATTTTCCACGATTCTCCAATTTTTTTTTTTTCGACAATCCAAATTCATTAATTAAACAATATAAAATAGTTTTATGGTGATTTGAATTGTCAGGGAATCATTAGATCCTTCGTGATTATATTTCCACACGTGTTTTCCGCCATTATTCGAAGACATGCAAAGCCACAAACTGTACTGATATTTCTCCACAACGCGTGCCAGTTCTATTATCACGATTCACGGTATGCATGATGCAAATGTTCAACCCCCTGATACACAGGCAAATGCCTCAGTACTACTTTCAAATCATTCCTGAATAGTCGCACTTGAAATTTCATCCACAATACCTGAAACAAAAATAACAGTTTCATAATTCCACGAAATTATAATTAAACATAATTAATTAAAAAAACGTAAATTAATGGAATTTTAATGAAAAGTGTTGTTTACGGTTTTTTTTACAAATTTCAAGTTTACTCTGTAATTAAGTAAACAAAATTATTTCAAACTGGCTAAATTATTTTTTCAATTATTTTATTCAAAGGGTGAAAAAAATATCGATGATCTCTGTGTAGTTGAGGTGAGTTCACGGTCATACTTGCACTTTACTACTTAATATTGATTTTCCACGTTAAAATAAAGTCGACCCAATTACTCCATGAATTTATTGCAGTTTAAAAAATTAAAACTTTATAACGAGGCTAATGGAATATAACGTGATACTAAAAAGAAAAAAAGAGGATTGAAAGAAAAATAGAAAAATTGAGTTTAATTTAAAAAAAAAAAGGGGGAGTACGATTATTACGATTTTTCCTTCTTTTTTTTTTCTTTTTGAAATAATTCCTCTGCGGCAAACTGCGGAGTTTTCTCAGGGGTGGGTTTTCGAGGGCTCGGATAACTACGTACAACGGAAGTTGCCAGTTTGCCTGTGGCGGGTTAACGTTAGGTAGGGTCAAGCCGTTCAGTCGCAAGCTGCCTGGTGAAAGCATCACCACGCAAACAGAGAATTGTTTTCTCCACTTTTTTTAGTTTAAATTCCAGCTCTATCTAATTCACACAGACATAAATATATATATAAAAATTTTCAAACTCAGACGTGGTAACTCTAATAAACTCCTCGTCATCTACGCCGACGGCACGGAAACATCATCCGGACGTTTCTTGTCTTTGGAATACTTCTCTGGCACTCTCAAGTTTTCCCCAGTGTTCTCAAGACCTTGTGGTGATTAAGTGAAGACTGAAAAGTGTAGATTTTTTGCATGAAACTTTTGGCATGAAGAATAAGACGTAATGTAATAATGAAAATACCTTCGACGAATTTCTTCAAAAAAACCCATATAGAGAAGAGAATAAATGTAAACGTATACCAGAGTGTAGTGGTTGAGAGACACGAGAAGGAGAAAAGGTGATTCTGAAGGCTGAAAGAAACGTGTGTCGTGCCGGACGTTGAGGATCAGGCGACAGTTATATTCTGCAAAGCTCTCTCTGTCTCCTCCATAGCCATCAATGCTGGTTATATACGATCGTCGATAAGCGTCTCACGGCGACATTTCCTCGTTGCGCGCCATGCGTCAATATTGACCCATCCGATGGATCCCAATAGTGCGGACGCCGGAGAAAACTTTGCCCTCACCTCTCTCTGATATTCAATGCTTCCAGACTTGTGTGGAGAGCTAGGTGATGGATAACGGCTGACAGGGGAAAGAAACGATGGAGAAAAGGTATAAAAGTACTAATTTTCCTGGGCGCTTTGATCGATGGAAGGTTAATCATCGTCGGGACTTGCTCGTAAACTTTCTTGTGTACTCTTCTCTTTCTCTTTTGGCGAGTCTCACTTTAAACGTCAACGTGTCCTCGCTGGTTATATCTGTATTCCTCTTCTTCTGCCCACTGACGTTCCTCAACTCTTCCTGGCCAAAGGACTACGTGAAAGCTTCGTTAATTTGATTTTAAAATAGAATTAGGAGATATCGGACGCCTTTTCTCTGCTGGACGACACTGGTACTTGTGAGAAAGACCGGTGAAAGATAATGGCCAACTAGGGGAAAGAAGAGAAGGGTTATTAGAGTTAACTGGTTGAGGGATTCTTTGGATATTGATAGGAATTCGTAATTAAATTAGCAATATGAAGCTATTGTTAGTTCTTATTCTGATAATGTTTAAAGATGTTTAAGGATTTTTTTTTTTATTTTTCAATAATTCGAATTTTTAATTAAAATTGAATTTAATTAATTTTGGATTCACCTGGGCTTTAATACCAGCGAAGCCATCTCTCGTTTATCTCCTGAACTCCTTCGAGAAATTCCCAAAATTCTTCAGTCGATAACCGCTTTTCCTCATTTTTAAGAAATCCAAAATTGAAAGCTTTTTCCATTAATTAGAATTACCTGAAATTATGATAATCACATTAACTTTTCATCTCAAACTATAGATATGAATATTCCGTAATTAACACTATCAAACTTTAATTAATTAATTCATAATAAAATTATCTCTGTTTTTGTAATAAAAAAGGGGAGTAATGAATTACGTGAAATTCGAGGAAGTTGATATGCCCAGATAAACATGAATCGTTGCTCTCAATGTAACTAAAAATACAATACCAATATCAGTAGGGGAACGCGGAAGAATTCACTTGAGACAATCATATCATGTAAATTAAAGAATCATTAATTGTCTCAGTAAAATAATGAGTCAACTGCAAAATTACTCCAGTGTTTACAAACAATGCAGTCTGGTTTAACCTAAGACAAAAAAAATGCAGAAACTCAATTTTTTTAATTAAGAATATTGAAGAATTAAAAAAAAAAAAAATTACCACTTGGTTTGTTGAGTAGAATCCTTCTAAAATTAATTATTTCTGAATCTTTCAACACAAAGGCCTTTATCATGGACATGTCCGCCTTTTCATCTCCATGATCTTGGTATAGGTGAAAGAAATTTGGCAACGTTGCTTGGAACAGCTGATGAGAGAATATTTACAGTCGACAGCAGTCTTGCACTGCAGTCGGTTCTCTCATTCTCCTCAATAAAAGAAAAACACTATTCAACAAATTCACTAGTCCAACGAGTCATCGATTGTTCTATATTGTTCGAAAACAACCTGTGGCACTGATGTTATCTTCATTTGCCTTGTAAACAAAACATAAAAAGGCAAACGAATCTTTTATCGAATTTTTAAAATTGACTTTTGCACAATTTCTTTCAACAATGGTCGTCAATCGATTGTTGAATATTGTTGATTCTGGGGGAGATAAAAGTGAAAAGAGAGGGAATTTATCAGGGAAAAAGGTGAATCATGTGCAAAAATTAAAAATTCATTCTTGAATATTATTAATTATTTAAACGTATTTTCCAGACTGTTTCTGAGAATGCCAGACTCGACACAGCCTCACCACCAGTGGAGGATGATCTGGAGCTGTGGGATCACTCTGGTTTCATGCTGAGGAGCGACATTGAGGACCACCTTACGCACTCAAAGTGAGTTTAACAAAATGGAGGCAGTTTTTCCTTTTTCTTGCTCTTGAAATTAATGAAAATGATTTATTCAGGTGGGGAGCGCAAGGCTGGTGTCGCCCCAGCTGCATACCCATCAGCATCATCCTCGTCCTCATCGTCCTGGTGGTTCTACTTCCTCTCCTGGATCATGCAGAACCCAAACATCTCAACAACTCGAGTCTCTTGGACAATGACACGGGATTCATGTGCATGAATAGCTGCAGAATTTCACTAGTAGAGTCCATACCCATTGGCCTCATTTATGATAATGATTCAGTTGTTCATAGAAGCACTTACCTCACGTGGATGGATCTCATAAATTCTGCGGAAAAAACCATTGAAATCGCCTCACTCTATTGGACAATGAAGAGGGAGGATGTGTATCCTGATGACAGCGCTAAATATGTGAGAATTTTTTCATTTTTAAAGTCAATGGAAAAACAAGTTTTACCATTTCCTTTTAAATTCCAGGGTGAAGACGTTTTTGAGGCTCTTTTAGATGCTGGGAGGAACAGAGGAGTGTCCATAAAAATAGCACAAAATTCTCCGTCTCAAAGCGTTCCAAATTACGACACAGAGTATCTTGCGAAAAAGGCGTATGCAGAGGTAATTCAATATTTTGAGAAAGAAATGGAGAAAACTGTATTTAAATATGTGTGAAATAGGTGAGGAGTTTGAATTTTGCTGCATTATTGGGCGCCGGAGTTCTTCACACGAAATTGTGGCTGATTGACCGGACACATGTCTATGTGGGCTCTGCCAACATGGACTGGAGATCATTGAGTCAAGTGAAAGAACTTGGTCTCGTCGCTATGAATTGCTCCTGTCTTGCCAATGATCTTGGAAAGATTTTCGAGGTATTAATTAAAATTATTCTGGTGAATTATTTGGAATGAGAATTAATTTCTTGATATCTCTGCAGGTTTACTGGCAGTTAGGAGCCGAGGGAAAAATTCCATCCAGCTGGCCGAATGCACTCAGCACCAAAATAAACATCAACAATACTATGAATTTTACACTCGATGATAACAAATATAGAAGTTTCATTGCAGTAAGTAGAAATTATCAATTCATATTTTTCCTTCAATTTCAATAATTCTTTCTTTTTCAGAGTTCACCACCTCCACTGTCACCAAAAGGACGCAGCAATGATATTGATGCAATTCTTCACTGCATGGAAAAAGCAGAAAAGTTTATTTACATATCAGTCATGGATTATTTCCCTCTGACAATTTACACAACGAGAATAAAATATTGGCCAATAATTGATGATGCACTTCGAGCAGCTGCTGTTAACAGGAGGATTACAGTGAGACTGTTGATATCTTGGTGGAAGCATTCGAGGACATCTGAAGATAAATTCCTTCGATCATTACTGGATCTCTCTGATTCTTATAAAAATGTGAAGATAGAAGTGGTGAGGAAACCATTGATTTCAGTGGAATTGACTCATCTGCTTTAATCGGATATTGAAAATTCAATTTAAAAAAAAATTAAATTTATCACGAACAAAAAAATAACATTATTCATTTATTGCAGAGGAGATTTATTGTTCCAACGGATGCAGATCTGGATAAAATCCCATTTGCACGAGTGAATCACAATAAATATATGGTGACAGATATTGCAGCGTATATTGGCACTAGCAATTGGTCCGGAGATTATTTCATCGACACTGCCGGTAAAAGCGAATTTCAATTAAAATAAAAGAATAATTGAAGTAATCGAAATTATCCTTAATGATTTTAATTATTTTTTGGGAATTCAGGTATTGGAATGGTGTTTGAGGATGCTGACAACAAAAATAATGGAAGCATTCGTCAACAGCTCGAGGATATATTTCACAGGGATTGGAATTCTCCTTATGCACATCCATTGAATAGCTCCTGTCAAAATCGTTTGGATGAGCAAACAAAATCAAAATTTAATTATTTCCTACGATTTCGTAATAATCATGTAAGGACGTAGTTAGCCTCTTATTTTACTCGATTAGATACTCAATCTCGAGGGTAATGTAAATATTCTAGGGTAACATGTAAAAATTAACATATCAAATACGAGAATGATAGGCAATCAATGAAAAAAAAGAGAGAACTTGTCAATTACTAAAATTCCATTGAACTATTATTAAAAAAACAATTGATATGACTAATTCGTGAATATTTTCATAGTATTCTATCCAATACAATTTGCTCATTCGTTTCATGCCGTAAACGTCGCGCCTTTTTCAATAGAGAGTGAGATGGAAATTTTAAATTAAGTCACGTATAAACAAAACGATGACGAATAAACTTTCAAGCGTAATACGTTAAACTAAACTTTAGCTATGAAAAAAAAAAACATTTCTATTAACAATTTTGGCACAATTGTGTCATCTGTATTTTGATGATTTATTTTATTTCTAGAAATATTATTTTTTACCATTTTTTTCAGTTTTTTTTTATAAAAGAATATATTTTTTTTAAATAAATCGTTTTGTGAAGAATTTAATCAGTGTAAATTAATGCACTTTTCTTCAGATATTCACGAAAGACCCTCAAATGTTTTTGCAGCGTCAGCTCATGTTTAATCTATTGCTAATATTTGAGTTTGTTTAAAAAAAGAAATATTCAAGAGTAATAAGAGGGAAGAAAAAGAATCTTGTGCCTGTGAAAAATAAAAGCATTGACAACGACTAGTGCTGAAGGAAAACATAAAGAACACACCAATCACGTTTTGTAAATAAAATTCATTTAAATAATGGTATTTGGAGAGATGGTGATTTCATACATATTTTCGTACAATAACATTAGATAAGGATTCTCAATGGGAAAAAATTATAAACTAAAAAAACTGTGCAAATTCAACAGATAAAATTATTCCATTATTTAAGTGACCATTTCTTCAAATAAATCCATCATTGCCTGAATAATGTCCGCCGAAAAATATTTTATTAATAATAAAAAACAAAGAATAAGAGCTTTAGACAATTATAGATATAAATTGAGATGTATTTAAAAAAATGTAATAAAATTTGTAGATAAAGATTCAGATCAATGCTTCAATTATTTCTTTTTTTTTTTCATCAATTACATGAAAATACTTTCACTGAAAATTCACAAATAAATTTAATAATACCTCTGGTCTCATTTTTTTATTAGATGAAAGGAAATTGTGAGTGAACGAGTGCAATGAGGAAGCTATTTCACAAAGATCATTTTAATTTTTTTCTTATTTCATATTATGCCTATAATTGATTGTTTTTACTGACCATTCAAAGATAAATATGGCAATGGAATAGACTTTTTATAATAAAAATTGGAATTTTCTTCCTGACATGAAGAGCTCGAAATTAATTATTAATGAGAATAAACCGAGGTGTGAAATAATTATGAAAAATTGTGTAATCCACACATTTATGAGCTCTAACTAATTTTTCCAGTGAAAAATCCTTAAATACACAGACAAGGATTACAGATGCTGCAGTTCAAGGATTATTTCAATTTGAGACTTTGTGCAAATTAAATGCAAATAATGTGGTCTCCATCTCCATATTAACGTCATTATTCATCCTTTAAACAAACATAAATCTCTAAAATTAAATAAAGTCATTAAATCAATGATTTAAATGTGAAAAAGTTCCTCATAAAATTCACTCATTTATTTACAATTCATTTAGAGTTTATGCAACTTGAAAAAAAAAAAGTATTAAAAAAAAAATTCTCTCTCAAGAATTCATAAATTTGTTGTTTTCGTCTTATTTCAATAATTCGATATAATTTGTGATTAAAGTATTAAATTGCTATTTTCCTGCATGAATCAACGTAAATGCGGTGTTTTCCCTGAAATTTAAATTCCAACGATTACATATGAAGAAATTCCAAGAAATTTTCTCTCTCACGAAATTCAAGAAAAAAGGTCAACAAAATCATTGAGATTAGGAATGGAGGATAATTTAAATTAAGAGTGCCTGGGCAGAAATACAGAGCGGAATATTTAATCCCCACCGCACGAATTCTCCTCCTCTTTCCTTCAGGTTCACTTCAGCACCTCCAGCACTTGGAGGTCTCAATGTGAAGATATCCCTCGGTGTGTTAAGTGCATGAAGAAGAGGGACCTTTCCAAATTTCCAAAATCATTGATTATCTAAAATAAAATAAGGAAAATTGATAAAATACCTTCACATGAGTGAATTAAATCAGAGGAAATAGAGAAACAGTTTGAAGAAAAGGTTTTCCATTTCTTTTAAAACTCGATAGTGAAGAAGAAACAAGAGACCTTGGAGAAAGTACAATAGGTGGACACATTGCAAGGCTTTTGGCTTTGGCACGAATAAGGTTAGTGAAACCTAATCGTTTTAAATGAAAAGAATGTTAATTTAACATGTCAAAATGTAAATCATCGACACTAAAGTGTCTCAACAATCTGATGAATCCAATTACATGATTAGGAATTTTTTATCCTTCATTTTCATCAATGATTGAGATTGATTCTTCTCTCTCGAATTTTCGTTTCATTAAATTCAAAAATTAGGACAAATTGATAATTTCCATTTTTATTTCCTCTTTATTCAAAGACAATTGGAATAAAAAATTGAAGAGGCACGTAACACCAAATTGTTGTCACGATTCGAAACGTTTTGAGAATTCTTTGGATTTCTTTTGTTCAATTGATGATGACAGTCCCATTATCCAACGATTCTCATAAAATCTGCCTCTCTGTCTGTTTCAAAATTTCAAATCGTTACGTGAATCACACGCGAGTGTTACGAATAAAGAGGAAAATATCGGTTTAAAAAAAATGTCTTCATTGAATTTTATATTGTTTTGATTTTCCTATGGAGAATGCTTCATGATATTGAGAAGTCTTCAATGAGTTACTCAACTTGTTACACTGACTGCATTATTTATTAAGTTGATTGTCACAGTTTGTTCACCATTTGTGTTTTAAATTTGAATTTTCCTTTTTTTTTTTTTTTTAATCAAACAATTTATCTAAATTATTTAAAATTATTTTCATGTGAAAATTCATTAATTCTCTATTTTTTTCATTTAAAATAATTGAAAATAAGAATAATTTCATTGTTAAAAAATAATTTTACAATGATTTGACAATTATATCGATTAACAAGAGTTGTGTGATAATTTACAATATAATTATCGATGCAGAGATAATCATTTGAATTTGCAGTAAAGAGACACGTTTAAAGAAAAAAATGAAAGAGTGAAAAAAATTGTTGGATACCATGAGAATGAAAAATTCGTGACAATCTGTTTGGTTTTTCCAACGAATGTAAATTTATAAATACAGTTAACAATGTTCGAGGACTGAGTTAACAATGATTTTCTTCAATGATGAAGATGACAATCTTAATGTATAATTTAGCATACAGGAGTCATTTATTTACTGTAACCCTTCAGAATGACTGTAACGCGTCATTCATTAACGTCACTCATTAAAATCAAAATAATTCATTTAATTTATTTATTATTCAGCTTACAAATATTTAGTATCAAAGGTATCTGGTCCTTGAGTCTTCATCGGCACGTGTTTCATATTTAGAATCGACCATTGAGCAATGTAAATTTATTTTTCTGGTATTTTTTGGGTTTTCTTGAATCTTTTATTTTTAATGCATTTTTCATGATAAGCCTGAGGCAATTACATAGGTAAAACCGGTATATCAATGATGGACCGTTATAACAGAAATAAATGACATTTCAAGACAAATGTCTTCTCAAAAAATGTAAAAAAATTGAGAAAAATCTTTAACATGTGACAATAAAAAAAAATAATCAAATGCAGTTGATCATGAATTGCAAAAAAAAATCAACTGGTTCTGCACAAAATCGACATTTCTCTTCCTACTATTGCATAAATGATTACTCTCGTTACGTTGTCAATTAGGACATGGAAAAGTAGGGCTTTTCGGGAAGTTTCTCTCCGATTACGTCAAAAACGAAGTCTCCTTCATTTTTACATAATTCCTCTTAAAAGAGAGGAAATTAATGGTAAAAATGGCATTTGAAAAATTTGGAAAAACCGAAAAACCAGAGGAATAAAAAAAAGGTTACTCTTATGACGTTTCTGATTGCGTAACGAATGACGTCGAGGTCTCTTCCGTATTTCAGAAAAATAATGAGGAGCATCAATTTATTCTTGATCATTACATCATTAAATATTTAATTTTTTATGAAAAACCCATTTTTTTCTCGAATTTAACCCTTTTTGTAAATTCAAAAAAAAAAGGATTTTTTTTCCTGTTTCATCTCTTTTCCTGAATTAATTTCAATGAATAAAATATGTAGTAGAGTCTCTCTCAAGGACAAAAAAATTCTGATGCCATGGGAATGGTAAAAAGCACGAGCTGATCATCAAAATTTTTGGTAAATTATACGCGTTCAACTGGTTTGTCTGGATCATTGAACCCAAGATTTCGAGTCCTCCACTTGTTTCCATGTATTCGATCATTTCCATGGCTCACGTACAGGTGAAAGTCTCGGTTAATTCACTGCAATATTATGTATTACACTTCCGTTATCATTATTCTTCACTCTGCCATCAATATGCATAATTTCATTGAATTGCGAGGAATTGAATGAATTAAATCATGTTGTTGTGATTAAAATGCTAACGAGAAAACAGAATTAATTGGAATGCTGCATTGGCTTCTTTGTCTTTGCAATTTACTTTTTCTCTGATGAATGCTATTACCTCATTGAGAGGACAAAGTAGAGAAAGCCACAGATTTGCACTGGAGACAGACAGGTGAATATGAAAAGTGCAAATAAAGCATTTCAGTCGTCACAACTCAGTTCATTCCCCAGAATTATTTATTTTAGTGACAAACTGAAGTTCATGATCGATTCCACTGATTTCTCAATGAATTAATTTTACCTAGAAATTCGTTATTTTAATATTAACAAAAAAATTAAATAGTTGAAGAGTCATTTCTATAAATAAAATTCATGTGAATATGAGGAAAAAAATTGTTAATTTTTTACTAGAAGTGGAAGAGTCAATTTGAAATTAAATCAGAGGATTTTTATTTGTTAAATAAATAATCTGACTCATGCATTTATTTAATTGAGTTGGTTTATTGAACTGTTTTTCATGTGAACAGTAGAATTCCCTTGAATATCCTTCTCGCACATGTTCTGAATTTAGATTAAACAATTCACGTCTGCATTGCAGATACAAGTGAAAAAAGGAGAAAAAAAAAGGATACGAAAAATGGTTGAGGCACTGATGGAATCAGGTGGACAGGAGGTAGCTGTTGCTGATCATGGATCACGTGCTGGTACACCAACAGAATATTCACCCCAAATCTCACAATTCTCAGAAGTTAATCTCACGCCAATCCAGGAATTTTATATTGGCCAGAGTATTTTCATAACCGGAGGCACTGGTTTCTTTGGAAAATTAATAATTGAAAAATTATTACGAAGCTGTCCAAACATATCAGTAATTTATTTATTAGTGCGTCCAAAGAAAGGCAAGGACACTCACGAGAGAACTGAAGCATTATTCGATGATCCAGTGAGTAAAAAAATCATCTGAATAACAATTTTTTTTACTGAATTCTTCAAATCTTGAATAAAGACAGGAGAATCATTAAGAAACATGTCAGTCTCGTGCTAATCTGCATAAAATCCGGGAATTTCTTAATAACCCTTTTTTTCCTGTTTCTCAAGGTCTTTGGAAGGTTGAAAGAAGAGTATCCAAAGTTCCGGCATAAAATAGTGGCCATCGAAGGCGACTGCTGTTTACCAAACCTCGGAATGTCTGAGACAGATCGACAGACTCTCATCAGAGAAGTTTCCATCGTCTTCCATGTTGCTGCGACTCTGAGTTTCGATGAGAAAATCAAATTAGCTGTTTCCATCAACATACAGAGTCTCAGAGAGATGATTTCCATGTCCAAACAGATGCCGAAGCTCAAAGTAATTCATGAATTGATGAATTTTGTAGATTCTCCATTTTACTCCAGCTTTTGATGGAGAATTAATGATTTTTCTTGGTTTTAGTCATTCGTTCATGTTTCAACTGCTTATGCATACTGCACTCATGATAGAATCGAGGAGAAACTCTATTCTCCACCGATTGATGCTGATAAATTGATTACTCTTATGCAGTGTGTGGATGATAATCTTGCTGAAGAAATGACGCCACAGTAAGTTAAAATCTAAATGTCTCCTTTATTAAAAAAAAAAAGAAATTAAAGTTCTTACCAACATTTTTATTTATTTCAGTTTATTGGGAAGATGGCCAAATACTTACGCTTATACTAAAGCAGTTGCTGAGAATGTCGTTGCAAAAGAAACTGAGAGCATGCCAATCGGAATTTTCAGGCCAGCTATCGGTAAGCCATTGAGACTTATGGGAAATCGGGGTAAAATGGAGATTCTGTATGAACGGTTGGAGATAGCGATTCTCTGATGATTCCATTGGAAAGGTGAGGAAATTTTAGGCGGAAAACATGTGTGGAAATTAATTTTTTCGAGTTTTTTGAAAAATCGATTTTTTCACCCAGATTTGAAGGGGTTTACCTTGGAAAAATTTGGAAAAATATAGTGCAAAAACTGTCTTTCAAAAAACACCTCAAAAGTACTTGAAAAAATCGTATTTTTAATTTTAGAACCACATAAATTCATCGCAAATGAGCTCACCTTTCACCTCGAATCGGAATTTTTGAGCTACGACCAATAGAACCCGAGATATTCCCAAAAAAGTGATTTTTTCAAATTTTTCCAAGGTAAACCCCTTCAAATTTGGGTGAAAAAAATCGAATTTTCAAAAAACTCGAAAAAATTAATTTCGACACATGTTTTCCGCCTAAAATTTCCTCAGCTTTCCGATGGAATCATCAAAAGAATTCTATCTCCAATATTTCTCTTGATTTATCATAAAATACAATTTCAGAGTGAGCATGTGTCCATCTTACTCCTTATGGCATTTTGACCCCACCTTCACCTCATTAAATTTCTTATTTTCTTCCAGTCATCTCTACTTACAAGGAGCCACTGAGAGGATGGATCGATAATATGTATGGACCAACTGGAGTTGCAGCTGGTGCAGGAACAGGACTTCTTCGTTCTTTACACTGCGATGGTTCAATTCATGCTAATGTAGTGCCTGGAGACATGGTTGTTAATGCATTGCTAGCGAGTGCTTGGGACATTGCAGAAAATCAAAGGTAAATGTCTAAAAATGTTAAAAAATTCAATAATACTCATGATTTTATTTTTTTTAACAGATACAAACCTGAAGTACCTGTGTACAACTATGTATCACAAGACAATCCAATTACCTACGATGATTTAAAAATAATGTCAGCAAAACATGGCTTACAATTTCCAACTGTAAGAGCAATATGGTACTACAGCTTCAGAAATAACAAACACAAACTCGTGCATTTATTTTTCATCTACTTCTTCCATCTTCTGCCAGCATTACTCATTGATGCTGCTACTGTATGCATGGGAAAACGTCCCAGGTATAAAAATATTAATTTATGATAAAAGAATTTAATTAATGATAATTTAATTTAATTCATCATCCTCAGGCTGCTCAAGATCTACAAGAAAATTCATAGATTCATGGATGTCCTGAATTATTTCTCCACGAAACAATGGGACTTTGGAAATGAACGACTGACAGCATTGGTTGAGAGAATGGATGAGAGAGATAAAGAATTATTCTTTTGTGATATTAGGAAACTCGTGTGGGACGAATATTTTCAGTCGTATCTTCGGGGAATTCGAGTTTATTTATTGAAAGATCCGATGGAGACATTGCCAGAGGCTAGGGCTAAATGGCAGAGGTATAAAACGATTTTAATTAATTTATTGATTCAATTTTTTAATTCTTTTCATTAAATGTGAATTTTTTTTCGTTTCAGGATGTACTGGATTCATCAAGCATTTAAAATGATCCTCGGTTACTTGATCCTTCGATTAATGTGGGGAATTTTGTTTGCAGTGATGACATCAATATCGTAAAATAATCTCCAATAAGTCAATAGATAAAGCATCCATCAGCTTTCGGTAAAAATTTTATCAACAAAATATACTAAATACCTCTACTCCCAGTTAGTTCAAATATAATTGTAAAATATTTTAATCACACTGTTTTTTTTTTTTTTTACTAATTATTTTGTAAAATAATTATTTTTAAGAGTGGTTTGATGAGGTCCAGAGATGTGGTTATTGTAAATTGTATTTTCTTCTTTGTATATTGAATTATTTATAGTAAACAAACATTTTTTTTTAACTAAGAATTTAATAATCATTATTTTCACCACAAGTATCAAATTTCAGTTATTATTTGCGCTTATTCCCAGGAATTTCTTTTTTAGGGCAATAAAGAGGTAAAAAAAAGTCGTTGGATTGTGGTTGACATTTTCCCAGTGTAAAATTAGAAAATTAGTAAAGAATAGAGATTCAGAGATTACACAAATTGAATTAATGTTGGACTCTTGTTAAAAAAAATTCATATTTAATGCACACGTGTCTTCATTCATTATTCCTCTATAATCATTGTAAGGAGAGAACAAAAAAAAAGAACTCAGAGTTGCAGTGAAAAAAATAAAAACTTTCCATAATTCAGACTACGAAGTACGTCATTTTTTTTTTTAATGAATCCATACTTTATCTGTAACAAAAGTGAATAAATCATGTTCATTAAAAATTTCCCTTGGGCTTCTGCATTCAATAAAATTACATCATGAGTCATTAAACTGTTCAAAAAATTCTGGACGTGCAGAACAACAAGTACACGTGCATGACCAATTTTTTCAACATTTTTCGTTGAATCAATGATAAATGTGAGAAATTTTGAAAGGTGTTGTTTTCTTGAGTTTGTTCACCTTGTGATGAAATTTTGTCACATTAGATCAGCCCAAAGGCACAAATACTGGAAAAATCATTGTTGAGGTCATTATCGTGGAAATTCCAATTTAATTATCAAAGGAAAGAATTCTCATAATTAATGAGCATCGACTAGGTTCAATGTTTCTTTGAATTCTACATTTCCTGATTTTTTTTCATAATTCCTTTTAATAATCTCAATGCTCCAATTATTCTACAAAACAAATTATCACGAGGATATAATTCCTTCCGTGAATTCAATTTTCTCTCGTCCTCAATTAAGAGAAACTAATTGGAAAAACCAGAAAATAATGTATTTTTTTTAAAATCATTAACATTCTGCATTAAAATCCTTCGCAATTTTATTAGAAATAGATTTTGGATATTTAGATGAATAGAAATTATATAAATACACAAATGAAACTTTCAGAAAGTGACGAAAACCGGAGATTTCAGTTCCAAATATCCTTGAATGTTAAATCATAATTTCTCTAATGAAAATACTTGCTAAATAGCTGAATATTAAAAAAAAATTGAATATAAACATAAAATAATGAATTAAAGAAAATGTAATTAATCAGTAAATTCTTCTTTTATTGCAAAAGAATGGAAAAAATTATTTTTCCCCAATTTTTAACGAAATTGCAGAAAAAACAGGATTTTAAGGAAATTGTAAATTAAATCGATTATATTATTAATAGAAAAATTGGGACAAAAACGAATTTTTAATATTTGGGATTAATGATTATCAAATACTAGTCAACCCACAATCCTCCAATATCATCAAGGGGGAATCGAAAGAGAAGGGACTGATCTCGTGTCCACCTATATAAGAGACGTACACAACAGTCCCACTGTTGCATTCTAAACCCGGCCACAAGTGTAGATGTGTCGCCAAAAATATTTTCATAATTCCTTCTAATTTCGTGAATTATCTAAAAAAAAAAAAAGAAATTAAATCCTGTCTCCATTGGGTCCATCATAAGTGACAAGGTGAGTGTCTTAAAAATGTGATCATGAATGTAATGAGAAGCTCAAGACAAATAAAATGGAAAATTAGCAAATTGCAATACCTGAATTCCAATTATAATCCAGAAATTAGTGTAATTATCGAAATTATCGTTGTTTTATGCTAAATTAATTTATAGTTTCTCATAAACTGTGAAGACAATCCGAGAATAACAAAATAAATTCAGACGCATCTCTTTACTTATTTATCCTCAGGTTCTTTTGTACCTATTTAATTATATTCAGGGCACGGTTGAAGGTCACCACGTTAGACAAGGTCGAATTAAAGTTCCGCATGAATTGAATCCTTAAAAAAAAGCTGAATGAGTCAGTTTCTCTTCTCCATTGATTATCTCGGAAACTAAGCGAGATAGAGAAATTTTTATAATAACCTTTTTTGTAGAGAATTTTAAGAGCTACAAAAAAGGTTCTATCAAAAATTCCCCTATCTCGCTTACTTTCCGAGTTATTCTTAAATAAAGATCGGAAAAAAACTATTTCATTGTATTTCAAGATTTTCATGATTAAAAAGCAATTAATGTTTCGTTTTGCGAAAAACATTTGATGCAGTCTCTGGAAAGTTCGCAAATTGCTTCTGCAATTCTCCCTTTCCATGCTCAACAGTTTAGGTACTAATTCGTGTAAACACGTGTTCAGTCTCCACTGTTTCTTGCGGTTTCCCCGGTACGTCAATGAGAAGTACTGGAGAATGTAGAATAGAGAAAGTGTGACATAACGTGTATACATGTACAGCTCTCTGGAGATTACATAGTGATTAATAATATTTTTTTGAATTATGTATTTTAATCGATTAGCTTTTATTTTAATTCTCCTCGCAGTTTCCTCAATTTTCATCTCATTTAAATTGAAATAAAAGATGAATTTAATTGAATCTGCGGTTTTGGTGTAAAATAATAATTATTTGTCAAGGTAATTCTTTGAAATTCCACATTAATCACAGACCTGTTAACATAATTCTCCTCAACTAATTCAATAGCACAAATTATTTATCTACGATTTCGTAAATACATAAAGGAAATGAGGGGAAATAATTTTAAAAATTAAAAATATTATGTTACTATTAAAAATATTATTTTATCAAGAGAAATGACGAAATTTTTTTTTTTTCGTTCGAGGTAGAGTCAATTATAATACTTCAGGTCGAAAACACCAAGCAGATTGGCTAAGAGAGAAAGTATAAAAAGCGCGGTAACACAGGCCATTCAGTTTGTGAGACAAAAAAAATCTTCACTGCTAAAGATATTGAGAAAATCTGGCACTGTTCACTAGCAAAAGTGATAAAACGAGGTAACTCAATTTCATGATCAGTTGAGGATTACAATTATCATTATTTTCCATGATTTGCTAATTTTCCAAAACAAAATGTGAAATTAATGGCTAAAAAATTGCAAAGAATCATTTCACTTGCATCAATAATTAATTAATTCAGATTCATGCAGCTGAATCATTACCTCGTAAATCCCAAACCCATTAAAAAGAACAACTCATCTATTCATTCATTAAAAGTCTTATTTTTTACCTTTTCAGATGACTGAAATTGGTAATGAAAATGTAGTTGACCTGGGCACACCAATCCAACGATTTTATTCCGGCCAAAATGTCTTCATAACTGGTAATTAACATAATTAAACTAAAAATAAAGAAAAATTAAAAAAATTCAATTATTCCAAAGGTGGAACTGGCTTTCTCGGGAAGATTCTCATCGAAAAACTCCTGAGATCGTGTCCCAATATATCATCAATTTACATGCTTGTAAGACCGAAGAAAGGACAAGATGTGATGCAAAGAGTTGAAAATTTGTTTGAGGACCAAGTGAGTACTCGACTTTCCACTTCACATTTTGCTTTCTATCCACAACTGTAAATCATAAATTCATACTTACCTCATAGATTTTCGAGAGATTGAGGAAAGAAACTCCCAAGTTTCGTCACAAGGTCGTAGCTGTGCCTGGTGATGGTGCTCTTCCTGGACTTGGATTATCATCAGCTGACAAGGATTTACTCATCCGTGAAATATCGATTGTTTTCAATGTTGCAGCTACTGTGAGGTTTGACGAAACCATCAAAGATGCTGTTGCAATAAATATAAAAGGGCCAAAAGAGATCCTCAATCTCTGCAGATCAATGACAAATCTCAGGGTGAGTCTCTTTTACCTTGACCTATTATTGAATGAATGAATGAAGTTAAGAAAGATGTGAAATTATGATTAATTGATTTCAGGCGATTATTCATGTATCAACAGCCTACAGCAACTGCATAAGACCTGACATAGATGAAAAATTCTACGATGCTCCAATGTCTGGTGATGATATCATTAAACTAGTGGACAGCCTCGATGATAATAAACTCGAGGATATAACACCAATGCTATTGGGAAATTATCCTAATACATATGCATTCACTAAACAGATTGCTGAGCAAGTGGTACAGCAGGATGGGAAGGACTTGCCTGCTGGAATATTTCGTCCTGCAATTGGTACTTTTACGAAATTTCTATTTAAAAGTAATATAAAAAATTTATTTTATTTATTTTCTTTATTCCAGTTGTCTCAACTTATAAAGAACCACTTGAAGGATGGATTGACAATGTTTTTGGGCCAAATGGAGCTCTTGTTGGTGGTGGTGCTGGTTTAATAAGAGTTCTTCATACTGACAATAATTGTATCGCTGAATTAGTGCCAGTTGATTACACTGTCAATGCTCTGATATCATCAGCCTGGGATGTTGCTAACAACAAGTGAGTTTCAGAGAATTTGAATGAGAAATAAACATCATTAGATCATTCTGAAGATCATGGAGAGAAAGTTTTATCTTCTTTTTCATCTCTCGACATATTCTAGTATCACGTAATACTATTCTCAATTCTTATTATTCAATGATTAAATTTCGTAATAGGTGAGACTGGTTTACCTTTGAATCCGGACGTAACTTCCTTCGTCATCATGATAAAATAAATAATTCACTGGTTTATTTTGCGTTATTTTAAAATGGAAAAAGTTCATAAAAGTATTTACGTTTTATTGTAATCATGATTGTTAATCAATTTTTTTCATTCTTTTTTCAAGGAATGAAGCTGCAGATCCACCAATCTACAATTTTCATTCATCATGGAATAATCCAATAACTTGGGGGAATTATATGGATCTTGCATTTGAATATGGAAAAAAAATTCCAAGCTCCAAAAGTTTGTGGTGCTACAGTATAACTACAGCTAAAAATCCAATAATATTTTATATTCTCAGTGTTTTACTTCATATTATACCAGCATTATTGGTGGATACTGTTCTTTTTGTTATTGGTCAAAAACCGAGGTAATTTAATGATCATTAATTCCAGTAAAAAAAAAACATAATTAAATTCTTATGGTTTAATATTTTTTTAAATTATTTTAGGGCATTGAAAATCTACAAAAAAATCCACAAATTCTCGACAGTAACAACTTACTTCAGTACACGACAATGGAAATTTTCAAATGAGAATACTAAATCAGTTTGGAGGAATTTGACTCCGGAGGATAAAAAGATTTTTTACTTCTCAATGTTTGATTTTGATTGGAATGATTTTATGCACAAGTGTGTTGCTGGTCTGAGGCTCTACACATTCCAAGACGATCCCAGTACAATTCCAATGGCCAGGAAACGCATGGCGAGGTAAAAACAATTGTTATCAATCTCAAAGTTCAGTCGAAGTAAAAAAGAATCAATCAATTATTTAATTGTTTCAGATTTCTCATTCTCCACAAAGCAATCAAATATGGATTCTTCGGGCTCGTTGCTTGGCTGCTGTATATTTCTATCGCCTTCATGTTCTCCCTCGGGTCAACGATCACTCTCTCATCTGTACCAGAGAGCATACCAATACGATAATCCTAAAAAAATAATTAAAAACTTGTAAATATTATTCTGCACTTAAAAAAAACATCACTCGTATCGAGTGACAATGGTAAAATCTTTTTTATAATTCTATAAAAATAGTTTAATGGTAAAGCAATTTTTCAAGAGACATGAAATTTTATTTAAAAAATTATTAATCCCTCATTCCTCCACATATTTTTCAAATTACTGTAATATCATTAGGAAATCAAAGAAATTTCAGATAAGAGAAAGTTGATAGTACAATGAACTTTTTTAATATTAATAATTTTTTGTATTTTTAAAATGTAAAAGAATTTTTAATTATTAAATTTTTGTAAAAAATAAATAATTGTCTAAAAAATTATTCTCCCAATTCTTTCATTTTCTTTTTAAATAAAAATAAATTTCTGCATAATACATGAAATTGTTATCATTAAAATATCAATTGATCTCACGTGGTTGGAGATGGAGAAAGAGACATAGGTGTTTTGTGTTGAGATTTTAAAACTTTCACGTTGTGAAATAATATCCAAACATCTATGCGGTCAATTCTCCTCTAGGCCATTAAGTTGTGTCTCACTTGTTACATAATTAAACGATGCTATGTCCTTCCATGTGAAAATTATTCATTGTATAACAAATGATTGTATATAGATATACATGAGAGTCACTTCAGGAACAAAGGGGCACAAGTGAAATGGTGAAACATTCGCACTTGTGCCCCTTTGTTTCTCAGGCAGTGATGGTGTTTGCGCAAACGTTTTGTTTATCAAAATTTAGGCCATGCCTTTTCATTTATTTAAGAGTGACGAAGTGTCACTCTTAAATAAATTTAAAAAAATTAATACACATTTATTTGTTTGTTTTATTCTAACGTTCATATAAAAATTCTTTCATCACTTTTGTGCTATTATTATCAGTACCTTTGACCGTGATTATTAGTTTTTCAAATTGATTCAGTGAATTTGTAAGTCAATGCAAACGTGAGCACGATTATCTTTAATAATTCGTTCCATGTGACTTTGATTCATAATAAAGTTGACTTTTCATCTCAATGATAGAAAGAAGTGAGCTTAATCAATCAAATCTGCAGGAAAAAAAAGGGAAACTGGTTTGCAGTAATTAAAATTCAATTTATTTTGATGAGTAGTCGTCTATTGCACGTGGTGTCTCATTATTTTATTTTAATTCTAAATTTTATTATCAATTTTGGGAGATCGTGACATCTGGGATTTTCCCAATTCTCCTGACAATGCGTTTAGTTCACTAGAATTCAGTGACTAAATGTGACGCAGGTCTCCAGTAAAAATAAACAAAAAAATTTTTTTTGATAACGAAAATTAAATACTTGAATTAATCAATATAATTAAAAAATCATTAGTGATGAATTGCACTTTTGTAATAAATGTTTTTCCTGGAATTTTTTGATATCTCAGTAGAATAGGGAAATTTCTAATGAATTTTTTTGTTGTGAAAACATGAAAAAAAAGGTATTGTAATTTCTAATTACTTCTTTATTGCTCAAGCATTTCGAAAGAGGAAAAAATGAATGAGAAATTTGAAATTTAGATGGTCTGTCCTTCAATGAATTGATTAATAACTTAATTATTCAAAATTCTTTATCACTCAATTTTTTCTCTCTCTTTTTTTCCATTCAAAATTCCCAAAAATTCGTTCCGCATTATCCTGGGTTACAAGGTTCTCTTTTTTTGCTGTCCATTCGTCTCAAGTTCCACCAATTATTTCAATAGCAAATTAAATAAAGGAACAGCCAAAATGAATAAAAATTCACGAAAAACCACAAAAGAGATGATGATCAAAGTTTTCGTTATCCTGGACCTAAAAATACGTCACCAATTCCTGGGAAGACCCATCAGAGTGTTCAGCAGAGCTATGCTAATCGACTGATTGTTTTATTTTTCCTCAAGTTCCATTTTTTTCTGCATTTAAATGTTTTTTTCTGAATAATTTGCTGTTGCATCTGGACTGGAAGAGGGAGACTGGCTTATTAAGAAAGATTTTCAAGACTGCACCTCTATCGACGACGTGCAGCTGAGCACGTTCATTCAAGTGACAATTCTCAAAGATCCACAAAGTTTAAAAATTCATTAACAATGATTTCAAACAAGGATTATAAATGCATCTTGGTAAATTACAAAACAGAACTTATTACACACTTTTTTCCATTTCATTAAAAAATCTTGAAAACCAGTGGAGATACGTCCTTTTCACCCGAATCCTTTTTTGTCCAGAATTTCAAGAGCTACAAAAAAGGTTCAGATGAAAAAAGACGTATCTCCATTAATTTCAAAGATATTTAAAGAAAAAAATTAATGAATAAATTCAACCTGTTGCACTTCTTCACGAATTAATTAATATTCACAATTTGATACGTGTAAAGGAAAATTAGAAGGTCAGAAGAGTCAATGGCGTCACAAATTAAGTTGGGCCATAATAATGCAAGTGAAGTGAGGGGGAGAACCAGTAGAAGACGAAGACGAAGAAGAGGGCTTCCCCAGTGGGTTTAGTTTGTCCGTTACCCAAGTATCGGTTCTCAGTATGTGCACCAGCCTCGTGGCGTAACGTCAAGCATTATTTAGTGTCTGAAAAATTTAATTCATATTTAAATTGATTTTTTCAAGTGAAATTTCGTGTCCTCGGAGCAATTACACATTGCTCCAGACACTTTTCATTCTCTTAAATTTTTTTAAATAATAAAAAAAAACAGTGAATTCATTATTATTTCATTATTTTCATTTTTTTCGTGAAAAAGTGTGGGAAATATGTTGCTTGAAAATCCAGTGCCTGGATATGAAGATCCTGTCAGTTAATTATTATTATTTTACTCATTATTAATTTTATTTAAATTGTTTAAATGTGATGGGAATGATTTTATTCATAAAATCCCTTTGGAATTAACGGAGGTACGCCCTTTTGTTCCGATTGACTCTCCGGACCCCTCGAAATTCTTTCGAAATAGGGATTACGGTAAAACCAACGCATCTCCACTTTTCCCTTCGGAATTCCAGGGAAATGGATCGGAAAGATAAATTCATTTTTCCAGTCTCATCTTTTAACTGTTAAATTATTTGAATTTTCCCGCTTGTCTTTCGCGCTTAGTAATCAAACGAAAGAATTTCACTCACGTCGCACATTTTCGATCGACCAAAGCAAAACTGGGTCAAGATTACATGACTTCTTAATTATTATTATTTAAAAAAAAACGTTCATTCTCATTTATTTTTTTCCTTTAAAATTCTCTTTCTCCTCCACTTTGATGTAATCGTTTTAAGAAAAAAAGGGAAATGATCGATCATTTCAGTTGTATCATAACATTATAATTGCAGGAACGTTTCTCTGAAACGTCTGGGCCGATTGCGGTTTCGACGAAAGTGAAACCGACTCGGTTCATCGTTCGACAAGATGATGCGTGAGAGACTGAATTTTCAAAAAAAAAAAAGAAATCAATTCTTTTCTCTAAAAATCGATGAATTTTCTCAATCACAAAGAATTAAAAAAAAAAAATACTAAAATTATCTTCAGTGAAAGTTTTGAAAGTAACAATTAAAACAAACATTGATAATTAAATAATTATTCTCCATAATAATGAAAAAATGAGAAAATGCCAGTTCAATAATTCTAACGTAATAATAACTCCATCATCTCGTAATCTCCTGCCTTGAAAACGTTACATAAACGTCTTCGGGAGTATCCTGGTTAACTTTCCTATCCTAACAACGAATCATTTCTTCCAACTGTCCAACGAAAAGAAAATAAAAAATCCAACACTTCAGCCTTTCTCTCTCTCTCTTTCTTTCTTCCAGAGATTATTCTTTCCTCTCTGACAAGTAGTAAAATAATAATCCGCAGGTAATTCTCTTGAGCGTGTGAACGCAGAGAAAGCATCACGACTTTGACACTTGTTGCATTTCATAACTGCAAGGCTGTGTCAATTGATGAAATAACGAAATTCTTTTATTTCTTTCAGGCCCCAGGTGTCTACGACAATCATCTCAACTTAAACGAGAATAATAATAATGACACTATTAATGAGGATGGAAGGATTTCGAGAACACCAATCCAGGATTTTTATGCTGGACAAAGTATCTTCATAACAGGTCTCTTTTTTCTTTCATTAAATTATTTTACTTCATTAATTAAATTCAATTAAAAATGTTTGAATTATTTTTTAGGGGGAACTGGATTCCTTGGGAAGAGCATGGTTGAAAAATTACTCAGGACCTGTCCAGATGTCTCCACAATTTATCTCCTCGTCAGACCCAAAAGAGGAAACAATATCATTGATAGACTTGATGATTTGTTCAATGAACCAGTGAGTTTTGGATTGAAATTAATTTAAAAACGATGATTCAATGAATTTGTGTTATTCCAGATTTTCGAACGCTTGAAGAAAGACTCTCCGAAATTTCGGCACAAGGTCGTTGCTGTTGCTGGTGACTGTGGAAACCAGGATCTTGGACTTTCTGAAAAGGACAGAGATCTTTTGATTGAGAATGTAATTTTTTACGTTAATTTCATTTGACAAATTATTTGAATTCTTGATTTATCGTGGATTCTTTTTTCTCAGGTATCAATTGTCTTTCACAGTGCAGCAACTGTTCGTTTCGATGAAAAATTACGTATATCGACTGCTATCAATGCCGGTGGTACCTTGGCCGTAATGAATTTATGCAAAGAGATGAAGAATCTCAAGGTGAGTCGTCAAAAATAAATGGAAATATTCTCTCCTCTCTTGAATTCAACATCGAAAGTGCATAAACACAAGTGCAATGCTTGAGTGAATGCTCCAAGTACATAAAGGGAGGGTAATATTTCATAAGACACATCCCTCCTAATGGGGTCACCTCAACCGAAAAATCTCTCTTATGGCAATCGACTACAGACACACGTACCGCCTTTTTTTTTTTTCTCAAGTTACATCACATAAACGCAATCGACGCACGAGTCTCCTACAGGCACGTTTATGAATACAATTAAAAAAATCAAAGTCAAACTCATGAATTGACTTCGTAATATCTTTCTTATTTTTTATTTGTAATTAAATTATTCAATTGAACTTCAAATATCAGAGGAATTGATTGTGGTGAAAACGATTAGATTTCACTTTGTCATTAGGTTTTTTTTTTTCGAAATGTCTTTGGAATTTTCTCGAATTCTTTTGATGACAATGGGTTTTTTTTTATTCAAGAGTTCAAAATCCTCGGATTCATAAGAAGAAATAGAGGTGATATCTGCAGTTCTTGTCATTTGCCTTGAGGACAGTAATATTGAAAGAATTAAGAGAGGTGCTAATTGATTCGTGGAACATAAATGCATAGAATTAGTGATTTTTTATCCCAAGAATCTTCGACTTGTTTATTCAAAAAAAAAAAATAATGAATCTCTTTATGAATAATTCTTCGTGAATGCTCGTGCAATTATTTGCACTCCAAAAATGTGTTTGAATAGTGTATTGAACCATGGACGAGTGAATAAAAAAATATCCTTTTGTTTCAACAGGCAATGATTCACATTTCGACTGCTTATTCAAACTGTCATGTGGATACAATTGAGGAAGCATTCTACCCACATCCTTTTGAGTATGAGGACCTGAAGATCATGACCAATAGTCTTTCAGATGAATCTGTTAATGAGGCATTACCAAAGTGAGTTGCAACAAACATTAATAGGGGTAAAATGGACCTGTGGCCTTTTAAAATCCTTGAACTGGAATTATCAATAATATTTTTCTTTTTTTTATCTGCAGACTCCTCGAGAACTGGCCAAACACTTACACCTACACAAAGGCTTTAGCTGAAAAAGTGATTCGCCAAAAAAACAAAGGCATGCCTGTGGGAATATTCAGGCCTGCAATAAGTAAGTGATTCTCGTTTATTTATCCATTCACATTCAACTTCAATATAATCAGAAATTTAAAAAATTTAAAATAATTAAAAATGTGCTTAGCAATGGCAATGTACTTAATAACCGGAATTTTCACAGTAATCTCACAAATTCTATTAACAATTGGTCTTTTTTTATTAACAACTATTGGTAAAATGATTTTATTCATCTGCGCTATGATTTATGGTGTTGGACGTCCTGAAATCATTGAAAGACATTCACAAATTAATGATCCAGAACCAATTGAAACAATGTATCCTGAATTTGATTTTGAGGATGATTTTGATACAATGAAACGTGAATCATTGGAGACAATTACGAGTTTCAATGAATTTAATCGTGAGACAATCAAAAGTGCATCATTATCACCACGTAATTCAAATATCAGTGATTTTGAAGAGGAAGAAACTCTTGGAATGGTCTGCAGATCAATTGAAATTCTATTCCCTGAAAATGATAATGGCTAAAAGTAAAGATAGAATAATTCCCATTTTTATTGAATAATTATTTAATTTTTTCCTGCAGTAATTTCTTGTGCTGAGGATCCACTTCCCGGATGGATCGACAATTATTATGGACCAACTGGAGGTGTAGCAGCAGCTTCAATGGGAATCTTGAGATCCATGTATCTGAATCCCGAGACTAAAGCCAATCTTGTTCCAGTTGATTACACAGTTAATGCTATTTTATCTGCTGCATGGGATGTCTCCAAGAATCAGGACAGGTAATGCTCTTCATTCCCTTTAAATCCAAAAAAAAATCCAACTTTCATGAAATATTAATTCAATTTTTTTTCCACAGGAGAAATGAAAATATGCTTATATACAATTACGTATCAACAGTGGATGCTCCTGTGTCATGGGGTGACTACTATGCAATTTGCCTTGAAAATGCCTACAAATATCCGATTCTCCAATCAAAATGGTTCGTTTCCTTTACTGTAAACAGTAACAGATTCACCGAATATGTGTCAACTTTCCTATTTCACCTGGTCCCAGCTTTGATTTTCGATTTAATCCTTATCTGCACTGGGAATAAACCAAAACTCTACAAAATGATAACGAAAATCTTCAAGTACATGAGCGTTGTCCAAGCATTCGCCATCAGAGACTGGACTTATAAAACAGATAATGTGAATCAGATGTGGCAGCGATTGGATTCAAAGGATAAAGCTAATTTTAAATTTACACTTGAGAATTTTGATTGGAAAACTTACTTCAGGAATTATATGATTGGAGTTAAAGTTTATTTGTTTAAAGAGGATTTGAGTACTTTGGAAGTCAGTAGGAAGAGACTTCAGAGGTAATTATATTTTTTCTGCGATTAAATTATGAATTTATTATGAAATTAATGGTTTTTTCTTCGAATTTTAGATTACAATGGTTACACAATGGAATGAAAATACTCTTTGCATTATTGGCAATGTGGATGCTGTGGAAAATATTCTCTCTTTTCATTTAGCTTCAATAAAACGCTTTATTAAAATTAAAGATCAATCAAATCTTGCTTTCATAGTACCTCATCTCACCATTGAGATCACAATCGGATTATATTTTTTGTAAATATTAGAACAGTATAATTTTTAGATTTCAAAGTGTTAGAATCTTTTTTAAATATCTTCCTTTTTACTATGAAAATAAGAGAAAAAGAGAAATTACGTATTTTGTTATTAAATTTGATAAGAAAAAGGATTTGTTACATTCTGCTCATTAACAATTTTTTTAAAAAAATTCCTGTATTAGCAATGTTATTATTAATGATCCAATTTCTGTATGTATATCTTTCTATGTTATTATTTTATGTAATGATATTAATAAAAATTGAAATGAATAAATGAGACTCTGTTTACTTAATTTCGAACGCACGCGTTTCTTTCCGCCCAACAAATCGCAAAAATCACGTGACCATCAGCCAATCATTGCGATTTTGCTGTCGCCCGAGGTCTCTATGAAAAACCGCCACAATTCTCTCATTTCTGCGACGCTACTCTCCTCCTGATTGGCCAAACCGTTTGCGTCTCAGCGAGAACATCCGAGTATTACCGAGCAGAAAGCGGGTACACGACTCGCATCAAAGGCAAAGGCAAAAGCAAGGGGAAAAAAAAAAAACGTTGAAGACACGAACTCTTGTGTGTCGGGCATACTCTGAAAGTGGCGGAACGAGACACGAAGTGTGTATAAAAATTTAATTCTATTTTTCAATCCCAATTTGCTCGCATGTCTGTAAACGTAACAGGCACTGTGATAATCACTCATTATTCATAATTAAAATTCAATAAATTGAGGTAATAGTGTTGATAAATACGCAATGATGTCGGTTGATACGCTTACCGACTCAGAGCTTCGTTCTAAACTTGCCGAGTACGGTTATCCCGTTGGACCGGTGACCCAGACCACCAGGAAGATACTCGTCAAGAAGCTCAAAAATCTCATTGAATCACGCGGTGGTGCTGGATCACGTCATTCACTTGCAGCAAGGTAAAATTTTGTCATAAATTCATCCGACACAGAAAGTTTGATAAAACTTTGGTGGAGAATAAAATCAAGAGAAAAAAAAATTCAAAAATGTCGGCGTGGAAAACAAAACCTCAACTGGCCAGTGATGTGTGACATTGGTGGCTCAATTTTTTTTTTTTTAGAATTAACAAAAAAATATTTGTGATTAATAAATATTCTAGGTTAAAGTAAGGAATTAATAGAATTTTTATTCTCATCAGTATCTTCAGATTTAATCAGAGATAAACGAATTTCATTTTGATAAACACGAGAATTTTCCTCAATTGATTTTTTTAATCAATTTTAAATGAAATTTAAATAATCAATTAATGTATAATAATTTGCAGATACAGTAGTGATGAAACTGACGATGACATTGTTGCATCAACGAATCGTAAGAAAAAAGCAACGTCTGCAACAAATCGTAGGCAGACAATGGCTAATCCAATGCCACCACCATCAGCAGCACCAGCTGCAATACCACCGCCTCTATCAAGAAGTCCATCGAAACGTCGTGCTGGCTCGAGAAATTCGGAATCAAAGGAATTACCAGATGATACAACTGTTAATTCGACAAATCGTACAACAGTCAAAAGTATACAAAAGAAAATAACAAAATCATACAAGCTCTCTACTGTCAATGATGGATTAGAAACTGGATCTGATTCAGATTTGCCAGACGAATCAGACAAAATTTATCCGAAATTCGGAACTGAGAGCACGAAAACTTATGAATCAAGAAAAGAACGTAATTCAGTTGATACTGAACCAATTACGAAAACGTACGAGAGTAGATCAAGAAGTACAAATCTTCTCAGAGATGATAAATATACAGTGCCGCCATTTAAACCGAATATTTCACCGATAGCACCGGTTAAGGAAGATACTTATAAAAGAGATGATCTCAATGTCAATGATCTATTGGCTAATTATGAGAGCCCTTATCTCTCTGAGTTCACCAGAAGACTCAGCTCACAGACAAACACTAATTTACCTTCTCGAACCACTTTCAAGAGTAAGATTTATCTTTTATTTTTTTATGTGTAATTTTTTTTTATTTATTTTGGGCGAGAATTTATGCGGGATTTTTTGGGGATTTTAGGCACTATGCTACGTCCCTCCAATCAGCCACGTCCAGACAAGGAAACTGATACTAATGGACATTTTTCGGCCAGTCGGTCGACGTACACTGCTACAAACTCGAGGTAAATATCGAAATTATTACGTATTTAATTGTAGAATAAAATAATTAATTTAATTTTTTTTGTCGAGTCAGAAAAAAATATTTCTCGATTGCTCCATTGCATTTTAATCACAAAATTTATGTTTATTCTCCTCGCAGATACGCCTCGTCTTCAAATGACAGATCTCGAGACGTTGTAATGAGATCGTATAAGACATCGTCCGCAAAACAAGAAGATGGTAGAAATAATCAGATGGTATCAATGGGACTAATGATTGGAGTCGGCCTCTTCTTTGTTCTTTTGGGAATTGCTTACCTTGGTCTTGGGGGAAAAACTGAGACTGTACCATCACTCCCAATGGGTAGGTATTCAGATTAAAACACTAAAACGTTTACAATTAATTGAAATTATTGTTTAAAAGAAAACAAAATTATTTTGAGGTGTGGGTAGATAAATATAGTTTACTTAAAACGTTCATAAAATTTTTGGAAAAAAATAGTACTAATTTTTAGGATAATTCAGATTCGATGAAACTCTAACAAACGTTCAGTGCTTATTACGTTAATTGTGCAAGTCTTTTTCATAACACTATTTATTATTTTTTTCGTACGTTTCTGTTTCGATGTAGAATTTCATACTTTTTTCAACATTCTTAATGCATTAAACTGAAGAACAGAAATTTTATGAGAATATCATGATTAAAGGAATTTATTCAGTGTTAAATTGTCGAATCACGTAATAAGTTCTGTATCTATCGAACTAACATTTTTTTTACTAACTACTGAATATAAAAGATTCATAGATTACCATTTGAAAATGTATTTTTCTTTCTTTATAAAGAATATAATAAATATTGTACTGGCGATTTTCAGTTATTAGTATTTTTCTTTCCTTTTCCCATTAAAAAAATAGTATTTATTATATTACGTATGAAAAAGAAATGTCTTTTTCACAATGAAAAAAAATTGCATGTACAAAAAAAATTAATGAAAATTCATGAATATTATATTATTTAACTCAGTACTCGGTTATCATTTATTTCTTTTTATAGACAGTGAAGTACCAATTTGTTCACACACTGATCATGATAAACCTGGGGTTAATTGTTTACTCAAAGAGGATGTGGAAACTGTGATGCAATTATTAAAACGACTGAGACCGATATTAATGAAGAGAGCAATTGCTGCTGCTTGTGATGACACCAATGATACATCGTACATCACTGACTCCGAAGTGATTACCATGCTGAAGAGCCAAAAAGTGGTGAGCCCCAATTCACAATTCATTTTCACCATTTAATTCTCTTCATAATGAATATCTGATTTAATTATATTCTCAGAAAGATTATGAGATAACTGGTGATCTTCACAATGCACAACTATTGATCTTTGAGAATCCAAAATGGGGAATATCTCTGATTGAAGTTGACGAAGCTAATGATAGATCCAATCACATTCTGGACTCAATGGTAATTAAAATAATTAACAATTAAATCCAATGAAAACTCTATTTTAATTGGAATAAATAATTTTCCAGGAAAAAGTCTTTCAGACTCGTTTAGAAGGAAAAGTTGGTATGGTAATGTTAAATGCAGAATTACCAGTGAAGTGTTTGATTAAACAAAAGGTCTTCATGGTGCTGTCAACACTTCTCGTCGTGGGCATTGGTAAATTTATAACTGACACGTTATTCAATGATTTATAGATTCTTGAATTTATTAACTCTGGGAAAACCCATCCATCTCCTGTTATCCCAATTAAGTAATCACAATTTCCCATTGAAAAATTATTTTCTCTCTTCTCATGAAAAATAATTCAGATTTTTTTTTGTTCTCCAGGAGCTGCAACACTTGTTGGTCTCCTCAAGCTGATCAAGTGGTACATAAAGTACAAAAAATCAGCAGAGAGAGAGGTCTTCCAATTAGTGAGTGAAATAATAAGTATGGTAGAGATGCATCATCAAAATTCAGCAACAGCTAGTCCAGGTGGTACTCAGGAGAGTTATCTCGCTATAAATCATGTCAGGGACAATTTAATACCACCGAAGGATCGTAAAAAAATGTCATCACTGTGGGAAAAAGCTGTTAAATTCCTCGACGAGAATGAATCAAGAATACGTCGTGAAGTGCAACAAGTTGCTGGTGAAGAATTTCATGTTTGGAGATGGTTACCAAATTTAAATACCTCAGGTGCATCACCAATTGGAAGTAAAAAGAATAAAGTTTGGCAGGGACAGGCTTTTGAGACTATGGAGGGCTCTGTTAATAGTCCAGCTGTTTCACCGACACCTTGTTTAAAAATTCGTCACATGTTTGATCCTGATAAGTAAGTTTCCAAGATGATTAAATTCTTAATCAACGAATGGGAAGAAAATTAAGACTTTTATTGAATTACAGTGAATTCGAAGACGATTGGGAAATCAAAGTGCAAGATGCGATCCTCGAAAAATGCGGTGAGAGTGTCAAAATTTTACACATCAGAGTCGACCGTGGAAGTCGTGAGGGTTGTGTCTACATGAAATGCCTGACCCACGACGACGCGGGTAAGGCATACAGGGCTCTCCATGGTTGTTGGTTCGATGGTAAGTGCAATTAATAATTGAAACGATTCTCATTACGGTGTTTACTGTAACAATCTATTTAATTGCATTGTCTATTGTTTGAAATAGGTCATCTCGTGACAGTGAAGTACCTGCGATTGGAGAGATATCACGAGCGTTTCCCCGATGCAACTCGTTGCACTCAGCCTTTAAAACCAAGCAACAATCAGCGACTCTCGTTACAAGCAAATTCCTGGCAAACACCGAGTCCACTTGAAGCCAACTAATTCACATTTCTTCTTATTCAAGTTACAACTGAAAAATTC
The DNA here is from genome assembly GCA_963565655.1 of Aleiodes testaceus. NCBI lineage: Eukaryota > Metazoa > Arthropoda > Insecta > Hymenoptera > Braconidae > Aleiodes > Aleiodes testaceus. The sequence goes on from OY751428.1 coordinate 3,592,864, forward strand.
AAAGTTATCCTGTTTCTTTTTTATTTGTCTAAATTTTGGAAATTGAAGAGTCAACGTGTCCGGTTTAAAAAAAAATGTACAGTAGCATTATTCAGTGAGTGGACACAATTGAAACGAAAGAGGAAAGAGAAGGAATTTAATTATTCTGGGGAAATGGACTCTTTGAATAGAGTGATGAATATTTTTATTTTTCATACGTCAGTGCCCCATTAACATTACTTAATGATTAATAAGATTATCCAGAAGTTGAATGACCCATTAAAAATTCGGTCCAACCGAGAAAACTAAAAGAAAAGTATATAGTTATCTCTAAATAATTGAAAAAATATTAAAATGAAAGAAAAAAAACTGTTTAATCTTAAAAATGTACAGTCAAACTTTTTGCCTCTAGATTTATCGACTCGTGTTGCTACTGGTCATACAGTTTCTATTATTATTAACATTAATTCTATTTTCTTTGTCGCCTTCCTGTTTCGTATTAAATAATAAAATATGTGTTGTTCCTTTTTTTTCTAATTTGGCTCTTAATGCTTTGTTTCAAGCACATTTTTAATCGAGAAAGACAATGAAAGCAAAAACAATTTAATTCACTTGATTTCATAATTTTCGTTTTAGTGTCATAGAAATATAAATACAATAGTCTAACAATTTTTTTTTTCCAAAAGTAAATGTACCTGTGATTTGAGAGGAGTAAAAAAAAATATAAATTAATCATCCACTCACGCGCCTTAGGTACACCGCATTTTTTAATTTTATATATAAGAGATAAAACAATGAGCGTTTCTTACGCACATAATTATAGTCGATGAACAAGAGAAGAAACGTTAAACGAAATGACATTGATGAGGGTATGAAGTGCTGCAAGAGTGTTGCATTATTGTAATTTAAATGAATCGATCGAATTAAACGAGTTTTAACGAGTCAGAGTTGATTAATTAATTCCTGCGGAAAAAATTGTATTAACAAATTCCATAATTGTAAATCTTTTTTCACGAATATCTCAGAAACTAAGTGAGATAGAACAAATTCGCAAGAATCCTTTTTTGTACAGAATTTCAAGAGCTACAAAAAAGTATTCTATAAAAATTCCTCTATCTCGCTTTATTTCCGAAATACGACAATTTTTCGTGTCGATAATTGATTGCAAAAAAAATATGAAACACGATCTTCAGATTTCGTCGAAGTATACACTGGTTACCATGGATATGAGTAACTGTCACAACAATTCATGAAAGGGTAGTATGCACAAAAGACATACATGCTATTTGCAGAAGGTTGATATGAATCATTGGCTCAGCATTATTTTGAAGCCAGCCAATAAAAATGTGTTGAGCTTGGGGTGTTAATCGATCAATTCTTTGTGTAACAATTGCGACAAAACGAATCGTTTCACTCGTGGTGCAGAGGTTTCAGGCATCGTATCATTCAGTGTTCTATCAGTAGTGAAAGGATATTGATCAAACAAAGGAGATTCGATTTTTTTCTCTTTCGTGTGAAGTTTATCAACGGCGTCAAAACGGCGCTGTTTTGCATTGTCAGGATTTTGCGATACATCAAGAATATGTCAGCAGCGGCCACAACTGTTGGTCCGCTTGTTACCGAAAACGGTAACGTTAATCAGGTAATTGAATAATTATCTCCAATCGTCACAAACATTATCATTAAAATGATCAATCAAAAGTAATCAAAAACATGTTCTTAATATCTAAATTTATTAATTAGCAATGATTTATTTTATTCTTCACATTTCTCGCCCTTTAAAAGTAGTTCATCAATGAATTATTAAATCCCCTCAAATTCTTCGATTAATTAAAAAAAACTTCTATGCACATGTCAGGGTCACAAGCACATCGATTAAAATCTAAAGTAATGACCTCTGATACCCGTCTCCCTTTTCCGTTATAACTGACCTGGTATTGTTGCCTCAAAGTCTTTTACTTACGACCCCGTAACAAATTCCCTTACTCCGAAGGAAAGAGACAATACCGATTAAAGTAGAGGAGAAAATCATTACCATTAATTCTATGTATTTACGAATTTACAAAATTATTTCGACATTGAGGGAATTATGAATCCTTGAACTCTTTTCCCTTATTTCAATGTTCTGTCTAAATCCACTTGATTGTAATAATGAAATTAAGAATTATAAAGATAGAACAAAAAATCAGTGTAACAATAGCAGTAACCACCACCAAGTTTCAATGAGTGTGCAGTGATTGGTATCGCAACAGGTGGAAAGTACGATTTACACGCAGTCAGATAGAAACTGTTGCTGAACCAACGATAAGCCAAAAGACTTCACAATAAATAAAAAAATAAGAGTTATTTTATCGGAGAAATCACGAAGATAATGATTATTTTTAATATCAAAAGTGATTTAGCTAAAGTGTTGTAAAAAAAAACGAATTCATTAAAAATGAATAAAAAAATCGAGAAACCAGAGCCTTTCGGTAAAGGGCAATTTGATAATGGGTATGAATTGAGAGAAATTAAACCAGAACAATTAAAAAAGTGCAAAGAAATCAAAGCATCGACTTCAACATCAGAGAATCATAATTTTCGTAGTAACTCAATTGTCGCAGCAATTCCAAACAATGTTGACAGTGGAATCAAAGAATTATTTAATGGAGTGAGTGATTGGTTAAATGAAATGATTTTTTTTTAAATGAAGATAATTGAATTTAAATGGGACTCTATTGATCAAACGAAATAAGTAATTCTGTAATTACGTCATGCTCGTAGTCACAAAGAGAGAACTTGAGTAATTGAGTGGATGACAAATATGGGCTTTGGTTTACATAGCTGAATATCATGGGATAATATTAATCATGTTCTTTGTTAAATTCCAGGTAAAGTCATTGGATGCCAACAGATATGCAACTAAGAAAACGATTGCACAGGGAATGCTGGATATTGCATTGCTCACTGCTAATGCATCACAATTGAAGTATATTCTTCAGGTAATCATTAGCTCAAGTATTAAAATTTCAATATATTTATTATTATTTTATTTTCAGGTGGGAAAACAGCACGAATTTTATACACTCATGCTGACCCTCATCTGCTTATCAATAGGACTCCAGGTAAATTTAAAAGAAAATAATTAAAATCCACAGGCACCAGTAAATTAAATCTCTCACAATGAATTCCATTCATGACTTTAAAAAATATAAATAAACACGAAAGAATAATGAAGAGCACTTAATTTAAAAAAAAACTGCACGCATGCAAAAAAGAGCAAGAGCTTCTGCAAATTGGTCCAATTGCTACGTTGAGAGTGATAGACACTAAAAAATCTAACAGATCCTGTCGGGCTTGTTATCCCTGTCATTGAACCTAATGTTGGACCGGAAGATGGAGGATTCAAGAAATGGTTACGCCATCGAGTGGATAGGACGAGTTCGTGTAGCTCTGAGCTTCATTGTTTTTTTGGATAACATACTGATAGCTGCATTTGATCCAATGGGTCTATCTTCATTGATGTTGTTTGACACGACTACAGAACTAGTCAAATAATATCCTCATTACTTTAATTAATCTTGTAATTAGTGTGACACTTGCGTCGCAATTGGATCAATCCTGGGTAACAAGGGAATTTGGGTTTTTTTCTTTAAAAAAATGGGAACATAAATTGTGCAGGCTGTCGTGGGTGTACTCTTCATTATCGTTGGTGGCTTGGACATTAATCGAAGAAGAGATCAATGGGCTGCCAATATCATTAATGACGTCATATTAATTGGTATATTCGTTATAAGTTTAACGAATATCATTATCTCAGGTTTTGGAATGGAATTTAGTAATAAACCGAGGGAGGTACTTACTGGTGCTAATTTTGCATTGAGAAGAGGCATTGATATTAATACTGAGTCTTGAGAATTTTATTTTGTGATATTTTTAATCATTTTTATTCATTAATTTAATTTCATTGTTTTCACGTTTTTCGTTATTTTTATGATTTTCTTTGAATTTTTTCATCATCAGATACTACAAGGTATGATGTTCATATTTGTCGGCTCAAGTATTAACATTAATAAGGAAAGAGACCAGAATAAAGCAAACATATGGTGTAACATTGTCCTAGCATCAATGATCCTCACAGTTGTCATTAACATAATTATTTCAGCGTTTGGAATAAATGAGGCATGATCAGAGAGTACTATCGATAAATTTGTTTTCAACTATTTTTATTCATATATATATTCAGACAAAAACTAATTTTATGTCGAACAGTAATACATTAGTTAATTAAGATAAATAATGTACTGTAAATTCAAAATTCTTTCAATTATCTTGTGACACATAAAATTGATTAATTCAGTTAAATAAATGAAAATTAGTATTTTTATTCTGTTAATTATACTTAAAATATTTGGGATGAGGTCAGTAATTTAATATATCATAGCACATATCAGAGATTCATGTATTTGTAGAATTGGAATGAAAAATATAATATATTTCGATATTCATAGAATGAGAGTATTTCTTTTTTTTTTCATTCATCTTTTAAAAAATAAATCAATTAATATTCTCTCTTATATATTTTTTCAAATAAATTAACAAGTGATTATTGGTTGATTCATTGAAGATGAAATCAGCTGTCATTTTTTCCCACCTGTAACAATAATCATAATTTCATTAATTAATTTAATTAATTATTAAAAAAAATGTGATACCTTTCTTTCCGCCTTTGTTCCCGCCTTTTGCATCGGCCTTGGCCTCCGTCTTGGTCGACGCAGCCGCAGCTCCACCGCCCTTCTTATTCTAAACCACATTATCAATAATCGTTAAGTTATAATTGAACAATACCCAACAAAAAAAAAATTCTAAACAATCCGCAAACAAAAGAGAACTTACATCACCACCCTTTCCACCACCACCCCCACCACCACCTTAAAATAATCGAAAAATCAAATTTGCATAATTTCATCTTATTTCATCATCACGCAGTTAGATGAAAATGATAAAAAAAAAAGAAAAATTACCTGAAAAAAAATCATTTTCACGTATCTTATAATCTCAATGTCACAACGCATTTAACTGCACAATTTTCGAGACAATATTTAAAAAAAATAATAATAATAATTGAATCAAGTTACTCACCTTTTCCCTTACCCATCACCGAAAGAAGTTTTCCAAGGATTCAGCAAAGAGAAATTCCCTTTTTTCAAATCTCAGATTCTCTCAATGAAAAAATCTTCAAAACAAGAGTCACAGGTTGAACGCAAGCTCCGGGAATGGCGACTGCACTTACCTTTGTTTCACACACCCGCTCAGCCTTCGCAATGTTTTGCACCCATTTACCTCCCCCTCACCACCCCGGTGCCACCCCCCGCGACGTAGAAAACCGAGTGACGATATATCGAAGCTCACAGAGGAATCACGTCGCATATAACCTCAGCGTTATTACGATTCCAACTAAAAACGTATGACTTATGTGTTAAATTAAGTGCATCAAGTGTCCTTGAATCTCCACTATTTAGAGCACACACGAGATTACGGGAGCACACTGCCAACCAGGTCACTTGGCCGAGCTTTAATCAGAAGCTCTTCACTTCCTCCTCATTCAGCATAAATTATCAATAATGATATGAATATAATTGAATCAAAAGAAATAAAAAAATTCTTTAATTAAATTAAATTCTACAATTATAATCACTAAACAGATGCATTATTGATAACCGGAGAAGTCGTAACACTAAATGCAGCCACGAAAACATTAATTATGGTAATTAAAAAAACCCCAACGACGACGTAATTATTAATTTTTCTCGCCTGCGGGGATTTCGATTTTCCTTTGATGTCAAAGCGTCCCTTGAATATCAAACTGACTCCCACAGCAACCTGTAATAAAAACCAGGATGAATGATAAGAAAAAAAGCAGAATAGAATTATTTTACCTGGAGTAGAAGACTGATGGCGATGAGGAAGACAATGAACCAGAAAGTGGGACTTTGTCGTTGGAATTCAACGAGATATCTCAATTGATTAGCATTGGCAGTGATCAGAGCAACATCCATCATCCCTTGGGCAACTGTTTTCTTAGCAGCATAGGTGTGATCCTGTCGAGTGCGATGTGGTAATTTATCAGTTGTGTCAATTTCGAGAATTTCAGTCTTCACTGGATCCTCAATTATTTCAATGTTTTTATCATCATTTTCATTGGAATCCATCACTTGTTCACTTATCTCCGGAGGTAGACCAGCGTCTTTTGCCATTTTTCAAAATTCACAGGAAAATTATTCACTATTTTTTTTTTTTGATGATCTTCACTGTCCGAATATTCGAGTTCTAATGAAGCAAAGTGCTTTATGATACTCCGGCTTTTCATAAATGTGGAGTATGATAAAATGAGGGTTTTATCAAGTGACCCCAGATGGACACAACAATACGTAGAAACCGCAGCAAATGCGGCTAAGGAAATGCCTGAGGCTAAATTGTGGCACATCTGGAAAATATTGTTTCATTTTTAATGAATCATTTGGTCATTTGAAGCTGATAATGAATTCTACGATTATTTCTAAGTAATTTAGAAGAAAACACGGTCACCCAGATTTTTTGGAGCCTCAAGGTCAATTAGAAAATGAAGGAACATTAATTATTAAAGAAAGAAATGTTGAAATTACATTAATGCATTTGAATATTTCATCATTTTGAATTTCCTGGAATGAGCCAATCAGATATTTCGTAGGGATTGTGGATGAAAGAATGAAGGTAATTGGCCAATCCCCCACTCTGAATCTAAAATTCAAATATTCCGTTGATCCTTCGAGATTTACTGGATTCTTTGCTCCCTCTCAGTTGCCTGATATTCCTCGAAGAATTAATGTCTCGTTCTTCCATCAATTAATCGTAAAAATAGTAGCATCTTTTTGAATATTTTATTTTATCTAATCTCCAACTATTGGTACGTTTTTTAATTACGTTAATTCATTGAGCTTGAGGCAATTCTTTTAAAAAAATGCGAGAGATAATTCATGTACAAACTGGCCAGTGTGGTAATCAAATCGGTTGCAAAGTAAGTACTTCCAATTTTTTAACGTACTTCTATTTAATTAAATGATTTTATGAATTTAATAAAACGATTCTTTTAGTTCTGGAGTGTCATCTCGGAAGAGCACGAGATAGATCAAGATGGAC